>JAJJXB010000016.1:0-600000 GCA_024521645.1 Morchella snyderi
AAGAAATCCCACGATGACTAATCCCCAATGACTCACCCCCGCGACCCACACCTTTTCCCATAACCGATCCCGATCCTTTCCTTCCGCAATCCTAACCCGAAGCGCCTAGCGCTGACCGTATCCTCCCAGCACCTTCCTAACTCGTCCATCTTATTCCGACACGAACCGATCCTTCACCTAACGACTCGATTCCTCAACATTCTCGACGGCATAGCAGGTGGGGGCGGTTGGGCCGTTATAGCAGCCCCCTCTCTAGGTTCGAGCTCCGCGAGAACTCCGACAGGTCCAGGCTTCGTAGGGTATAGACGATGGAAGCGAGCAAGAAGGCGAGGAGCATTGGTGATGTTATCCGAGTATTCCCACGTAGGGGCGTCGTATCCCTTCCAACTGCACAAGTACTGGAGACGTTTATATCGAATCCGGGAGTCTAGAATCTCGTCAAGTTCCCACTCTTCCTCACCTTCAACGACAACAGGAGGAGATGGGGGAGGAATGTGTCCTGGTAGAGGGTCCGTAGCACAAGGTTCCAATTTCGATACGTGGAAGACAGGGTGAATCTTCATCGATGCCGGAAGGTCGAGTTCGTAGGCATAAGGACTGATGACCTTCTTGATCCTGAATCTTCCCAGTCGTTTCCAATCAAGTTTCCGGGAGGGGCGAGTGGTTTGGATGTTCTTGGCATTCAGCCATACTTCGTCACCGACCTTGTAGTTGGGTGCAGGTGTTCGATGTTGGTTGGCATTGGTTTCCTGTCGATCCTGGGCATATCGCATTTCGGCTCGGAGGTGTTCCTGGATTTCTGACATCCGTTTAACTAAGGCGTTGACATCCTGTTGCTGGTTGCCAAAGGCCGATGCGGTCAAGTCTTCCGTGAAGCGCGGGTCGTAACCATAGTTAGCCATGAACGGGGAGACTTGCGTAGTTTCAGAGACGGCGTTGTTAGCGGTGAACTCAGCGATGGGCAACCAGTCGGTCCAGTCATCCTGTTGGTAGGATACGTAGCTCCGTAGGTATTGTTCCATGACCGCGTTGGCTCGTTCCGTTTGGCCGTCAGTTTCGGGGTGGAACGCAGAGGACATAGCTACCGTGATTTTCAATGCCTTGCACAGAGACTTCCAGAACTTCGACGTGAATTGGGTGCCGCGGTCGGAAACAATGGAGGAGGGTAAACCGTGGAGTTTCCAGACATGGTCGATGTACAGACGTGCGAGGTCCTCCGATCCGGTGGTTGTGTTACAGGCGATGTAGTGCTTCATCTTTGACAGACGGTCAACCACGACTAGGATGGCATCCTTACCCTTACTCTCCGGTAGTCCAGTGACGAAGTCCATGGATATATGGGTCCAAGGTTGCTGAGGTACGGGTAGGGGGCGCAGGACTCCGAAGGGGGCATGTCGCGATGTCTTGCTTCGACTACAGGTATGGCAGTTGCGGACATATCGTTCCACAGACTTGCGCATAGTGGGCCAGTAGTAGGTTCGTGCTAGTAGTTCGAAGGTCTTGGCTCTTCCGACATGACCCGCCGATGGTGCATCGTGGTGTTCCTTCAGGAGGTGAAGCTGGAGGGCTTGGTCGTCGGGGACATAGATCTTGTCACGATATGTTAACAACCCTTCACGAGTTGAACATTCGGCTAAGGTAATGTCTCGGGAGTGCTTTGCGCCTGTTCGGAGGAGTTCCAGTATTTTGTTTGGGAATGGGTCAGTGATATACGCTTGTTTAAAAAAGTCTTCTAGGGGGGACAGTCCTTGTAAGGACTGGGTTGTAGCCAACAAACCCAGATTTCCCAAATTCTGGGACTTCAACACTGTCTGACTTTGGTGAGTCAGGCGCTCATCCATCTCCTCAGGCATATCCTGTGACCTCCTGGTCAATGCGTCCGGTTTTCCACCCTTCTTTCCAGGTCGGTACGTGATTTTATAGTCGAAACGTGATAGAAATTCAGACCATCTGGCCTGGCGTCGGTTCAGAAGCTTCTTGGTCATAAAATATTCCAAGTTGCGGTGATCGCACAGTACCTCGATGGTTTCCACGGTGGACATTAACTCCGCTCTCCATTCTTCAAAACACCGGATGATGGCCAATAGTTCCTTGTCATATATTTCGTAATTGCATTCCGCAGGGGAGTGTTTCTTATTCATATATGCTACCGGGTGCAGGATTCCTGAATCGTCGAATTGCGAGAGAACTCCCCCGGAGACGAAGTCAGAGGCGTCAGATTCCACAATGATACGTCTCTCAGGATCGAAGTGACGGAGGACCGGGTACGAGGTGAATGCTACCTTCAGATGATCGAAGGCCGCTTGACAGGCAGGTGACCATACGAACGGGGTGTTGTTGTGGGTGAGGGCTGTAATAGGTAGCAGTATCTCGGAGTACCCTCTGATGAATCGCTTGTAGAAGTTTGCAAACCCAGTAAATACCTGAATATCCTTCACATTCCGTGGCGCCTTCCAATCCCTGATCTTTTCAACTTTCGCGGGGTCCATTTCCAATCCCTTTCTGGTGATTAATAGTCCCAAGTACTTGGTCTCCTGCACATGGAATTCGCATTTCTCCGGAGCGCAGTACAGGTCGTTATTCGTGAGAGCCTGTAGGACTTGGTTAACGTGGTCGATGTGTGATTCCAGATCCTTGCTATAGATTAGGATATCATCCAGATAAGCGGTACAAAACCTATCGAGGAAGGGACGGAGGACATCATTGATAAACCGTTGAAACGTTGCCGGAGCGTTGGTTAACCCAAACGGCATGACATTGTACTGGAAGTGGCCGAATCGTGTTTGAAAAGCTGTCTTACACTCATCCCCAGCGGCTATCCGAATCTGGTTATAGGCTGCACGGAGGTCGAGCTTGGTGTACCACTTTGCCGCGCCAATTTGGTTGAACGTTTCCTTGGACAGAGGCAGTGGGTACCGGTCCTTGATGGTGAGGTCGTTGATTCCTCGGAAGTCGACGCAAAAACGGAGGCCGCCTCCCGGTTTCTTAACGAACAGGACAGGGGCACCAGCCGAAGATGAACTCGGGTCCATTCGTCCCGATGCTACTTCTTCTTCCAAATGTTTCTGGAGCGTGGTCAATTCATCGCGGGACATACCATATAGGGGGCCAAATGGGGGCTCTATTCCTTCTTTCAGCCGGATGCGATGATCGTAGGGGCGGTGTGGTGGTAGCTTTTTTGTTCCTTCTTCCTGAAAACGAGACAGGTATTGGTGATGAATTGCCGGGACGAGGATGGTAGGGTCTGAAAGCGGGGGTGACTGTGCGGGGTTGAACATGGCTACGAAAACGCCCAAATCCTTAACATCCTCAAGGAAGGCGACCGCCGACACTCTCTCTATCTCTAGATCGTGTGTGGCGGGCAGCGGACTGGAGATGCCTTGGACATAGGCGGGGATGGGTTCATCGTTGCATTGGCGGAGGCAGTGGGGAGAATCAAAGAGGATGGAATTCTTGGCGAAATCGAGCTTGACATTATGTCGACGCATCCATGGGATACCAAGGACTACAGGGTAGTGCCCAAGACGGGTGACATAAGCGGTGATGTTTTCGAAGTGACCTTGAATACGGAGGGACAGTTGTGCAGTGTGGGTGATATCACCGGAGGATATCTCTCTCCCATCGATGACTTGTAGTTTTCGGGGTTGGGCGAGCAGGGAGGTGGGAAGTTGGTGGTGGCATACGAATCTCTCATCAATGAATGCGATTCCGGAAGCTCCAGTGTCAACTAATGCGTAGGTTTTACAGATTTTATTTTTATCAGATACAGAACATGAAACAACCAAGTGATCTGAAAAACCTTGCGCAGAAGAGACACTAGAAACAGGACCAGAAACCGAAGACAAAGACAAAGAGATAGGAGGAACCTGTACTGAGCCACTCAGTGCAGGTCGTCCCCATTTCCCGACGGTGGGGAGCGGGGGCGCGGCATATTGAACGGACCAGAGAAAGAAAACCCAAGATCAGAAGAACCAGGAGGACCAGAAGAAGAACCAGAAGAAACAGAAGGAAACCCAGAACCAGAAGCAGAAGAAGACGAAGTAGTAAGAGCCCCATGCATCACTGGAGGCTGGTAGGCCTCGGTGGTAGCAGCGGCACGGAACGGACGAGCATTAGGACGGCGGTTGGGGCACTCGGTAGCGAAATGTCCCGCGTGCCCACAGTACATACACAACCCTTGGGCCATGCGACGTGAGCGTTGGGCTGGGGACAGAGGACCCCGGGGAACACGAGGACGGAGGTTGGAGAGATCCATGGGCACAGCGCCACCAGGAGCATGGGACGGGTGCGCGGGAGTAGCTGGGGCAGGAGCGGGAGCAGGGGCGGACGATCGTTGAGGGGCAGGAGCAGAGGCAGGGGCAAAGGTAGTGCGGGCACGGAGGCGAGCATCCTTAATGCGTCCATCCAATTCTTGTAGGAGTCGGACGTAGTCGAGTAACAGAGCAGGGGTCGGGTGGTGGATCATGGCGTTGCGAAGGTCACTTGAGAGCCCACGGGTGAGGGCATGTTTCTGGGCCTGTTCATTCCAGGCGACGTCAGCAGCAAGGCGTTGGAAGTCCGCGAAGTAGGCCGAGAAGTCTCGAGATCCCTGTGTCAGCCGTTCCAACTCTCGTTCGGCAGTGGCGACGCGGTTGGGGTCACCGAAAGCAGTGTCCAGGAGGGTGATCAAGGCTTCGATGTCGGCGAGGTTGATGTTAGCCCCGTTGACCAAGGGCATCACCTGGCCAAGCGCACGTCCGGTTAACAGGTTGATGGCGTACACGAGTTGTTGCTGGTTGGAGGTGAATCGGTCGGCGTTGCCGATCATCTTGAGACGGAGCTGGGTGACGAAGGGACGAAGGGCCGAGCGAGTACCATCGAACTTAGGTGGGTCAGGAATCTTATCAGAACGTTGGACAGGTGCGGGGGCAGGGACTGGGGCTTGGGCTTGGGCGGGGGCTGGGACGGGGGCAACGGGTATTGGGGCCGGGGGTGCTTGTGTGCGAAAGAGTTGGTTAAGCTCCCTTGATTCCGCAAGCTGCGTGGTGAGCTCTTGGACCTGTTGTTCGAGTTCGGGGATGGCAGCAGCATTGTTCAGGGCTTCACTCATCTGCTGTTGTAGCTGGTCTCGTTCGTTCGTGATTGCGCGGCCTTGTCGAAGATATGCTCCGGCCTGGTTGTTCATTGCCCAGAGGTTGTCGTACAAAACACGGGGATCGTCAACGTAGAGTTGTTGAAAATCATCGAAATCCGCGGGAAACTGCCACGGACCTGGGGTTGCCATTGCGTATCAGGAGTCGATGTAAGTCGACGCAACGTAGTCTAACGGGGCGGGGTTCTAGAACTAAACAAACAGTACCGAGACGAGGATCGACTCAGGATACGTTCGAGGACTGGGACAGGAGATCGGGCTCGGATACCGATCGAACAGAATATAATAGCAACCGAAACGAGGAGTGGCTCCGCCTAGCGCAATATGCCAGATGGACCCGAAATCAATTAACCTGAATACAAATGAAGACGTTGCGTAAGGAAAGAAGAAGAGAAGAGAAACATAGACGAAGCGAGGGAGAGCCCTAATATATATCCAAAGAAATCCCACGATGACTAATCCCCAATGACTCACCCCCGCGACCCACACCTTTTCCCATAACCGATCCCGATCCTTTCCTTCCGCAATCCTAACCCGAAGCGCCTAGCGCTGACCGTATCCTCCCAGCACCTTCCTAACTCGTCCATCTTATTCCGACACGAACCGATCCTTCACCTAACGACTCGATTCCTCAACATTCTCGACGGCATAGCAGGTGGGGGCGGTTGGGCCGTTATAGTTTGGGGATTTCGTTCGCTTTCGAGGAGCCATTGGCATGGGTGCAGCGTAGCCTTCACTGGCAAGCAAATGCAAAAGGCTTCTGAGTCAGTTTTGATGGGGCAAGATTACTAATCAAAGCGAGTTCACTATGATCACGAACACTTTTGACGAGTGGCTGTACCGCAACAGATCATCCTTTGATAAGGCGATATCGATATCCGAGATGCGAAATGTCGATGCGTAAGGACTTCTGACTATCTGGTTGCCTTTATATTCGATGATGCTTTGGTTGCTACGCTTCACTAGTGCCATTGTCGATTAATTGTTATAGATACGCCTTGGTTTATCCCTTCGTCTGTGCCCGAAATTCACAATAGTGATTAGCAAGAATCTAGCTAAGAAGAGGAGTTGGTGCTGCTATAAAAGGGAAGGGCTGGCTCACAGGCTGTGGCTTACCTGCGAAAAATGGTTCACAGAGTGATGGTTAGGTTCACTAGGAGTAAAAAACACTTGAATAGGTAAAGTCTACTATCATCAATACAGACGAAGGGATAGAATGCTGTCACCTAATTTAGAAAGAGTTGTTGCGGGAGCCTGAGATGTTGGCAGCTGGCCAGCGTGCGGGGTAAGCTCGGCCTGGGTCCACTACATGTTCAAAATACTTTTATTATGCACCATAAGGGCTGATAGAAGATTAAATTTTCTTAATCCTCCTGGAAATCCTAATTATGTCATTATATATCACTTCTGTACATTATTGACTTTGCGCAAGCTGGATTAGAATTGTCTGAAAGGTTTACGTATCCCGAGCTGCATGACAGTGCATATACTAGACTTTTTGTGTTGATGCTGGGGGACAGTCAAAAATTATATATCACGATTATAATAGATTTTCCCTTCACAGATCGTATATAGTAGTACAGGTACTCTAGCTGCTCGGTGCTCTGAAGACTGTACTAGCAATGCCGACTGGAATCTCTGTCACATGTAGGGTAAGGAGGTACCGCTAATTCTCGAATAATCCACTATTTCCGTATTGTATGTGGTAACTCCGGAGAGGGGGAATTGCCGTATCAAACTTCACCTATCTGCTTCTTCTCGCCCGGAATTAAGATTTAGCGGAGCGGAGATAATAGATTTCTCGTATGACTAGCCACTCTCTAGATGTACCCCACGTGACCGGAATTCCAGTCAGCTTTGCTAGTATACAAACGATCGACCAAGATTGCCCAGACAGAACGTTACCCACACGGTGACGGTCAAGTAAGGCCGACCATTCAACTTTGCCAAAGATTGAGTTGATTTGGTAAGGCTTGAGGTAAGGTTTGAGTTGAGTTGACAATTCAATTGTTTGCGCCACTGCCCACACCTTGGGGCTCCCGCCACCCTCCACACCCCGCATCACCGCGACCAACAGTGTTCGATCAGCGCCGTGAATGATCAGCAGGTCTTGGCACCCCATCGCACTCTCCGCAGACAAGACAGCACTTTAAACCGCTTAGCAACCATCAGCATGTCGAACATTCCACAATGAGCACCTCAGGATTACGCTGCGGAGCGGTAACAGAACCCCAGAACACTCGGCGGTCGTTGCATCCCTCGTCGCCTTCTTGGCAGGTGTGGCAGCTAGTAGCTGTGTTCCTCCGAGCGGTGGTGCATGGATTAATTGTTTTCTGGCGGTCGCGGCTCATTGGTATGTATGGCGATCTGTGAGAAGCACATGCTGGGGAGAGGTGGGTGGGTGTTGATTATAACATTGATAGGTAGAATCAACGGGGAGCTTTCGGCGATGTGTGGGGGAGTAGGAGGGAGAGCGGGGCTTGATGGAGGTGGTATGACTGGAGCATCTCTGACTCTGGAGTGGGGTGGTTGAGTGGTATCTCACCATTGCAGCCCGAGAAACACACCCGGTGGTGGGATGGTTCTCCTTGTGCATGTCCGGCGTCCGGTAAGAACTATCTCACAGCGGTGGAGTAGTTCCTGGTATCTGTCATTCTGGTTTTTAATCACTTATCACCGACCACACGGCCAGATTCCCCTTGACAGCTATATCCCCTTCCTTTTCTCCTACCCTGAGTACAACCAACCCGTTCTTCCCCATCCGACCCATCCTATCACCCCATCTCGCCGCTCATCTCACCTCCTCACCCATGAGACAGAACTCGAAACACAAACTACACAGCGATGCAGACGCAACCCACCCATGCCCCCGCCACACCACATCACCCCCGTTCCTTACCAGCCACGACGCCACGCTGCCTCCCACACATTACCGCTCACAGCTTTACACCCCGTGTCACGCCGCTGAAGATGCCGCCTATGCGCCCGCTACCATCAGCATTGCGGGGTGGTGCGGCGAGAGAGAGGGTGAGGCAGTTGGCGGTGGCGCCGGTAAGGATCCTCGATCGCGTTGGGGTATTGAGAGTGGGCTCGGGGGTGACGGTAAGGAGGGAGAGGTGTAGAAAGAGGGGGAAACAGGTGGAGAAACAGAAGCGTGGCGATGGGGTGGCCGTGGAGGGTGGATGTGGGATGAGGGTGGAGGCGACGGAAGTGGGGGAGGGGACTAGGTTGGGGGTGAAGTGTGGGGGGTCTGTTCATGGTGGTGGGAAGAGTGGGTAAAGCGCGGCGACTTAGTATGATAGGCGGTTATAGGTGCGCATGTGAGGCGTGACACTGCCGGATGCTGGTGTTTTCTTTTTCTGTTGTTTCGGGGGTGTTTGGTGGAGAAATAGGATTTGCAGTGTTTCTAGTAATTGTATCATTACCCTGATCGTCACGTAGAGGTTGATGTTGCTGGAAAAAACCATACTTCTTGTTCGAAATTCCTTGCCAGTCATTTTTGATATCATAACCTCGTCTTGAAACAGCATTTTCCCGGTGCTGTTTAAGCAACCCCCGATTCCCGGAGTAGCTAGCTGTGAAAGTAGCAAGAAAACCGGATACCACATAATCTACTGTTATCCATCCGTATTGTTTTGGGATATCAAAGATATGGCAATGCTAAGCGATAGTTCTGTAGCTTTTAAACAATATAATTTAATAGACCGGACTCCGCTCGCTGATACTGATAATAAGAATCCGTCTCAGCTCTCGGGAGTTCGCCCCTCTATTTATACATGATTGGAACCTATTCCAAGGTCCGTTTCTCGTATCTAATTCTATTTGGATACATAATCCGTTGACTCACAATTGCCGGCTATCAGGCTGTATCATACTATTGCGTTGACCTCCTTCTCAAAGGAGAACAGCCTGCAGGCGTAAGCGCCGCATTCTAAGCGTGCTGCCCAATAGTATAATACAGGTGTGGTCGTACACGGACTGCCCCACACCACCTCGATACCTTTCTATGCTTGTCCCCAGTTACCCGTACTTCCAAGCATCATACCCTCTCACTCGACTTCCCGTACTTCCAAGCATCATACCCTCTCACTCGACTTCCCGTAACACGTATCCCCAAGCAAAACACGCGTCGGGATGGAATCACAAAGTATCACTCAACATCTGAACCCGACCCAACCCCATACACTACCTGCTCCATACAACCAATACACTTATTGAATACAAATAGACTGCAAAAACACACGCTGTACCATTCCAGAGTCGAGCACATGGTCATACCCGCCGCGCCTCCGCCAATACCAAATATCCCACATGTAGTTGACGCCTTTAACTCCGTTCCAACACTCAATAGTCGGGGGTGTGTTCTCCTGCGGATGTTTCTTGGCTTGTATGTAGGTGTGCTAATTCTCTATCGCTGCATAGTCCACCCATCGCTACAACTACTAGAGGTACGAGCCTACACAACGGTGATGCGACAGGGTTACAGCCTGTCTCGTGCCCAGCCTTCTTCTGATTGGTCAATAATCGTGTGAGTACGTAACTAAGCAGAAGCTGCGTGAGGTACGAACCTTGGCGCCAAGGGGCTTGGCTGGGCACGAGACAGGTTGCAGCGGGGAATGGCTGCCAGGGGGGAAGGGGTTGCGCGGGGGGATGTGATGGGGTGGAGGCGCTTTGGGAGGGTAATCAAAGCTAACAGCTAAAACCAACGCTGGTATTAGATACATATGTCGCACAAAAAGCGCCGAGATTCGTGCACAATTCGTATACACAGTAGGAACTCGGCACCACCTAAACTACGGCGGAATCATGTGCTGTCACTCGGCGGTGGTGGTCGTTCACTTTGTCATATCATCGGCGGACCTCGGCTGGGTTGTGAGGTGAGGTGTGTGGAAGAGAGATGTGGCTTCAGGTGCCGCTGCGTAGCAAGGGGTGGAGGATCGAAGGTTTGGCTGTGGTTAGGTGGTTTTTAGAGTACGGCGGAGGTGGGGGTTATAGGGTGTCAAGCTAGTCGGTGAATTAAAGTGGGATGGAAGGGCGTTGGGTCTGAGTGCGGGGCAGCGTTGGGCTGGGGGTGGTTTGATGGATAGTGAAAGCCGGGGGAGGGACTGGTTGATGCCATGGTGATGGGCTGGTGGGGATAGAGGATGGGTGGTTTATGTGTTTCAGGCCCTTGATGGGTGTCGTTGAGAGAAGTATACCGTGGTCAGTTGTGCATGAAGCAGGAATGAATGGGAGGAGAGAGCGATGGGAAATTACAAGAGGCCCCAAGGCTTATGGTGCGATGAGATGAAAAGGCCACACAAGCTGTCATCCAATTCCGGCAGTGGAAAAACTTTGTTCGTGTATTGTACTATGAATATCAACCCCGCATAAGGCGCACTAAACATGAGCAGTAAGAAGCAGCAAGAACAGAACGAAACCGTACATGAAAAACGTCCTGAGAAAGAGACAGCTAAGTAACATGGCAGAGCAACAAAAATGCACATCATCCCCGTGATCCTCCCAACATCACTGGAGTCTTATTGATCCGCGATGGGCGACTAACCACTGCCGCCGGAGGTCAACAACTCGGGATACCCCAGTTTCCGCATCGTCTTCTGGATCCACATCTCCGCTGCGGCACCCATCTCTTCTGCGGTGGCCGCGGTCATCACTTGCCGGTCTACGCTATCGTCACTGATTGCGGGAGAGGGTTCTTTGTGTCCCTGGCGGCGATTCTGTCTTCGCCGCCTCCGCTTACGCCTTGAAAGGGGGGGTTCCTCAGTATCTGCTGGTTGATGGAACAGTGGGGGTGGATGGTCGATAGCTTTCCGTTTAGAACCGCAGAGCTGGTTGCCAGCCGGGGAAGGCAGCGGAGAGCGTGCAGCGGACGTGTCGGTTCTGGGATGGTCGATGGGGTTAGTCTTTTGTGCTGGCAGATTGGTTTGAGGACGGTCAAGCCGCTGACGCTTTGTGGATCCGACCTCGGGAGGCGGTAACGAATGCTTCAGTGATACTCGGTATGGTGGTGCTGGAAGGGATCCTGACTCATCTGAGATCGCTGAGGTGCGCTCGGTGGAAGGGAAGTGCTTGGCGGAGGTGGAATGGGGAATAGAAAGTTTAAAGGGGATGGGAGAAATGATGAGATGGGATTTCCGGTAGAGCTGGTAGTTGGACGACGATGACGATTTAGAAATGGTCGTATCAAGGGAGAGGCGGAACGGGATTGGGGTCAGGTTGCGGAGTTCCACGAGGGAAACCGAACGGTGGGGGCAGGTGTTCATGATGACGATGATGGTGTATCTAGGAGCGGGATCTGGGAAAGGGTACTACGATTGTTGGATGGGAGGAGTGTTGGGCATTTGGATCGTCTCTGGCGTGTTGTTCAGAAGGAATGTGTCATTCTGAGAAATCACTGATAGTTAGTTTGTTGTTCGAGGCATGGATTATGGTTGTGGTCTCCAGCTCGGCGATGTGGTCTGTGAACTACAAAGTACAGGTTCTCTTCTGGTTGTCAGATAAGCAGAGACATTGTATGGGGTGCTGGGACGTTTGCTCCGGAGACCGATATTCGCACATGTGGCTCAACAGGCGTTAATACATTTGGGCGTATACTTGCTTTACGCGGACACACACAGGCAATTCCGATTAAAGCCACACCTACCCGAAACGTGCTTGTCTCTCACACATGCCCACAAAGGATACACCCACGTAGCACTTAACCAGGGTATATATACCACTGACGGTCGTCTCACTCCCTCCGTCGTCTGTCTCCTCATCCCGTACATCAAGTCTATCCGCCATATCATCGTGGTCATTCATCCGCTCTTCTCTCCTCTTCGCCGCTCTAGATGCGCCTGCGGACTACATGGTCGTTCCTTCTCTCTTCTGCTGCCTGCTCTATCACCAGGTGTTGCGCCGCCGATTAAATCCCGAAAACACTACCTGCTTCACAACCACCTACTCCTGTGAAATCGAAATGGTCAATCCGGGGTATGTGTGTCTTCAGGGTTGACGTATTTCTGCTCAATGGTTTGACATCTCTCTAGCTTCAAGGAGCTGCGCAAAGTAGTTCAAACAGTTTTCTCACCATCACCAGCCCCTGGAGACAGTTTCTTTTCTGTTCGTTTACTTACCCTTCTGCTTTGCTCCGTTATATATGCAGTAGAGTGAGCTACTGAGACTGGTAAACTATCGTGGTTCTGTCTTTAGATATTTACACTACGCCTCTATGCCTCAGAGGTAGCCTTCGCCTGAAGATGCGCCACACTAACGATGATCATATGAGAATCCTCCACCACAGCTGGGCCTTGTGCTCTGTTTGATCACCGTGTTCTGGCACAGGCAGACGTGTATGTAATCAATGAGTTAAACAAAAAAAAAAGAAAAGACCCAGGCAAAAGTCGCGTCCGATCCGCTGATATCATTATATAGGCCGACCCACTTGACTGCTATAATCGCACCACGCTACCGGTCCACCAACGGGTAGCATCGACTAAACTGGATCCCCAATCATGGAACAATGAGTGGTGGGCTCCCAATTATTGAACTGTACGTGGGT
Organism: Morchella snyderi; assembly: GCA_024521645.1. NCBI lineage: Eukaryota > Fungi > Ascomycota > Pezizomycetes > Pezizales > Morchellaceae > Morchella > Morchella snyderi. Next base: position 12,672 of record JAJJXB010000016.1, read on the forward strand.
CGGTGGCAGCCCATCTCTAAATTCCACCTGTCAGCTTTCATTTCCCGACTGAAGAGACACAGTTAGTTAACACGGAAGTTCATTGCCGAGAATATGGGTATACATACAATTCAAAAAGGGGTGAAACGAGTACTGGATGGGTCGAATAATCGGGACAAGGTAACAAGCCCTTACCCGCTTTTGATATTGTATCTATCGCGGTACTAAGCATTCAGTGTTCTACATTGCTTGTGATTTGGACAGGTATTTTATGCAATATCTCTGAATAGGTTACCCATCTATCAGTCACTACTGTCTACGGACGGGGCGGGCCATTTAACGATATCAGACCGGCAGGTAGCGTCCTTATTCGATTGAGAACATGGAGGTTAAGAGTGGGAGCTTCCCTCTTCCCCTTACAGGTGACCATCTATGAACGCATCTCAGCGGTGGTGGTATTATATATTAGGTGACAGAGCTTTTGGGTACTATGTACCCAAGTGCCAGTGACACTGAGAATCGGTGAAAGAAGAGAGTGAAGAGGCTTGGCAGTTGCATCGTTTCCGTATTAGGAGAGCTAGAGGGGAAAGTGCATCTTGAATAGAAATACTATCATCGGCCGTTCAAGACCGTATCACTTTAGCGAGAGAAGCTTTCCCTCTTATCATCATCACAGTTATAATTAATAAAAAACCAACCAAGCTGATTATATTTATTCTGATGCAATTTATGTACTTCATTCTAGAATCATGAGCGTAGTGAGGTTGACGAGCCGGCTCGAGACGAGCAGGAGAAAAGGATTGACTCGACTCGTGATAGTAGCTGCTCAACTTGTCTTGGCTTGTAAAAATTCAAGTTGCTCGAGCTAGGCTCGGGGTTTTCAGCGGCCCTAGATAGGCGTTCCAAGAGTCATTCCAGGTCTCTCGTTTCAAATATATATTATTAGGGTTAGGGTTTAGTTCGGGATCCCATGCTGTGGGCGGCGATATTCAGAGAGAGAATACCTAAAAGCGGGGCGAGCAGTGGAAAACGCTCGACCCAACTCGACTCATGAGGGCAGCTGCTCGTTGCTACTCGAGCTTTGGGCTCGAGTCGAGGACTCGGGTAAGCTCGTCTCATGGACCACACTATATGAGCAGGTTCTTCGGTCCCGCTCTTCCCTTTCGGTCCCTCCTCCGTTCAGTTGTGAATGCTCTCATACTTGGATGTGGCGAGCTCACTAAACTACCCCCCATCCCTCTCATCGACTAAGAGCCTCATAACCACAGAAAAGCGAAAGATAGTACTTCAGGGGTGGGTGGGGGGTGGGGGGGGGGCGGTAAGTGGCATGACCACCCCCCCCCCCCCCCCCGCGAAATGGCAGTGTAGCCTCTTCTCCCTCCCTGCCTGCACCCGTGGTAGATATTAGAAGTATGTGGCTGCACATATCACTTGTAGGCTAAGTCACATGATGCTCCCGTGACTTGTATGTATTGAGGAGTGGAGTAAGAGGCGAGCAGGGTTTGCACTCGGGGTCTGGATCTTGTAATCGGTATCGAGGTGGTAGTCGATAAGCGAATACGTTGATTGAATGTACCTATCCATCGTGACATACCGCCAGACGCACAATATTGGTAAAGAGGTTCGACCATAGCGGGAGGAATACGCCATCTGGCTAATTTAGTTAGGGGTAGTACTCTAGATACCTCTTGAGATTCGAATTGTTTCTGTGTCATTGAGGTGTGTGTAGTTGACGAGGATGTAGAGTACCAACACGGGGGTGTGTGTGTATAGAGTAGTTGGGAGAGAGTGTGGGGGACTTGGGTGGGTGTCATTGGTGCTCACTCGGTGGTGGGTGGGGACAGGAAGGGAGGACGCTTGGGCGGGCGGTTGCCAGGGCTGTGATAGGTGGTGATGCACTCCCGGTTATTGGTTTGGTTGTTTTGTGGATTCGTGTGTGGGTACACGGGGGTGTCGGAAGGTGATGCAACGATCAAATAGTCCGTGTTCCTCAACAACCAGACTAGCTAACAGACTGTAGAGCGAGGCTATAGCAACTTAGAAGCTAGGGATGATGGTTATGGTAAGAGTTAATATGATTCGCTATTGCTTCTCCTTTTGTTACGGTCACTTGTCACAAGTTGTCCTTTTTCAGGCTAAAAACTCCAAATCAATGACCTGGAAAAATGCAGACTCTACCCTAGAAACTCATATAACATGTGTATAGCTAAAATATACATGTTAAAAATCGAAATTCTGAGTGTCTTTCCGCGTTGCTAGGTTAAATTTTCCATCACTTTCCGGCACCCCTGGGTACATGCAATGTGGAGAGTATGGTACAGTATGCACTCCTGTGGAAGGGTATACCGGGGGTGTTGGAGCGCCAATACGCGTTTTGATGCTTGGAAATGGTGTATTTCTTCCCTGATTGTGTTGTGGTTGATGGTATTCGTTGTGTTCATGCTGGTGATGGTATGTGTTATACTTCTTTTATTGTGTAGTGCATACTAATCCTATCAGAGATGGAGATAATTCATTTCCCCTCCTCCGCCGTCTCAGATCTACTTATGTAGCCATCTCGATCAGCGTCACCTCTCTCTGTGTACAGAACAAACATACCCCCTCGAGGAGTCCTGCTGTATAATTTAATATGTATGTAACAGTTGCCGGCTCAAGGTGGAGAAATCACAACAGGCTCCAAATCCGCCTCCTCTTGCTCTTCAAGTATTTCAACTCCGCCTTGTACTAATATCACATTAGCATTAGACCCAACATAACAAGGAGTGTGGAGCTGGGCGAGCATACAGTACGTAGCTTCCGCTTCACCCTTCTAATCCTCCGCTCATACTTCCGCAGCCTGTGATAAGCCTCACGAAGCGTGTGTTTCATCTCGCCGACGGTGCGGGCGGCGGGTGTGTCGAGAGTCGGTAATGTGGCACCAGCAGCTGCAGGCAGATGCTGCTGTAGAGCCTCCCGACGTGCATCGACAACCGCACTTGCTTCCGCTTCAGCCACTAGGGCCATAACCTCTCCCGGCAGAAGTAGCTTGTCAGTTCTCTCCCTGCGACCGGTCCCTGCCGCGCCCTCCGCCGGCGGCCTTGGCTGCGTGTAGCTACCCCGGGTTACATCCCACCCCCAGAGGCCGTCGATGTGCTCGGACACTGCGCTGTTACTAGTAGATGGCCGGAAGACGGAGCGGAATGTGATGTCGCACGCTGCTGCTGCTATGGCGGAGGCGAGGTCCCCGCAGCTCTGTTCGTCTTCGAGGGCCCCCGTGTCGTCGTCTGTAATTGGATGCTCGAAGCTTGTGTCATACTCCTCGGCGTCGTTGAGGTCGATCCCCTGCTGGACTGTGCTGTCCGATGTGTCGGCGGTGTCGGTGGCTTGGTCGCTGCGTAGGATGGATTCGGGGGTGTCGTTCCTGGATGTCTGGTACGGGAGCTGAGGTGGAGTGGGGGTTGGGGTTTGGATCGTGACGACCGGCTTGTGGTACTGCTTTCTTGTGGGTCTGTGGGCGTTGGTACGCATTGTCTACTAACTACTGAGGTGGTGATATGGGGAGGGTGGTGAGTTGGCGGTGTAGAGGGTCGTTGGGGGATGTACCGGTTATATATATCGAGTTTGAAGTTGAGACCACGGATTTAATCGGTGTGAAGATATTTGGAGAGTGTTTTTGGAGTGAGTGAGTATGGCATATGTGAATACTCGATGTGTCCTTCGCAGCTGTCCTTCGGGGTGCAGGTAGACAGCAAGGTATTTAATCTTACCAGGCTGGTCAATCCGAACCACCCAGGCTGCTCAATCCTCACCAGAGCAGTGCGGACACAACTTCCCCTATTCAAAAATCTAAGAGAAAACGATCTGTATTATTATTATGCCTTTGGGCAACGTGACATTTGGTCTATGTTCGTGGGAACCCTAGCCCTGGACCCAAAACGGCCATGAGCTGTGGAACGGAACAGATTATCGAATATACATGTGTGTGTATATTGATTGAGAACGTGAAGTGAATGTCTATGTAACTTGATAGAAAGACAGATACGACCATCTGCCTGCATGGGCGATGGGATAGTAGTGTCGGGATGCATGGCGCATGTGTCCCTAGAGTATCTGCATGTTGGTTTACCACTCTTCGCACGTTAGCTGAGCAAGAACACATTTGCATACTGTAATCGGTACTGTGCTCCTTGGATCTATCACAGATTCTGCCGTGCTGTTCAAAAGCAACGGGGCCTTTTCACCTTCCTTCCTCCCCCAGCACCCCTGTCTCGGGAAAGGTATTTAAACCTCTCCCTCCGGGCCTTCTCCTCTTCTTCCTTCTCCATGATCAGCATCGCACCCACATTCTCTCCCATCTCTTCTACCAATCCCGCACTCTTTGAGATGATCTAGGTACCCTTTTGAAATCTCATTTTTCTTTGGAATAGTCCCCTTATAGTTACACGGGAGAGGTGTTCATGGAGTAACACCCAGGAATGTGGCAATTTCTTCCCTCTAATTCGCCTTCTTCTTCTCACGATGGGTTTCAACATCCTTCATCATCGCTGTTGTACACACCCGGCCAGATTCTCTTGCGAACATCAGCTATATTAAATTTATTAGCGCTTTATATATAACATGAGCATTCTGGCAAAGTAAAATTCACCCATATGGCCGTTACCGTACAGGTATCTCAGCTGTAGAAGAAATGAAATGTTACTGTATCGCTAACGGGTTATCAACGTTCAGTTCAGGAGCAGCTGAAGCTCCTGGGCGACGGTGACAAGCCAACAAAGCCCAGAATATCCGAGGCCTCGGTCCGCGGTCGACAAGTAGCAGGTATTAAAAGATTCCCTGCGAGTCATTTCTCCTTGCTTTTACCAAAGATTTCTAGACTGACATTATTTTAGGAACTCTTACTAAATGATGTACCAACAGAGGCAGCATACGGACGGCGGTCTCCACCCGTCGATGTTCCACATTTTCCCATCTGGAGATGATATCTGTTGCCTGTAGCCGGAGACGTTGTGCCATAGGCGAGGTCAACGCCAGGATCATCGTCAGGGGTCTATACCTGTTGAAAGTCTCTGGGGCAAGGCAAGGGAAAACATCGAGCAACCTTCCTACAGATAGGACGAAACGGCAGCAAAGCGATTATTGCTGGGCATCAAGAAAACCAGCTACCGGCTAAGAGCGTAGCAATTGGTAGCAACACATTAAGAAGAACCTCATAAGGATCGATAAAACCTACAGATCGCGAGCCTCCTCGCTGATTGGAAAGAAAAACCTGAATGTGAGTTGCCCTGCGTACTCGCTAAACGCGCCTGCAAGGAGGAAAATCTTTCCTCTCACACAAATAACGCGTTCACAGACTCCACCTCCTAAAAATCATCTCGTCTTCCGCTACGCACATCACTACGCCTCTTTCGGATAAAACTTGTATCTCTCATCTTTCTACATGGACAATTCTCCCATCACGTGAAATCATAGAAACCCCGGAAGACGCAATCGAGAGGCTAGAAGAGCCGCAGCCACTATACCTACATCCAGACACCGAGCTATTGTGGACTTCACTACAGCGGCACTTGCAGCCTTACAAGAACCCCAAGGTTCCCCTCAGTTAGAAACACACCTAGTGTCACACGCCGGTGCCTATAGCACCCCATCCGAATCGGTCTATCAAGACCCCTACCAGCCTATCGATCACCAAAGGCAACTAGACCCCACCCAGTTTCCCAACGACCAGCCCCAGGAGATCTCTCCCTACCCTAATAGGGAGCACAAACCCATTTATCAAAACCAATCATTCACTGCTCCGGCGAATACTGCTGACAACGTTGGAAGCAATCTCTCCGACACACTTAGCATCCGCACTATCCCCGACGCCAATTTAAACGCAGCGGCCGAAGCAGTCATCACTTCCAGAGTACGGGAAGAGCGGAGGTGAAGGTTTCACCGTAGAGGAGAAGGTTTCAGCGCGGAAGTGTGGTCAAATTGTAGTCTTGGCAGAGGACCAGAATGTTATCATAGACAGAGGCTAAGAGCGGAAGGATCACTCTTCGTCTGGGAATCATCATCAATAGAAGTGATCATTTAAATTCAGACGTACTTCAGATTGCGTCTATTTTGCTATTGTACTTTTCTTTCCTTTCTTTTTCTAGCTGGGCGTAGTTTATTTGACAGGCGACGATTAGGCTGTGATTTAGTTAGCGCAGAGGTCAAGAGAGCAGGGGTCCATTTTCATAGTTTGTTTTTTGTATTCTGGCTGTTCGAATCCTGGCATCATGGGAACTCTGTACCGGGGGTTCACCTAAAGTCTGAAGAATCTGATAAGATAAATACCAGCAAAATCGGCAGATCGAATTCTTCAGACTTATGCTGAACGCCCGGTACAGTTGTTCCTATGTCAACGGCGGGCCCGATTCGATGGCGAGTCAACAAGAGCCAACACAGCGCACCAACCCCGATACCTGGTGGACAGGCTGGTGGACAGGAAGCTGTTACGACTTGGTCAGAACATACTTGTAAGCGGTTAATTTGCAGGTACCGTCACATGGAGGTCACATTTCACGACCTTGACCGGTTTTGAGCGCGCGGGGCTCAACTGTAAATACTAAAAACCAGGCAATGGACCCTGAAAACACACCCAACCAACCCACGAACCTGCAAATCAAACAAGGAACGGTTCTATGTCCCAAATCACGCTTTTTCAGTTCATTGCAGCGCAGTTCGCTTGAGGGTGCATAATCCAGTTCACCCCGGTATACGGCATGACCTCTAAACACTACTAGTTTCAACCGTTGCAAGCACTGCCAGCGCGTATCCCTCCTTCCCTGTATCACCACCATCATCACTCATCGACCATCATCCATCATCCATCATCCATCATCCATCATCCATCATCCATCATCCATCATCCATCATCCATCATCCATCATCCATCATCCATCATCCATCATCCATCATCCATCATCGAGCAACCAATACAAATATAAATACAAGCCCATGTGCAGTCAGGACGGCCACCAAACATAAAGCGGACCACGAGCAGCGGCAAAACGGCCGGTGAAGCCAGCTATGTATGTATGTATGTATATAGTGCGGGCCCCAGGCTGGAGCGTGGTGTATTTGGGTGCATGTATCTGTCCGCAGGGTTGTTGTTGTTGTTATTACTGTCATTGCGGTCTTGACTCGTCCTGTTGCCATCGCCATGTTCCTGTTCATTGTGGTTGGGAGTGTGACGGCCGCGCTCACTGTGCGTTTAGAGTACTAGCTACGTAGGCAGGAGTTGCGTTTGGATTTGTTAGTTGTGCTTCTACAGGCAACTATGCGTGAGTGCGTGTGAGTTTGGTACTGTGTTAGCTGCGTCGGCCAGGTATAGCGAAAAGGTACCTGTGCGCTTTTAGAGGTTTCAGAAGTCTGCGTGATGGTAGAACACACAATTCATCACTCGAAACCCACCCCGCGCTGGCCGTAGCCCTACCACCGGAGGAGGGAAACACAAAACAATATCTAGAACCCACCGCCCACCCACCGTCCATCCCGCACCGCGCCCACCCTCCCTCCCTCAGCACCGACTAACTTATCTCACCGTCACCGTGTACACGCGCCACAGGTTCCAGGGTTATAAGCATACCCAAGATTCGGCTTGGAACCAGTACCACAATATACAGAGCTGATATTTGACGGTCCTTTGAGCTAAATCAATGTCCCCAACCTGCTTTCGCTGAATCTACTATGTACCCAGCCATTTTTTCTGTCAGACTCCTTAGCCCCAAAGCTCATACAATGGAACAAAACATGTCTCTCAAACACAGCGGACGAGACGGGTGCAATCATGCCCCAAATGCGCTTAGATATGATATCTATTTGTATGCTACTGGCGTTTGGGGGCCTTTTACAACACCATACCATAGGTAGTTCATTGAAGTCAGTCCGGCGAGTACCTGAGACAGTGGCTGAGACATTGCACGGGTACGAGGTGGGTGGAATACGTCACTCCCCACCACACCACTACTGCACCCCCACCTCCGCTGCGCACCCGACACGCACCCCCGCGCCTGATACCTCCAAAGGCCAAAGCGTAGGCCCACGCCCACGTCCCCGGGCGGATGCTTCCCAGGAAAATCATCCTTCACCGCCTCAAGCACCGTCTCCCTCGGCGCCGTCTGCACGCCCGCCGTATCTAGCGGCACCTGCCACGTACGGTTCGACAGACAGCACACACGGCGGAAGGGGTCCTTCCCGGGGTGCTGCGGATGGTGTGGTGGATGAGGAGGGGTTCAAGGGTGGGTGGGGGTGTGGGGGGGGGGACATTTGAGCGAGGTGGGAGGCGGGGGGTCAGGACTGGATGGGTGGTGGGCGGTTAGTGAATGTACTGGCTGGGGGGAGATACACAGCCTGTTGAAGCAACGGAAGAGTGCAAGTGGGCTATTCAGAGATGGATGGACCAATGCCACTGCTCAATGGTCGACACCGCGGCGGTGTCTGATGCGGGCGGGTGTTTTCATAGTTATCCGTGTCACACACGCCAAGACACGCCGCCAAGGATTCCGCCAAGGCCCGGCCTTGGCACACCACCCCCGCCATCCGTGTGTTGCCGCACATTCTGGGTCATTGAGACCATACCTTCTTAGGGCTGGGGTAGGGAAGGAGTGGGGGGGGGGGGGGGTGGTTCGGCGGCGTTAATCGCTCACACCCCCCCTACCCCCCCGCAAAGAACATAACTTGATATAAAGACCCAATTTATATATACTCCCCCAAAAAAGGTGTTACGATATGATCCAAAAGCGTGGCCGCGCAGCCATTGAGCGTGGTTTATCCGGCTCACCGTGCATGCGTACGTGCAGGAGGAGGAAGGAGCCCACAGCCAATAAACGGCACTCCTGCGTTCCCTCTTCGGGCTTCTCACAGTCTTGCCCCGCCTTGGTCTGCGCATGTCCGGCTCTCCCATGAGCTGCTCACATATATCCCGCAACAACCCCTGTACTGTTTTTCCGCCCGCCAACACTAGTACTCTACTTGTCACACTACCTTCTGGGCGAGACGACAAATTTGACAAAGGCTCGTAAAGGCCACATGACACAAAGTACGGAAGTCTCTTCTTTTGGAATGGTAAGCACTTATGTAACAACCGCCAGACGGAAGGACTACTGTGCGTACAGGAGCGCTCCCGAGTTGTCCCGTGTGCAGCTCACCCCACTCTTCCGCCTGCGAGGACAGTCGCACCTCGCTATGCCGGAACTCGACATGCCGGATGCCTTGCTATCCCGGATGGATTTGGCTGATACTCTCATTCGTCACCATAATTAATTTGCTATCCCGGATTTTGGCCTTCTCGTACCGTATGGGAACCTGACCAGCTCTCTGACCCCTCCCTGTCCCCATGTAGATAATATTTGATATCCCGGATTCGCTAGTCCATATACAGCTAGATCTTCCTATTCACAGAAGGTTTAATTCCGAAGTTTTGAGCACTTCACCCCCCCCCCCCCTCCCTTCCGCCTAGCACTCAATACTATCAGAAGAGCTTTTGAAGCAAAAGAAATGGGTTCAGCGGTGATAATGGACCAAATCCAGGTTTAGGTTTATTTATTAAGGATTTATTTGCTGTCCCGGATGATTTGCTATCCCGGACGAAAGGAACTGAATCTTGGCTATCCGGCATAGCGAGGTGCGGCTGTATGTAGCAAGTCTGCATGGACGCCCCGCCCGCCCACCCCCTCCCCCCCACACACACCCCCGATGTTCCGGCACCCACCCCCCCCCCCCCACACACCCCCGATGTTCCGGCACCCACACCAACCCCCCCCATACACCACCCCACACAACACGGGGTTTACCTGATCTCCTTGTGGGGTACCAAGAATGGTGCGGACGCCCGCGTCGCAATCCCACAGTCTGGCAAGAGCAGCCAAATCTCCTGATCCCCACCCCAATCGAGCCCATATCCCGAGAATCGAGGCGCACCAGGGTGCAAGGATTGTCATGTATGGTTGGACATATCGATACTGGCAAGTACACAGAATGCCATATCTATATCACACCAACACCGCACCCTCACCCCCATCGGACGGAACGCCGCCAGAATAGGCGTTTGCAGGCAAAATGGTGCCTAGGTCATGACTTATCACCTACCCCCCCCCCCCCCATCGGCGGTATCCATCTCCACCCAGCTCACATCCCAGCCCACCAAAGGCCCTCATCGATAGTGAGCGCCGCCGCACTCCCCCCCCCCCCCCCCGAAAAAAAAAAAGAGAGAGAAAAAAACAGCTGCGACATTACCAAACACACCTCCTACGCTTATCTCCCACCCACAACAGGCCAGCCAAGCCCCAACTAGGAGCCCTTGCCGGTTCCAACCGCCATCATCCCCTTCCAGCCCCTTCCCCGGCACGTCTGCGGCGGTGGGAGACGCGGCATAGAAAATCACATCCAAAGAGGGTGCTGGGGCTTGGCACCAGGCAAGGGAGGAGGAAAAAAAATTCGCAGTGGCTATATAAGGCGCTTCACCCCCCCACCCCCCCTTCCTTCCCTCTTCTTGAAAAAATTTCTGGGCGAATGGATTTTTTCTTTTTTGTGGCGGGCTGCGCCACTGGACTTTATGAAATTTTTTTTTTTTTTTTTTTTTTCCCTGGCTTTTCCTTTTCTCTTTTTTCCCTCTTTTCTCTTTTCTCTTTTCTCTTTTCGTTTTCTGTTTTCTTCTCCTTTTACTCTCGCTTTTCCCCTCCTTCCCCTCTTCCCCTTCGTTCCCCTCTTCCTACTCTCTCCCCTCCCACGTCACGGGGTGGTGCTTTTCCTTTTCTCTTTTTCCTTTCTAGTTTCTTTTCCTTCCCCTCTTCCCTTTCCCCTTCCTTGCTCTCTTCTACTCCTCCCTCCCCTTTTCATTTTCCCTTCCCTCCCACGTCCAGGGGTGGTGCGTGTAGTGTAGCATAACATAAGGATAAGGTACACAAGTATAGGTATAATCTAAAACATCTTCTTGCTCCAGCTTGCTCTATAAACTTTAATCACAATGCTAACATCCACCTCCGGCCATTTGAGCGCGGCCTACGCACCGGCCTGCGGCGGAGCTCACGGCACACAAAAAAAACCCAAGAAAAAAACAATGTGAGAAAAAGACCAGAAAGTAGGAATAAAACCCAAATCCCCACTGCCGGCCCGCTACCAGTGGGACTGCGAGTGCGCCTGCAGGGGCGGTAGATCCTCCACCACCGCCGCTGTAGTCCAGCAGATGGGTAGGAAAAGTGTCGCCAGCTGGATGGAAAAAAGCTGATGCATGCATGCGATACAGCTGAACGCAGCCAACTAGTGTACTAATTGCATCTTGATTATATCTCGATTAAAGGAAGCACGGTATCCAGTTATATCTGGACCACCACCACCGAAACACTCCACCTCCGAGACAAAGGAATTCAAGTAATACGAATCTCCCTCACCGCAACGGAGGGCCACAGGTAGGTGACTTAATAAGATGCATACGCAATCCAAGGATGTACCTATACTATAGTCGTGATCGTTGTGCCGGCGGTGGGACGGGGTAGAGCTTACAACTGCTAGCTATATGGGCTTTGCGCCTGTAGACGCTGGGCCGCATCGGCCGGCACTGCACAAAAATCCGGAATCTTCGTCATATGCATATACACCTGGGTAGATTGATATAAGGTTAGTAAAGTCTAGGAAGCTATGATTCGAAAAATGGATGAGCTCACGGTTCCCGCATGAAACTTTGGATGACGGAAGCAGGGGGGGGACGAAAGAGGAATATCAGTAATTGAAATGTCTACTCCCCCGAGGGTTCTCCAGATGCCAATGACTACTCGCAGCGCCGTGAGTTCGGGATCAGTGCTGCTCTGCTGGCGGCGGGGAATTAATGCACTATAGCACCGTATAAAGGCTTGAAAAAGTGTTCAGGTAGGTTCCTCCGCAAAATACCTGGATTATGAACATCACTCCACTGCAAGGCGAGAGTGAGAAGAGATTAGGAAAGCAACACTAACTTGCAAACACAGCAATAACTAACCATCAGCTTGATACACTCCACCAGGAGGCACAACACATTTATGAACAACACCCGCGTCATGATTGGAGACCGCGAGAGTCTGTTTAGAATGTTGGCTAGAGGGCTAAGCTGCTCGTCTTTATCACCGTGGCTCGAAGCGCGCCGGGATATTACGGAGGGTTACTACTGCCTCTTTCTCCGGCAATGATCTCAAACCAAGACCTAACGCTTCCCAACTAGCGACGAAAACACCCCGGCCTTTTTTCTCTCTCCATTGTTGGAGGAGGGAGCATTCCCATGTCCAGTGGCGGAGAGATATGCAATATGGCTAGATGGACTGGGCGGAGGTAGGCGCTATCAAAAATGAGCAACTTTTGCTTTTCCTCTCCATAGACGCTCAGCTACTTATTTTTCAGTGAACGTAGAATGAAAACAACTGCCCCCACCCAAGTCCAGAAGAACATGGAGGAGGTAAACTGGCCCAGCTTACAGTTTACTTTACCAGTTTTTTGGGGGGTTTTAAATTCGAAATGGAAGTCCTCTCCCCTTCGTCCTGGAAAAGAGGTTAGGGTGGTGGCGGTGTGAAGGACACGGAAAGAGATTACAATATGAAGGAAGACATCGAGATTGAAACACGCTATCCTGTTTCATTCGCGGATGGTAGCTATCCACTGGACAATTCGATATATCATACTAACGTTAGAGACTTCGAACTGGTAAATCAAATTTAGGTGAAATCTTGTACCTTGTTGCTCAAATTCTGAAACAAGGCGAGATAAAGTGTTAACGCCCGGAACCATGTCCAGTAAGAGGCTTCACTAAATCGGATTAAACTGCAGGAACTCTTAACCCAGGAGATGGGGAATTCAGAAACCTACCCCTCCTCCTCCCGATTAATTGGTAAATTGGAACTTTGCTTATCATTTCATTGTCTTAGATATCTCGACGGTAAGATCGAACCTATTACATCAAGACTGAGCCGCCGAGGGCTGCTGGCATGCCTTCAGTGTACCATTACAATAATGCACCGAAATGTAGGCCGAGTGGGTTGCCCATCTAGCAGACATCCGGAATATTAAAGGTGTCCATTGAATGGGTATCCCATTCAATGGATGTCCTGTAAATGGCTAGAATCGGCAAATAGGACAGAACATGATCTGACATGTTTTCGGAAGCTGGACGCGCTGCGAGAATACACCAACAGGCTGCGAAGGCCTATGCACGCTAAAAAAAAAAGCCAGTTTTTCTCGGCATAGGACAACAGAACGCTTAACCTATATATATGCGAGGTTACTGGTTCCTGGGGGATTTTTGTAGACGACGGGTCGCTGCAAACTATACTTGCATATACCTATGCATGTGCCTAAACTTCTAGCTTATACACGATCATAAAAAATCTAATGAGGCTATAATATATATTTAAACTCCTCATCAGTCTCCCGAGGTGCCTAAGTCAGTTTACTGGTCAACCTAGCCGTCACCATGTATTTCCACGTGTATAGTGGTATTCATCACCGAGGCATCGACTCTTCGCCCACGCATCCCTACAAAGGCCTTGAGCAGGTCTTTTCACCTCCTGTCGAGTCTGGCCGATGTTAAAGTCATATAATGTTGAGAACACAATAATGTGTTTCTTAAGCATGAATTCGATGATGTTAGGCGAAGGCGGCTTTATGTGCTACCAGTCTATAACTTAACTCTCCGTGGGGTTTGTTCTGATCCGTAGACCAAGACGTCGATTTGGGCAAGTGGGCGCCCTATCGAGCAAGATGGTGGACGGTGCGACTCTTTGGCCTAATGGCCGTCTTGATGAATTGTTGATGCAATGATCAGGTGGTCGTTTTGGACATATAATTAAGCTTTACCCCGCGTCGCCTACGGCCAGGTCGACGGTTCCCAATCATACGTCCTCCCGCCTTAGATGCCAAAGAGTTCAGCTAACTCGATACTCCAGATACAACGCTGGGTTATATAATTTACACTCTCTCCTGAGGCCTACGCATAACCTATCCCTATGCTGTCGATGCTAAGACATTTAAACAATCATTATTTGATGAGAGGCATAACGAGATCTCGTAGTAAAGTTCACCCAATATATATTTATTTGATAGGTCAGGTTTTTCACCACTATTGAATGGATAGGCACTGATGATGATAGAGTTCAGAGCCTTCGTGTGTGTGTACTTGATGACTGGAAGAGAGCGATTATGCGAGCTTGTTAGATGGATCACCCTATTCGTCATAATATGGCACTTTTGAATGCATCGCCCATTTCATCAATTTTGAGGAATTGTGCGCGCACTTAGCCAAATCGACGTCTTGGTCAATGGATCAGAACAGATATCACTATTATGCTGTTTACCGATACAGGGCCCGCCATGTATAAAATCACATTGCAAGCAACCCCCCTTCACCTATTGACCTCAAGCACCGTCGGGGATTTGAAGCCAAGATCCAAATCCTTCCTCCGTTCATAATACGCAACGATTTCCCTATGAGAGAAACTAGGAAACCACGACAGTGATGCTGGGAACGAAGATAAACAACTCCAACTCCAAAAGCCTAAACAGCCAGGGAGAGGTAAATCGGCTAACTACAAGTGTATATAGAAGTGCCGGAGCTTAAACCCACTCAGTATACGTTACCTTTCCACCATTGGTAGATGCATGCTCCATATATTTTTGGCCGCAACCTCCGCGTGAGCTTACGGAGGGCTCTCGTTCGGGTGCAGCCAAGTCTTTCATTCCTTATAGTCGGGTGCCGTCGTAAAGGTCTCGGAGAACACGGTCTGCAGACCTCTAATGTGATTTCGTTGGGCCGTGGAAAGCTCATGGGTCTGGACTTCGAATAGCGTAAAGATCTATGAAACCGATGAACATACGATACGATCCTCCCGAGGCTCTGAGGCCACCTTCCCTCTTGAGAGCCAACTTGTGTCGGCCTCTTATAAGGTGGAATGCCGACTTGTGTCGGCCCCTTATGAGGTGGAATCTTTGAATCGATTGTGTTGCCCTTCTCCCTGCAGCGCTCACTCAATAGGCGGTTGACCGGCGCCTGGTCTTCTTCAATGCTTTGTGCCAGAAACTCCGAATGTGTACCGGTCCCCGACCACTGAATGGCACATGCAAAAAATTTACTTTTGTGCCCAACCGAGTCAGCAGCCAATTGGGGGTGTCCAACTCTTGGAAAGCCCGTAAGTGCACGGCTGGCGTCGAGCGCACTGTTATATGAGTACTCGCCACCGTATACTGATACAAAGATCAGCAGGTATTCTCTCGTAAGGATAATGGACAAAAATACCATTATTTTTCGAAACTATTTTTGAGGCATCTTCAACGCATTCCAGGATATGGCAGCGGAGGCTTTCATAATCGTGATCGGCATTACTCGTAAACTTCGCGAGTGTCGAGTGATCAACGTTTCTAGGTATCCGAGTGTGTCTTTTATCTTTAGCCAACCAGTCTAGTGCAGACTCCTTAGTCACCATCTCCACCATGGGTCCTGTTCTGTTCCATATGCCTGAGGCGCTCTGCTTTATTAAGGTTAGTAAAAGCCCAAATGTTGGCACTAGTAACATCATACTTGAACCGTCGCAGATAACCTAGTTTCATATACTGAAAAGATGCGTAATGAATCTAGTGTAAATGTTTCCTTGAACGACCTCTCGAGGTCTTCGAGAAACGGTGAACCACTTTCAAGATCTGATATAAGAGCGGCGTTAGGCTGCCCCTTCACCATGTCCTTTAATTGTTTGGTATTCATGCCTCTATGTGGAACCCCAAGGAAGAAGCAAGCATGCGCTGAGCGAGAAACGTCTAAGTCTCTTTCAGTGCCCGCGGCTGCCTGCAGCAGAGCCTTTTTTTCCCCAATCAGCGAGACCATACATAACTGGACCAGGGCTGTATCTATTTACCTTTTTTACTACGAGACCCCCCAAACTGTGCGCCACAAAGATGATTGGCCTTCTTTGTTCCTAATGAGAGATGTGAGCTTTTAAGCCTTTAAGGCACATCTCCTCCAGAGTTCAATTACTTCACTGGATCTCCTCGCATTTTTCACCGCATCCAGCAGACTACATGCAAATTCGGCAACTCCTGCAGTTGAGCTCGATTCAAGCAGTTTTGTGTCATACCCGTAGGTAAGAACGCGAACCTTTCCAGGGTGCTTGTATTCAAGGTCTTTAGCCAGAAAGTCCCTCACCCACATGGTGTGTTCACCCCTCGCTTTCCACGATCCGAACGCATGACCGGCAAGACCGGTAACAAAAAAAAGACTAACAGTTACGCCATTGAAACGATTAATAGGAATTTTCATATGGCACTGGAAATAGGACGGGGTATATTACTCAAATTGATACGAATCACTAATACCATCCTGAAGCGGAGTCAAGCCAATGAAGTGGGAGTCAAACACTAACTTCATTGTCGTAGAACCAAACTTGGCGGTTAGGGATACCCACTCCTTGGTTCCACCGCATGATTGAAGCTGGGTAGGTATAGAATCAAAGGTCACTGTTGCAACCTGGTATCTCCCGCTCTCCATAGGTGAAGGGGCAACTGAACACTCCAAGACCCGTCCGGGAGTAGTTACCTGTCTGTGAAAGGATGTTGGAGGGAATAATGTGCCGAGAATCGACAGCAAGTCCTCTTTCAACACAGTTACTGGAATCTTACTTATACGGAATGTTGTTCTTCGGCTACTGTCAATTGTTATAGAACTACCCTCGGGGGGTCGGCTGCTGCGGAACGTCTTGTCGTGGTTTGGTTCCAAGTGTGAAGCGAGGTTTGTCGACATGATACCCTTCTGGGATAATCTCTATTAGGCTTGAGAGGTAAGCGATGGAATGCGCAGCTACAATTATACGTCTTCGATCTTAGGGGAGCGGCGTCGTAGCGTGCGAACCCTAGGAGTCAAATAATAGATACTATAGAACAGCACGAAAATTCATGTGTCCTGCGCATCCAAGTCAGCTCCACCGCATAATACCTACACTGGTAAATAAATATTTTCGTTCCACGTATCATGTCCGTTTGAACTCATTCAAAGTTTGTTATTTTACAGCAGTCTGAAGAGACATGGTCTATAGCTAAATTCCTTCCTGGCAAACATGCGTATACTTTTCTCATGGCCGCTTCGCGCTACTCAATTCTTACCATCCCTTATAGTTATTGAAGCATATATTACCCGCTATAGCGGTCAGTCATTCTTGGTGGTGCGCGCATGCAAAGAAGTGTGGGTATTGTAGGCGATTGCAATCGGCTGAGAGGTATTTTCAGGAACGAACCCTAGCAACAGAATACAGCCGGATCAAGAGAAGGGAACGGCCGGGCAAAGCCTCGCTTCCTCAAGAAAGCCTTAACCACATCTCGAGGTTTATGTAACGATGCTTAAATCCAATGGTCGGGGTATTCTGCAAGGCCCAAAGTAGGCCCTCTATTAATTCATCTAGTTCATAGTAATTCAACATCTCTGGTACCACATTCGTCACCCCTGCACATATGCAGGTGATGGCGTACCGCTGCGCCGCCTATAAAAGACAAGTAATACAGTATTTTTATACCGTTATAGTAGTCTACTAGCACATTAAACCTATAGGATTGGCGTATTCCCAATAGCTCCCAGCTAGTATCCACGCCGGCGCGCAGAACAAGATATGGCCTCAAATCGGAAAGGATGTATCCCCTGGGATGGACCTTGGTGTCGATAGATTCTGAACGTAAAGTCATTTCCTCTACGCATATTACCCCTTCTCTACCCCACCACGCTGTCCGCTTGATGACACTGGAAATTTGGCTTTGGTGCAAAGAATGGAAGGCACAAAGAGTAGAAGGCAGTACAGTGAGTATCGGATATATATATACATACCTAGAACAGCTTATACCATGAATCAACCGTGCCGATACATAGGGATCACAGCTTTTCCACCGGGAAGCCAGACTTCATGCATACAGTCTCTCGGGCTTAGCCTAGGAATAAGAAAATCACAGCAGTTGAACGGATGACATTCCATGATACACCCTCGAGAAGGCAGAGCGGTCGCTGGCCACGATTCGAGGAGGACTAAATATCAGGACTCAATAATAGCGCTTTGAACCTGTCATCAGTATCGAAGAGGAGGATGACAAGCGTACGTCTTGTCCATATGTCACTGCTCTGCTCTCCCGAAACACGGCAGTTGAGTTACAGAGGTACGCAGTTGATCAAACATTAACTTTATATCAAACCTAGCTTGGAGGAGATCGTTGCCCCAGCTAAGAGAATGAACGTCATTGGGAATCAGTACCACAGACTAGTTCGACACAATTAGTCAGATGATATCACCGTTCTCTGGCTTTGCACTCTCGCACGATCACTCACTTAAATGTGCTTCATGCGTTCTTTTCAGCAAGCGTAGGATTGCGCACAAAGTTACAGGATCGGTTGATAGCAACTTTGAGAAATGATGTTCTATCACCCACTACCATACACTCAGTAAATCAAATTAGAGCTTACTCACAGCCTTCCTGCCCCGCTCATCCTTTAGGTATCCGAAGATCCCTTCACAGCTATCCGGGGCATAATCCGGTAAGACAGGTATTTTTAAACTCAACTCGCAGTCTCCCAGCGGAAGGAAACAACTAAGATCCATGTCGCAGATCTTTATCGGGATATAAGAGTAACACTGCTAATAACATCACGTTATAATAACTATAATTGTTTATCGTGGTCGTGCCTGTGTTCCCGATTCATATTATGGATGCTTATCACCTGAGCAAATATACCAAAGTAATATTTATACCCCCAAATCGCACTTCATTTTGTGATGAATTTGTTGACTGCTTCGCTAACTCCTTCTCTATATCAGAATAGATCTTGAAAGACTGAACAGATTTCTAGCGATCTACTGCACTCATAGGGTCCATGATGATTCATGGGCGCTGAGCTGTATACATTACGGGGATACCCCCACATCCGCCATACCATCCCGGGAATGGCAACTGACAAATGCATTATATATATACAACAGTCAAAATACGAGGTGCGCTCAGGATAACTACCTCGAGCACAAGAAGCGCCCCAAATTCTTGATATCCCCATCTATCCTTGCCGTGAGTGTTCTGAAAACTTCTATGTATGTAGAGAGGATTATGGTATGGTTTTCATTCTCGTCTAAGTTAACCTTGAGACGCCAAGGCGAAATACCGCAATATCGATGTCCTGCAGCGGGGGTAAGGTAACCAGGGATAGCACCTGGACGTCGAAGCACATTTTTCAGTAGAGAATACTGCGGCATTATCCCCTGGATGTATGAGACAGTGGGCAAATCTCTCTCATGCATGAATGTCATGTGACCTTGAATTTAGGTGAGAAAACATCGTTGGTCTTTAGAATACTTAACGGTGCCATAAAGTTCAAGTTCACTGCCTTACCTCAGTCAATCATTTCCTGGATAGGCCACGCTAATGCATGAGAGAGATTTCCCCACTGTCTCAGATAGCATAGCCATTAATGTTCTAAAAGGAACACCCCTCATTCGGCTTGGCGCATGGAGGCTCAAGGTAGCAACTGCCAAGGATATCTCCAATTAAGAGGCTCGTTTGCGCATGTTGAACGCGGGCACGCCTAACCGACAAATGTTGTCGAGTGCGTAGATCTCTGTTCACCAGATCGTCGAGCGGACGCCAGACACTACGTAATCAAAAGTAATGTAAACCTGAACACAATCGTTGTGTTTTTATATAGATACAGGGGCAGGTCCCGGAACGCTCTATGAGTACGCCACCTCTTAAGTTTGAATATCAACACATGTAGTGTTTAAAATGGTCTACAGGTTGCTTTAGCTTGAAAATTTGATTTTTCGATTTGATTCGGGTTTAATTGGACTCTTATAATTTATTGTGATCACGACTTCCAAATGAAAATCAATTTGAAAATCAGTTCTAAGTTTAGTGTTGATTCAATATACTTTTCGTGGAAGAGGGTAGTTTCGAAAGCTATGTGGAGCTCAATCTCGCGGGAGATCTCGATAATCTCAGCCCACGGAGGGGCAATGCTTTATGTTCGAGGCTAGCAGCCGGGGTCTATTTTAGGATTCAAAACGACTCAAAGCAAACAAAACAGTGAACCACCGCCGAAAGACGCATCGCGAGAATCTCTAGGCACTGATATCAAGTGTCTTAAGAATACAGCTGATACTTTATGAGCGAAGGCATATAGAAAGCTTGGGTCTTTGTCTAATTTGTTGTATCGCGACCATCTGGCCTGCGAATTGATGGGAATATCTTTGCGGTTATCGATTTTGAGTTGACATATACCATAGATCCATACATCGCCCACATCCGACCATATAAAATACGCACAAGGAAATACCACACGCTATCAGAGATTCCCGGATAAAGTAAAGAATGATATAAAACGTTTGCTCAGTTGAGAACGATCACGCTTGCTGATCATCACCCCAGCTTTCTGAATTCTGAGGCATAAGAGAACGCCACCCAAGAAGTAGGGTGCCACAGGGCGCTAGCTGACACTTATCCTGGTGGCATGTATGTCAATACTCATGGGGGCGCTGGATTGCCATACGTGTGTTTTATATCAATTCTCGACGGACCTCCCGTTTGCCACGACATTCTTTTTTTGCGAGCCTTGGAATAGATCAGGCCGGAAATACGCACATGTGATGCACCAGCCGCTAATCTCCTACTTTATATGGTTTGGGCGTATAAAGGCTGACATCGTGGACGCCGGAAATTTCAATCACGAATACCTAGCTATAACCGTACATGCTAGTATTTGAAATAAAGAACTAAACATGTGCATGAATCATGGAAGCGGAAATGGTGGGAATTATGGAAGCAATCGGAATCGGAATGAAGGACGCCGTCAAAGAAAGGAAACACATACTTACTATACGGTGCGACAGCCAAGAAGCCACAAAAGGAGTCAAAAGAGATAGGGAACATCGGGAGAAATGCAGGCCCATAAAATACGTTAGCTCTATGATGCCGCAAAAGCACAATACATCACAATCAGGCTAGAATGGGTAAAAGCACATGCCAATATCAAAGGAAAACAAGAAGCAAATGAAGCAGCAAATGCAGCAGTCGATAGAGGAGCATTCGGTAAAGATACCTTCATATCCTTTCCATACCTGGAAAGGGAATTGCGTGAGATCACTATCAGGAACTGGGGAGAGGACTGGAAAAGAAGAAGAAACGGCAAGAACGCACTACACGAGCCGGCCGAGGCCACCTAATAAGGTTCGAACCAACAGACAGGATAGAAAATGGTCATAAGCAGACTACAAATAGGGCACACAGCGATCAATCAATTCCTCCACCGGTTCAAGAGAAAAGAGACCGCAGATTGCGGATACAATGCGGATACGGAGGAGGCGAACAGAATGTAGCCCACATCCTGACAGCATACGGCGCAACAAGAGAGACCAGAAACAAAGAAAAAGAACACAAGACGGTTCACGCGCTCCTATGGAACAAGTCGGGTATCGGGAGTGCGCTTGCAATCTCGGAAGAATTTACGAAACTTGAATAGAGGCATGAAAGAGGGGAAAGGGACGAAGGGATTGAAGTAGAGCAACGAGAAACAAGACAAGTATGGGGTAATCTTAAAGACAAGGAAGTGGAACCGGCCAATTGAATAACAAGGGTGCCTGACTACGAGTTATTTGTGGCGATGATTTGTTATAGTTTCTTTCTTTTCTTGTGTTATTCTTCGACTTTCTAGTACAGTTCCTGTGCAAAGCGGTGGGTGAGATTGGGTAGCTTAGGGGCAGTGTAATATTACTATAGACTACGGTAATTAATGAGTTAAACAAAGAAAAGAAAAAAAAGAAAGAAATGAACGCATGCATACGTAATGAGTTAAACAAAAAAAAAAAAAGAAAACGCATGCATACGCACGACGAGTGATATTTCATGATTTCTTTAGTTTATTAATTGCGTGTAGATGAATACTGACCCCCATCATCCGTGTACCAGCCTCCCTACTGTATCCATTACTGAAAAAGCCCTCGTTTCCACCCAAAGTGATAATGGCTTAGTCGTCGAAGAGCCAGTAACGGCAAATCAAAAATCTTACATTGGCCTAAGCCTCGGTGTATTCGCTGCCGGTAGTGGCGTAATGTTTCATCACGGCAACTAGTACTCGAACAGTGTGATTATATATAAGTTTTAGGTAAACTATAGCTAGCTATACACGTTATGCCCGCCCTAATATCCCTTTGACATGGACCAGATACCGCCTCAACTTGAACCGCTTGCAGATGTTCTAATAGCGGTGAAATTCTGAATCTCTGGCCCTGAGCTGACCACAACAATGAACATCTCATTTTTACGCGAAGAGCCCAACACCAAGCTCAGGTATTAACATTTTCTCCTACCTACTTACCCGAAACCTAGGGAATTTAGATCGTAATCAACGCGGCCCGACGAGCAAACCCTCACTACCTCCCAAAATAGTCGCATCGTTCATCCACCTGCCCCGTATTGGCTTTTGCTAAGCACATGCGAGCGATCATATGGATGAACAGATAGTTAAGCATTCTAAAGCGCATTCCCCATCTGTCATTCATCACGACAATTCCTTATATGCATCTCCGAAGTCCCCAAGAAGCGATAATCTTACTTCTTACTCCTGAATCTTTCCAGCTCTAACAGACACGGGAAGAAAAGATTAAACCCTACTGCCATAGTCAAGATATAAACTAGACTAACACCATCGTTCACCAGCACCTCAATATTGAAACCACCGGGAACCGCTCCGTCCAATGAGACTAGT
Organism: Morchella snyderi; assembly: GCA_024521645.1. Taxonomy (NCBI): domain Eukaryota; kingdom Fungi; phylum Ascomycota; class Pezizomycetes; order Pezizales; family Morchellaceae; genus Morchella; species Morchella snyderi. The sequence continues at coordinate 35,386 of JAJJXB010000016.1, forward strand.
CCATCAACATGATATCAATTTGCTAGCTCTGTGCACCCTCGTCTCAAGCCCAAGGTCTCTCGCCTGCCATGCTTCTCATCTCCATAACCCAGAGGAAAGCGTGCAACTACCTCTAGTTTACAACCTTTTCCGTATAATCTGAATCACCTCACATCACGGGTACACTCCCGAGGTCTCCTCACAGCGCGCCGGCAGGCGGAGTGGAAGTTATCGTCCTACCTTCGCCTCAAGAGTAGACCTTCCAGAGGTCCCCGGTATCGATAACTCATTATATCAATAATCATAATAATATCGCAGCATGCTAAGTTTGCGAGAACCGAGTGATAATACATGATTGCGACTCTTACAAGGGTCATGAAAAATGGGAAGATCTATCCCACCTCAATCTTATCCCATCGGTGCAAACAGTCCTGTGCCCTACGAATCGGGGATATCGGGCAAGAGTTCTGGAGACCACCTGGAATCTAGATATACTAATGATCATATCTCTGATCGAAAAGCCACCCCCCTCTACCTCTCCACACTCTCCTTACAAAGAGGTTTTTAGTTTACGCCCAGTACAGGCTGCCTTTTCTAAATACATCTCCCGAAATAGAAGATCTCTCTTGGAATCTAGGCTCAACACATCCGGCAGGCTCTTATGATATGACATCAGTCTGTCTCATGCTCATTCCCGACAGCTTCGGCGGGAATCTCGACCCATACATACACGGAGGGAGAGCGATGGTATGAAGTTCATTGATTCCCTAAGATCATTGGGCTTTATACCGTATCTGCCGAAGGCCTTAGTTGGCTTCTCTTTATAAGGTTGAGCACAATGGTATGGTCGTTAAAAGCGCCATGCTGGTTCGGTCTAACTGCATATTGTGGTATGTCTGTGCATAGTGGGAGATTGTTTTATTGGATACGACAAGTGCCATCTACGCATATGGGTCTATAAGTGGGTATCTATTGTACGATATCCGAGTAGCAACCAAGTCTCATACCCTCCACTGTTATTTATCCATAGAAATGCGCCGGGGAGACGCATAAACGAACGGAATATAAATACATCAATGGATTATGAATCCCTTATTTCATTGATGCTACTGGTGATACCGTTAAATGTTTCTATAGCCTCCAGGCTCCATACAATCAATAAAGTATCATTGAATCGACAGATGAATAACGCAATTCGCCGGACACTAGTGGAGAAGAGCGATATCTCATGGCTCAACTTCCAGATCAGCGGTGCACCACATGCACACGTATATCTTTGCAAGTAACGATACTAGGTTTCCACTTTGTACCTATCTCTTGCATCGAGGATATGGCCATGCACCCCGATACCACTCCTCGCAAAACAGGCAGGCGGTAGTGTCGCTCACAGCATGTAACCCCTCCCTCTCTCTTCCATTTGCGCATCTGTTCCAGGATGCAGTGAAATCCCTCACCCCAACACTATATCACCCCCGCTAGCCGTATACAATCCATAGGCCAGTGGAAGGAAAAACATGCCAGTGGCTATTCTGATAGCTCTACCCGGAGGTGTCCCATAGCATCTGAGCTCGCGAGCTCCAACCGGCCGGGCAAAAGTATGATTGAAAGCACGCTCTGTTCCATTATGACCTATACCAGGCTCAGTAGCTGAGGGAATCGACCACTTAGTACTAGTATTGGCGATTGTTAGGATGCTTGAGAGGGGTACATACCACGGCGTGTTGACTGCGTGATACCTCACCTTTGGAGCTCGATGGTAGTCCCCGGCGATGAGAAACAACGGCTGATGATTACAAAATAGCAGGGCTATCTATTGTGGCGTGTTGATGCGGTCGTGTAGTCTGTATACACCGATGTTCGAAATAGAAAACTCTAGGGAGAAAAAGACCGTTCGTGATGGGACTACATGGTGGGGGTAGATGAGAGTAGCCGCATCTACAACCCCTTGAAGCATATAAAAGACCGCATCTTACTCTATAGAATGACTTCACCACATGCGACGTATAAATACCACCCCCGACCCCCGACCCCCCACTCCACCTGACTGCCCTACCCTCCCTCTTTCTAATTCTTTAATACCGTAGCCTTCTAACAAGCTCTAGCTGCCACCGCATTTACCACTACCATCCATCGTTCCATTATTGGTGCACCAGGCGAGATGGTAATTCTACCGTGAGAGACCCGGCCGATATCCCCATCTTCGAAGTCATCCACGTTTCGCTTCCCACTAGTCCCCAGGTCCCAGGGAGCGATAGCGCTACAACAATACTAGTTCTGCTCTACCGGCCATGCTGAAGCGTCCGAGGCCATGCGTGCGATGGTCCATGGAACCTGTACGGGAGTAAGTGAGCATTTGATGCGGTGCTGAAGGTTGTTTGCATGTGGTAGATGCGAGACTAAGATGGGTTAGTAGGGGGTGCAGGTGGAGAATGAAGAGGTGGAGGGTGGAGAGGTGGAAAGCGGATAACTAGAGGGGCGAGAGGTGGAAAAGTAAAGTTGTAGGGGTTGATTGGGAGCTTAGGAGGTGGGAATGGAGTGGTGGGGTGGGAGTCGTAGTTGCTTTCCCCTGTTTTGGTTTTGCTCTTTGCCGGATTGAGGCTCTTCGGGTTACGAAGGCTTGGCAGTAGAAACAAAGCCGAAGATACATACTTCCTAGGGCCACCTCGCAACCGCGAGGTCTCTGGCCACCTCGCAGCGGCGAGGTCTCTCCCGCCTCCGTGCAGTATTTCACGACATCCATTAGTTAATTAATAATTTCCTTATGCATCTCATGGCCAGTTCTCACGGCCAGCTCCCGTAAATCCCACACCCTGCGGTGGTGGTCCGGTTCTTTCACTTGATTATTAGGTTTCTCAATTAATGTCAGCTCACAATTAATGCCAGTTTCAGTGAATGCCAGTGCAGTACTGTTATCGTATTACTTCCCCTAGCTGACCCCCACCTTTCCCTCCACTCGCAGACCTCCCTCCACCGTTCCTCCATACCGCCCACTTTCAACCCCACTGCTCATAGCGAGATTATTTAAGAATTAGGCTTATTATTTAATTATACAGAGTTCTGTTACTTAAAATCATGGAGTGGTTGCCATGCAGAATTTGGTCAGGATTGGGGTCTTACGCCTTCTACCAGCAAACACTCGGGTAACCGCACTAAATCAGGCAGAGTAATACCGAAAAAGATCAAACTTACTACAAACGGATACTTCTAATGCGAGTTTTGGCGGTAGCATCAATGCACCAAATGTGATGTGTCATGCTTACCCTGAAACCCTGCACCATCTTTACTTCACGTACATACATTACACTGGCAACCCTGAGTTTTTTTGAAATCCGTTATCCCCGCGATCATTGAAAACATATCCACAACAAAATCAAAGAGCTCAACACATATTACAGATAGATACATAAACAGGTACAGGAACAGGTATGTAATTTAAAACTTGGATCATTACAATACCTTTAATCACATACAACAGAGTGTGAACAATCAATGATGAGGTTAAGCCAACTTTATGAACTTACAGTGAGTCATCAAAATGCGAGTACTAGGAAACCTTATATCCGCTTTGGGCCAACATCCAGGTTGATCAAAAATCGTCTATTGTATCCAAGCGGTATCAATGTTATTTGCTTCGAATGGTACACTTGGAGCTAATAGCCGAAAGTTCGAACATTGGTATTCCTTATCACTGTTTACCTGTAGAAATAGTCCTTAAACCATTGAAGGTTGCTAGTGGAGATTTCCTATATCATACAAAAACAGAGTCTAATCCAGCGGTGTTTTAGGACAAAATTCTATGCAAGCACCGGGACAAGAACCAATTTGAGATACATTTGAGGACTAGGACAGGAAATGGTTGTGAATAACGATTGGAACAAAATGTGTTGCTACCAAACAGAATAAAGATATGGCATGAGGAAGAAAGAGAAAAAAAGTACAGAGAGCGAACACGAGGCCCAAATATATAACCCAAAAGAAATTCAATATGTAACCCTTGTAACCAGCCCTAAAAGGATACCAGACGAACGTAATGAAATCCCATCACCGATCCTGATTATTATTCTCTCAATCCTAACCCGAAGCGTCTAGCACTTACTGAATCTCCCGGGCACCTTCCCATCCTATCCAACATAACTGATATCAACAAGATCCTACACCCAACGACACGATTCTGCAGATTTCATAACGGCAAGGCCGGAAGAGGCGGTCGGGCCGTGATATGGAGACATCAAACAGATTCTGGTGTTTCTTAATGTACCTTAAGCAACTAGGTACAGAAATAGTACTGGATAGTTTCACTTTGAATATTCAGTTCTTTTTGTTGTGTTCTTACCTTTACCCGTTGCAGCTGAACAGATTTTGAGTCCCGTTTATAGAAAGAGAAAAAGCTATACAATATGCCGAGACTGGTATAGGTACATGTTGAATCTATATTTAAGAATTTGTTTCAGGGGGAAGAAATAATCATTTCAGGTTCTCCAATACACGACTTTCCTAGCTCCCCATGCCAGTACAGAATGAGTTTATAATGTATAACTAAGACTGCACCAAGAGTACCAGGAGGCTACCGGAATCTTGTAATCACTTGACTTCTATTCAATTCCAGAAACTTGCAGTTCTACAAGTAAAGCGCTTTCAAAGAAAACCGACGTATATGATGAAGCGAGGAATCAGCGATTGCCACGTATTTTTTGCTACATTGTCAAAATATTCTTTAGAATTCCGATCAAGCAGAATTGCTCCCAAGTATCTCTTTTACTTTAACCATGAGATACCAACAACCACGAGCACAAATGTCACTGAATTTGCAAGGGAGAGAAGTCGTGAGTGACTAGAACCTCATGGCTTCTACAGCAGACTTGCACCTCAAGCAATATGAAGAGATCACTAGATTACAGCCAAAACGTTACCGCTCTAAGGAGTAGAAACCATCAACACACGCATTAGACTCACGCGGTTGTCATGGAACTACAACATTTTCCTTCTCTAAACGTATGAAGTAGTAGGATACATAAACACAAAGACAAAAATGAAGAAAAAACCCCATTAGAAATCAAAATAGAAGAAAACGAAAAGTATACAACAACATGGAGGACATACAACCCACGGCCCCAAACGAGAGAGGATACTGGAATATATCCCTGGCCCGCACGTAATGCAATCACATCCCAATACAAAAAGGAGCCATCGATACACAGAATACCAACAACACTCCCGCTACCAACGCCAGAGACAATATCAGAGACAGACACTTTACCAGAGACTAAGGCAAAGTTGTGACTGACAGCATCAATCTTCCCAATAAGAGAAAAGTAGGAACATAAACTCTTACCTGAAGAGAAAAATCAGAACAAACACCCCCTCCTGAGTCAATCGGAGCGAGGTTGTCAGACAGAATTCCAGTCAGGTACCGAGTCGAGGATCGACTAGAAATACGTTCCAAGAGTAAAACACGAGATTGGACCTACATCGGCAAAAGATCATTTTGCCTAGTGGGTTCCATGGAGGCGACAGAGCCCGTAGAGCACACAGAGGAATTTTGTCTCCATCGAGCGATCCTATTTGTTTCTCCTCCACGAGCCAAATGTGAAATAACTTCTCCTCCGCGAGCCAAATATGAAATAAATTCTGCTCCGCGGGAAAATCTAAAATAAATAAATCAGGTTATATTTGTGACCTCGCCATTAGTCATTTATAGGCCGTGAATCGCCGTTTATTACTACTCTATATACTATCTACGCTAATTACATCAACCTGTCGCTCCCGCACCTGCGCGAATACCTACCGGCCTACCTCGGCGCCCGCCGCAACTGCCCGACTGCCTACCTGCCTACTTAAGTGCTTGCTTGAGTGCCTGCCCGAGTGCCTGCCTGCCCTAGTGCCTGCCTGCCCGAGTGCTGGCCTGCCCGAGTGCCTGCCTGCCCGAGTGCCTGCCTGCTGGCCTGATTGTCTGCCTGCACGACTGCCGGACTGCCTGCCCGCCTACCCAGCTTTGGCGTCGATTCGGGTGTCCATTAAACAACTTCCTGATAACCGGCTAAACACAAATAAACATAAGTGAGATTAACGTATTTCACCGGGAAAGCGATCATCACCGGGAAAGCAACCGAACCTCATAAAAAGAGGTTGTGGGCATCAAAACACAATATATGAAGGGAGGCACATATAAGAGGGCTCAGTATGTCTTTTCCGACTCCTGGAGTTATATAATGATATAAACCAAAATTTGGTAAAGTCGATAGAGCTTACAGTCCCTAATCCAGTCAATGACTTCTTAGAAACAATACTCTCGCTAGATAGAGGTAAATCATGTCAAAAATAGTTGGGAGACATCTAAATAACACTTCTAGCTACTTGGTTCTATAATTGTATATAAATCCAACTTTCTTCAGCAATTTTGGATCATCCCATTGTCGCCCTTGGTTGCTTTCCCGGTGATGATCGCTTTCCCGGTGAAATACGTTATAGAACGATGGACATCGAGGAGAGAAGAGACTGCAAGATCGAGAAAGATATGTATGTGTTACGGGCCAACTTGTGGAAACAATAGATACTAAACAAGATTTCCTGACAATATGATACAGGAGGAAAAAAAGGCAAAAATATCAGAGAGCTTCACGTTACATCAAGCGATGGCGAGGGTAGGACTATGACTGGAACTAAGGGGTACAACTTAGAGATTACGGAAATTGGATTCTTAGAAGTTCGAGGTTAGAAAATTGATCATGTTCATAAATGACAGTAAGTTGGGATAAAGGGAAAAGAAAGAAGGGACAAAGGGAAAATACAGGCATGTATCTATTCTTCAAAAATCGATGACTAATGTGGATAATGGAAACCCAAAGAAAGAAATGGCAAACAGAACTGAAACCTCCAAAAGAGAAACGACAAACGAAATGCCGATTAGTAATCACTTTCCTCTCGGAAATGTTCTTTGCTTGTGTTATGCTGTTATAGTATGAGGAGGTGAAGAAGAACTAAGCAGTGCAGAAGCTACCAGGACTAAGAGGGGACATGGGGCTAAAGAAGACTATACAAATTGTTTTTAGAAGCAAGTTACTGGTTATGATACTTTTTTTTGCATATGGCGGTGGATGTAGGGTAGTCCTGGGGTTGCGATATCGCCATAGACTACGTTCTGCATGCAATTAGTGAATCAAAAAAAAATTGTTTGACAAGTAACCCTTTATTCTCTACGCGTTCAGTTTGGGAAAGGGATTCCATTTCAATAGATGGCAAAGCTATTATGATCTTTCTAATATTTGCAACTTAGATGAGATATTTATGAAATTTGAATGTTCTAGTGATCAAACTTACCGTACCACCGGAGAGAACACTGTTTGTATCAAAGAATGAAGGAGCGATTGGGACAAGCGTCAAGCTATTCTGATCTTATGAATTTTTGCGGACGGATTTAACAGAATATCTCTCATGAGTATAGGATCAGGGTTGGAAAATATCACCCGGGGGTTCTTTTGTAATTCAATGAGACTAAGTGTATGATGAAAAGTTTATTCACCGATATATAGAAATAGCTTGAAACCTAATACCGGTCTTAAAACGGGTAACCCTGCCTTTTTGTCATGGACATACGCACATCGTGTGAAGCATCTACTGTTTTAGTGCTCTTTCGTTCAAATTATCACACCTATTCTTATCCCCACTGGCTGTACCACTCTGGTACAGACATTAGATGTATCTTTTAATAAACTCTTAAAAGGATACGTCCGCAGCTCGACAGAGGGTGAAACGTGAAAGTGTCGATAAATTTGAGAAATGGTCAGTTAGTCACAGGCGGGTATTAAATACTTGGATATTTGGGGACGCTTGGTAGCTATTTGCGGTTGAAAAGAAGGAATTAGGAGAGTGTTCCGGAAAGTGGGTTTTCCCCCTGCAGCTGATGGTAGCGAGGATGGTCAGGTGGATATTAAAGGTGTTAAAGATTTGGAGATTGGAGATTGGAGATTACCTGTAACCTCACTCTCTGATTTTGCAAATATAGACAGAGTTCACAACGAGAATGGTTCTATAGAGTTTGTAGTAGCCGGGGAATAACTGATATCATGTCACGTACCTGTACCTGTTTCTGTACCTATCCGCATATGCGCCGAGCCTTTCTTGCCGGCATAGTGGATTTCGAAAAAATTGATGGTAGTATATTTTTAGACGAGAAAAAAAAAAGGGCGCGGGCTTCCTATGGATACGGGCGAACCCCGGATCACAAAATTGATTCAATCGTAAAAAACAAACTACGGGATCTCTGGCCTCTGCCAGAGTCGGGTATTGGCTCCAGGCTGTGGGCGCTTGTATGCAAAGTGTATTCTGAGGCTGTTAGAGAAGGGTAATGCAGCTAGCCGATACCCGCTTCCGCCCTGCCGTAACACCATCCTAAATCGTTTAGTTTACGGGACACGAAGGATCTTATCGACAGAAAAGGGGTAGAGCACGCAGCAAATTATACCTACAGCCTGATGGTGTGTTCGATCTACACTTTTGCAAGAATGTAGCCTTGGTGTCTCAAACTTATCTGCCCCTGATTAATGAACGCCGTGCTGATAGGTGGGTAGCGTCCTTGTCTGCTAGTAGTGGTTCAGAGGATTTCTCACCAGTTAATGCGGCAATATACTATTCCTTATACGAAGCCAAGGACAGATGTTTCAATCAATGATAAGCACACATTGTGTTAATATATCGTAGACTTACACTTGCACCGCATGAGAAGACTTGAGCTGAGAAAATCCAACCCCGTTCATTCTAATTAGAAACTTACACTTCCACACCTAAAGTCTACCGACATACTCACTCGTTTAATTAAAACGTCGGAGGTCGTTGCAACCAAATTCCCATTTTAATTAACGCGCGAGTATATCACTGGTTAAATGAGGCTTGCGTTCTGTAGGTAGGTACTCGGGGCAGGTAAAAAGTACCGGACAATGCAGGTTTTGTCTCTGGGCTTTTTTGCAGTAGTTCACGCCTAGCATGCGCGCACCCATTGGTGAACCAAAAACCTGCATTGTCCGGTACTTTTTACCTGCCCCGAGTATGTTTCACTCTTCGATTACCTAAATACCTTGCAGGAAGCCTATCTGAGATTTCTGTGCAGCTGCCTCAAAGCCAATCATCGGGAACAATCATTGGTCCCTGACCGAGTTTCTGCAGTACTCTAGAGTACTCTACTCGTATTTCGCTGACGTTTTTAAAAAGGGCCATTATTGCATACACTCAAAATCATGAGCTTGGCGTATTTTTTGTATGGCATGCAATATCAGTCGCGTCCACAAACGTCAGCGAAATACGAGTACTACCTAATGCATGCATGATCACAAATCATATCTGCGTATATCATGAGTAGGTATGAGTTGGCCTCTCCAATGGCCAGGGATAGATGGTTCCAATGCTATAAGAGCCAACGGTTTCGTAGCGGCTTTCAAAAGCTTTCTTTATTATCAAAAATCCCATCCGAATACTTCCCCACCGTCGAATTTGATAACTGGCGTAACAACTGCCCCCCCCCGGACCCAACCGCGAACCGCCTCCACGAGTAGTAAGTGGGCATCATGAGATAAATCCGATTGTCTCATACGAAACAGCTAACCGGGGGTTCCTTCTCTATACTAGATTGAGTATCTACCTCCTGGGTAGTAACTGTCAAAAATTGAAAACCGCCCTGCGCTGCTAGACCCTGAAAGTATTGAGAAGCTTCGCCCACCTGACGTTATATCACGTACGAAAAACTGTATGGAGCACTCCCCGTTCGTTTTTTGTTGCTACAGTTTCCGGAGTGGATCTAATACATATCAATTGTTTATTCCAGAGTATCGGAAGATTCATGTCTGCAGTTGAATCACAACACGAAAATGAGTTGGACCAGCATGAGCTCGAGAAGTATCTAGTATTGGCAGCGGCGAAGGGGGACTTGGACGAAGTTAAACGCCTTGTTAAAGCTGGAGCGGACGTCATGGGGCGTTACATCCCATCGCTAGAAACCCCCGTAGGTCGTGGAGTCAGAATCATTAAACTCTATGACAACCGGCCTAGAGCGTTGATTGAGAGGAGATATTCTTGGGGACTACGAGAGGAAGAAATGGACGTGAATATTATCGGTTGGACCCCTCTACAGGCTGCTTCGGCTGGAGGTCATCTTAGCACTGTGCAGTTCTTGATAGAATCTGGTGGTGACGTGAATGACGATGCCGAAGAAATTGGTAGGACTGCATTGCAGTGGGCGGCCGGAACTCGAAATCTTGAGCTTATCCAACTATTACTTGATCGAGGAGCAGATGTCAACGCACCACCCGCGGGATTTGGCGGTATGACGGCTTTACAGATAGCAGCAGACAATGTGTGCGCGGAAACCGTGGATTTACTTCTGCGTAGCGGTGCGGATGCGAATCAACGTCCTGCGTCTAAGTTTGGATTAACAGCCCTGCAGGCTGCATGTTTTCGCGGCAAGCTACATCTGGTTCAACTTCTTCTTGACCGTGGTACCCGGATTGACGGATCCTCATCGGAAGATTCTGGAGTAACGGCACTATCGGCGGCAGCAGGAGGAGGTCATCTAGATATTGTTGAGTTGTTAGTCAAGAAAGGTGCCGATGTCAACAATGAGGTGGAGGACACGCAAGACCGAACTGCACTGCAGGCGGCAGCAAGGAAAGGACATTGGAACCTGGTAGAGTTCCTTCTCAACCATGAAGCTCAAGTCAACACCGAAATTTATAGGTTTGGTGGAAGATCGCCATTACAGAGTGCGGCCGAGCAAGGGAACAGCGATATGATCAAGTTACTTATTAGCCGAGGCGCAACTGTCGACCATGGAGCTGCGCTAGAAAACGGTAGGACTGCATTACAGGCTGCTGCGGAGAAAGGGAATATCCAGATAGTCCATTTATTGCTCTCATCCGGTGCGAATGTAAATATGGAGGCAGGATATAGAAATGGCAGAACCGCCTTGCAGGCAGCCGCCGAGGGGGGGCACCTCGCTATCGTCCAACTACTATATGATCGGCCGCGGGGCGCCAGTGTCAACGATACCCCTTCGCGCAGGGGTGGTCTAACCTCGTTACAAGCCGCGGCGGGTAAAGGACATATGGAGATTGCCCGGTTTCTCGTTAAGAAGGGTGCTAACCCCAGGGCGGAAACCAGTCGGCTGGGGACGACAGCGCTGCGAGCTGCAGCAGGTGAAGGACGCGAAAAGATGGTGCGCTGGTTGGTGTCTATAGGGGCAGATGTTAATGGGACTGGGCCGGACAAAAAAGCTGCAACTGCATTGTGGGAGGCCGCGGAGCATGGCTCTCTCGAGATTGTTCGCTTTCTTCTTGAGAATGGTGCTGAGGTCAAAGTGATGGCACCCTCAAGCTGTTATCAGGGCACCATGGCGCTGCAGGCCGCGGCCCGGGAAGGGCACATTGCCATAGTCAAGCTACTCATCAAAGCTGGGGCTAGTGTCGATGGGATCAATAACTATTCTGCTCAAACTCCGTTGCAGGCGGCAGCAGAGAGTGGGCATATGGACATTGCGAAGTTTCTAGTCGCTTCCGGCGCGGATGTCAACGCAAAGCCAATGACGGGACACGGCCAAGCCGCTTTGAAAGGGGCGGCAGAGCAAGGTCATCGAGAAATGGTGCGGTGGCTTCTGACAGAGAAAGCGGACATCCACGCGAAGTGCTCAGGAGAGAGAAAAACTGCCATCGAAGCTGCAGTTCATGGAGGGGATAAGGAGATTGTTCAGATGCTTGTGTCGGCAGGGGCAAGCAAGTCACTAGCGTTCCGTGCGGCTGCCGGTCGAGGGGACCTGCATATCGTGAAAATGTTACATTCCCAAGGAGTAAGGGCCGACGGAACGGTTGAAGCTGAGGAGGGAGATAGTTCCACGCGCCTAACCCCACTTCAAGCAGCAGCGCAATGCGGTGCTTACAGCGTAGTCAGGTTCCTTCAAGCCAATACAGCCGACATTAATGCCCCCGCGCTGGAGGACGGCGGGAGAACAGCATTACAAGCGGCCGCAGGGGACGGGCATCTACAGATTGTCAAACATTTACTGTCAATGAAGGTGGATGTTAATGCGCCAGCATCAGAGACCGACGGAAGGACAGCATTACAGGCTGCCGCAGAGGGCGGGCATCTTGAGGTTGTCAAATATTTGCTGTCAATGAAGGCGGATGTTAATGCAGTTGCGGCGGACGTTGACGGTAAAACTGCGCTCCAGGCGGCGCTGGAAGATGACCATCACAAAGTTGCGTTGCTCTTACTCAACGCAGGTGCAAAGGTCCACGACACTCTAGGTGTTGATGGACAGAGTGTACTACACCGAACATGCAACGACGAGACCCTCGATCTATTTCGCGCGTTGATAGAGAGATGTACAGATGACACTCTAAATTTAACAAACTCCTCGGGGTCTACCGCGCTCCATCTCGCAGTGGCGCAAAGTCATAGAAAGGTGATAAACTGTCTCCTTGATGTTCCACAATTAAACATGGAGATATACGACATTGAACGCAACACACCGTTAAAAATCGCGATTATGCGAGATGATACAATAACGGCAAAGCTCTTGCTCAACAAGGGAGCAAGAACTGATGGACTTACACCCGAGCAAGTGCAGAGAGTTGTAAATATCTTCAAGGATGAATCTCCAGAGTACTCAAAAGGTGAAAATGACGGTTTGCATTTGCATTTTATACTACTCTGCCATAACCGTAGCACTGGCACGCATGTTAAACGAACCTCCGAAGAGGGTTTTGATATTGACGAGTGGAATATTTACGAGTGGGAAACAAATGCAAAGACATCCATCCTCTTCCCTAGGTGAGGTTGTCACTCTTTACCCGTGCCCTAGGCAGCTCGGAAAGTCACTCGCTTATAGGTACTGGTCTAAAGCTCGGATTCGGAGTACAATGACTACAACACTTGTAGCAGCTTTGTAAATCCGGATGATTTCCTTCCCGACACACAGTACCCGGATATGACCCAGGGTGAGTCCCTGATCCTGTGGGCCTGGTCAACATTTTCTAAGAGATACGTATGGTCCAATTACACAACTGTGCATGGGTTCCGGATCGGCGTCCCAAACAGCCAGGATATCAAATTGAATGGTACAAGTCCTTCGTGATGATCTTGGGCATCTTGGTATAGCATATCAGTTAACTATCTTAGTACTTCTTGTTCCGTACATTCGTTTTGTTTGGCCTCACATATTGGTTAATGCTCCACACCTCAAATCTGTGTACAACAAGACGGTACATCCTACACGAATTCCAGGCAACGTTAACTTCGATTCAACAGCTGAGGCAACAGCGGTTTCAGGATTTACTTCCAACGAACACAGAATCGAAATTTCGTGGGTAATGGCCAAGCGAAACATCAATAAGGGGGCGGCCAGTCCAATGCAAGCTATTCACTTTAGAGGGAACCTTACCAGGAAGGTTCCCTCTATTCCCGGTAGTGCAGCGGAACTTGTAGTATGGTGTCTAGTGGATGTCTACGATCATTGGATTGCGTTTCTAGATAAAGCGGGGAAACAACTCAACAAAATAGTGAGTTACTTGGTTCATAATGCACCGTTCCCAATTCTACTCTAACTTATAAATTTGACAATTATCTCCAGCGTGATTTTCAATTAGCAGCTGAGGGAAGAGATAAAGATGTAATCAAATCATTACTCATGCACAGTCGCGAATGGAACAAGCTTCGGGAAACGCTGCGCAAACATGTTGAGCAAGCGAGTGATCTCGTAAAACAGTTCAAGGAAAGCGAAGTATTATTTGGCGAACTGATGGTACCACTCAGAAAAATCCCGAAAAAAGAGCAGATTAATAAGGACTATAATACCAAAACATTTCATGGAACACCTTTATCTCCGACCACTTTATTGCAAAATGATGATCCAGTCGCGATGGGTGGACTGGGGTTGGTTGAGTCTTCTATGCCCGAGCCTGGCACGTTAGCTCGTAGGGCGACACAAACAATTACAACAAATTCCAAGAACACACAGAATGTCGCATTTTCTCCACCTACAACTCCTAGGGCGGACCAAGCTCCCAAGACTACAAGCGTTAAAAGTCTACCAAAGATCGGAGAATTGGAAAGAAGAGCTAATCAAATGGAGAAATTGGGAGAGCGTTTATCGAGACTAGATAGAGAAACTAAGGAGATGATCGAACTTGTGAGTTTATTGATCTCAATCCTACGGATTTTGGTGGTCGCTAATGTATGAAATCACGTAGGAGTTCAATCTCGTCTCTATACATGAAGCTAGAGAATCGGTTAAGATGTCACAGAGCATGAAACGTCTCAGTTGGATTACGGTTAGTTTAGCCCTGCCTGCAAATGTGACCTACAATGCTGACAGTTTACGAAGTTTATCTTTCTACCCTTGATGTATGTTAATGTAAGTATAGCAAGGCTATGAGTTCAGTACCTTTTAAAATCTACTGACACGGTCTAGGGTCTGTTTGGAATGAACGTGGATATTCTCGAAAGCAATCCTTCATGGAAATGGTATCCAATCTCGGCGGCCCCATTTATGGCCTTTGTCATGCTAGCATGGCTTTTGTTCAAGTGGCAACCTGTCAGTTCTCCCCATTCCACCCGTACATATGAAACTGAGATAGGATTTAGGTTTCAAAATACTTGAAGTGGTACGAGACGAGAGACGCTGCATCGTTTATTCGTAATCCTAGGAGGTTGTTTGGAAGAAAGAGAGGAACTCTATCAGATGAGGAGCGGGGCGAAGAGGGGAAGGAACATAATGACTAATGGTGTTATTTTGCGAGGTGAAATTGTAAATCGGGTCTTTTTATACTCTCATCTCTCCCCCTGCATAACCAAAAGTGGGCTCCCATCTACACGGTATATTTTGTTTCTATAGTTTTATATATTTCCAATAGATAGCTGTTCTCTCTGTTAATCTTTACTCGTTAGACGCCTCTCACCATTTCCTTTGAACTATTCTAAGTGCATGTCATCCATCATTAACCACTATATAACTCATAGCTTGTTCTTGTCTATCCCGGATTCCGTGTCCCTAATGATTAATCAATAACCCGTGTTTGTCTTTGCAGTAACACCTTTCAAGCGTGCTCATCCAACCTCCAAAGCTAGATCCTCCGTCCCACATATTGACATTCTCCTGTTACATATCGTCTCTGCACAGATCCAATGCATTCATTTCTTCAGCTCTGGTGGCCTCCGACCAAATATCTAAGGGGCGCTGCGCGCCGATACGGGGTGCCCTTAACATGATCAGCCCCCGTCTCTGCCCTTTTTCCCCGCTAAATTTGAGTAATGGCCCATCGTCCAATAGCTTCCTGGCCTCACTGGCCGATATCCTTTAAGCGCCACGTCTAACCTATCAGATACGACCATATTCTATGAGTTGCAAGTGGTGCTAACCTCCACGACTTGGATTATCACTCGCTTCTTACAAGGGTTCGTTCAATTCCAATCTCCATTCTTTTTTTTACTCGTCTTTTTTTTCTAGCTCATTTATTGTATATACATATGCAGAGCGCGGACCCATCGTTCGCATCCTGTAGCTAGGGCTCGCTCGGTTGAAATAATAGGAAGAGGCGGAGATAGCCATGGGTGCAGTTGGAGAGACATAATGAATGTTGTTAATTGCGCTGTTACTGGCGTGAGGGTCTATGATGTAAAAAAAAGAGGTGGCACCGAATAAGCGTAGCATTGAGTGTAGCAATGAAAACGTCACATACACAACCTCTGTCCAGGTTGATTCACCAGGCACCCGTTCAATGTAATTCGGACTTCGTTTATCACCCGTCTTGGCAACTTGCTATGGTTCGGTACTTGGCGTAAATACAACTGGGTCCCCCGGGTATGGGGAGGAGGGTTCGAATTGCCGTGTGGATAGGAGATTGGCGGGGAGGAGTTAAAATCTACTTCGACAAATCATAGTTCAGATTTATCTGTCTAGCGGTGGCATGGTGGTTGGTGGGGGGAGGGGGGGTGTGACCCAAAATCACGAGCTACTACTCGTATTTTATTTTGAGGACTTTTAAGACGACCTGTCCCGCCTTTCCCCTCCATGTTTTCCGGTGAAACGGCTTTACAGTCATGATGAAGGTGATGATTCCTAGTATTTACCTACCACGTACCCGATATCAGCCTGTCAAGCATAGATCGACTGCTTCGGCGAGGAACCAAACCTAGCTTGGCTTGGCATGACGTTCGGCACATCATACCGCGAATCCAACCGAATTGATTGATAGTGAGCGAGTGGGGCTAGGAGTCGTGGAGACCTGTCTATAACTTTTAACGTTGCTGGGCCTGCTCGAGCAAGGTTTTCTCACCTCATGCACCTGGTAGTCTCGCTACAGATCTCCGGAGCGCACCGAGACCAATATGGCAAGATGCTAAGCCCGAAGGGCTCTCTGGGTTAGAGGTGGTCTCGGGGGTCAAAGAACGATCATGATTATTTGGCACTGTAGAAATCGGGGTGCGGAAATAGTAGTGATTATGTTTTCTTAAACGTTCGTCATGTGGGGAAATAGTAAGAATATATATAGTAAACGTAGGCGGCGACAGTAGTTTTAGAAACTCTTAACAAGAAATTCCAAACCCTATTAAATGAGGCTGGAAAATGACTCTTGGCAATATCTCAAAAAGTGTCGCATGTAAACCCGTACAGAAATAACCCTACCCAGGCATTTACCTCCCAGGGCAAACGTACAGGAAATGTTCTCGAGACCCGAGTGATTGACGGTGATTGCATTGTTTAGGAGATCTGGTTTTATTGTGTGGGAATGCTGATCATGAAACGTGGGCATGATAACAGCTTCTATAGCTTCGTATTTGACGTCTCGTGTCTGCGTCAGGATGTTTTTAATTATCCTATGAGGAGCTCCCACACGCGAGAACAATGTGTTGATAGGAGATACGACAATTAAGGTGATTTTACTTATATCTGAAGAAATCATGGTTTCTCGTAGCTCCCGGCGTCTGCATTCGTATTCTACTACATGTATCCCTGCTCGTATTGCTTTCTGAGGCCCCGCTATTGATGCGGGTACGCGCTGTCATGTCTTAGAGCGCGTGTTTTGTGAATCCGTAATGTATTGGTTTCGTCGTGTTTCTCCCTGCAGATTGTTGATTTCTAGAGCGTGTCTACTATAAATGCGTTTAATAGCAAGTCCAAAGTCTGTTCGTCAATGATACTAAATATCTTCGGTTATTAAGTACCTACCACCACCAGCTCTATATAGAATCATATGAGCATGCGAGAGAATAAAATACCTACAGGACAGAATTAAGTAACAGCCGCGTTTTCTTGTGCTCACAGCGGTGATCTCACGTTTGCCTCCGACCTTCTTCGCCTCCGTCTGAGGAATAGACCCGTAAGACTACTTGCTCACTACCGAGTGATAAAGCATGAAGTTCAACTGGGGGAAGAATACCGCCACAGCCCAAACGCCGACAGTCCCACAGCATATCTACGCTCTCTAGAGCCCCTGGGAGCTAGTCTGCTAGCCCCTGTCAGTTATTATATGGTTCCAATTAGAACCCGGCTGCCAACGCCCGGCCCAACATTCTCCACCGGTAGTGATACCAACTATCCCCGATGCTGAAGAAACCAGGATTCCAAGAAGCCTTGTGTATGTCGCATGGCTGCGTCGGTCCACATAGCTATAGGGGCTGTGTAGAGTGAGCTGTCGGATTACCTTGAAACCCATAACGGAGACAAAAATACGCTGATCTGGCCGCCTGCTGTTAGGAGTAGATAGAGACTTCCGCAGCAAGGCGTGGCGATATCAGTCGACACGACTACTGTGACACTGGCTTTTTCATCTCTGTGCTCGTTCTATCATTATATCTCATGAGGATTAATGCATTCCTACTAGATTAGCGCAGCTGCACCTGCTTCGGTTGCCAACGGTGACCTAAAACAACGGCAGTTACACAACCTCCGAACCCGAACAACAGGCTCTCTAACTGAGAGATATCATAACTCTGGGAATTTCATCGTAAAGCTATGCTTGAAGATCGTATTACTCCATGTAAATTGTGTATGGTACTTCTAGGGTTAGGGTTATAATCACAATTTTCTTTTAACCCACCAACTGTCTGGTTATGAGTTGGGAAATCGCTGATTGATTGATAATGAATCAATTATAAGTAGGGTATAACAGAACCTTGAATCTATCAAGTAGAATCACCGACTTCCTATTGCTAATATGGCGAGATCATTATCGCCGAATCACTGTGATTTTGTGCCCGTAACCAACTAGCTGCTAAATTAACAACGCAGTCATATCTTTTCCAAGTAAGGCCAGTCTCCGTATGCTCAAGCTAGAAGTAAGGAATATTATGTCTACTATGTACTGGAATAACACTTTTTCGCATTTCCTTGCAGCCTGATTGGCTGACAGCGACAGGGGTATTTACTAAGCACGACCCATCAAATTTCGTTTCTGTGGTGCTGTTACCCTGCCTGATTGGGTGCTGTTACCCTGCCTGATTGGGTGCGGTTACCCTGCCTAATTCGGGTGCGGTTACCCTGCCTGATTCGGGTGCAGTTACCCTGCCTAATTGGGTGCGGTTACCCTGCCTAAGGTTACCCTGCAGCCTGCACTGGAAAATTTGAGGTGTCGCGCCCGTTGCTATGGGCACCCTGCGGGTACAGTGTGTAGGTTGCGGAGTTGCGGAAATGCACCAAAAAAAGGACGTTTTCGACCCTGAAAATAACCCCCGGTGCGTCAAACTGCCGGAGCCCTCCCATTTTGCACCGGTGGATCTATGAGAGCTGGGTGACAACACACAACTCTCCAGGACCCGACCCTTTGCCAAAAAATCTACTGAATAAAATTCTATCAACACTTGAACAATCAATATATTCCATATAATTATCTGCTCTCTAGCATACCAAATCCTATCAAATACAGTTTTGTAGTGTTCTCACCCACCTCTCAACCCATCATGTCGACAATTAAATGTAGATATTGTAAACAAAATAAAGATATCGGAGATTATGATCTCGATACAAATGGTCGGCCACGTAAAACATGTCGGCCATGCTTGGTGAGTATTATTCTCAATACGCTCCAATGAAATCTACTGATTGTTATCTATTATAAGACACGTTCACGTGAATATAACCGGCTTCGCTCCGCAGCCAGGCGGCAAGAAATTGCACATACTGAAGAGGTAAGTTGATATATGACTCTAAATACGTATGCTTGGGATATTATTCTAATAGATACTATGGCAGCCTATACGGCCACCAATTCAGCTAGCGGTTCCGTTAGCTTTCCAATCCTCACGTGCCCGCTGGAGGCCTCTGGAGTTCGGCAGGATGACAGTGGTTTGTCCTTCATGCCAGGCTTTCCATTGGTTAGGCGAACGTGTCCAAGGGAGTTCGATCGCATTGCCGCGGTTTGAAAATTGTTGCAAAAAAGGTGACGTTCAGTTGCCCGCATTGGAACAAGCCCCGGCCTATCTCCGGTATCTTCTCGAATCTACCGATACCATAGCGAGACAGTTCCGTAGCAGCATTAGGGAATACAATTCTGCTTTGACGTTTACCTCCGTTAAATATACTTCAGATGAACGCATAGACCGTCAAGCTGGGGGTGTGAAATGCTTCCAAATTCATGGCGAGCTTTATCACCTTCAGGGGCCCCTTACTCCGGCAGCGAACGCTACGCCCGCTTTTGCTCAGTTATATTTCTAGGACCCACTCTACGCTGCACAAATGATGCAGCAGGGACATCCAACTCTTAATATTGCGCTTTTGGAACGGTTAACACAAGAGATACACACAGTCAACCCTTTCATATCATTATACAAGACTGCAAAGGAAAGATTGGAAGCTGCTTCCTCACAAGATGGGGATGTGCGTGTTTTACTCAATCCGCAATTACGGTTGATAATGGAGAGTGGGGCGGACAAGCGGAGACATAATTTGCCTACAAGCAATGAAGTCGCTGCGATTATCCCGGATGAATACGGTGAAACAGGATTCCGGGATATTGTCTTAGCACATAGAAATGGAGATGCCAATAGACGATTTAGTATCATTAACCCAAATCATGCCGCTTATATGCCCTTGCACTATGTCCTGCTATTTCCAAACGGTGAGAAGGGTTGGCATTGGGGTCTACGGCTGCGGGATGAGTTGAACCAACGGAAGAATCTAAGATTGCAGCAACGTGAATTCTACAGGTGCGTAGCAAGTACCTATGGCTAACCAACTTTTTGATATGGCTAACTTTTTGATTACTATACATGGTGTGCAGGTACCGACTGCATACCAGGACGACTGAACCCATGACTTTGTTCCTTTCGCAACGCCTATTTCAGCAGTATTTGGTAGATGCTTGGGCTGTCTGTGATCAGAATAAGTTGAATTGGCTTCGACTGAATCAGGCAAACATCCGGGCGGACCTGTATAATGGGTTGGCAGATAATATGCGGCAAGAAGACTTCAATCCGGAGCAAGCCGGAAAGCGTATCATTCTACCACGAAGCTATACAGGAGGCGACCGATACATGCTGCAGTTGTTCCAGGATTCCATGGCTATAGTCCGTCACTTTGGGCGTCCCTCACTATTTGTTACCTTTACTGCGAATCCAAAGTGGGAAGAGATTACTGCGGAGTTACTACCGGGGCAAACTGCGGTTGATAGGCCGGATTTGGTTGCAAGGGTGTTTCATCTCAAGCAACAAAAGCTCCTCCAGGAAATAAAGCGCAAACATATCTTTGGACGCTATCTTGGATCTGTATGGACCATCGAGTACCAGAAGAGAGGGCTGCCACACATGCATCTACTGATATTTCTCCATCCGGAGGATCGCTTTCTAACTGCAGAGAAGATCGATGAAATTGTGTGTGCAGAATTACCGGACCCCACGACTGATCCAACGGGGGAACTCAATGCAATCATCAAAAGTTGCATGGTACACGGTCCATGCGGAGAAGCCAATATGCGATCGCCCTGCATCTCTTCTAAGGAGAGTGGGGGACCAACTTCATGTTCCAAACGTTACCCCAAGGCCTATCAATCAGAGACAGTTGTACAAGAGGATGGCTATCCACTGTACAGAAGACGTAATGATGGAAGAACATTTTCAGTGACGGTAAGGGGCTCAGGGTTCAATCAAGAGTACCGGATGGATAACAGATGGGTGGTTCCATATAATCCATATCTGTCTTTGAGGTATAAAGCTCATATCACTGTGGAGATCTGTGGGTCAATCCACGCGATAAAATATATACACAAATATATATATAAGGGTTCAGATCGGACAACACTCCAAGTAGGGAGTGACTTGGATGAGATTAGTAGATACCTCCAAGGACGTTATATAGGACCCACTGAGGCTGTATGGCGTTTGTTCGAATACGGGATGCACGAAGAATATCCGTCGGTCATTCACTTGGCTGTTCACATGCCTGGTGAGCAACCGGTATACTATGGGGATAACTCCAACCGGGAAGAAATGATACAGAGGATGCAAAACTCGAGAACTACACTGATGGCGTACTTTGAATACAATGCAGAGCACGAGGGGGGTGCCCAGTATCTCTATCAAGAGTTTCCGGTGCACTTTACCTATGACGCTAAATCGCGTAAGTGGGCATCCAGGAAAAAGGGTGTGGCTATTGGACGTATGTGGCATTGCAATCCTATGATGGGGGAGAAATACTATATGCGTCTACTGTTAACCGTGATTCCTGGCGCAAAATCTTTTGATTATCTGAAAACTGTCGATAATGTGCTGCATCCTACATTCAAGGCTGCATGTATTGCACTTGGCTTATTGGACGATGATCAAGAGTGGGTGCAGTGCTTTACTGAAGCGAGCATATTCTCGAGCGGATATTCCCTCCGTACACTATTCACCACTGCTTTGCTGTTTGGCAATGTGACTGAACCTCTACAATTATGGGAAAGATTCAAGTCAAATATCTGCGATGACTTACCCCGAGCTATGGAAAGAAACACAGGTCTCATTATACCTCCTGAGCTTCCAGATGCCCACCTGGACTATGGCCTCTACCTGATATCACAGATTCTTGCCGACTCCAACAGGACGCTTAACGACTTTGGATTGCCCCTCTATACAGTGGACTGGAACCGAACAGGGGGGAACGAGATGATTGCATCAGAGCTCAGATACGATATCGTTGCAGAAGCGGCGAGCCTACAGTTGAGAGTC
Source organism: Morchella snyderi (assembly GCA_024521645.1). Lineage (NCBI taxonomy): Eukaryota > Fungi > Ascomycota > Pezizomycetes > Pezizales > Morchellaceae > Morchella > Morchella snyderi. The sequence continues at coordinate 57,544 of JAJJXB010000016.1, forward strand.
GCACAACTCAATTCAGATCAGTTGGAATGCTTTAATACTATTACACACAGCGTTGAAGAAGTTGCGTCAGCCCTATTCTTTATTCAAGGGCCCGCAGGTACTGGAAAAACGTTCCTATACAACGTCCTCTGCAACCATTTCCGATCACAGGGTAAGATCGTGCTTTGTGTTGCCTCTTCTGGCATTGCGGCACAATTGCTCCCTGGGGGCAGAACATCCCATTCCAGATTCAAAATTCCAATTGCTATCCATGAGGGCTCAACGTGTGACATCAAACGTGGCAGCCTGTTGGCCGGTTTAATTCAAAAGACCGCGCTGATCATATGGGATGAGGTACCCATGCAGAATAAGTATTGCTTTGAAGCGGTCAGCCGGACCCTGAATGATATATGTAGTATGGGAGATAATTGCCTGTTTGGAAATATTCCAGTCGTACTCGGAGGGGATTTTGCACAGATTTTACCAGTTGTGCAACGCGGTAATCGGGCTCAGATAGTGCAGGCATGCCTACAGCGGTCTTCTTTATGGCAGCACTTCAAAATATTAAGACTCAAGATCAATATGCGGGTCCGCAATGGCGTTGAGAATGAGGAGTTTGCGGCGTGGCTTGGGCAGATGAGTCATGATTCCCGATGGTATGGCAGAATAACTCTGCCACCATACATCCAGAGCTGTAAAACAATTGAGGACCTTTGTATGCATGTATTCCCGCAGCATATAATTGAATCAGCCCCAACAAATTACACCGCATTCTCGAAGCGGGCGATTCTGGCGATGAGAAATGATACAGTCGCTGAGTTCAATGATAGGGTTCTACAGCAAATTCAAGGTGAGGTGCACACGTACTATTCGGTAGACACTGTTGACAGCGGGAATTCAGAAGACAATGCAAACCTGCTACCTCCAGAATATCTGCAGGGTCTCAATCCGTCTGGCCTCCCACCGTCTATCATCAAACTAAAGGTGGGAGCACCAATAATTCTTCTACGCAATCTATTTCCAAAGCAAGGTCTATGCAACGGAACGCGAATGACGGTAACTAAACTGGGTGTGCGGTGCATCGAAGCCAAGATTCTGGGTGGTGAGTTTGATGGGGAGCCAAAGGTTATACCACGTATACAGCTATCGTCCACTGAGAGTGATCTACCTTTCACATTAATGAGGAGGCAGTTGCCTATTTGGCTATGCTTTGCGATGACTGTCAATAAATCGCAGGGTCAATCACTGGATGTTGTTGGGGTTGACTTGAGGTCTGATCCCTTCACTCACGGGCAGCTCTATGTAGCGCTCTCAAGAGTTACAGATATAGCTGGCTTGATGGTGCTTCAACGAGATGAGACACCACCGCAAACGGACAACATTGTATACCGTGAAGTGCTGCTGTAGAGAAGTAAGTCCCCTTGCTCCATATTCGTATTGATACTGACTGTTGCTTAGGGGATAAAGGACATTTGCTGGAGCCGGCTGAAGGATTCGGGGATTATGGGTGGGGGAGTTAGAAGGTGGATTTGTGAAGAGATGGTAAGTAAATACTGCGAGCTGGAAGATAGGTACATGTCACTAATACCTGTTATAGGTTCTTCGTAAGGGAACGAGAGAGGGGTGGATTACGGTATTGGGTCTAGGATTTGGGAATGGGAAAGCAGGAGGAATGAGTATCAAATGGTAACTATATATCTCAAAAACGTACGTCATGAAATTGCTAACTAACGGTGTAGGTTAAAAGAACTTCGAATGGGGTGGAAAGGATAAGGGGAGGAAGGAAAAAGGGTACACGGGTGGACTTGCAGGTGGGAAAGATAGATGGAAATCGTGAAGGATATGGTGCGGTACAGAATAGTTGCGGAAATGAAATAGGTGAGAGGAGGGGGCTTGGTAGGAGGGTGTGGGGAACGGGGAGGTACTGGAGTTGGATTAAAAGCGGTGGACTGTATTTAGTTAGCACTTTATATTTCTTTTGCGTGTATTTTTCCTTGCATTTATCTGTATTATTCTCTGTCTTATCGTTGTTTCTGGCATGGTTTTTTTGTAATAGAGTAATAAAAAGCTGTTAAAAAATCATGTGATTAGTAGAAAAAAACTGCATCGAGTTACCCCGGTTATTTACACCATTCCCCGACTACGATCGTGTGAATTTATCAATTTTGTCACAGACTGCCGGATGGAGTAAATAACCGGGGCATTACACTCTTGGGTCTCTAACTGTTACCAGTCTGCCAAGCGGACAACCCTCTTCCCTATAATAACAGGGTTATCAATCACACATCCTCTAACTAACGTCTGAATTTCACAGCTCGCGCTCCCGCTGTGGGTTGAACCCATAGCATTGAGGACATGTATCAGATATTTACCACTAAGCTAAGTACCGTTGTTGCAGCAGTAACTCTTTCGTACACCAAATACCTTGCAAGTATGATTTTATTATTTTTATTATTTTGTTTATTTATTTATTTATTTATTTATTTATTTATTTGTCAATGATACTTAGCTCCCTAAATTGCGCACACAACTCGCGGTCGCGAGGTGGCCCACCCCTAGTGGGTATGTATTATCACACTATACTCTGGCCATCATGAACTCTTGCGTTCGGAAAAGGAAGATATTTAGGAGGATGGGCTTTTAGATGGGTAATGGAGTTCATACCATGTTTTATTATTCTGATTGCGCTCTGGAACAGAAGTGATTATGGTGATCGGGTAGCAACCTGTATGCAGTATGAGATTGTAACAACTGCCATAGACTATACGGGCTATAGGTATCACGGTGAATAGCACATTCATGGGCACAACGGCTTGGGAGAAGCAGAGAAGGCGGCGGATTGGTTAGTGCGAGAACATCACAGAAGAGGCAAGATATACATATCGCAGGTAGGTTTGGGGCTTTGGCCGATGGGTGTGATGGAATAAGGAAGAATGAGGGGTTTCACTAGATACACGTAGGTGTACTATAAATGCGGTGGTGCCAGTGTACTATCACTACAGATGACTACTACCGCTGCGCTGCCCAGAATTGGAGTTCTTTATACGTTCACCATGCTGCGGCGAAGGTAAATATTGCGTAGCAAAATCAAATCAGCGTAAACATCGCATGCACAATTGCGAAAAAACTCCAAACTAACATATCGACACTCCGGAGGTGTATAATAATCACTGAATAGGAAAATGAGAGCAAAAAGCAAAAACGATTACCAAAATCATCTTGCTTCCTAGTTGGCTCGCCCATTTCCTTTTTAATTACATGCAGACCGTAGTCTATGGTAATATCGCACTGCCCCTGAACTGCCCGTTCTCATCCACCACCTCGCACAAGTACCAGTACTAGATCTAGACCAACTCAAGTTTGGACGGACGCAAACAAAGGAAAGTACAAATCAAATCAAAGCCAAAACGAAGCAAACATGGCTCGCCCATTCAATAGCTTAAGAGAAAGAAAATATCCGTCCTTAAAGATACACATTGCATCCTTATTACATCTGCGTGCTGGTTAAATGTGTCCTCTGGGAGGAATGCGATGGTACTTGGTGATTGAGAAATGGACAAGATCTTTAGATCTAAAACGTGTTGATGGACATGCCGCCCTCACATTCAAGGCAGAATCTCGGTCCACCTAGCCTTCTCTGAGAGCGATAGGTCATGTTCGTAGAAGAATCTTGCATAGAACAGAGTCTGGGATGTTAAAGTAAGCACTGACGTGATGATGAGCAGACCCCAATCCCCACCGCGCCCATTGACACCGCCCATACACAGAGTCAAACTTAAAGTCCACACTGATAACATTGCTGCCATCAACTCAGTAAACACTGAGCCTAACGCGCCCTCGAACCCCTTATCCACCTCCATTGCCAATATGATTGTAAGAACAAGCAGTACGCCGAACTGGACGTTTACGACCATGAGGAACCAGATCGCATCATCGGCGGGTTTCCTAAGGCTATTTGGGCTACCGTTCCGAAAATCGGATAGTTTGGGGCAACACGCTATGCAGTATACAGTTTCGAGGACTAACCAGGAGACGAGGAGAAGTGTGGCCCAGGCAAAGTAGTTGCTTCCGATATTGGAATATCCGCAGAGCTTGACGTATTGCAGGATCGTGATGATCGAGAGAAGAGGTCGTGAACTAGAGAGGAATGCCTTCAAGGATAACGCGGTCGTTGTCTCAGTGGAGCTTGCCTTCAAACGGTCATACGCAGCACTTTGGATCGCGCGCCTTAATCTCACCATACCACTAACCGCGGTGTTACCGCCCGCGGTATTATGGTGTGTATGGTAGAAGACCTCGACCAAAAGTAAGGCCGCATCAAGAATAGGAGCATAAAATGAAAATTGAACGTGCAGCTGGTCACACGGCGGAATCCACAATGACCTATTCAAAGGGTGTGTTATGTAGCTAAGGTTGAGAGTTACGAGTACCCATAGAATATTGTAAGGTGTGACCTGCCCAGTCGCCGGAGGATTATCACTAGAGTCCGCTTGTATACCACGGGGGACCTCGGCGAGAGTGCCGTCCCTCAAATCAGGGGTATTTGCCCCACCTGGTTCGGAGTCCGGACTGTGAGGAGAAATTGCAACCCCGGAGGTAGACATTATGAGGAAGGTAAGGATGATCGCTAGGCATAATGTGGAGGAAAATGGGACTTTCGCATCTTTCATGGCTAGAGTATATGATTCTGTGCGGCGTAGCTACTTCTTCGTGTTGTGACTTGTGTTGCTGTAAGGGCAATTAAGGTTTTCTTTGAACTTTAAGTATTTCTAGGTTGCAGAGCGTTATGGTGCGGGGTAAGTCCGGGGTTTGGTGTGCCTTGGAGCGTGTTAGTAAATTAAATCAGTAGGATCCTAACGCCATGTGGAACCGTGGTGTATAAAATGCACCATAGCGCAAGAGGTTATCGGGCAGAGGCCAATGGCAGGGGTTCATGACAGGGGTTCATGACAGGGGTTCAGAAGGAAGAAGGGGATTGGCAGGGATTAATTACAGGGATCTAGTTTGTTTGACGGGGGCTGTGGCTGCGGCTATGCTATATCCGCTCCAGTGGATATGATACTCTACCGAACAAATGCAAAGCAAAAACAGGTGTCACGGTCACTCTGGAAGCGGCAGTAAATATGCCAATATGTGCTATATATAGTAGTTCTTGGCGATTTGTCGCCATGAAGCCTCTTGCTGGTCACAGTTAAAAAGGTTATCTCCCGTACTGTAAAATCTGAGAATATATATTGCGCTGCAGCAGGGATATTGTACACCAAAACTTGCATATTGGCGCTCAAAGACTGCCTCTGGTGCCTCTTCCCCTGCTCTCTCGCAATATATGTATATAGTCAGATTTTAGGGTAAGTTCAGGAGATCTCTGATAGCAATATTGAGCCTGGTTTTGATGATCGTCGTTTTCTTGCTGCGATTGTCATTAAGGGTGGGGTGTCACGCGGATCAGATATCGCTTTGCCATTGCTCCGTAGAGTACAATACTAGTGATTCCGATCCTCAGTGTCACGATCTACACATTGAGTACCTGCATATATATAGATATATGTCGCTATCTACGTATTGGATGCCCGTATACATATAGATACAAGTCGCTAAATCTTTGACTTTGCTCCAGTGTAATGGATACGACCCCACTAATTGAAGAAATATTTGAACGTGATGGTATCATTCTCACTTATATAGACGGCTTTACCCTGATGGCTCTCTCTACCACCCCAATAAATGCATCGCATAATGTATCCATAATGCATTGTCTTAGCCCTGTGGTACATATGAGTGTGGTTTAAATAAACCACATAAAAAGAGACTCGTTTGGTTTAAGTGGTGGTTTGATTTAAACCACTACATGGTTGATTTAAACCACCGGGTCTCTAGTAGTAGCCAAATATAAAAAAGAAAAAATATTTTATTATTCCTAATGCTACTGCTACTACTACTGCTGCTGCCCCGCTGCTGCTGCTGCTGCTGCTACTACTGCTGCTGCCTCGCTGCTCCTGCTGCCCCGCTGCTGCTGCTGCCCCGCTGCTGCTGCTGCTACTTCTGGATTCGCTGCTGTTCAATTCAACGATTAGCGTACACTTTGATGATAACTGTGATGGTGATTGTGGGGGTAAAAATGAGGGGGGGGGGGTGGATGGTACGGAGGTGGTGGAGGTGGAGGTGACGGAGATGATGGAGATATTTTCTAAGTGTCTAACCCTAACCCATGAAACCATTTATCGTAGGGAAAAAGTTTTTATGTTTAATCCAAACATACCGATGTAGTTTATTTAAACCATGAGGTATTACGCCCAAAAGATAGTGGTTTGAATCAAACCATGCTATGGTTTAACTAAACCACTTGGCCTTTTTTCAAACCACACGGTCGTTTACTTAAACCACAGGGTTAGTCATATCTTTGAAACACCCGTAGGAGTATGTATAATGAATCCGAAAATGCCTCCCGAAATGCATCATTAATGATGCTATGATACATCCTAGTCTCATTTTGCCAAGAGTTCAGTTATAAATGAACGGTGCCGGGCTTCCCAATCATGTATGGAATGTGTCAGTAAATAGATCAGTAAATGGATCACATGTAGATATTCAAGTTTGTGATGCAAAAGAAAAAGGAATGTTGTGCGGTTGAAACACAATCATTCCGATGATCTAACTTAAAGCTTACCACCTTTACTATTATTTCCTTTCAATATATAGTCTTTACAACCTGAATTCATAGGGTAACTCGAAATGTATTCGTGGCCTTACCGGAAATTGTATGGTACCGGTACTAGCCAGCAAGGTAAATGGGTATGGGAAGTCGTCAATCTATGCATACACTTCACTACTACATGGGTATAGTTCTTTGAATATTATGGCGTATGTGATATTCTCTTGGTTGAATATCCGAAACTATTGGAGTTCAATCCTGCCCATCGGCACCGGATTATATAGTGTGAGGTTATCAGTATAGTCGTAGCTGTTGACCGCCACCTCCGCGTTTCTGTTGGTAAAATCATCATTGAAATCGTTATTCGTGCTAAAAGGATGGACCTGGGTGATTCATTAAGTGGGATTGGGATGCAGTAACGCGATGCATTATGGCATGCATTGTCTAGTATTATTTTAGGGAGTAGACTCGATGCATTTACTTACGATTTTCACTGATGCATTTATACCGTGGTAGAGCCAAACAAGCCTAAAGTAACTAATATATCATCTCCAGGGGTTTCTGACAGCTGCAGCACATGACCGGCGCAGAGGGTATACCAGTTTCTAGACATATCCTGAAACCCTTTCCAAATCCGATATCCGCTTTGTTTAGTGAAGCATGAAATCTGTATATCTGTATCGAGAATCTGGCATGCATTGTTGACCTACCCAGCCCCTGAGCTTCAACCACATGCTCTCAGGAACCCATTTTTAGCGGAAAAGATCAGAAATACATTTGACCACGTCAGGACAGCTTCAACCACCATATACCCCGGTGTCTAGCATTGCGTCAGGCCGGCAGCTGGTCAGCGTCCCACTGTGACGAAAACTATGAACACTAGGGTTAGGGTCCACGGCCGAGTGATATCCCATGTGTGCACGGTGTTGCAAGTGCGTGTTGCGTTCAGAGTTGTTTTGGAAGCATTAGGCATAAATAGTATGTGAAAAGGATTGCTTTAGGACCTCCGCAATGTTTTTTGCATTTGCATTGGGGCGGTGAACCCTAACCCTGGACGCCAATGTTCTGGGATCATCTTCTTCTGCTGTTTTTCCTTGCGGGTAGCGCATTTTTAATCAGGTGTACTGAGGTTGCTCAGATTATGAGGCAGAGTAGTAGGTTGGACATCTTCAGCTGGTCACGCGCGTGTAGTGTGGTCGTCGACTCTAGCCCAAAGCTCGAGTAGCCACGAGTACAGTACCAAAAAGGGGGGTGTTTTCAATACCGAACAAATACCACATTCTGTAGAATACCGTATTCTGTCACACAATACCGTAGCGGTACCGTAGTTCTAGCAATGCAGTATTCTTCACAATTCTTATTCTTGCAAATGCGCATTTGTATCATTACCGTATTGTTACGGTAATCCACACAATGCGCATAATTGAGCAATACAGTATTCTACAGAATGCGCATTGTCAAGAATAGTGCATTTGAGCAATTGCTTATTGCAAGAAATACGGTATCCTTATGTCATGTCTCAGAATATGGCATCTGTACCGTAGTGATCTGGTATTTGAAAAGCCACGCTATCTGTACGGTATTTGAGAGATTGTGGTATTCACCGCACTACGTATTGGATGGTGGTATCTGATCGGTATTTGATCGGTAATTGATCGGCATTTGATCGGTAATTGATCGGTAATTGATCGGTATTCTCAGTTACCCTAGCCCTGTCATTACCGTACTGTATTTATCACAGCTATGTCTATCACCGCCGCGCGCAGAAGCACATGCTATATGAGCCATTAAAATTATCTATTATTGGTAGAGGAAGTACACGATCTATCCTGCTATTTACCCAAAATGAGGTACGTATGGGTTACACCACCACACCCCCTCTCCTTTTGTGACGAAGTGTAGAGATATAGGCTCTATCTTCTCTAACGGTACAACGATAGACTCCCCCATTGCTTGTAGCACCATATAAGGTATCATAGCCAGCTCCTCTTCTTGTAAGCGCTGTAGTATATCTAGCACAAAGAAAAGACGGACCATATTACCCATTGTGGTTGTCAGCATACGTTTAACTCTACAGAATGTAGGATTTCCTCTGAGCTTGACAAAGTGGTTAATCTTCAATCTAAACCTTCGAAGCTTTCCGGCGATACCGATGTCCGTTCTTGGTTCTCCCGCTACATATCCCCAGTATCCTCTTTTAAACTTCATCCCTGTGGCTAGATAGATACCGTATTGTGTTCGGTATATCTGCACTATCGCATTGATATCGTCTTCTCTGTCTTTTGAATTGTATGACTTGAGGGCTATTGGTTTCCCTGTCCTCGTACCCGCAAGGAGTGATTGCATCTCTTCGATCCCCATACAACTCCAGTCGTTGAGCTGTTCCATCCCGCTAGTCTGTCCGAGGAACGTCTTCAGTGTGGAGCACTGTTTCACAATCGATTTTACTTTCGATGCAATTATACCTGCCTGCAATTCATTCTCGAAAGCCCCTTCTAGCATAAATCGTAGGGTCTGAACTGTGTTTGTCATCTTCATCAGCTGCAGGTCATTGTCCTTGGAGTTGGTGTTCGGAGCGTGTATTTTGAAGATCTTGTGCTTCTGCTCGCCCATCGTTGTCGTTGAGTTGCGCGTGGTGCCAAAATTAGTTATGTCCTGTTCGTAGTGGAGCCCCAAGTGGATATTTGGCACGTTGGCATAGTTCTTAAAAGTTGTATCGTTACCAGTGGCACACGCGAATATCTTGCGTAGTAGATCACGCATCTGTATCGGTAAGTGGTTGTTCTGTATGATCACGGGAACCGGTAGGCCTTACCTCCCAAACTACATTAGAAAAGTTCGATCTGTCCGTGCTCGTTAATGTTTCCTTGAGTGTCAGATTGATGGTCTTTGCTAAGGCATAGGCTGCGCGTATGAATTGTAGCTTAGGGTTCATCCCTGATATTGTTTCATGCTCAAACGTTTGTTCTAGCCGTGTATAAACCCCTTTCTTGACGTATGAGATTCGTAACTTGTCGCGTTCTCTTTGGGATATAGAACTTGTATGCTTCCATCTATCGTTTGTAAACATATGCATCAATACAAACAGGTTGACTATTGCAACCCGTCCATGCTCGTTGAATACCATAGAGCCTTTGTGTTTTACTGGATTTTGCGGTTGCCCCCATTTGTATGGCATCTCGACGTCATTCCACGCCTCCCTGTACGCAGAAATACCGGCGGGAGAGAGGATACCGTCCAGCAATGCCTCTTCTAGGTATTTGGCAAGGCGGAGCTCTGCGTGCATGCAATCATTAGGATTTGCACGTTGGGGATCAAGCATTCGGTAACACTTTTTGAAGTAAGGCCCTTCGAGTGTAAGCCCACGTGACTGCAGAGCAGCATCTCTAGCCTTTTTCGTCTTCAGGTCCAGTGCGTGCAAGTAAAACCGTTGTGTGGGTGCCATATATCGACCAGTCCCCACGATCTCGACATTCAGGTTGCCGCGGTCTTTATCGATTACCATACATGATCTGCAACCAAATTCCGCTTGGTGTGTTTTGTTTCCGGAATTTTGATTTTGTTGCGGCATGTCACCGGTAAAGAGCAAAGGAAACGCAGTCAGAAAGATCGTCTCTCCGGTGTACAATTTGATAGATTTTCCTCTACCAGTCTCAATGCCGTCCCTTTCTAAACAAGAAGCCATCTCAACCTTGCTTGAACCAAACGGACCAAGCATTAAAACGTATACATTCGACAGCCTCTCTCTTTGGTATACATCAAGACCAGCTGGTGTAATGTACATGCCTTTGATGCTGTGGTATGCGTTCCGGTAAAGGCCAAAACCGTCTAAGAATAACGAGAACGGTACGGAAACGCGCCTGATTCTATCCGGGTTGTTTGGTGCATTGGGGTTGACCGGTACATTTACCATATTCTGAAGGACGTATTCTCGACCCAGTTCTAGCAGTTCGTTTTCCGCAGCAACTCGGTGTCGCATGTGTATTGATCGAATGAGTGGCCTCTTGTCTCTTGTGGTGTAATACGCGATAGATCGTACGCAGTATCTGGCCGGTTGTGGGAGCAAACTCTGTCTAAGCTCCTCTTCCGAGGCGTAGTCGGCAAAGAACACCCAAACCCGGCTTCTGATGTTCACACATGGTATTATCTCCCGGCTTTCCAGTAGGACAAGTTCTTGGAGTGTTGAATGCCCAAGATGGTACGCCGGCAATGATTTATCAGTGACCCTTGCTTCCTCGTCGTGGTATGCCCATTGGGCTGGCAGTATTGTAGGTGGAACCAGGCGATTGATAATGGCGGAAACGGTGTTGGACATGGTGCCCATAATGACTCGGCGATCGACCCCAACACATTTGACTCTCCCTAACGCTAACCCTCCTTCTGGAGCATTGTATATGACACAATCTGATGGTAGTAGCACAGTTCTTTGTGTTTCTTGCTCTCCTGGTACAGCCTCGTTGATGTAGGCGAACTCCCCTGATGTTGTCCTCACACTCTCCATCCAAGCATCCCCTTGCCAGAGTTCCGACACATTATCCACGATATGACCCATACCTTGGTGTATCTTGAGTTTCGGGCTGCTTAACCATATTTTGCAATATTCCGATGCGTCGAAGTAGTATGCTTTTTTGGGGTTATGACTTTTCGGGGGGGTGGATTCTGGATCGATGGCGACTTCTTTCCCTTTAATTACAGATAGCGGGAAAGCGTTGCGATATCTTTCTCTGAGTGTCTTGATACTCTTCGGCAGAGTCGAGATCGCAACTGGTGTAGCAAGGGCAAGGATTTCGACTAGGGCAGTGTATTGATTGGTTGATATATCCGCTGTTATAGTGAACATCATGAGTGCTAGGTGAAAATCCTCTAGGACAAACTTCTTGGGTGATGGACCGTCTGCAATGTATTCTACACCATCACCTTCTAATTCTGGGATAGGCTCCTGCCGGGCTTCTTGAGGTGGAACTGTTTCTTCGATTGATTGTGTTACGGCTCCTTTCTCACCAATGGTGATCTCGCCGTCGTCATCATCAATCTGATCGACCATCCTATAATCGTGATTTTCTTTATCTTCGTCCTCACTATCCAATTCGTTATCCGATGATGAACCAATGAACGCGTCGTTGAAGTTTACACCGAGGAGGTTCGAAGAGGCTGGGCGTAGGGCTTCACGCTCGTCTAGTTGGGGAGGAAGCTCGATATCTGCCTTGTCTGTCTCTCTATTAACCACCGTAGTGGGGTGGGTTTTATCTGGGGTTTTCGCAGTGTTGTCGTCTTCCCAAACGCTTAGTGGTATACCAAATAAATCAGATTCCAGCACAGAACCCTGGCGGATACTCTGGTGCTGAGTGCCCTGTGATCCCGAGGCTTCTGTGGCACGAGATCTCGCGGATGCTACAGAGATGGTTAATGTGGGTATATAACTGAAGTTTGCAATAAGATTTAATACCTCTGGCAGCGCGTTTAGGTGACGCTGCTTGTTCTAAAAACCCTCTGCGTTTCATGATTGACCATGCTTTCGCGATGGCGATGGCTGTGATGGGGCTGCAATGAGGTGATGTTGGATTGAACCCTAACCCACGCAGCAGAGCTCTAAGCTCTAAACTCCAGACCCATTCTCATTTGACCACACCACCTCGTTTTACACCACCAAATCTCCAAACAGACAATGTCGACAACTACTTCTATCAAGTTGAAAGGCTACGCTAAGATCGTCTGTGAGTTAAGAAACTCCCTCTGGAAATGTGGGAATCTAATATTGTTATCAAAGATATCAGCGATGATCTCGAGAATGGCAGCCCTCCAGTTGTCGGCCTCAAATATCGCATCACTAAAGAGCTCTCTACAGGACGGACTCCCGTTTACGTGGCTCAGCTTCGTCGTGGAGATAATAGATGCGGATGGGTTAAGATTGAGTCCTATAAGGATACAATGGCACATCTAGATGCAGGCAATGAAGTCGAAGGTTTGATCACATCACGTGAAGTTTTCGAATGGTATGGTGATACATGCTATTGGGGAATGGTTGAATGGCATGCTATTATTAATCTTGATATTGATTCAATCAAATCTGAAGACGCCGCTACCTAATAGGCCCAGGATTTCTACGTCTGTGTAGAAACCGGGCGAGATGTACAGTCAAAGGCAAAAGAAGAAAGAAATACATGAATCAGAGGAGGATTAACAGAAAAAGGTACTAATAAACGGTATACCATTAAGTCCAGCTTTTAATTCAATGCTCTCGTACGACGTAGTCGAGAGCAGCTTGTTCTTCCGGATCCACCTCGAGCATTGGAGCAAAGTCTGGATCCATCACACTGATATCCGTTATTCCCAGCTTCGTCCTTCGTACTTTCGACGGGGGTTTGGCTGGTTGTAAAACGAGGCAACCAGGCCCAATTCCTTTGAAGACATCGGCACTTGCTGAAGCACGGATGCGCTCCATTGCTTGTGTACGCGTCAGGACATTGGGCCAGTGCTTTGCAGTATGGGAATATCTTCAAATTATCAGATAACTGTATCAAAACCATAGGTCGAGGTACTTACATCATGGCATAGGTGAATATTGTCTTATAAAGACCTCGTGTATGAGGTGCAGCTATCGTTCCACGCCAATCGATCACCGCACTGATCGTCCCGAAGATGTAGTGTAAGGCTTCAAAATTGAAGTGTTTTCCATACGCCTCCTTCAATCGCTCGCGCTCCAGCACATCATAGCCGATATTGTCCCTCTCTAACTGTTCCTGATAGAGGTCGACATTCTTCATAAAAATAGAGAACCAGTTCTTCCTCCATTCGATAAGCCGGCTATAAGACTTGTTGTATGCTGCGGAATCCTTCGATACAGGCCCACTTGCAGCGAGATCGATCATGCCGGGTATAGACTCGTTGGTGACGGTGAGGTATCTTGCGAAATGGAGGCGAGAGTTACGGATTAGACTAGCCCAAACCGATCTGCCATTATCATAATACCTTTGCAGTCTGGTTCCGTCATACACCCGCCTTTTGCTGTTGTTGTTCCGATGTTGTTCTGGGAATACCGCGACATCCAACAGCTCCTGCCCTTCTTCTTCTTCTTCTTCTTCTTCTTCTAATTGTCCTAATTCCTCGTTGCCTTGTAGATGATCCTAATACACATAATCAGCTGCTATCCACTCAGAGAAATACTCGTATTGGCCATACATCAATATCATTGTCTCCATCATGAGCAGAATCACCTTGACCGGAAGTGGGAGAAAAGTTGATTTCGACGTCATGATGCCTTGGGGTAATTGAAAGAGGTGCAGTAGGGGCTCTCCTCCCACGAGATGAATCTGTACGTTCTTCACGGCGAGGAGAACGTTCCCTCCTCGGACTGCGTTCCCTTCTTGGAGAACGTGTACGGTCACGACGATCCCTACTATGCGACCTACGCCTATCACGAGAACTCGAACGATCATCTCTGCGACTGTCTCTACGTTCACTCCTATGAGAGTCATGGCGTTGAGACGCTTGAGAATCAGGCACACGCTGAGAATCAGGCATACGCTGAGAATCAGGCACTCTATCCAATCCAACAATATCCTCATTGCGCGTTGAGTGTGTACGGCGCTGTGAACTCTGTGACCGACCAAGTGTTTCTTGGGAATAATCGAACATATTAGTTGACGTTAAATACGTAGTGCGAGTGGAAAGAGGCGATTCACTGACGAGGGAATTGCCAGTGGTACGTTTCCTATAGGGAGTTCGAGGATTAGCTGTTCCGGGGGTTCTCGAACCCGTTTTCGACGTGCTCACTGCCATGTTAAATAGAAGTAAATATAGAGCTACTAGTAGCAAGAATGAAGCTATGGCGGTAAGCCTTTGGTCGCAAATGGTAGAAATGAGCTCTGTATCAGGCAATGTGGGGTAACTGCTGAGCCCTGGGTTGAAGTTAGCGAGAACCCTGGCCTTTTGCAGACCCTGATACACACCTAACCCTTAGTGGCTTGGCGATCCCACAAATAGACAAGATTTCTCTCAATCCCCTCCGCTTCCCCTAGATCCTCAACCAATTACATCAACACCATCATCATAGCAATCAACACCTCTATCCTCTATCAACTGGCCTGAACTGTATCATGATGCCTTCCTAACAATAGAGATGATCGAGTAGCTAATAGACGTTTTCACAGGAATACGAAAATATCATGATTCCGTCACCGATTTCGATACAAATTATACGTGACATGTATCTCGAACATTCGCTAATTGGTAGCTGCATGATAGGGCTCTTTTAATACCAGATTAATCTATCAAAGGTATGTGTATTGTCGATATCTCCCACATCGAGCTTTTACCGCTAATCACTACTAGAAATACGAAGCTCGACCGTATGGACCGAATGAACCAAAGTAAGATACTCGTTTTCCTCAACTACATGTAACTCCATTATATCCATCTCTTTACTGACTTTGTAATCTTACAGTTTCTCGATATATTACATGATGTGACGAAGGTATGTGTATTCCATGCGTCCAACTTTGCTTTAATACTGTCTAACGACTATACGCATTTACAGTCAATACATGTTTCTTGTAGAGCAAGCGAAATATAACGGCCCAACCGCCCCCACCTGCCAGGCCGTCGAGAACGTTGAGGAATCGAGTCGTTAGGTGAAGAATCGGATAGTGTCGGAAAGGGATGGACAAGTTAGGAAGGTGTTGGGAGTATACAGTCAGCGCTAGGCGCTTCGGGTTAGGATTGCGGAAGGAAAGGATCGGGATCGGTTGTGGGAATAGGTGTGGGTCGCGGGGGTGAGTCAATTGGGATTAGTCAGCGTGGGATTTCTTTGGATATATATTAGGGCTCTCTTTCGCTTCGTCTATGTTTCTCTTCTCTTCTTCTTTCCTTACGCAACGTCTTCATTTGTATTCAGAATAATATATTCGGACTCATCTAGCATATCACGCTAGGCGGAGCCACTCCTCGTTTCGGTTGCTATTATATCTTGTCCGATCGGTATCCGAGCCCGATCTCCTGTCCCAGTCCTCGAACGTATCCTGAGTCGATTCTCGTCTCGATACGGTTTGTTTAGTTCTAGAACCCCGCCCCGTTAGACGAAATGAGATGTCACAATGGTGCAATACACGTGTAAGTTCATCGCAACCTACAGTTCAAAGTTAACTGACCAGACGTCTTCAAACAGAACAACACTACCGGACAAACTTCTACTACACCGTACCAGATCAGGAATACATGTACATTTACATAATTCAGTTATATTTTTTTTGTTTATAATTTTCATTCAACTCAGCAAGATTTCTTCTCAGGGTTAGGGTTATGTCTTGTATATCGATAGATTCAGCTAGAAATAAATAAAAAGTGTTATCAATCAAAAAGAACGCTACTGCAGTATTTATAAGCAATGTGAACTAAGCTAAAAGAAACCCAGGGCCAAGCTTTCCACCAATTGTATTGATACGGTACAGGTACAGTATAGGTGCGGTATCTGTACGGTACAGATCCAGCAGTACTACATTATTGGGAAGAAAATACGTATTGACGGTACTACGCATTATGTGAAATGTGGTATTGAAGCAATTCCCGTAGGGATACGGCAGTACTGCAGTGGTGGCAGGAATGCGCATTATGCAGGATGCGATAGAGATGCGGTATAGATACGGTAATGGAAAGAGTATAGTAATTGACAAAATAAAGTATAGATGCGGTATCTGTATGGTATCTGATTGATTACTGTATTGATTCGGTAATCTAGTTCCGACGGTATTGATTCGGTATTTCAGTTGCAACGGTATCTATACGGTATTTGATTGATTACGGTATTCATGCGGTATTTGAATCCATACGGTATTTGCCAGCATGTAGTAGTACAGCCGCATTGCAACGGTAATACACGCAATACGTATTCTTTCGCCTACGGTAACCACTCAACATTGCAGTATTTTTTGAACTATTTATTGCACAGAATACCGAAATAAACCAGTAATGGAAAGAATACAGTATTTAAAAAGACGCGGTATTACTACCGTATTACTTCGGTAATGTATACACCCCACTTTTTGGTACTGTAGCTACCCTGATGAGTCGAGTTGGCTCAAGTTTTTGTTCCTAATCGACTTGAAATGCTAGAGTCTCTTGGGTGCTATCTCCCTGAATACTCCCGCTTGAAAACCATACTTGATATTCCCGTATTACCCTTCTACCATTTAATACATAAAATCTCGAAGAACTCAACCCTAACCCAGGAATATACGCTTGCATAAAGAGAGCTAGAATGACTTCCGGAACTATCATCGGGGGCCACTGAAAAACCTGAGCTTTTACAAGTCAAGACAAGTCGAGCAGCTGCTGTCGTGAGTCAAGTCGAGCGTTTCTTCCTGCTCGTCTCGAGCCGGCTCGTCGACCACACTACGCGCACGCCCAGTATGCTGCAACGGGAGGTTGTTCCATAGACCCAGCATGAGTAGCTGGATCTTCATGCTACCCAGGCACTCTTCTGGTACTGCTAACCACAAGAGAAAGTGTTCTGATGTCTGACATTCAGCGTCTAATGTGGGCGCTCATGTTCATTGGCCACTCACATCATTTGCAGTTTTACACAATCTATACTTCGAAAAATTATTAAACACTCTATCTTCATTATCAGAGGTTTGTGTATTCGGCGTTATTTATTCCCTTAATCCTTTGTCCCTTACTTCCGTTCTCCCTATTAATTCTATGTAATACTCACGTCGGAATTGAAGAGCGCAGGGGTGCTCCTTAATTTGAAAGGTGTAGATCCTGAGTGGTCTGACCGAAAAGCGAGATAGACGGTAGACACCTCGGCTTTATAAGGAGCGGTCTACATTAGGAGACTCCTCCAATATCAACGTTCCCATGTTGACCGTAGTAGCACTTTTCTTTTCTTTCTTAATTCGCCTGGGGTAGCACTCGGTTTTGCTGTTCTGATCTTGGCACTGAAGGCGGTGTGTCCTGACAACAGTTACATCTCAGGTGGTGCCACTGTGTTAAATATGTATATGCAAGGACCTAAGAATATTTAACTGGCCTTCGTGGTTATTGCACCCCCGCGCACTCAATGAGTTAAACAAAGGAAAAAAACAATATGATCAACCCTAACCCTATTATCTAATAACCTTAAGCCACCGAGTTAGACCATGTAGAAAACAAACCTGCAAAGACAGCTTTATAGAATTCTACAGGTGAAACCCTCCTCCAATACTCGTGAATAAGTACGTGCCCTGCCTACATGCCCGTGGTAGACGTTTACGCGGTTGCCTTGTAGGGCTGAAGTTCATTATCATGGTGAGTGGCGCCAAGATATTCGGTTAATAAATCCAGTCTACGTTGCCGAGGATTCTTGGGCTCTTCCGGTTGGAAGATGTATGTCAATCCTAACATCCCCACTTTCACCAAATCACTCACACCTGGATTTGTCGACATACACTTCATCATTCTCTCTAGGCCCTTTTCTCAGTCTCTGTTGGCCTATTGCACTTTGTGGGAACACGAAAGCGATGTACAAAACCTCGCTGGATGAAATCAAAGATCTGCCACAGAACCCCACCAGCTCCAGGTCAAATGGTAGTTTAGCAGCGCAATGCCCATTATCACAAGGGGTTATGGTTAACCCATCAGTGCCGATAACGCCTAACTAAAACTTTAGTTCTCTCCGCTTTTAAGACGTACACATGTTAACGTTAAGATGGTCTGATAATCGAAAGGGAAATATCAAAATGTCAACAGCCACTCTCTAAATCGGTAGTGGACCGAATATATATGTCTATTCTGTACGCGCAGCATTGGAGATGCCATGGGATGGTTTGTAACTCAATAGTCAAAGTTTCACTATATATACGCGATCCCCTCGCTCTGGGCACCTCCTTCTCCGACACTGCTGTATCGAGACCGAAATTATGTTCAGTACTATATAAATAAACATAAAGGGAAGAATATATACATAAACATAAAAGGAAGAACAAATCAAACAACGGTCACAAAAGAGACTTGATGGTAAAGAAGGGACTATCAAACCCCATCAATTACAACCTCCGGCACGTATCATTTTCTAAAATCATCTGAGCTACTATAACGAATCTACCATAGTTGAAACCGACAGGAGGGCAGTGACGAGGGCGGTGATTAGAAAGGCTTCTTTCCGATAACGTCCGGCAAACTTCTGAAACTCATCGAGCCCAACAACGATGGATAAAAGTGTCGAACCCACTTGCCCAAGCACAAACTAGCACATGATCCATGTCCGCTGACTGGTAGTACTGTGGCCAGTGTCAAACTTGGTAAGAACGTATAGAATTACGTATGGTGCTACCATAAAGGCCAGAGAGAGAAGCCACAGTACACACGTCCAGAGATGGTTTCCCTGTGGCAGAATTAGCGTCTTTCGCATGGAATCTCTGCACCTGAGATAGCCTACCCCTTGAGTTTTAAACAGCGCGGTAGATCGTAAGAGCGAGTTATCATGGCGCCAGATCTTCTGGATCACCCCACTTTTACGATACAGGTTAAGTTCCTTGATCAATTGCCTCTCTTTCGCATCATCGAGAAAGACTCCGTAGACCAGCCCGACTGCGCCACTTGTCATTTCCTCTACCTTCTTTCTTTCTGTATCGTTCCACAATCCTCGCGGATACTTCGGTTTAAGTATTTGTTGTACATTTTCGGGTCCAGGAGCCTCAACCCCGCGGTAATGAACTAAATATCTCGAAGGGTACCGGGGACCAGTGATACCAGCGAAAAAGTTGGCCAAAGACATGAGGACATATGGGATGACAGTCAGTTGGTAAGATACATATCCGTATTGATCCAGTTGTTCTTTCCCAACCTGATACAGCTCAAAGCAATCATATACTATTTGAACAATGGCCGCAATGGTCTTGACGAGGTTATAATTACAGGCAAGCTTGGTATAAGGAGGGCGCGCCGGCTTCGGCGCCTGTTTCCCCCGCTGAGGTGTAATAGTGTTTGTCGCTCCCGATTTCTCAAGGGATGTCGAATCCGAGGTGAGTGAATAGTCTCTTTGTGAAGCCGAATTCTTGCGCCCTTTTCGCCCCTTGAACGAATCCATAATAACTCGGTAGCGACTCTTTTCATTGGGCTGACCCAAAAACCGGGAAACCTTAAAACTTGGCGGTACTGCAATCAAGGAGTACTCACAATGGGATGGATCATTTGGGGCGCTGTCCTCCAGATCATCGATTCCGACTCGAGGTTGTTTGAGGTCTCTTGGATATTCGCCGTGGACCTGTGCCAGGTAAGGGGGAACTGGCAAGAAGGGGGCCGTGAGTACTTTGGCATAATCACAAGTGCTTCTTCACCGAACCTGGAGTAGAGGTCTGGTTATCAGTATTCGACGGGGGTGCTTGAGAGCGGTCGGAGGTCGTATGCGAAGAGATGAGGTTTTGCCCACCCTCAGGCGGTGAGTGATTTGTGTCTGTTCGTACCGGAGTTTGTTTCATATTATCCATGTCCACCACCATCGGGTCCTCGTTAGACGGAAATGCGGGCACCAACGAAATGCGGGCACCAACATACAAAGGGCACCCGCCCGCAATGCAACATCAAGATCTGTCCCTCCCTTTATTGCAAAGCGGCTCATCTCCTCAACGGCACGCGCTATGCCTACAGATGGCATCAAGATAGCTGTGAATGATGCAAGGACACAGGCGAGGGGGGTGCTCCCAGGTTCCGTGAGCATAGTACCTGCGTGTAGTCCATAATTCAACAAAAAGAATTGGACTACGTCTATCCACCCAGAAGCCCTGCAGATGGTCTGGCCGCGCCGATACTTTCCCTGTTCAGTAGTGTTCATTTTGATGGAACCGTGGAGGTGGTCGATTGCGAATGAATGGGATTAGGATATAGGTAGGAGGGGGAAGGGAGTGTGCAGGGACTTCGATGCTTTCGAAGAAGCGGCTGCTTGAAAAGAATAAATCGGCGAGGGAGAAACGGATGAGGGGTGATATAGATCATGGAGGCGGGCATTCAAGACATCTCACCCCTAGGTGAGGTATGCCAGGAGCATTAAGCGGTAGATCAAGAAGACCAGGAATCAGACAATTACATTTTATTTTAGACGGCCTTCTAATACGGTAAGAGTCTTATCACCGCATCCCATTGATACTGTAGTCAACGGTGGCGGTCTTGCGCCTGGACTGAAGCCATTGGCACAGGAATGGAATCTCTATAGGATTTTAACTCTTGTCCACAAAAGCGATGATAGTACTTGTCAGGTCGAATCTTCGATTTAGATTTACTCCGGTACGGGGTAAGAGTTAACCAGAACAAGCAATGAGGTGCTTGTATGGCAGAGCGGACTCCGTACCAATTATCGGTTTATCTTGTGCCTCAGTAAATCTCCCCTGTATATGCTTTTGTGCAGCATATTTGGTAAGATATGTGCTGAGCCGGAACCTTGGACTCTTTACCGCGATTGGGGCTAACACAAGCTTTTCGCCTAGTTTGTTCTTCCGTAGGACCCTCGATGTATGATTGACGCGGTTAGATTACAGCGCCGACCGGGGTGAATCAGCCAAGCTCAGTTTCATCTCTTGCTCGCTAATAACTCAACAGCCAATACCGAGTGAACGACGGTAACATGTTCTGGCGGTGTCGACGGATCAGCTCCATTACCAAAAAGGAACTAATTGGATGAAGGGCACCGATTGGCTCGCTGTTTCTCTCCATATCATACGGAGAGAGGGAGTTAGAAAGAATTGTGCTTTTACTCTACATACGATCTGCGCAGGTTGGCTCAGAGTCAACGCGCATAATAGTGATTCAACGAGCTGGATGAATGATCTACGTTGCGCGTAACCACACGTAGCAACAATTCCAATACTTATTTAATGGAACTCTCTTGGCCACAGATTAAGGCGAAAACATTCAAATCCAGCTCCGATCATTAGCAATCATACTTGCAATCGATTTCTGTGCAATATCGTCCCAGCTTGCGTATATGTTTATTGGCGCCACTAACCATAGGCCACCATTGAAGACACAGCTTAATTATCAAATTCTGGATCTTGGCAAATTGAAATATTGGCCACAGTTATTCAATGTTTGAATCCCGACCTTCACTACCTGGACCTATAAAGGAGTTTTGGCTACACGAGTAGGACAGAAAGTCAAACGCTTGGGTAGAAGGCCAGGCACTTTCTGTTGACTGAATGACTGTAAGCCTTTGCCTAAAATAGCAAGAATTTCTGCCCAAGCTGCCCGATTTTCTGTTCAGGTGACATAGCTGAAAACGCTCTATATATCCTGGCTGCTCAGAATCTAGGAGTGCTTATTCTTGATCCAAGAAGATCCAGGAGCCACATGGGCCATGTTCTCGGTAAATATCAACAGGCGTAGTGAGAGGATTTTACGTTACTAATGAGAGGGGAAATAGTTTTAGCACAACGAAACTCAGAAGGCGCCTTATTTAAATACATCATCCATGCATATGTACAGGGCGAGGTAAAAAGTGAAGGCTAGTGACAACCATAAACATAGCAACATCCTAATTGCGATCAGGAATCAACAAGGCTTTATGGAGTAAGAGGTTGGGTATCAAAGTTAATACATCTAAAAGGGCACTCTCTCAGGTCAGATTTGATCGAGCTAGAAATAGAGTAATTTGGACATTCGGCTACATCCCACACAAATATGTGGTCTTGGCGTGTTTTTTTGGCAACTGAATACAATAAGATCAACATAATAAATCAATATAGCTCATGCTAGAGGAATAATAGTTTAATTTTGAGTTGATAAGACAATCCTTGATATGCAAGAAATATACTTCTCTAATCTTAAGGATCATTCATGAGAATTGATAGTCTAAGGCCACGATGACAAGTAGCGCTGGACTCGCTTGACAACTATGTTTATAAAAGATCACTAAAATATCAAAGGCTAAGTGTAGTATAATCTTGGCAAGGCAGATTCATGCGCTCAATTCTTGGCCTAATTGACACATCCGTAAAGGTGCAGTAAAAGGACCTTTTTAGATATATTTCAACTTCAGAATTTGTTCTTTGTAGATATGGCCTAAAAGCCACCTGTACAGTCTTACAGGTGCCTAGATGGAAGATGCACCATTTCAACGGAGATGGGAAAGCTCTCAGCATTCCACGTGTGATTTGATGGCTGCGCAAATACATATTGGATATGCGAGTATGTATATGTGTGGTCCGGAGAGAAGTATATTACTACACTACCAAAAAGGGGGGTGGGATCACTACAGTATTCCCGTCAATACGCTAGTAGTGCGGTAGGAATACGGTATTGGTACAGTATTCCTTCTACAATTCCGGTTTGCTTCGGTAGTCTTCACTAAGTTCCGTAATCCTATGGTAGTGATTCCACCCCGTTTTTTCATACTGTACCCTACATCTATCCTTATCGCCGATGCTGGCCGTAGGCAATATCATAATATACCTATCCTATCTTTCCTACAGCTTTGCCATTGAAAATTACATTTCCGATTGAGAATCTGTGTCCCATGACATGTGTATGTAGTCGGAGGTGAGGTGCGCCACGCGGGCGGGGAGCAGGGTGTGACTGAGTAGTTAGCCGCTCCTCCGCTGGTATTGTATGTTTCACAACCATGCATGTTCGCGTGCCTATCAATGCTGCCTATCAGGGTCCGTGCCTCATCTGTGATCCAAGTAGCAACGGAATCCTCGATCCAACGACACCGATGAGGCAGGGAACTAGACAGGTTTCTTGCATTTATCGCGCGTGAAGCCATAGGAGGTAGACACATTAACTTCGGGAAACCATTTTTGTATAGAAACCGAAGAAACCAATACCGTTGTAGGAGTAGACCTGCGAGCTTTACACACCTGCCCTCCATAGCTTCTCGCCCCGGGAAACTACTCCTGCGTGTACTGAGACATGACCATAAGAACCAAAACATGCAAGCTAATGATACCGGGATCATTTGTATGGAGCGGCGCCGCTCAGCCGTATAAGCAGCCCTAATGCAGATTCTGGTTCTCAACCCAATGCGAACTCTCGCTGAGGCTCCAGTGATCATAAGCGAGCCCGCAATGACTTCACCCCAGCAAAGCCAAGGCATCTGCATTAAGTTATCCCATGGTGGGATGAAACTGTCAAAGTTGCGACCTCCCTTTTCCAGCCTTCACTAGCCTAGTGTGGTAATTCTTAGAAATTCTTGATTGGCTCTGTTCTGTAAAAAGCAAGATAATTTCTTCTCTAAGTCGTGCACGGTCCAGGTCGCAACTTTGACAAGTTTCATCCTACCATGGGATAGGCCGTTTCAAGGAATAATTTTGTTCGGGTATAGATGTGCTAGGGCATTTCGGTTGTTGGGGTCTCATTGCGTCTTTTGGTATGATTTCCATTTTTCTCGGAGGTGTTGGGGGGGAGGGGGGGTTTGTCCGCCGTCGCAGTGGCTTTCGAAACTGATTTCCTCGCCCATTAATTCAAGGACTTGAGTTTAATACCACACTCCACACACAGACGCCATAAGGGAGGTGATAATGTTTCTATCAGATAGCAGAGATAGGAAACAGAGTGTGTGTGCCGGATTATTTGTCGGCCGGAGCTACACAGGGGTGGCGGTATAGTTGGGGACACCTTGAGACGGAGGGTGCGACATTGGTTTCTGACGATGAATTTCCCAATCGGGTAATTATTTAACCATTTCACCGCCAAGAGTAGCCCCTTGGCGCCCTGGACTTTCAGCCTAATCCAGATACAAACTCTACTAATCAGGTAACTTTACTGCCCCAAATAGGCAATTATAGGCGCGACATTGGCTGGCCGCCCCCACCAAAAACCCAACTTTTAGAAAATCAAGAGCTCTACCACAACAAAGGATAAAATTAATCTGGCTCTGTCATGTTGTAGAGAAGAAGCAGAACTATCGAATAACAGAGAGAAAATAAATTAGGGTGTGGTTGGGGAAAGTCATTAGTGGTTAAAGTTAATCTCCGAAACCACTCCGGCTCAAGGCGTCCCCAAACCATACACAGGTTGGTGCATAAGGGGGGTGGAATGTGCATTAACTAACTGTAAGAAATTTAGTTGCCGAAGCATTTATAGGGAATTGGCTTGGCGCTAGCAGCGCGTTATGCGCGGGTAAACTGGGCATCTGTCGTTGCGGCGTCTTGGTGTGGTGGGGCTCGAGCTTGGCGCCACGGCGACCAGGATCCATACCCGTGACCGGTTTGCTGGCCCACCCCGACGAGAGCGTCCCTTCTTCGAGAGGAACGGGTATGCAGCACCGACAAGCCAGGTGAAAACACTTTGCAAGGACAAGCGTTAGATGAGAGATGAGACTTATTTAGCTTTAACAGTGGTGTTCGCACACAAACTTGCTTGCTTTTATTGATAGATGCGGTGGTCACGCAGAGTAGGAGGTCGGGTAGGAAGATAGCGCAGGAAGTTTGGGTGCGTCTGGGTTACAGGAACTTTAGGAACTGTGCGAGCTCCGAAGAAATGCCGATTATATGGAAAGGCCGTTTAACAGATAAGCCAAGCTACATTTCCTCAAGCCTTACTAAAGTGAAGAGGCCCAACCATTGGACCACCTATTGCTTACCAGTAGTTCGATATTTTACTAAATATTCTGTAGATTTGTTCGCCGCTGGAATTGTTAACATCAATCTTGAGTTCATCGACTACGTTCAGAAAACTCAATCCAATAATTTCAGGTCCTACTACAATTTTGGCCCTCTAACCTCGAGTTGTGTCTTCTCTTGTCTCCGAAATCCCTTTACCTCGCCTCAATTCCCTTAATTTCTAGAGCCTTGTCAATAATCTTTGTCCTTGAGAATGCATTCTACAGCCTTTCGGCGGGTTTCCGAAAATACATTTCCATTGCACTATGACTCACTCGCCTCTTAAACCGCTCAGTCAATATTTGACATCCCCGGCTATGCTATAAACACTAACAAACTGGCCTTAACTGGCGGCAGGTCGACCATGACGTACTAGACCTTTGTTCCTAATGCTGGGGAGGTTTCTGCGCGTGCGTGGCGTTTGTGAGGTAGGGACTACCCTTGCTGTATCCGTCAAGTTTAATCAAGCAAGTACTTGTAAGTAGATTGTGATAGACGATAGTCTCCATGCAATTAATGGATGAAACAAAGAAAATCCAAGTAATGAAGTAAGTAATCAAGCAGGCAGGTAAGCAGCGAGCAATAATGAAGTTCACATATCTGTTCCCTGGCCAATCCGCAGCTAGACCTGAGATAACCGCCGGGACAAGTAGCGGTTACACACTTATAGGAGTGGGAATATTACAGTCAATTAACCTCTTTGGCCGGGGTCAGGTCCGGGTCCGAGGGAAACCCCCGTGGTCCAACATGCATCGAAGTACAGCATGAAACTTTCAGAGTCACACGAGGCACAACTATGTATGTACGGGATCGATTTCTCTAGCGATAGTTTGGATGTAATTCATCAACGAAATAAAACAAAAGAAAAAAGAAAAGAAAATTTGCGGGACGAGGTGGTTGCCGAGTGATATTTCATGAACCCTGTCTGGCGCGGCGTTTTTTTTCCTTCGTTTAACTCATTTATTACATGCAGACCGTAGTCTATGGCAATACCACAACCCCGGAACTACCCTGCTAACTCCTGGCCACACCCAGTGAAGGCATTCAGGAAGCTCGCACTCCTCCACCGCCGCTACCTAACTAAAAGAAAAGAAAATAAGACGCCTCTTGTCTCACACATTCTCTATTACAATTTGTATCCTATCTCTTACTCCTCTAAGCCCCGGGAATCCGACCACGTATTTCCCATTGTAAGGCGCTATGACTTCCATGTTGTCTGGCTTTACATCTTCCAAGTCAACGATATATTTGTCTGACGCGGCGTCCTGCGCGCGGCGAGGTTATGAGCGGCGTTATATGTGTTGCTGCCACATGCGTGTATTTTTCATCTGCTTAGATTGTATACTATACAAAACAAAGCTAAGTTCGCGGTTTTGGGCGGCAGAGTTCAGGAAGGTCCACTTCCTGTCAGAACGCTAACCCCACCCCCCTCCCCACTCTCAGCCTCAATTGGCGTCGCTAGAAACGCCACCTTCATTCCTAGTCAATGCCGCCAGACATAAAAGTCATATAGAGTAAGGGTTACTATTTAATATTTTCTGATCATCTGTTCGGATTAGTACTACCGACTACTACCGGGGGAGAGGAGATTGGGAGAAGGGGAAAGGGTATAGTTAGAGAACCGCGGGTTAAACTCTAGGGAGGAGGGGGTGTGCATCGAAGGGGACCGAACAAAGGGAACAGCGCTGGAGAGTCGTAGCAGGGTTGTTGTGTTATAGACAGTAAAACAGTAACGGGGTATGCCTGTATAGACAGACATTGAGTGCCGTGTCGGGGCGGCCTCGTCCTGCGAGTGAAATGATGGCGATCAATCGCCGCGGTGTGGAAGAGCAGAGATTCTCGATTAGATGGGGGTGCTCTCACAAGACTGCGATAGGACGGGCTTAGAAGACGTAAGAGAACACTTTCTTCCCCAAGGGTGGGTGGGGGCGAAAAGCCACAAGGATAGAAGGTGTGGATTGCGTCGATATGCACTGTATAGTCGCTAGAGGGCGCCACTAGATGTATAATGCCAAAAATGAATATCACCAGAAATGCGGAAGAAGGTACCTTCCGGAGTGATATTCTTGTTGGGCTACTTCTACTGATGTAGCAAGCGAGGTCTTCTTCCAGAGAGAACTTGGGGCGAGCATATATCAGTGGCCATGAAATTTCTTAATGGAGTATCTCATCATTCTAGCAATTTGGGGCAGCTACATTACCCAGACCAGGGCCCATATCCCAGCAGCGGTGAAGCACAAAGGAGCGAGTGATACTCCATGCTCCGCCATTTTTCTCTTTATCATGAGGACGAGGTAGGTGTGTGTAAAAGACTATTGTACACACCATCCACTCTAGCTTACCCCTGTGTAAGGTGCCGATATCATTCTGGTCCCAATTAGGAACCCAACCCTAACCCTGTATATTCCTTAACTCCGTAAACAACATCCAGCACGAGAAACATGGGGCCTAGTGTTGAGCACGAGCCTATTCGAGACAGGCCTGACATGGAGCTCGGGCTCGCTCGGATTGTGGCAGCGAGGGCTCGTGATGTTCCAGTTTGTGGCGATGGCTCGAGTCTAGGCTCGAGCTCTCATCAATATAGCTGGAGATAATCATCTCGATATACTCTTTAATTTTGAGGCCGAACTCGGTTGATATATCTTTGTAATATTATCCATTTCTACCATCATCAACTCCTTGCCGCTATGCTAGAAACCTCGAGCTGAAGCGCGAGTCTTTCTCATATTGGCTCGGGCTGGCTCCGGCTCGTGAGAGCGAGAGCTCTATGTGCTCGAGCTTAAAGCTCGAGCCTAAAGACCCACCCTGCTCGGCTCGTGCCCAACACTGCATGGGGCCGAGTACGTACACGGGGGCGTAGAGCAGAAGAGCAGTGGCGGTCGTAGAGGCGTGCGTTGGTTGTTTGTCTGTGTTTGGTGGCGGGAGGTCTGGGTCGGAGGAGGCTGGGCCGCGAGGGAGAACAACGAGAGTATGGTGGCGGAGGGGGCAGTACTGCACTTTAAAGAACCAATAGAGGGATGCAGTCTTGCGGGGGACCCCGACATATAGTCCCCTACTGGGAATGCGACGAATCTTGTGGTGATAGTTCACTGTGGACCACGGCGGCAATCAGTGTGTAGTTGTTCTGTCCCACTCGCGGATTCTACCTATTCACGGACAATTACAAATATTGTACTACCGTAAGAGACACTGAACAGTGACTTCTATCTGAACTTGCTCACTTTGAAGTGGGAACTGAACTTTCCGAAAAGACCTATGCCTGGTTGCTCAAATTCTGAAATATGATGAGATGAATTGTTAATACCCAGAACCGTGTAGGAATAGGCTTCCTTTAATCGTACAGGAGCTCTGAACTCAGGTATCTCCACGCCAAGGTAGTGCGGACCTATGACCTCGAAACCGAGCCAATCGCTGCTATGAGTTAAGGCGGGAGGAAAAGAGAAGAGCCAAGCGCTGCTGCCAAGCATTGGACCTTTTGATGGAATCCCTAGTTCGGCGTATATCCATCACAACAAATAGTAAATATCTCATTAATATTGTATTCGGTAATAGGCTTATTTGGAATTCTGACTCTATAATTGTTTTTATAACAAAACCGAGTTATTATCTTGATTCGAGCGCAGCACCGCGTAGTCTACAGTGACGGGCCGGGGGGGGGGGGGGAGCCGCGAGAGGGATCTGGAGGATCAGCAAGGAAGGAGTCATCATCAGCAGGGTTGGCTTTAGACTGGGAAAGAAAATGACAATAAAGGGTGCGGAGATAGTTGGAATCAAGAAAACAATTGAGATCAGGATGAAGGAAGCTGCCGAAGAGGGGAAAAATCAAGAAGCGGTGGAGGCAGTGAATGCAGCAGTTGAAAAAGGAGCATTTAAGAAAAATGAGTTCTGCTCGTTTGCCTATCTGAGAAGGGAATTACGTGAGATCAATATGAGGGATTGTGGAGAAGAATCGGAAACATTCAGGTCCGACAAGAATGCACTGTACAAGCCTAATCAACACCACCAGATAAGGTTCAAACCAACAGATAAGAAAGGTAGAACCATTATAAGCATACCAGGAACAGGACATGCAACGATTAACCAATAACAGTATCTGCTAAAGAAAAAGCAGAAAGCAGAATGCGGATCTGGATGGCGAGAGTAGGGAGTAACCCACATCCTGACAGCTTGCCATGCAACACCCAAGATTTGGAACAAAGTGAAAATACAAAGAGGATCTGAAGGATTTCAATGGACTAAGTCAGGTATCAATAGGCTGGTTGGGATATAGAAAGAATTTGGAAAGCATTATCACAGAAATTGGTAAAGAGATATGGAGAAGAAGAAGGAAGAAAGGTGGGCGGAATAAAGATCCGGTAGACTTAAAAACTAGGAAGAGGAGCAGGCTGCTTAAACAAGTTTACTATATGCTGTGTTTCGCATTTGTTACGTGGAGTCCGTAGACAAAGACGTAGAGGTCCAAGGAACACAATCTAAACAGGAGGCTTAGGGGTAGACCCTAAGCAAGCGAAGTATC
This sequence comes from Morchella snyderi, assembly GCA_024521645.1. Taxonomy (NCBI): domain Eukaryota; kingdom Fungi; phylum Ascomycota; class Pezizomycetes; order Pezizales; family Morchellaceae; genus Morchella; species Morchella snyderi. Next base: position 87,257 of record JAJJXB010000016.1, read on the forward strand.
TTGGAACACTCTTGGCCGATCGGACCAAGAGATCGTAGACGTTGGACTATGGAGGAATAAAACAAATAATATTCCTTCAATACAAGAGGTTGCGTGAAGTGAAAAGGAAAGGAAGAGAAACAAGACATAGAGTGCAGACAGGACCCTTTATATAACCGAATAACCCCTGTCCGAGCCTGACTCATCACCGAACCTAATGGAACCACATAGAAACCCATATGACTCATCCTCCGACCGTTGCCACCACACTTCTCTTCACGCCACGACACATTATTCCCCTACTCGTTACGATGCCATAACAGCATTGTTCTGGGTTATGGTTTGTTTGTTTCATTTCTGGATGTCAACTTTCTAGTACGTTTACTTATATGAGGCGGCGGATGGGAAAGGCAGTCCAGGAGTACTGCAATATTAGTTTAGACTATTCTCTGCATGAAATTAATCGGTTAAATAAAAAGAATTCATTACAATAACCACCATCTTTTCTAACCTGTTGCTGATAGTCTTTCACATAGCAGTCGATATTGCTTGTTTATATTGACTTGATCTAGCTTTACTGACCGCAGTTTTACCTGTCTTGACACTGCGAAATGAAACTACAATTTGATTTGGAGGAACAGGTATTTGGAGGCAATGTTTGGAGTCCCATTGCCTTCCAACTACATGAGTAAATTTTGGTACAGTAGATCCTCCAAAAGTTTTAAAGTAGCTTGCTGTGAGTTCTTCTGACCTCATTAACCTTTCTCAGGTATACATAGGTGATTATAGAATGAAACACCGTTTGACCATTAAAGCAGCGAGTTGCGTATGTACCAACTATACTTACCCCTTTTGTTGAGAGTTACGTGGCCAATCAGCAACCCATTTATCTTACAATTTGGAGAGTAGTGGAGCAGTAACTTGGGGAAAGTTGGAATGGAATTAAGAACACAAGCAAACAAACAAAAAATCGGCAGATTGCAGGCTCTATAATCACAATACTCAGCAACAGGCAAATAAGAAGCAAGATTGTTGTTGTGGAATGCCTTTCTAAACTCAGGATTACGGGAAAATCTTGTATTTGCACTTCCAAAATATGGCTATTGTGATTAATCGCTTATGATGATGTTTCAAAATTTCTATAAAGAAACATAAAATTTTATTAATATTCTGTCCTATTTAGAGTCAGTATAAAGACATATAACTGTTCCTTATCTGTTATATATTTACAACTTTATAATTGTTTGGATAATGTTCAGCATATACAAATAGAGAATAATTAACCAATATCAAAAAACTGCCATAATATCTTTATCCCTTAGTCGGATGACACTGTCAAGTTTGCAGCCTATTCCGTTTCAACATTTCTCAAGCAACTTCACTTAACTTTCAACTCATTTAATGGGAGTAGGAATATCACTTTTTCGAAAACCTTGGAGCAATGTGAAAATGTCTAATCCACCTGTCCAAGTACCTTTGAATAAACTCCAGTAACATAATTTCTTATTAGAGAAAGTCAGCGCCGAGCCACCCCATGCCTAAGTCCGGATAGCAGCTCATTAAAAATGGTCAAAAACACAACGAAGCCAAGGTTACAAGGTATAAAGAACGGTACAAATCATAGAAATCATACCATTAGTGAAACGGAATATATGATTGAAAATCAAGCATATGAAAGTTTTACTGGCTATGAAGGGGGAAATCTATTTGGATCACATCTACTTTACACACCTTTAGTGAGCACCAAACATTATACACAGTGATTGAAACAAGAGTATCAGGTATAAAATCTTCTTGGAAATTGAAAATATTAGTTTTTGGTAGGTATGTAAATAACAGAGTCGGATTGGAATGACTCGGGTTTAGTAATATTAACAATTTCCGACCCATTTTGGTCTAATGAATTGATAGATACTTTAGTGGACAGAGGAATTCTTGTTCCAAACAGCAAAGCAGCAAGGATATGCATTAATTATGAGAAGTTGGAAAGCAACTTCAGTTTCTGAATGTTGTATTTTTCTCGCAATAATCCTTATTATAAGTGTTTTTTGGTGCAAATTACCATCAGGTTTGTGGAGATCATAAAATGAAGGAGGAATCTTACTACATTTATCCGGTTGTGGACAATGCATCTCCAAATCAAAGTCCAACAACAGTTTCTCCAGAAAAAAATATTATTTGAATATATTTGCTCTTAATGATAACATTAGTGGTAATTAGTGGAAGCCTGAAAGTCTAAATAGTACTATGAGATTTAGTAGTAAAAGCATGCTACACACTTTTTCCCTCAGTTACCGTGGATAATATGATGGTACAATTTGCTTGAAGAAATAAGGATTCTGTCCGCATTCTTGATAGGCTACTAAAAGAGGATTTAAGCAGTTCGTAATGTGTGATCTCTAGTGCAGGTAACTGTCAGTTGTATTCCAGAATTAAGGGAAATGATTACGTAACATCCCCTAATATACTGGCTCTTACCATTGCTGTTTTATATCAAGCTTTTGTCCAGGACCTTTTCTACATCAACTACAGTCACATTGTATTCATGGACAATATATTTGGTACTTTAGAGCTTTTCCAGGAACTTAGAATAAGGGAATGCGACAGTGCAGTTTGCCAACATGGATGTTTTAATAATATTGTGAGGGACATTGCTTGGGATACGTTTCTTGCTGGACAGGCTTCCGGCAGGAATTGCCCGGTTACAGTTATGTAATAACAAAATGATAATCACATTGATAAGATATTGAGTTTCCACCTGTGAATTTTAATGATTATATATATCAGGAAAGATTTGTATTATACAAGTATTAGTAGTACTCTCACGCCGGTTTCGTTCAGAAATGGACACAAAATGAATATCAAAATACAAAGAATAGTAGATGTTTGCAACTTTCACAAAGGGAATTGAATATTGCAAATCAATAAGAATGATATTTCTCTACTCAATCGACTACCAAATGCAGTTTTTTACTGTACTTGTAATTTCACAGCGTTTCCAGACTGAACTGAGTCCGCATGAGGCCGCATGAGGCTGCATGGGCTCTAATGAATGTGCCAATGCAATCAAACTGCCTGTGCAATTCCGCTTTGCTATAGTAGGATAATTGTTATGATAGTAGAATAGTTGTTGTGATAGTAGTTGACTAGGAGTTTGAGTATGATAGTTCTTGCTGTGAGTATCTTGAACATCTTGATCTCTCTACTGGCACATATCAATTAACATAATGATTCTATTTCTTTAAAAGGGGAAGACTATATTACTTACCAAACAGGAACAGGTGATTGCTTATGACTCTTTGAATTCGAGGAATGGGACAAAGAGCAAACTTGATTGGATTTCAGGACTTTCAGGTGTCCCTAGATATACTTGTTCAGACCTCCTCAACAAAGCCAAACAAAATGCACTAAAGAACAGAAACCCTGATCTTTGTGCTCAAGAGAATTTTATACCTGACTCCAACTCAATCAAGGGTAGTAATAAAATTTCGAGTGATGAGGAGGAAAGAATGTTGATTGAGTTGACATTATCAGATGCAACTCATTAACGGATGCCTCAAGGTGAACTAGGAGCTGTAGTACTATGTTCCCCGTGGGGGACATGTTTTTTATGGGTTCTAACATGATTGATATTTGTAGCGGACTTCAACCTCTGAATCAATACCATCAATAAAAGCTTAAAGGCTGATGGGATCCATCGATGTGTACCTACCAAAAAGCCCTTGATGAACGATAGGTATAAGTCCACCCATCTAGCTTTCTGTCCGAAATACCGGCAGAAGAATTGACAAGATATTATCTTTACATACAAGTCATATTTTGAAACCAGCAATCTACAAGAGAGGCAGGCTCAAGGTGTTCTTCAACGCATCGGAGAAGCCTATATACCGCGCAACATGAACAGAAAATTCCAAGGAGGGTCTACAGTCATGTTCAGGGCAGTAATTCCATACAGATATTCAGGATCTCAGCTACACTACCACGTTTACAAATCACCATATGAAACACCTGTTTAACGGGCAGCTCCATTGGTACCTTTGCAAAGAGAATATGATGCCGGGCTTCTTCAAGTTAACCCTATAGAACCTGGTATTTTACCTATATTCTGTGATAGAAAAAGCAAAAGGAAAGATGGAATAGATTGGTATCTATATCAAGAAAGAATCCTATACCCCCTTCTCTTCCCTCTTGCCTTACTCGCCAAAGCAACTACCAACCTTAATGTAATTATAATGGAGGACAATGCACCTGCACATAATCATCAGTATCAATAGATGTTCAAGCGTCGTGCAGGTCTGCAAAGGCTTAAATAGCCTACCAATTCCCCTAATTTGAACCCTATGGAGAGTATCTAGAACGAGATAAAGGACAGTATAAAAGTCAAACTAGGTTGGAATTTTACCGCAAAAGGGATCAAGGTTGTTGTTAAAGATGAGTGGAAACTATATACAGTTGAGAAGCTCAATCGGCTCATAATGCCTATGCCCCATATTGGAGATGAAGGCGGAAATAATTACAATTATTGAGTCCTCATGCTAGTAGTACTAGTAGGCAGGTCAAAAGAATGCATATGCACCTCCCTGCGGCCTCATTCCGACCCAGTTCAGTCCGGAAACGCTGTGAAATTACAAGTATTCAATTTTTTTGAATTTTAAATGGTATTATTATTGCTTGTTAAATTATTCTCAAAATGCTACTAAAGGTCACAGTGAGGTATCTCACAGATTCTGATTCGGTTTTATATTAACTGATGCAATTCTTCGATTCAATGTTCAGGTTGGGCGTTAAAGATTGCATAAAAGTGGGAATGATAGAATTTGTTACTGCAAAATCTAAAAGTACTTACACTCTAAGCCCTGAGCAAAAGTGACGTAATTATGCAATTCAACAAGGATTTAACGGGAAGCGAACACCTACTTAATCTTTCTTAAATCTAATTTGTCAATATTCTTTTATGACGGAAGCGCTTTGTTGAGCATCTGTTATGGCGTCGTAACGAGTATTAGACTAATGTGTTGTGGCGTGAAGAGAAGTGTGGTGACAACGGTCGGAGGATGAGTCATATGGGTTTCTATGTGTTTCCATTAGGTTCGGTTATGAGTCAGACTCGGACAGGGGTTATTCGGTTATATAAAGGGTCCTGTCTGCACTCTACGTCTTGTTTCTCTTCCTTTCCTTTTCTCTTCACGCAACCTCTTGTATTTAAGGAATATTATTAGTTTTATTCCTCCACAGTCCAACGTCTACGATCTCTTGGTCCGATCGACCAAGAGTGTTCCAAGATACTTCGCTTGCTTAGGGTCTACCCCTAAGCCTCCTGTTTAGGTTGTGTTCCTTGGACCTCTACGTCTTTGTATACAGATTCCACGTAACAGCATCATACAAAAGTTTGCTGTTACATAGTTTTGAAAACAGCTTTATATATCCTGTTTCATGTTTGAAAATACCAAAATACAAATTTGACTTTGTAATTAGACTAAAAAGAACTGTCAAGCTTATTCTTCCCATTTCGGACTAATGTGTTTTGGGATATCAAAGATGTTGCAATGCTAAATGATAGTTCTGTCACTTTTAAACAATATAATTTAATAGACCGGACTCCGCTCGCTGAGAATGAGAATAATACCCTCAGCTCGCCATAATCCACCCTATATTTATAGATGATTAGAGCCTATACCAAGGCCCGCTTCTCTATCTAATTCTATTCCGACAAGTAACCCCTTTGCCACACAATTGCCGGCTATCGGGCTGTACTATACTATTGTGGTAACTTCTTTCTCAAAGTAAAAGAGCTTGCAGCCGTAAGCACTACTTTCTATATGTGCTGTCCAATAATATAATACAGGTGTGGTTGTACACAGACTGCCCCTATACTACATCGATATTTTTCTATGTTTGTCTCCGGTTACCTGTCCCTTCAAGCATCATACCCTGTCACTCGACTTCCTGTAACGTTAAATACCAAGACGCTTTCAATGATTGTTTGAATTCGTGAGGCACAGCCAGTGGCGGGCCAATGATAGCCAATGATAGTTGATGCCGAGCAGCTGCATACGGTGCCAAGCTAGAAATTTGTATCGGGGAAAGACAAACAGAGACACCCCCAAGGTTGTAGCCACACTAGCACCTATTCACGAGCAGGTGTCCCCGCCTACGAACAAGTGTTCCCCATCCACGAACAGGTGTTTCCCACCAAGAACAGGTGTTCCCCTATCAACAAACAGGTGTTTCCGATCAGGAACAGGTGTTTCCCCATCCACGAACAGATGTTTCCGCCCACGAACAGGTGTTCCCCCGTCCTTGAACAGTTGTTCCCGCCCACGAAGGACAATCAATTATTTATCTAATACTTCGTAGCCTTCCTACCAGCAGTAATAACTGCCTCCGGCCTCCTGCGCATACTCCTTATAAGCCCATCCAGTCTATCTACAGTGATATTATCCCAAGCATTCCTGATAATAATCTTCAAAACCTCAATATCTTGTACCAGTCCAATAGTATCCCCCAATTTAGTTTCTATATTTGCTCAGAGAGCTTCTATGAGGTTGAGGTCTGGTGATTGGGGAGACCATTGAAAAGTCTCAACCTCATTGATTTTCCCGCAAGCAATAGCCAATGCTTTATGCCCGAGTGCATTGTCCTCCACTACCTGTGTCCATCTGTATTCCCCACAAGTACGATGTCAGAATGATATAAGATAAGGGTCGAAAATATAATCTCTGTAGACTTGCGACTTGATGGTGATACCTGCGGGAGTGAAAACAAGCTCTGACTTCATCTCTCCACCGAAAGCGTCCAATATCATCGTGCTCTTCCTACCTGACTCCCATGTTTCATCAATACAGTCAGAATGTTACTCCTCGTTGGGTGTACGTATTAACCACGGGCGATGGCCAAAAGCTGCAGTACAGAACGTTGATTCGTCTGTCCAAATTGTTCGAAACCAACCCTCATAGGTTCAATGTAGCCTAGCTTGACACCATTCGACTATTTTGATAAGATTTTGTGCCCTTATACCCCATCTGTTCGCTGATATTAGCTTGAGTCATTTTAAAAGAGTAAGTGCTATTAGTACTTCTTACGAAGTAAACGTTTATGACAGCCAATAGATGCCATAACACCTCGTGGAGTTCTGACAGAACAAACATACCCCATCTCTTCAATTATAGCCTCCCAAGGTAGATGTCTTGTTCTTTTATACCTTTTAACAAACTCCCGGAGTCTCCTCTTCTCTGCATCATTAAAGATGGGTGGTCTGCTCTGCCTGACTCTATTGCTCGGAGTTCCATTTGCTCTTGCCCATTTAAACACATCTTGGCAGGGGCTGAAATTTATCTCCATTATCCTGGCTATTTCCTTCCAGCTCTTCCCTGTCTCTCTCAAATTGATAATCCTGATTCGTTCATCGTGTATTGTTTCCTGATTCCTTCTGCTTCATAAAAGCCCGAGTGGTATTGACGAGCTGAAGTTACCAGTAATAGAATATGTCGAACGGGATCAAACACGTCAAATCGGATTGAAAATGTCAAACGGGACCCGAGTCTTCGAACGGGACCGGATGCCTTGTGCTGTATCAAACGCTAGAAACGGTTGGAACGGAATTGAACGTGTGGAATATCATTCAACTAGTCTAACGGGGCAGGGTTCTAGAACTAAACAAACAGTACCGAGACGAAAATCGACTCAGGATACGTTCGAGGACAGGGACAGGAGATCGGGCTCGGATACCGATCGGACAGAATATAATAGCAACCGAAACGAGGAATGGCTTCGCCTAGCGTGATATGCCAGGTGAAACCGAAATCAATTAATCTGAATACAAATGAAGACGTTGCGTAAGGAAAGAAGAAGAGAAGAGAAACATAGACGACGCGAGGGAGAGCCCCAATATATATCCAAAGAAATCCCACGATGACTAATCCCCAATGACTCATACCAGCGACCCACACCTATTCCCATAACCGATCCCGATCCTTTCCTTCCGCAATCCTAACCCGAAGCGCCTAGCGCTGACCTTATCTTCCGAACACCTTCCTAACTTATCCATCCTAACCGACGCGCTCCGATCCTTCACCTAACTACTCGATTCCTCAACGTTCTCGACGGCATAGCAGGTGGGGGCGGTTGGGCCGTTATAGCAGCCCCCTCTCTAGGTTCGAGCTCCGCGAGAACTCCGACAGGTCCAGGCTTCGTAGGGTATAGACGATGGAAGCGCGCGAGAAGGCGAGGGGCGTTGGTGATGTTATCCGAGTATTCCCACGTAGGAGCGTCGTATCCCTTCCAACTGCACAGGTACTGGAGACGTTTATATCGAATCCGGGAGTCTAGAATCTCGTCAAGTTCCCACTCTTCCTCACCTTCAACGACAACAGGAGGAGACGGGGGAGGAATGTGTCCTGGTAGCGGGTCCGTAGCGCAAGGTTCCAATTTCGATACGTGGAAGATAGGGTGAATCTTCATCGAGGCCGGAAGGTCAAGTTCATAGGCGTAGGGGCTGATGATCTTCTTGATCTTGAACCTTCCCAGACGTTTCCAATCGAGCTTTCGGGAGGGGCGACTGGTTTGGATATTCTTGGCATTCAGCCATACCTCGTCACCGACCTTATAGCTGGGGGCAGGTGTTCGATGTTGGTTGGCATTGGTTTCCTGTCGATCCTGTGCGTATCGCATTTCGGCTCGGAGGTGTTCCTGGGTTTCTGACATCCGTTTAACTAAGGCGTTGATATCTTGTTGCTGGTTGCCAAAGGCCGATGCGGTCAAGTCTTCCGTAAAGCGCGGGTCATAACCATAGTTAGCCATAAACGGGGAGACTTGCGTAGTTTCAGAGGCAGCGTTATTAGCGGTGAACTCGGCAATGGGTAACCAGTCGGTCCAGTCATCCTGTTGGTAAGATACGTAGCTCCGTAGGTATTGTTCCATGACCGCGTTGGCTCGTTCCGTTTGACCGTCAGTTTCAGGGTGGAACGCAGAGGACATCGCTACCATGATCTTCAAGGCCTTGCACAGAGACTTCCAGAACTTCGACGTGAATTGGGTGCCGCGGTCGGAAACAATGGAGGAGGGTAAGCCGTGGAGTTTCCAAACATGGTCGATATACAGACGTGCGAGGTCCTCCGATCCGGTGGTTGTGTTACAGGCGATGTAGTGCTTCATCTTTGACAAGCGGTCAACCACGACTAGGATGGCATCCTTACCCTTACTCTCTGGTAGTCCAGTGACAAAGTCCATGGATATATGAGTCCAAGGTTTCTGAGGTACGGGTAGGGGGCGCAGGACTCCGAAGGGGGCATGCCGTGATGTCTTGCTTCGACTACAGGTATGGCAGTTGCGGACATATCGTTCCACAGACTTGCGCATAGTGGGCCAGTAGTAGGTTCGTGCTAGTAGTTCGAAGGTCTTGGCTCTTCCGACATGACCCGCCGATGGTGCATCGTGGTGTTCCTTCAGGAGGTGAAGCTGGAGAGCTTGGTCGTCAGGGACATAGATCTTGTCACGATATGTAAGCAACCCTTCACGAGTTGAACATTCGGCTAAGGTGATGTCTCGGGAGTGCTTTGCGCCTGTTCGGAGGAGTTCCAGTATCTTGTTTGGGAATGGGTCAGTGATATACGCTTGTTTAAAAATTTCTTCTAGGGGGAACAGTCCTTGTAAGGACTGGGTTGTCGCCAACAAACCCAGATTTCCCAAATTCTGGGACTTCAACACTGTCTGACTTTGGTGAGTCAGGCGCTCATCCCCCTCCTCAGGCATATCCTGTGACCTCCTGGTCAATGCGTCCGGTTTTCCACCCTTCTTTCCAGGTCGGTACGTGATTTTATAGTCGAAACGTGATAGAAATTCAGACCATCTGGCCTGGCGTCGGTTCAGAAGCTTCTTGGTCATAAAATATTCCAAGTTGCGGTGATCGCTCAGTACCTCGATGGTTTCCACGGTGGACATTAACTCCGCTCTCCATTCTTCAAAACAACGGATGATGGCCAATAGTTCCTTGTCGTATATTTCGTAATTGCATTCCGCAGGGGAGTGTTTCTTATTCATATATGCTACCGGGTGCAGGATTCCGGAATCGTCGAATTGCGAGAGGACTCCCCCGGAGACGAAGTCAGAGGCGTCAGATTCCACAATGATACGTCTCTCAGGATCGAAGTGACGGAGGACCGGGTACGAGGTGAATGCTACCTTCAGGTGGTCGAAGGCCGCTTGACAGGCAGGTGACCAGACGAACGGGGTATTGTTGTGGGTGAGGGCTGTGATAGGTAGCAATATCTCGGAGTACCCTCTGATGAATCGCTTGTAGAAGTTTGCAAACCCAGTAAATACCTGAATATCCTTCACATTCCGCGGCGCCTTCCAATCCCTGATCCTTTCAACTTTCGCGGGGTCCATTTCCAGTCCCTTTCTGGTGATTAATAGTCCCAAGTACTTGGTCTCCTACACATGGAATTCGCATTTCTCCGGAGCGCAGTACAGGTCGTTGTTCGTGAGGGCCTGTAGGACTTGATTAACATGGCCGATGTGTGATTCCAGATCCTTACTATAGATTAGGATATCATCCAGGTAAGCGGTACAAAACCGATCGAGGAAGGGACGGAGGACATCATTTATAAATCGTTGAAACGTAGCAGGAGCATTAGTTAACCCAAACGGCATGACATTGTACTGGAAGTGCCCAAATCGTGTTCGGAATGCCGTTTTCCACTCATCCCCGGCGGCTATCCGAATCTGGTTATAGGCTGCCCGGAGGTCGAGTTTGGTGTACCACTTCGCCGCGCCGATGTTACGTGAGGCCCGTAGACAAAGACGTAGAGGTCCAAGGAACACAATCTAAACAGGAGGCTTCGGGGTAGACCCTAAGCAAGCGAAGTATCTTGGAACACTCTTGGCCGATCGGACCAAGAGATCGTAGACGTAGACTATGGAGGAATAAAACTAAATAATATTCCTTAAATACAAGAGGTTGCGTGAAGAGAAAAGGAAAGGAAGAGAAACAAGACGTAGAGTGCAGACACGACCCTTTATATAACCGAATAACCCCTGTCCGAGTCTGACTCATAACCGAACCTAATGGAAACACATAGAAACCCATATGACTCATCCTCCGACCGTTGCCACCATACTTCTCTTCACGCCACAACACTTTATTCTAATACCTGCCACGACGCCATAACAGCCGATCTGGTTGAACGTTTCCTTGGATAGGGGCAGTGGGTAACGATCCTTGATGGTTAGGTCGTTGATTCCTCGGAAGTCGACGCAAAAACGGAGGCCGCCTCCCGGTTTCTTAACGAACAAGACAGGGGCACCAGCCGAAGATGAACTCGGGTCCATTCGTCCCGATGCTACTTCTTCTTCCAAATGTTTCTGCAGCGTAGTCAATTCATCACGGGACATACCATATAGGGGGCCAAACGGGGGTTCCGTTCCTTCCTTTAACCTGATGCGGTGATCGTAGGGGCGGTGTGGTGGTAGCTTTTTCGTTCCCTCTTTCTGAAAGCGAGACAGGTATTGGTGGTGAATTGCCGGGACGAGAGTGGTAGGGTCTGAGAGCGAGGGTGATTGTGCGGGGTTGAACATGGCCACCAAAACTTCCAGGTCCTTAGTTTCTTCCAGGAAAGTGACCGCCGACACTCTTTCTATCTCTAGATCATGTGTGGCGGGCAACGGACTGGAGATACCTTGGACATAGGCGGGGACGGGGTCATCGTTGCATTGGCGGAGGCAGTGAGGAGAATCGAAGAGGATGGAATTCTTGGCGAAATCGAGTTTGACATTATGTCGACGCATCCAGGGGATACCAAGGACTACAGGGTAGTGCCCCAGACGTGTGACATACGCGGTGATGTTTTCGAAGTGACCTTGAATACGGAGGGACAGTTGTGCAGTGTGGGTGATATCACCGGAGGAGATCTCTCTCCCATCGATGACTTGTAGTTTTCGGGGTTGGGCGAGCAGGGAGGTAGGGAGTTGGTGGTGGCATACGAATCTCTCATCAATGAATGCGATTCCAGAAGCTCCAGTGTCAACTAATGCGTAGGTTTTACAGATTTTATTTTTATCAGATACAGAACATGAAACAACCAAGTGATCTGAAAAACCTTGCGCAGAAGAGACACTAGAAACAGGACCAGAAACCGAAGACAAAGACAAAGAGATAGGAGGAACCTGTACTGAGCCACTCAGTGCAGGTCGTCCCCATTTCCCGACAGTGGGGAGCGGGGGCGCGGCATATTGAACGGACCAGAGAAAGAAAACCCAAGATCAGAAGAACCAGAAGGACCAGAAGAAGAACCAGAAGAAACAGAGGGAAACCCAGAACCAGAAGCAGAAGAAGACGAAGTAGTAAGAGCCCCACGCATCACCGGAGGCTGATAGGCCTCGGTGGTAGCAGCGGCGCGGAACGGACGAGCATTAGGGCGGCGGTTTGGGCACTCGGTAGCGAAATGTCCCGCGTGCCCACAGTACATGCACAACCCTTGGGCCATGCGACGCGACCGTTCAGCGGGGGACAGAGGACTACGAGGAACACGAGGACGGATGTTGGAGAGATCCATGGGCACCGCGCCACCAGGTGCATGGGATGGGTGCGCGGGGGTAGCTGGGGCAGGAGCGGGAGCCGGGGCGGAAGATCTTTGAGGAGCAGGGGCGGAGGCAGGGGCAAAGGTAGTACGGGCACGGAGACGAGCATCCTTGATACGTCCGTCCAACTCTTGTAGGAGTCGAACGTAGTCGAGTAAGAGGGCAGGGGTCGGGTGGTGGATCATGGCATTGCGCAAGTCACTTGAGAGACCCCGGGTGAGGGCATGTTTCTGGGCCTGTTCATTCCAGGCGACGTCGGCAGCAAGGCGTTGGAAGTCCGCGAAGTAGGCAGAGAAGTCCCGGGATCCTTGTGTCAGTCGTTCCAGCTCTCGTTCGGCGGTGGCGACACGGTTGGGGTCACCGAAAGCAGTGTCCAGGAGGGTGATCAAAGCTTCGATGTCGGCGAGGTTGATGGTAGCCCTGTTGACCAAGGGCATCACCTGGCCGAGGGCACGTCCGGTTAACAGGTTGATCGCGTATACGAGCTGCTGCTGGTTCGAGGTGAATCGGTCGGCGTTACCGATCATCTTGAGACGGAGTTGGGTGACGAAAGGACGGAGGGCCGAGCGAGTACCATCGAACTTAGGTGGGTCAGGGATCTTATCAGAACGTTGGGCAGGTGCGGGTGCAGGAACTGGGGGCTGGGCTTGGACTGGGGCTGGGACTGGGGCAACGGGTACTGGGGCCGGGGGTGCTTGGGCGCGAAGGAGTTGATTAAGCTCCCTTGATTCCGCAAGCTGCGTGGTGAGCTCTTGGACCTGTTGTTCGAATTCGGGGATGGCGGCAGCATTGTTCAGGGCTTCACCCATTTGTTGTTGTAGCTGGTCTCGTTCGTTCGTGATTGCGCGGCCTTGTCTAAGGTAGGCTCCGGCCTGGTTGTTCATTGCCCATAGGTTGTCGTACAAAACACGGGGGTCCTCAACGTAGAGTTGTTGGAAATCCTCGAAATCCGCGGGAAACTGCCACGGACCTGGGGTTGCCATTGCGTATCAGGAGTCGATGTAAGTCGACGCAACGTAGTCTAACGGGGCAGGGTTCTAGAACTAAACAAACAGTACCGAGACGAAAATCGACTCAGGATACGTTCGAGGACAGGGACAGGAGATCGGGCTCGGATACCGATCGGACAGAATATAATAGCAACCGAAACGAGGAATGGCTTCGCCTAGCGTGATATGCCAGGTGAAACCGAAATCAATTAATCTGAATACAAATGAAGACGTTGCGTAAGGAAAGAAGAAGAGAAGAGAAACATAGACGACGCGAGGGAGAGTCCCAATATATATCCAAAGAAATCCCACGATGACTAATCCCCAATGACTCATACCAGCGACCCACACCTATTCCCATAACCGATCCCGATCCTTTCCTTCCGCAATCCTAACCCGAAGCGCCTAGCGCTGACCTTATCTTCCGAACACCTTCCTAACTTATCCATCCTAACCGACGCGCTCCGATCCTTCACCTAACTACTCGATTCCTCAACGTTCTCGACGGCATAGCAGGTGGGGGCGGTTGGGCCGTTATAACTAGGTGTTCATGACGTTGACGGACACGGACCCGGGTGTGAATGATAATAAAGTTAGCAGGTGTAAAAGTTCAGAGCTTGAAGGGTACGGTACGTACATCTTACAAGTTCACAACGAACAGTCAAGTGGCGGTGTCCTGTCTTGGTGCTAATATCAGCCAATCACGACTTGAATGACAATTTGCCAATAACTCGAGCGTCTCCAGACTTACCCTTAATGCCTGGTACAACAGCATTTATTCACTAATATAGGCTAGAGATTCTTGAGCTTCCTTCTCTGTCTCTGTCCCCCTCAAGTAGAAACAATCCTTAGAACCTCATGCAACCATACTCCATCGCATTGTTTTGTAAACTTTCACACCTTTTCTGAACAAACAGTAAGCGTTTATCAGTGTTTACTCCTTTCCCCCTCCTGAATTGTGAGATCTCTATGATGGAACTACTGGCACCCTCATCATCTCTAATCTTTTCTAAAGACACTACTCATTATATAGTTCCCAATGGAACCCACATTTACAAAGATTCAGTCCTGCCTTTCTTAAATATTTATTGATCAAAGCTTTTCCATTCCATTCCTAAACTCCGATTTCCATTCATATAATGCTTTAGTGATATTATTTCTTACTAAGCATGGTAGTTCCAATTCGTTTGGTAATTCTGGTACAGTAAATTGACGGGCATCAAGAACTTGTACAGTCAAGTCAAACAAATTACCTTATGTTCATCTGTTAATGCTTAAAATTGTGCATGTCTTTTTCCGGAGTTTGGTTACTTTGTTGTAATACTACCAAAAGCTTGGTCCTACCTGATATTGGTAATTATTCAATTATTCGCTAAAATACTGTTGCACATATGTTTTGCTTAAGGTATAACTTGCACCCAATCTCTGGACCTGAACTGGAATTGGGTCTGATCCGATTTGCAGTAATACAAACACTCTCTTTGACATCAATTGGGTTTTTTTGTACCAGGTACAGGGTGGTAATAGTAAGTATGGAGAACCCATTTTGACTGGTGGACAGAAATGCAAGACCTGATTCGCTGATATTGGGGCCAAGACAGGACACCGCCACTGCCATATGAAGGTTTTGTGGACTTTTGATTGCTCAAGACCATGAACATCACTACCCGTTCAACGCCCTGAGCCGTTCAAGTTTGACCTCATTGGAGCTGTTTTGACACCTGTTCGACCTTGTGGGAGATGTTTTGAAACTCATTCGATGACTTGGGACCTGTTTTGACACCTATTTGACTTTGGGCAGTACCTGTTAGAACCTGTTCGATAATGTAGAGTCCCCGTTGATCCCCGTTCGACAATGGGGAGTGCTAATTCAACCCCGTACAACCCCGTGGAACTACCATTCCAACCCGTTCTACTGCGTGAAGTTCCCATCCGACCCGTACGACCCATGCTTGACACTGTTTGATGACAGAAGTGCTCATTTGACCCCGTGAAGTACTGGCATCATGAGAGAAAAAGGTAGGCACTCTGATCACTTTGTTGATCAGGCCTGTATCAGAGAGACCACTAGCGATAAGAGGCTTATGATTGTCACCTGAAGGGACTATGAGATGGCTCGGAAGGAGGTGGAAAGAGCTGTGGAAGTAGATTATTGTACCTGTCAAAGAGTCTATGAAAGGGCAAGAGCAAATGGCACACCTCCCAATAGGGGAATACAAGACAGACCAACTATGTTCAATGAGACAGAAAATTTGACATTACGAGAGTTTGTTACAAGGGATAACACTACAAGAAGGCTCGCTTGAGAAGCTATACTACATGGGGTGCGATATGCTTGTGCTGCCTATACTTTTAAAAATGTAATGGCCTCCATAGGCTACCACAAAAGATTCCCATTGAAAAATGAATTTTACTATTCTCAATCTACTATATCAACAACGGCTCTATTAGATGGGGAATAAGGCCACTGAATCTCTTTCAACAAGTAAAAGGGTGTTAGGACATGCTGGACTGGGCTTACGATGACTAGTACAGGACTATATGTTCGGATCAGTCTAAATTCAATACCGTTAGCTTTGACCTTACACTTTGGATGATTTGGAAGTTACAAGTAGAGTACCACCCAGACTGTATGGACAAGACTTGGGAGTCAGGGAGGAAGAGTGTGTTGATCTGGGGTGTATTCTGCGGAGCCATGGAGGCGGAGTTAGTCTTCACACCCCTTGATGTCACGATTAACTCCAGAGTCTACTTGGATCAAATACTAGACCCATATCGTATTTCGTT
Organism: Morchella snyderi; assembly: GCA_024521645.1. NCBI lineage: Eukaryota > Fungi > Ascomycota > Pezizomycetes > Pezizales > Morchellaceae > Morchella > Morchella snyderi. Next base: position 103,588 of record JAJJXB010000016.1, read on the forward strand.
CTGTCACACTATCTGTGAAGAATATGGATTGACACAGGTGGTGGGGGGCACTGCACCCGGGCATAAGCGTCAGGCCAATATACATAGATAGATCAACGGGATGAATATCAATCGTTTGCCTACCCAATCACTAGATTTCAATTTAATTGAAGTGCTATTGGGGGAGATGGAGATTGAGTTGGGGGAGACAGTTGAGCGAGTGACGGACACAGAGGTTGCGAAAGTTATCCTGAATAATACATCAAATAATATTGGCATAGATACATTATATCCCGTGATTAGGAGAGTGCCCCATAGACTAGAGCCAGTGATTGCTGCTGACGGAAGGGCTACCTTATATTAGATATATCATGATGTAGTTGACTACTTCTGATATTTTCACTAATTTTATTGTACCCAGAATAGTGTTCTCCACACTTTTTTCCTACATACAAATCATTGGTCTTGGCTGCATCTGCGCTCAAAGATCATTGGTAACCGTCCTCCGCCACCTGTGGAACCCATATGAAATCGGTGTAATTAATTGGGGTTCTCGGTATTTAACGTGAACACCCTGTACTCCTGAGGGTGTACCATCGGACTTGATCTTTTGTCTCCAGTGCGGCTTGGATATCAGGCATGACTGGCTTAAAGAACGGACTCTAAACTGGGAGATCTCTGCAGGAGGAATGATTATTCTACGCCTACGCTGTCCTTCATTCTGATCAATTTGTCTATGCTATCAATATTTTGGCGTTGGTTATGCGCGCTAAATGTGAGGATTTGATGTTTCCGAGCAACAAAGTCACCTGTTGTGAAAGTGATCTAAACAACTCACAATCTGGAAGAATCAGTATGGACACATGATAACATCCGAGGAGTACAACTTATCATATATCTATTTCATGATGAAGGGCTTTCGGGATGGGTTGATGGCTCTTGCTGTTCAATGTTTCGGTATCCCATCGAGTCACAAAAGCATGATTGGGTACCCAATTCAGCAAATGCTACCCAGTGGTGAACCCGAGCGTCATCCAATGATAGCAGTCAACTGGGTCGGTCTACATGTTGATATCAGCGGATGAGCTGACAGGTGTACGGTTCAGAACATCGCGAGTCTGACAACAATCGGCTCGAGCGACACACTATCGACGTGTGTCGTGGCACTCGCCAGGCGAAGCAAAAAGGAACAGAAATATATCTTCTGGGTGATCTCTTTACCTGGCGGTGACAATCGGCGATAGCCACCGCGGTGGGCAAGCCATAACTCTCAAGCAATCTATTCATCTCCAACGCTAATAACAGAATATTAGTTAGAGAACCGAGCAACCAGTTGGTGTACCCGGAAGACACAGTGACTCACGGTTCAACCTCCCGATATCTCCCAGTGTCACCGGGAATCCCTCCACATCCTCGTTCCGACGTGTCCGCACCTGGATCACCGGAACCTCAGATCGCTTGGAAGGCATATTCTATGCGAGCCAACGTATTGCAGTCGCTGAATATCATCGTCAGCCTTGGCAGCCACGGCAGCCAAGCGAGGTTTTGAGAGCTCACCTCGCCTCTAACTGCAGTTCAAGACCGTCGAGCCTTTGTGACATGTTGTGGAGCCTCTGCAGGATCTTCGCTAGTTGTGCCAGTATCTGAGCACCTTGGCCTGAAGCCGGGACATTCCGTATCTGGTTGGACTTTATAGCGAAGGTGGCTTTTGAAATAGACATATCGTTTACACCATCTACGACGATGATAAGATCGGGCTGTTGCTGCTCTGCTTGGTCGGCTATGTCTTTCTACCATCACTTAGCCCGCAGCTCTCACTGGGATAGTTGCGGTTAACACTCACGGTGTTCTGTATATTATCGTGCGATAATGTTATTGTTTTGTTGTGGTGGTGGTTGGCTATTGGTTCTTTTTGTCCCTAGTGAAGCGTTGTAAGGGGGATGGAGAAAGAAAGGAAGGGAAGAGGGATTCCAACCCTTGTATACTATCTCTGACTGGGATAGATTACTTAATATTCAAAGTACATGTAGTCACTCGATGTCATCTAATCTAATCACTTGGCACACGGGGTGTTTAGTTGTTATTTACTACTACAAAGTGGGTGTCGCTCCACTCCTCCCAATGGTTCTGCTCACGGGTCCCCCTTATACTAACACGATTTAGTATTTGGCTGGCCCCTGGCGTACCGTACGAGAACGGCAAGCGTTCAGTCACGCAAGACCTATATCATTAGTAAGCCGCGTGTCTAGAATTACCCATAAATGGCGAGGAGAAAATCCATCTCGCCACATAATGGGACCGGGCTAAAGTATATTATTCCTATAATGTCCAGACTGAAATGGGGGTATCGAGTGACCTCCCATGAAATGGCCCTACGCGTCCCTGAGCAGGCGTCCTTCCACCCCAGATATCTACGAAGTGGTATGAAATATGATACATTTCTTCCCCCCTGGCATTTTACATCGTTTCCTGAACATGATGTGCTAAACCTAACCCACGCCAAGGAGCCAAGCTTCACTATGGAGGATACTGGTTATAGGTGAAGCTCAGATCTATGACATACGCCCTATCCAATGGATCCTGTGCCTTTGCATCATCCGGCATTATGCCCTGAGGTACTCAGACGTCAGGTCCTTCTTCTCGTCAACCTCGACTAATCCTAACACTGTTTTCTATATGAAATGTAAGGTGGCAGCAATCGTCGAAAAAACGACGCGGCAGTGGCTTCGAACATTGAAGATATTTGACGAGTAAAGGCGTCCCTCATTAGGTGGTCCGCGACGGGGAATAAACCACTTTCTGCGGGTACGCTTAGTGTGCCAAAGACGTAGTGATTGCGTCTTGGTATTCACTTGGGGATGTCTGGAAATCGATCAAATAATGTAGTGAGAATGATCATGGACACGTTACAGAGCATGGATATGTCACTTGTCACTGAAGAGGCTAGAGCCTAGATACATGTAAGGATGAATTTCAGAAAGATCTCGGAAATGATGTCTTCATTAGGCTCGCATAGACTTCGGCTGCACTGAGTGCTACCACTACTAATTTTGATGTCATCACGTGGTTGAAGCGAGTTACGTTTAACTCCTGACACTCTCCCGGAATCCTCTCGCAATCTCCACCCACCGCTTCTCGTACGTCACTAGTTCCTACTCCAATATCCATCATAGAGTGTCACTCGTAGAACTTAGTGGTTCATGAGCCATCAACCGAATCTCACGGGACCTGGAAGACATAATCCAACACTCGGTGATATACACAGGGATTATCGTACGGTGGCTGAATCATTATTTAGCACACGATTAGTTGGTCATCACGCAACACTCGTCCTCTATACGCCTCAGGAGCACGTATAGTGCTCCGGATCATAATATAGCACTCGGTCAATGACAGAGTGCGCCACAGTTTATGATTTTTCTTTTTTCGTTCAAACCATTAACCGCATCCAGACCGTACTCCATGGCAACGCTACATTGCATCCCTTGTTTAAAAGTCTTGTAGTTTAATTCATTAACCTCGTTTCAGCCTGTTACTTGGCAACATAACCACTATTCAAAACAGTGTAGTGACTCAAGAATCATTGACTTAGAGCTGTTTGTGTGGCAATAGTCTGAAATCAGCGTACCTCTGATAATCATATACTAGTCGTGCTCCGCATCAATTCGTAGGAACGGCCGGTCGCGCAGGAGGTTGAATTTAGGTGAGACGATCGATCGAGCAATCGGCGATACGAGACACACGTCAAAGTAGGTAAGATATATTGCAAGCTTGCAAAATTATCCGGACGCAAAGGGCCTACAACGCAACGGACATCTACGCCCTACAAAAAGCTCTTTAGCAGCTACAAATAGGGCACTAAATTCATGAAATAAATTAGAGAATACATTAAAACTTTATATACCAACCATCAGCTTCAATTGCTGCTCTAAGTCTGTGAATCATTGTTTCTGCAAGATGATCAAAGAGTTTAGGGTCATGCATTTCCCTACAATGAACCGCAACATCGGGAATTTCGTATCTAACAGCCTCTGGATCTGTGGTTCCTCTGTTTACAAGGTGCATGTAGAAACTCTGAAGGTGATAATTGACTGTAGCCCAGATGTGTTGGATGGGGTTGAGGTCGGGGGAGTAGCGAAAGAGAGTTCTAAGGACAACACCATGGGAAATCAACCATCTTTTTTAGAGGAAGATGGTTTCTTGCATTTTCGATGCTAAAATAGACCTGTTCTCTTCTCTCATTCCATATTTCTAGAAAGTATGTTTCCATTTCTGTGATAAGCGATCGGCTACTAACTCCTCCAGACACTGAAATCTTATCAGGAGTACAGAAATAAATATTCTACATTTGTGATCCATAAAACAACCAGTCATCTTCTGACTTATTTTTCTTTGACCGACAGTTTGTCCAGGTTCGACACAGTTTGTAGCCCTTTTCACTTTAAGATAACAAAGAATGTATGTTCTCGTCTCTCCCCTTCTCTCTCAATTCTGACTATCCCCCACATACAGAGACTCTTCCATATGTCTCCTGTCCAGTCCCTGTTCCTGGTCGCCCATTTAAATCTCTCCTGGGCTGTCTCATCATCCAATTCAATACGGTCTTGTGCAATATATTTACATACTTTGATCGCTCTGAGACGTACTCTAATTCTCGTTTCACAAATATGAAGGCCAATTAATTGAGCAATGTCCCTATAGTTGTAGTATCTATAGTGAGGTTCCTCTTCCACCATAGCCTTATCTTGTCTTTCTTTTTCTTCCACTGCCTTCAGATTCTGTTCTTCGAATCGTAGTCTATTATTCATTCTCTTTTACTTTATTCCATACTTTGCAAATAGAGATGCCCAAGTTCTGTGAAATCTCTCTCATTTGGATTTTGACTCTATGTAGTCGAATCTTTCACTCCTCTAGAAAGGGTCAAATCCCATCAAGGTATGGGTTTATTGGGATAACATTCCAAAAACATAAGGTGTTTGTTCGTGATTGACCTCTATTATCGTTAAGAAAGAAAGGTTGATGAGTTGTGCAACATTGCGTTACAGAGTCCTGTTGCATCTGGATAATTTGCAACTCGCAATTTCTTGATTCAGTTCATTGAAGCTATGATATTACTGAATTAAATTGTTTCAAACAGGCCGGCCTCAAACTCCGTATCCCCTTTCGTATCCTCTCCCTAATGTATCTCTTCACTATTAGGGAAAAGGTCTCTCCTCGACAACCAACATGCATAACGAAGCGATTAATTAGCGGTTGCCATATATCTATTGAAATACAACGGGAATAGCCCTCTTTGAAATTCAGAGCAACTGGAATTCTACCCGTTAGTGTCTCTTTGACTTGAATCATGAGATATCAACAATAGCGAACACAAATATCATTCAACTAAAGAGAGAAAGAAGCCATGCGTACCCAGAAATACACGGCTGCTACCATGCACCCTCACTTCAAGCAGAACAAAGAGTTTGCAAAACAATGGCTGAACATCAGCAGTTTAGCGAAGAAAAGGTATTGACTCATGCATCAAGTCCATCAGTTAGCATCTATACAACAACAGTACCATCTCTCGAAGATACCAGAAGGTACTAAACCAAAATCTCAAGATAGGGAGATACTAAAACCACCCTTCCTAAAAGGAAAGAAAGAAGTAAAAATGGAGAATGTTGCATTGAGTACATCAATTACCAAAAATAACGCTAATAGAGCATACTCCTTAGACCACAAACAACACCATCGTCAGAAATGAAAAAAACAACTCCTACTCCAAGACATGAAGTATAAAATACCCCCTCAACGAACCGACCTTCCGCGCCGTCAGACACACCAACTACAGAAGTAATAACACCACAGTCAATACTCAAACTCTACAAGAAGAAATTCGACTAGATCACACCCTCATATCAGATATATCCGTACAGTATCAATATTCTCTAAAAGAACAACAAGAAGAAATATAAGAACAAAATCTTGAATGATGGGTAACAGCACTCGAAGAGCAAGGAATATCAGAAAGAGATCAATGACTACGATGGGGTAACTGAGAATATAATAAACATTACCTTCAGAAGATTAGCTTGGTAACGTTGTTTACGGTGAAACCGCCCGTGATAGTGAAACCAATCATGTGACCCTTGGCGCCTAGCCTTCAAATCCTCATAGATACCCGGCACAAGGTCGTACTGTAGTGAGCCAAATCCAATACTATCAATACCGGAATGGGTCGGCTCAAAGAAAGGGGTAGGAAAGAACAGGAGGAACAGATAGATCTTGCAATTAACCATTACCGGAAATCCAATGAGCCATCTGTTTGTGCATCTGCAGAAAAATCTATTATGTACTAGAATGTTGTTTTGATGTACACGGAATCAACCTGATTGGCTGAACGGCGCAGGGGTTTTAAGTAAGCACGACACATGAAATTTCGTGTCTTTGGCGCAGTTACCCTACCCGATTCGGGCCGATTACCCTACCCGATTTGGAGCAATGACCCTGCCTGCCTCGGTGGCTGCTTTGGTGCGGTTACCCTGCCTGCTTAGGTGTGGTTACCCTACCAGATTTGGAGCGATTACCCTGCCTGCTTTAGGCCGTTACCCTGCCTACTTTCCTGCTGGCGGGCTGCCAGAGCCCTAACCGTGACCTTAACCGTCATGGAAACCAGCCCACCCAATAGGACTTTGTATAATAAAATAATAAATGTAACTATTAAGTAGTCAATTATTAGCAGCAGGAGGTGACGGGGGGGCAAGGAGGAATAATGGGGAAGGGAAGGTGGAGGAGGGAGGAGCAATAGAGGGGGGTGTGATACGCAGTAGATTGCAGGGGGTGCAAGGAGGGAGGGGGATGACCAGTACAGGGGGGGATGGCATTGGAGTGGGCACCGAAGCAGGCACTGGAGCTGGTATTGGAGCGGGCACCGGAGCTGGCATTGGAGCGGGCACCGGAGCTGGCATTGCAGCGGGCACCGGAGCTGGCCTTGAAGTGGGCACCAGAGCGGGCATTGGAGCTGGCATTGGGGTGGGTACCGGAGCGGGTACTGGAGCTGGCATTGGAGCGGGCACCGGAGCTGGCCTTGAAGTGGGCACTAGAGCGGGCATTGGAGCTGGCATTGGGGTGGGTACCGGAGCGGGTACTGGAGCTGGCATTGGGGCTGGCATTGGGGGTGGCAATGGAGCCTGATCTGGAGCTGGAGCTGGCATATATTGGAGCTGCCACTGGACTTGGCATTGGAGCTAGCAGAGATAACATTTATGCGACATGCGTGATTGGAAGAACTGGGCATGAGATGGCTAAGACAAAACTAACTAACTACTGGAGGTGCCTAAATACTACACAGAGGTGGGAGAGAAAGGGACCTCACGGTCGCGAGGTGGCCCACCCCTAGTATGATGTACCATATTCTACGCTACGCGTCGGGAGAGCCACTACCATCAGCAATTATTAACTGACCATGAGGAGAAATTGATCATCCAATGAAGTTTACATATGGATGATTGGGGGTTCCCACCTAGGTTGTGTGTAGTGAAGGAGCTTGCACAGCATTTGGTCGAGGCACGAATAAGCGGTCGCAAGCTAGGAAAACATTGGTTAACACGATTTCTTGAGCGGAACGCTTAAATAAATTCCAAGCCAGCAGTCCGATTAGATCGTCAACGTGCATTGGCGGATAATCCTACTACTCTAAAGGATTACTTTACCAAGGTGAGCGGGGAAATCCGAATATAGTGTATATGTATGTCTGACTTACCAAACCTGCTTCAGGTTATTAAGCAGTATAAGATTCAACCTAAAGATGAATGCAATATGGACGAGAAGGGTTTCATGATTGGATCAGCAACGCGATGCAAGGTTATTTGCAGGAAGGGCAGGAGAATACCGCGTCTAACCCATAATGGATCACGCTCATATGTGACCGTAATAGAGGCAGGATCGGCAGCAGGTGTACCACTTCCTCCTATGATTATTAATCAAGGTACAGCTCATTACAAAGGATGGTATGCACAATTAAAGTGTGAAAATTAAGCTACGTTTGGATATTCACCTAAAGGTTGAACTGATACATGTCTTGGAATGTGTTGGTTCGTCGAGTACTTTCAGAAATATACCGTAGATATGTAAGTACCTTAACGCATATTCCGTAGATACTCAAACTAATAGCTATACGGCTGCTGGCTCATAGCGCCTTCTAATTAAGGATGGGCATGTCTCTCATATTACCTGGGAATTCTTTGATTATTGCCTTAAACACAAAATTGTACCCTTCTGCCTCCCGCCACATTCCACACATATCCTACAGCCCCTCGATGTGGGTCTCTTCAGCCCACTCCAGCACCACTACAGCGAAGCACTAGCCAAATTAGAAGAAGCAAAAGATGGAATAAATAAAGATGTTTTTATACGGTAAGACTAAACTCTTGCAGACCCGAAAATGTTCAAGTTAGAAGTTTTCCTAAACCCCACCATAGTTTGCTTTTTCCTGCTCGCCGTCTAGCCTACACATGCGAAAATATTGCAAGTGCCTGGCGCTGCGCTGGTATTCATCCTTGGAATTCTAGGGCCATCTTATCACCTCGTGATATTACAAAATCTCTTGGCGAAATAAGCAAAAAATACATGGACTTTCTATCATAATTCCGGCTACCCCTCGCAATCCTAGAGGATCACGGGCAACCAAGAAACAGGTACAAGATCTCATCAAAGGTCAGATCAATAGTGTTAAAGTATTAAGGGAGGTGTTTGAAAAGATAGATAAGGGATTACAAAAATCCATCGCTGAGAAAGAGATTGGCTAAAACTGTCATCAAAAGTTCGGGGAAGCCGTTGCCAAAAAAGCAAATGCAGGGGCCAGCAGCAAACAAAGACTGACTAAAGCCCGGGTCACTACTACAGAAGAGGTTATTAGGTTGAAAGAAGCCAGAGAAAAGACCGATTCTGAGAAAGAGGCCAACAGGGGAAGAGGGCGAGGAAAGAAGAGAAGTAGTTCAGTTGCTAAACCTACTAAGGAGGAAAAGTCAGATGAAGAAGCGGGTACTTGGGGTAATATTCAAGATTATCATTCAGATAGTTATGTACCGACTACTCATACTAGAACCACTCCTGACAGCGGAGGTGGACAATTGAGATCAGGTCGTAGATAGTAATTGATACCGCTCCCTAAACCATTCAAAGTTGAACTCCCCGTGAAAACTCACCCTCAAGTGGGTGGGCAAGTGAGACATCAATGCATGTCTGAGACAGGATTGCGTGACCGGAAACCCCATTATGGGCGGACTCGCCGTAAATGACGTTATACCTCTTTACTTCAACTCACTCTAGTCAAAGAACAAGACATGTGTCTCATATACAAGAAAAATAAGGCAATGCCATAACGATCAAAAAGGCTGGGCAAAGCAAAAAGAACAGGGATGAAATTGAAATGTAGAATGGAAAATAGGTAATAGGCCGGAGGTGGTGGAAACAAAGAAGATAAAAATTGTCACTGAATAGTGCGTTTGTGCGTTCATGGTTTTTCTTATTTTTCTTTTCTTTTATTTTAGGTAATGGCGCTGGATGAACACCAGTTTGATGAATCCTCTTTACTGGGTATGGTAAGAAGTATGCAGCGTAATATTGGGGCTGTTGTATTGTCATTAACTACGGTCTGAATACAAGTACTAGCCTAAGCAGAAAAGAAATCTTCACTATCCGAGTCAGATCTTCCCTTCGGGCTCCAATTCTTCAATGTCTCAATAAGAGTAGCGGTCTCTAATTTCTTAAGTGAATTCTCGGAATCGCTGCTACTATTAATAGGTAAGGAGAAACCTAATCCCTGGAATAAACTAAAAACCAAATGCTATGTTTCTCTGCGGAATTGTACCCAAGGCCCACTTACTACTCAAGAAGTAAGTACTCGTCTTCTACCTACTTTGCTACACGGTAATCTTTTTCGCACTTCCTCTCTTTCTAAAATTTTGAGACTTTCTTCGATGCCAGTAGTTTCCTCAACAATATATGCTCTGGAGTTTATTCTTTGAATCAGAAAAAATTATATACTCTGGGTGTATCTTTAGATTATTGGTTAACAGAAACCTCAATCGACTGTCCGAGGGAATTACAACTTGAACCTCCAGGTATTAGAGATAGGGTAATATCATGTGCATATAGTATATGCAGTCCATCTTCTCTTTGACGAAAACAAAATAAATCCAGTTCCATCAAAATTGGTTTATTTACTAGAACACAAATGAGTTGTGCATCCAACCACTTGATGAAAGTATCTGAATTTGCGTAAGCTGTTGGGCTGATTTTGAAATTACTCTTGGGAGATTCCCTCTCTGTCCAGCTTTTATGTTTGATTCAACAACCAAACCACGGAGTAATATTAAACGTTTAACATGAGGTATAGCATCAGCAAATATAATAAGCTATACGGTTGCCTGTTTTTTTACCAACCACTTTATTTAGATCATTTCATCCATACTGTATTTTTGCCGACTGTATTGTTTGTTTCACCAGTAAAGAATTCAAAGGGTAATGGGGTTTGATACATGTTGCAAATACTGCTTTGTCAGTATCTCCTTACAGCTTCAGGGTCATCACCGTGTTCTAGTGGTGAATTCTTTCGCTGTAGCATGCACAATCAACAACAAGATCTTGGCAGTCAGTAGGGAGTTTACTGTCTTTGTTGGCACTGAATCAAAGCGGAATCTTATACCACGATAAGAAACCACAAAACTAGCTATTAGAAAATCGGAAGTGTTCAATCCCACGCTTTCCTAGATAGACAGTAGCCTATAAATCTTTACTACTTCTACACAACCAGCCACTTCTGGCTATCCTTCCCACTGGGACTATTTTTAAAAACTGTTGATACACTGGGATCTCCATTTCGCACCATCTAATGTTTCTGACATTTGACCACTGCCTTTATGTCTCAAGAGATTCTATCAAACTCTTCTCTTCTTTTTTTCCAATGGGTCAAACTGAACAAAGACACCTTAAGTCTCTCTGACACTTCTGCTTCAGGAAGTTTAAGGGGTTTGCTTGATCAGAGTTTAATATTATATATTGCAAATACGAGTGAACGTGTTGTCTGGATTTGCCGTATGGGACTGATGCAGGTTAGATGCAACTGGTTTAGGTGGTGAGAGTTTCTTCTCTGCAATACAATTTCTTTGGATCCGGGTCACTTCTGGGCTCCAGCATAGAATTGACGCAGGTCAAGGGGAGAAAACATGAAAGGTTGTGGTACTGGAATCATTTCTCAAGGGTGGCTATGACTAGAGCAAGAGGACGTTAAAAACCTACTTTTGATCAGGAACCCCAGGCCTTGACCTTACCTGAAACCCACATCCCCACCGAAATCAGACGTCCTGTAAGACCGACCTCTTGTATGAATTAATGCGGTAGGTACGAACTATTAATAATGAGGTACCTTAGGTACCTACGACTACAAAGATTATTTTTATCCGACTCACAAAACCTTTAAACACATCCGGGAACCCAAGCAACACAACCGGCACTGCGGATCGCTGTGTGTTATCTATTAGACTGCTCCCGGGTGTTGCAATCATTTGGGTGGAGCAAACTATACATGACTGCCATTTTTCACTTCTCTAGTATGTATAACCCTATCCGATTTCACGATAGCGCTATACTGAACACCATCGAACCTGATATGACATCAACAACCCAAAGACTGGAAGAAAGACGATTTATGAAGGTCATTCCAATGATCCTGAAGTCCCTGTACATCACGGCGATTGGTATCCTCTCCAAGGAGAAGAAATTAATACACCAGAAAACACGCTACTCAAAGTTAAATGGCACTAAGACGGCGGCAAATAACGCTGTAATTTTTATCTCTTTTTATTTTTCTTCCTCTGCGTTGTGGGGAGCCGCACGTTCTTGAAATGTAGAATTCACTGGATATTCAAGAGTGTAGCATACGGTATCCAGGACACACACTCTAGTCCACCGAAGCGTAGTTTCTTTATTCGCGCCCCTTACCGAGTGATAGTCTGTGAATATGGGGCACTGGGAGTGGCGGTAACCAAATTCCTACTAATTTCACCCGAGAATCCCGCTCTGACGGTATCCTGGAAACCAGCCGACAGTGCACCCGGTTTATTTCACAGCTCACGGTGCTCCGCTTTCCGGCGCCCTACATTTTTCGTGGTCGGCGTGAACTTTAACCACCAGGATCATGACGTCACGATGCGACCTCCGTCTTCCAGTCAATGGTCCCCGGACACGAGCGGGTAACGTGTTCCGTGCCACTTGGCCCTAAGAGAGACCTTTGTTTTCACCCTTGATCTGTGTTGATATATCTTTCCCGTGACGACTGCATCCCACAGTCACTTTAGAAACCCCTTTATCACCCTGGAAACAACCTTCTTAGAATGGCGGTCACTGTAACATCTGATGCCACTGATGATTACGACACTATTATCGATCCGTGGAGAACATCGGAGATGGCGCCGGTGGGGAGGGAAAGCCACCGGTTGCTGTTCAGGCTCCGACATCAAGCCCCCACGTCGCATGCATGGGTCGGTCTTTCATCTCACAGTAAGTCAAAATCCACGGCCTTTCTCACCCTATCTATATCGCTAATTCCAACATGCCGGGAGTGTCGAAAACCGCATGTCCGCAGGCCGGAGCCCACCCTCTCCTTCTATCTCCTGGTGAACGTGTCAGCTTCTCGTGGTGCAGAGTGAGGGGCGGCGCTTACATCGGTGGTTATTAAAATACTTACTCCGCCTCAGCTCCGCTCTCCACCGAGTCTGCGCGCGCCCATCCGGGCTCCGCCGTTATTATGTCAGACGGCACCACATCCTTTCCTAGGTGGACGCCATTTACCCTCTACCACCCCCCCCCTCCCCGCGCGCCCACCTGACCGTATGTTATCGCTTGAGACGCAAGTCTGCGGATCATGGGCCAACAGCGCCACAGGGGAGGGGTCTGGCCGCAACACCAGGTGAGACAGCGCGGGTTTCGTTGCTGTGCACAGGCGGTCTTCAGATCTGACCTTCATACACAGGTATATGTAAGCCTGCTGAACTGACCCACTAACCTCAAAAACTGAAACATACTTTCGTACTGAGGGAAGATGTAGACGCGAGTGATAGTGTATGACGCAACATTACAGGGAGATGACAAGAAGGCGTCGGACTTGTATCTAATTTGCTCAGGTGTATTATTGTATTCCACCGCCAAAAGTCTCTCACCAAAATATCGGGGTTGCAGATATCCGGACCTCCGGACGTCCGGACGTCTGATAGTTTTGCTTTTCACTTACGCAAGAGGACATATACAGACAGCTACTGTCTTTTCGGTAATATCAATAGAAGACCCAGTTTGAAGGCAAACCTCGATGACGGTTTTCTACACCCCCGCTCCGGGCGGGACAGGGCGCACCGTCTATTAACTGCCCTGATCTTCCTATCAATGAGCCCTGCCTTCAAAGCTGGTAATCGGCAAAAAAAAGTAGTCTCTTACTTTGACAGACATCTTACTGCCGCTATTGGCTCGGAACCGCTGACAAATAGTTTAGGAGAAGCTTGCGTGATATATGGTGGTGCGGTTACTTTCGGGATCTTGGACGACGCATTTCCACCGCAGTGGAAATAGACACGTCGGTTATTGGTTCTATAGCTGCCGGGGAGGTGGCTCATCAAGCTCGTCTGAAGGGTATGACGTATGTTGCGAGGGTGTGAGTTGACTGCACTATATCGACAGACTTATCGGGGCGAGCGTAGCAGTACTTTGCAAGCTGCTCCTTGGGGTTTTAAAGGATGGAACACCCCCGCTATAGCTCGGTGGGCGCTCTTCTGGAGTTGGACAGGGGGGGGGGGGGGCGCCAGGATCCGGAAGGTCCGCGATAACGTTTTTCCGGTGCAGGATGTTTCTATTATTCGTGAAAAGGGGCGCCCTACTCCCGTACAATTTATTCTGTCCGGGCCGTCGGCTGTAGCGATGCATAAGAATGGATATTATGTGCCAGTGTCTCCAGATACTGCCTGACTTCTCATTAGCGAGGGTTTAAGGATGCACGTTCGTGCCGTCAGGTGAGCTTGATATCCCGCAGGAGAAGCGCAATCATATACAGATGATCCAGATTCGATGTTGTTTTTTTGGTTTGATAGATCCAGAAGTACCTTCACCAACATCCAGAAATGCCATTCACCTGGGGTTTGCATTACCAGCCGGGTGATTTTGCACATGGCTAGGCCGCCAGACGTGTGTTGACATCTATACGGAAAGCACAACCTAATATCGGAGGGCAGTAAACTAGAAGCCGCACGGAAGCAATTTGAGGTGATAGGGCGTAGAGAATATCTGTGAGCTCTGGCGCCCATTCTCTAACGTTGACTCCCGATGCTACTGGTACTGGGGCCATGAAAGAGTAGAATGAAATGGACCCAATTTACATTGAAGACGATGATAAGCGACCTTCCCTGCAGGAATGAAGCTTCTCTTATATTTCGGTCATTTAAGAGGTAAGTATCTGGAGGTCTGAGGTCGAGGGATTGTTTTTAATATGGATTCAGTATTCAGGTATGAAACTTCTTTCAAATCTCTGCCGGAAAGTGTTCAGCTTCTATAATATATCCGGCGCGTGAATTTACAGTTTTTGAAACATACACCTCCCTAGTCTTTTCAATAGATCAGAACGTTTTTCCGGCCGCTGAGACTTTTCTGATAAACCAGGCAATTGGGCCACCACAACCCTGATCAGTGGCAGATGTCTCTTGTCACTATGTGAGTGCTCTCAATAAAGTTTATGTTCGGGAAAGGTACGATGAATCTTGGAGATGGAAGATATTCAAGAAACCCTAACCCTGATTTCGCCCACATTCGTCAAGACCTGCGAGGTCAATGGACTGGATGTTTCCTGCAGAAAGCCCAGAAATCCATTTGGAACCACTTTTAAATTAGCATAGGAACACTAAACGTCCTTCAAAGCTTACCACCCCGTAAATACCCTTTACACCTTCAGAATCAAGTTCATTACCAGTTTCTAACCTAGTTCAATAATTAGAATAATATTATTAATAATCGATCAAAATATCTCCAGACAGGTACTGATATTCTTACCGTCTCTAGAATAATATACTCTACTAGCGTGAGAGAATATACCTTTGTTAGTGCTAATAAAGCATGCACACCTGTTCGACCTGGCATGTTAAGAAGTGTTTTTGGGAATATCGATATTACTATTGGGGGCTTGGTATAGACCTCGATTATGAAGTCTTACGATTTTATCGACTCCCGGCCAGATCAAGTATCGGTAATCTAAAGAGGTGGGTACGAAACCACTTCACTCATTGCTGAGATATTTGTGAGAATTGGATCATGTTGGTTTTGAGTTTACCGTATTGGTTCACTGGGATATATATTGCCGTAATGTCATGAGAATTAATTCTCATCGCCTAATATCTAAAGATTGCACCTCCGACTAGGTGGATCAACGTGCCCTTATCTATCCAGGCACGCCGAAGAGACGAGAAATGTGTGAGAAAGGTGTCATTCTAAGTAGTGATATATAGAGTAATGTGTCTAGAGCAGCCCATGGGGGTATGAGTCCTACCACGGGGGTGTGGGGTTTTTGGTTTGTTTTTGTTGGCAATTAAATTGACAAGAACAAGTAAATCATTTGAATTATATATATCTATCTGAAATCGGTTCTAGTACTCGCGGCGCTACAGCAAAGCCTTTACGCGCGTCTTTATTTCGTTTCTGCTAACGTGCTTGGTCTTGTTGTCGGCGATGCAGACTACATCTATGAATATCCGCCAAGGCTGCATATTAGCGCGGTGGCCTTGAGCCGCACCCATGTAGCCACCGGCCAGAATATGTAAATCAATAGTGCTAGGGCTTTCGTCCTCGGGGAATGTACTATGGATAGGAAACATATGGATAATGCAGACTCATATGTATTATTAAAAATATTGCAACTATTGGTATCACGACAGGCCTGGCCTCCAGGTCACAGTCCATAGCTTCTTCATGGATTCGAGGTCTTTGAGGGTGTATAGGGGAGGAAAAAGGTCTCGCCTTGTCTAGTGAGCTGTCCTTTGTATTAGAACATCGGGTTTCATCAAGATCGCAGTAAGACGATTTGGCCAACCCCTGTTTTTTCGGGTTCTAAGCTCAAATTATGGGGTCTTGTCGGAATTTTAAATCAATATCTGCTTGCGATTATTTGACAAGAATGTTCACGTGACACGCGCGCCAGGTCCCATTGCTGTTCGAGCACCCGTTCGAGATCACGAAGGATCATGAAAACTCAACAAATACCTTCAATAAAGGCCGCTGAGGCTATAGTAATAGTATTTAGATATAATTGAAGCATTGAAATTGTTTCCTCCATTATTCTCCTTGATTTGAGAAGTGTTTTGTGAAGTCTAAGGCATAAACTATCAACAACCTCCTGTGGCATTTTATCACATTACTCCTGTAATACAGCTTTATAAAATGCCACATATCTCTTACTTGTTCCGCTTGGTATAGGGTACGTTCTTAATATATCTTTTAAGTATCTCCATACAGGCGCTATCTCATTTATATCTGCGGAATTTGGGGGCCAGTATGGTACACTAGGGACTGGATACTCTTGACTACGGTGAGAGATAGAAATGATCTCTCTTCTAATAGCCTCGTCAACATCCATCTCTACCTTTAAGGTATGATTTCCTGCATTATCTTTCACTAACCACATTCACTCCCCTCTCTCCCACTCTATTGTTTCAATAAAATGATATAGAATTCTATGAAGAATATATTTCATATATAAAAACCAATCAAGACCTTCACCAACACCTCTCTCAGGTATATCGTTCTTGAACTCCCACCCTGGATGCTTAGCATTTCTCAGGGCTGATCTTTGCTTTTGTTCGAGTTGTAATTTCAGAACTTCTTTGCTCAAGGTATTGATGTTCTACTGTATCGGGAATACGTGACTGTTCCCTTTGCTGATTTAATTGGCTACTTTTCTTTCCATTCTCCTTCTCTAATTCTTGAGCATTGATCCTTCTCTCCTCGAGCTCCTTTGTCTCTTTCTTCCAAATTAAAATTTTTTTTCCTACCCAAGCGAGATGAAATTAGGGAGCATAAGCAAAAATATGGGTGACTGATTGTAGGTTCGTACCAAGTATGCCAGACAGGTTACAGGCCGTGATTGATGCTAAGGGAGGGCCTACTATGTATGCGTCGAGGTAGGTAGTCGGGATCGTCAAGATCCGACGTCGTTTGCCGCGATCTTTACCTAATCGGGCCTCTTCATGCACAGCCTCCCCTACCACCGACGTATTTACTGCCTACCCCGGAAGAGCACTCCTCTCCCGACACCACACCTAGATACCACCAAGCCATCCTTGGCTGCCGCGGAGGTGCCACCCCAAGAAAAAGCAGATTTGGTGTGGCTTACTAACCGATCCTATTATCTTTCTTATCAAATAATAGATCTCTCATACAAATGCAATTCCTCTGTTATAAGGGGGGTCAGCATCGACAGCGTAAGGGATACACACGAAAAAAAACTCGGTTACGAACTCAAGACCATGGCCCAACTTATCGGACTTACTGCTAGTATTGCGGGACTAATCCACATCACGGGGATCGTCGTAGGATTCAGCTACAACTACATTACCAAAGTGAAAGACGCTAAACGGGAAATTAAAGGCCTCCACAGGGAACTCTTGTCTCTCGCCACTATACTGTTGACTCTAAAACAACAGGTGGACAGCAATAGATCCTCGGTCAAGCATCTTTTGGTTCTCGAAGGCCCCTTGAAGCAATGCAAACGTGTGGTGGAGGAAATCCGGGTACAATTGGAACCGAAGAGAGGTACATTCCGGATGATATTTGACCGGGCCCGTTGGCCCTTGTTGGAAAGTCAGACGTCGGTGGTCCTCCTGGCTATTGAGCGTTATAAGAGTTTGTTTGAACTTGCAATGTCCGCGGAGCAATAGTGGGTTGCCATCCATACCCACGAGATCTGTACCTGACGGTGTGCTGATACTTACCTATCGATTGCAATCGAGGTCTTCGCCCGGAATGCCGACATGAAGGTGGATGACCTCTTGGATCGTGTTCGGGACGAGTTTGCTGCTGCAGAGAAGGAACGTAGTAGAACGATTGAGTCCGTCATAGGTGATAGACTATACTGCCAGACCTAAGCCCTGACCCTGACTCTTTTTTAGCGAAGAAACGAGCCAAGATCCTGAAATGGGTCTATAACCAATGCTTTGATGAGAAACATATTGTGATCAGTGGGAAGAGAGAGCGAGACACCGGGGCTTGGCTAGCCTTGACACCGGAATTTCAAGGTTGGGTTAAGGAGGGTTCAAACTTCAACATACTGTGGGGTAGTGGTATACGTGAGTGGTGTCGCTTCTTGCCCGTAATGTTTCAAATTATTTTGCTAAGTAGACTATACCGTATAGCTGGCGCTGGAAAGACATTTCTCACGTAAGCAACGTTTATCTATCAATGCATTAGCTGTCTCTGAAGCTTGAAGCTAACCTTTTCATAGCTCGCGGGTGATTGACGACTTGAACCACATAGCTTCTAGATCGCCGGATCACATTGGTATCGCCTTCGTGTACTTCAATTATAAAGAGCGAGCACAACAGACCCCTGGGTTGGTGCTTTGCAGTCTTATTCATCAATTATCGTCGCAACTACCGACTATTCCTGCATCACTTGAGTCGTCATACCATTACCTTGTTCAAAGGAACCAAACCTTGAGCGCTGACGCCGCTACTGCTCGCAAGGTATTGATCGAAATCCTAAATCTGTTCAAGAGGGTATTCCTTCTCTTTGATGCACTAGATGAGTGTGACGAAGAAGGTCAGCGTCGATTGTTGATACCAATCCTCCATGAGCTTGGAATGTCAGGTGCAAGCGTGTTCGTGACCAGCCGGTCATACCCACTTGATATCGTTCAATCCTTCTCAGCCACGAGTGGCGTTGTAACTATCACGCTTGCAGCTCAGGAAGAGGATCTCAAGATCTATATTGAGAGGAAGATTGACGGTAGTCCACATGCCAGAAGGCTTATATCTCCCAATGTCAAAGAGGATATTACAAAAAGGTTGGTGGAATGTGCGAAGGGAATGTACGTTTGTTAACCCACTACCATGTCATTGGGCGCGACTGATTTGTAGATGTATAGGTTCTTGCTCGTCCATTATTTTATAGAGGATATTTGCAAGCAAACCACCGTGAACGAGATTAAGGAATCTTTACAGAATCTTGATTCATCACTAGGAGAGGAAGATGCGCTCTTTGGTATCTATCAAAGGGTGGTACAGGATATACAGCATCAGCACAAAAGTAGAAGGAGACTTGCTCTGAAATCTCTTTCATGGGCAGTTCAAGCCACTCGTACTCTCAGGGTTGATGAATTTTGCCAGGCAGTTTCAGTTAGGGAGCATGTCAAGGAACTCAGCTCCGCGGACATCCCAGATATCAGCATGATACTAGAGGTTTGCGGGGGTCTTTTACTGGTTGATTCGACCGATAAGAAAGTCAAGCCTGCCCATTACTCGGTGAATGAGTATCTCACAGGCAAGTGCGGCGCCATTCGGGACGCTTCGAAGAACGTAACCACCGACTGTTTTACGTTTCTATCATTGCAGAACTTTAAGGAGGCATGTCTATCGCTTGCCGAGTACAAGGCCCGCGTGGAGCTGTATCCGTTTTGGATGTATGCGATAGCCAATCTCTACAATCACGTGTGTGTTTGGGACAAGGATGAGCCTTGCGAGCCGTTCTTGAGGTTTTTAGGATCACCGGCCGTACATATATACCTTGATGATCGCCGTAAACTATGGTTCCATGTAAACAGGATGGCCCTCCCGCAGTTCAGCCTCGTGGACTTGCCCTTTTCACCGCTGCTAGAGGCATGCTATTCTGGTCACGTTCCTACTTTCGAATACCTGTGTAACGGCTTACAGGAGGGCTCAGAGGAGTATTACGGCCTTGCAAGAGCAGGACCATTCGCGGTGATGAGAACGGCGAATAGAGATATGGCGGCCGCGCTCTCGAGGAACGTCGAGTTAAAGGCGAACGAGTTGATTAAGAGCTTAAACGCTGATATGAGGGAGGTTACGACCAACATGGTGTATCTCCCATTTTGGGGGCGGACTATGATATGTACTCGACATGTGCTTGACGCAAATGTGCTTCAGAGATTTTGTGGTGCGTGTCGATCCCGGAGGGCCAACATAGGTGGCTTCAAGATGTTTGAAGAAGTCACAGGATTAAAGCTGGATGGCGTGACTTTTGCCGCGCGGGACATGGAAGACCTGAGATTTCCACATGTTAACTTAATGTATCAGTACCGTAAGTGAACTATTTGATGTATTGCTCAACAAAGGGAATTGGGTACATGAGTTGATTGATTTGTTTACCGGGGACATCGTTGGTAAATGATACAAGTGATCGGTTTACAACCACAAGTCATGCATCTACAGAGTGGGTTTCCAGAATGAGATGAAGTAGCATTTTCTGTGAAGATCTCGATTATGTTCCGGTTACCTACGTATAAACCTGTATTATTGTGTCTTATTTGCCGTAAGTAATATAGTCTAGTTCAACGCTTGTTTTGTGGCAAATGAGTGATTGACCGCCTAGAATATCCCTTTCAAGACCAGTTCGGTTCTTGATATATACATAAATAGGGGAAACACCGAACCACAGTACCGGACATATACGGGTTTCCTGAACACGACACCAATAGTGTATCTCGATAAAAGAACGTAGGAACACTGTATTGTCGACTCTACTGTATTGTAGAGAACACATATTGCAGAAAATACATATTAACGGAAAACGGGTAGTTACACAATAATACATAAACTTCGTATCGTTATCTAAACACGGCTGTTCCAAAGACCTCTACTAGCACCGGTGTCAAATAGCAGTGTTAGCACAGTGTTGTCAAAAAGATAGCATTTATTAATACTGCATTCTAAGCACGTTGTACTTGCCACAAGAACAGTTGGCTCGGGGGAATGGTGAATGATCATGACAGAATGAGGTTCCGTTAACCCTACGTAGTATTTTGACTACAGACTTCGTTGACCAATCGCATTTCTGCCCGAAACAACAAACACAATGTTCCCAATGGTAGGAACCGGCTGTGATTCAAGACAAGACTGCACCGACCACCAAACCGAGGAGCCCAAACTGTACCAACTGTACCAATTGTTTGTCCTCCTCACCGCGGCCAGCTATGTGTTCTGAGGGGGAAAGAATATTTTCCGGTGCTAAGGAAAGAGTCGTAGACTTGAGATACTATATGGGCCCAGATCGGATCGAGGCAATTCGATGCCTCAAGTCCTAGGGTGGGATTTCGGTACATACAGGGGGGATGTTAGGGTGTAAGACAGTTATACACCTCTTGTATTCAATATAACGCATCGTTATCTCTCCCATAGTTATTATAATACACCCCATCTTTATCTCGATTATCCTTAATAATACCTAGCATATAGATTCTGGATACGATTGCACATACCAAGGCCCAGGAACAGCCCGAGTAGCCCGGGCCATACTGTGTGGGCCCGGCGTTCGTCCAAAGTTCGCAGGCCGGGCCGGGCCGGAGTTATATCTCCGCCCGGGCTCGCCCATCCCCGTCCTTGCCCCCGACGTAGAACGAGAGTATAAAGGTGATTTGCGCCATGGAGAGCAGCCACAACCCCCCCCCCCCCCCACTCCCGCACACGACGCGCTCTCGCTCCATCTATACGTCGGGAGGGCTTTCTGTACGTCGATTTGCCACAGCCGGGAGCCCGGATAGGCCAGCTTCGGGCAGCCTGCAGTGTTCCTAACCGTCCCGTCCTCTGATGTGGGGGAAGACTGGAAGGGCGGCAAGGGGTAGTCCGTCCAGTCCTTGAAAAGAAGAGGGGCGCAAAAGGCGGGCGGGCCCTACAGGGCCCTGTACGTACAGCCGTATCCGCAAGGTTTTGGCACCCCAGTCTCGAAGCTCATGAGCTTAAATCGTGATATCAACAACCGGATAAGAATGACTATAAAGAGAAATAGATAGATAGATACTCCTATACTGCTGTATATCACAACACTTTGTATGACCATCTTTCGAGGAAGAGGGTCAAAATATTTTGGTTGTTGCAATCGCGGACGTTTTTACAGGGTGCCAAAACCTTGCGGACGTGGCTGTACGTGCCTGTAGATTGATAGCGATAGTTGACCGCAGTTGACTGCAGTTGACTGCCGGGGGCGGCCAGGGACGGCGGGTGACCGCGGGTGACGGCCGGTGACCGCAAATGGCTGCATATGACTGCATATGACTGCATAAAACCGCAGTCGACTGCAGGATCACCATCCATGGTTTGGAATCCTCTCCTCCCAAGTACTGCTCAATTATGTATACTGAACGTCAACAGAACTCCTCTGTCCGTGATGTGATTAGTCAGTAATGGCAAGAGCCCGGCGGTCATGACGGGCGTCTTCAGTCCCGTGCCACCAGGGCGCAGTCCGTTGTAGAGCGCCTCTCAAGACGGACCGATTCCGCCCCCCGTCCGGTTCGGCATCCTACCACGGACGGACGGGACCGCTCGGAACACTGCAGGCTGAGGCTGAGAGCAGGTGGCAGATATATGGGTAAGCCTTCTCCTAATGTGAGCTGGCTTGGGTTGGGTGCGGGAGGCACTGGGCTGCATGCCATTACTAAAGACCCGGCAGCGGCTGCGGCGCAAGCAGTGCTTGCTGCAACTGTGCACATATGTAACAATGCCGAGCTGAGAAAAAGAAAGCCGTACTTCTTAACCTGTTCGGCGGTCTTAAGGGCTTCATAAGTCCGTTAAAAGGAATATATGTCGATTTACATATACGCCAAACAACCTCGAAAAAGGGCGCCCGAGTGATGGCTGCCGATGATGTCTCCCCAAGCCCCGGGTATCCGTATATTCCAATAACGAAGATACATATATACCTCCGCCATGGCGCCAAACAATTCCTGGCCCGCCCCAGCTGAATATCACAGCATGTATGGCCAGCCCCCCCAATATGACAAACAACACACTTCCACAGAAAGCGATCCCGGATTAACCCCAACCAACCAAAAGTACGCACAACCACACCGAGTGACAGCCTATGACGCCCTCTCCTTTCTTCCACTCCCCCCCTCCTCTCATTCCCACCCCTCAGGTCCCACCATCCCAAGCTCAACAACCCTCCCTACTCTACTCACTGTTCCACGCCCCTCCACAGTGCCGACACTCAGGGCGCGCTAAGGTAACTTGCAACACCGCAAATGCCAAGCCCCATCCCGCTGGTTGTTCTGTGCACTCGGAGGCCAGGTATAAATACCCAGCCCCCCCCCACCACCACCAACAACCAGCACCACAAGTAACACAACCACACACAAGCACACAACAACACACAACAACATACCACCCCCATGCCACCCCCCTATCTCCCCCCACCACCCACCACCACACGCCCCACCAAGCCCTCCCGCCGCATCCACTGCATCCTCTCCGAGTCCCACACCTCCTACCTCATCCAATGGGCCGGCATCGACCCCTACACTGGCACCCCGCGGCCAACCTGGGTTTGTCCCCCCCCCCCCTCCCCGTAGAAGAAGAGAGGTACACTGACACCGCGTGGTACATAAAAAGGAGCTGAAAGCTAACGTCCCCGCTAGCGCGATCGCGCACTGGGAGGATGTCAAGGCGGGGAATACGGGGCCCCCACGGCTTACCACATTCCCGAATGGGCCTGCGCCTGGGGACGGTCATAGGGGTGGGGAGAGTGGGGGGGCAGCTGTGAGTGCGGGTGCTGGTGTGCGTGGAGGTGAGTGCAGGGTTATGGGCGCCTCTGCTGCGGGGGCGGGGGCTATCGGGAGCGGCGCAGATGTGGTGGGGTCCGAGGGGTCTGGGTCTGCGCCTGGCGGTGTGTGTGGCGGGACTGGCGGTGGGCGGGCGCGGAGGATGGGTGTGGCGGGGTTGAAAGAGGGGGTTGTGGCCAGCGATGGAGACGTGACGATGGCTGGTGGTGGAACTACCACCAGTGGTGTGGGGGCCGGGGGAGGTGCAGGTGTGGGTTCGAGGGGTGTTGGTGCGGCTACTTGCGCGGGTGGGGGTGGGGGTGTGGAGAGTGTGGATTCGGCGGGGTTTGCGCGCCCTGAGACATCCGTTGGTGCTGTTGGGGGTTGCAGGGATGCAGGGGCTGCAGGTGCTTCTGTTATGCCGGCGGCGGTTGTTCATTCCACAACCGCCCCTTCAACTGATGTAATTGTGGACAGCAGCGAAGAAGCCGCCATGACACCCGATGCCACCGTCCTCGAAATCGCGGTCAGCACCATCCTCCGGTCGCTCCACGAAGCCTGCGCTACAGCGGACTCCGGCCACGCTACCAGTGACCTGGGCGGGCCTGGGCGTGCTACGGTGTCTTTCCACAACGGCCACAGCGCAGACACCGACAGCACCATCGGCGCGGATACACCAACGTCTCCTCCTCCTCCTCCTCCTCCTCCAACCATCTCTGAGCGGGCAGTGAAGGCTGTTGCTGAGGCTACTGGCATTATGTACGCGGTGGAGGTTGTGTGTGCCGCTGCGGGCGCGCGGTGTGTGGACTTTGCGTCTGCCCGGGCGGAGAGCGAGATGAGTAACTACAATACCGCCAACACTAGGATCGCTACTGGGGAGGCTGGCCGTAGCGGTGAGGCCGCAGAGGTTCCCGCTGTCCATTACGCTCATCATCCCCCCAACAGAGAGAATAACACTATGACGATGGACCTCCCCACCACTCTCGTCCCCACCGTCGTCTCCGACGACGAAATAGCCACCGACCCATCAACCGCCACGTCTGACCACCGCACCCCCTCGCACTCCTCCGGCTCTGGCGCCGGCTCCACCTACCAGGACGATGACATGTCCATGTCCGGCGACTCTGACCACACCTTGGACACCGGCCGCACCCCCGCCACCACGGACACAGACCCTTCTCCTGAGCGCCCGGCGTCGCCAACGACGATCAAGCGCAGCATCCTGGTCCACCACATGATCTATCTCAACACTCAGTTTGATGCGCTCGAGGCCGAGTTCCACGAGTGTGTAAGGGTGGGCAACCACATGCACGCGCTGAGGGTGAGGGAGAGGATGGGCGGGATTGTGATCTGTTTGGGGGGCGCGAGGATGGCGTTGGCGCTGGAGAGTTGGGTTTGAGGGTGGTGGATGGGTGGGTGCGGAGGAGGATGAGGGGGGGGAGGTGTATTTTTAGTGTGGGGGGGGGGGGGTGGTGCATACGGTGGAGAGGGCCGTTGTAAGTTTCCTCGAGGGGTGTAGCGTAGTTCGATAAATCTCTTCTTCTTTCATGTAACACGTAAGATTAATTAATGTTTCATACTATGCTGGAGTCATGGGAGTGATGTGGCTGATGATGGTGGGGATACCCTGTGGCTCATCTTGCCGCACGTGAAGTGTTTAGCTTAAACCCTTTTGTAGTTTGTTTGGGAATTAAATAAACCTGGGCCTATAGTGGGTTGGTTATCGAGTAATTAAATCTTTTGGTGGCTCAAACAAACCAAACACAGGAGCAATTGAAAACATGGAAACTTACATATTCTATAGGGTTGTGTGATTCTATTCAGACTAATTACCAACCACTCCCGTACCATGGGGGTATGGCATCATGTTGTCACTTCTCAGAGTTAAAGGCTGCAGGTTCAAACCTCAGTGACTCATCATCTTTTTGGTTCCTTGCTCTATTTTGTACCCTGCCGATTTCCGATTTCTTTCTGGTTGAATAGAGGTTTAATGAAGCTTTAGTTAAGCGCTATTACTGTGTAGTTGACCCCTGCTGTGGCTTGAACATGAAGTGATTGTCTCATAGTTAAACGCCACAGCTGCATAATTAACCGCCATTGTGGCCTAAACAACGACCAGTTGAAACGCCCAGAGATCCACGTGCCGGGTAGCCGTCTGGTTGAGCTGGAGTAGGTGGGGAGAGCGTCTAAGTCCCACGCTGGTCCAAAGACGTGGGGTTCAACACTCAACGCCCCCAGAATGTACGATTGTGACGTGATGTGTTGTGTTGTGTTGTGTTGTACTGAGATGTCGCTAGGCCGCGGCTGTGGGTGTCTTCCAACCCTGCGTTCCTCCATAAGCTGGGCTGCTCCCCCCCCCCCCCCTATCGTCAGCCACACACCCCCAAGCTTCCACCGGGGGTGCATCACAATATCTCACTCGCACCAAACACTCCGCACCCCCACCTCCGGAGCGCGAGAGGGGCCGCCCGGAACAGTGGCCGTGGTGTGTGACTAGCCGGACTCTCATACAATGGCATTTGTGCACCCTTTCTATACGACTTCGACCCCCCCCCCCACGCCTCCACCGGGGGTGCATCACAACATCTCACTCGCACTAACACTCCGCACCCCCACCTCCGGAGCGGGAGAGGGTCCGCCCGGAACAGTGGCCGTGGTGTGGCGGTGGTGTATGGCTAGCCGGATCCTCATATAATGGCATTTGTGCACCCTTTCTATGCGACTTCGACCCCCCCCCCCCCACGCTTCCACCGGGGGTGCATCACAACATCTCACTCGCACTAACACTCCGCACCCCCACCTCCGGAGCGGGAGAGGGTCCACCAGGAACAGTGGCCGTGGTGTGGCGGTGGTGTATGGCTAGCCAGATCCTCATATAATCGCATTTGTGCACCTTTTCTATGCCGCTCCGACTCCCCCCCCCTACGCCGCCACGCCCCCACGCCCCCACGCCTGAATGGTTATAGAAGCGGAGCTAACCAAGGACTATCCACTTCCGCGGCTCTCCATCGACGGGGGCGGGGGCAGCGTGGGCGTAATGAATCCGGTGTGTCAGCGGGCATCGTTAGAGGAGCCCAAGCTCTTCCTATCGAGGCTCGGGTACTCGCGCAGTGGCACGTAGGTGAGTGCGCACCCGGTAGCGAGGCATTTCCTAAGAGGCAATCCCGGCGTGAGATCCCTCCGGGAGACACCCACGCCATCCTGCGTGTAATTAATGAGCTAAAAAAAAAACACCCATGGCCTTTCTAACAGCGGTCCGAGTGATAGCCCATGACGCACCTCCGTTGCTGCTAGCTAGCGTGTGAAATACGCACCCCCGGCCGGGGTATAGCTACCACCAACACCGCCCCCGCACACCATGTAGACAACACGGGCACCGCTATTCCGCATACACGAAGCTCCGCCCGCCGTCGCGACGTGGGGGGGGGGGGTCCCATGAACTGACTGATCGACTAGCTATGTCCCCAGCCTCACCCATCCGACGCGTGCCCCCATCTATACATAACCGACACAGCCTCGTACCGGATCTGGCTCTGGATAGCCTGCATGCTATATGCCACACCTTTGGAAAGCCGCGTGCGCTGTGTCCGGCCCCGCAGGTAGATGGTCAGCTTGACTGACTCCCTTGGGCCGGGGGGGGCGTAGTTTTAGTCCCCTTTTGTTGTTGTATCTGTCATGTAGAGATGCGGGGAGTCGGTGCTGGGGTGTGTATGTCATTGATGAATTACAACAAATACAAAAATAAAAATAGAGTGGGTGATCTATGGGGCGAGAGGTGGTCCGAGTGATCGCCCATGACGCATCTCCGGATGGAGCTCGAGGGCTGCTGTAGCCGAATGAGGAGTGGTGTTCTACGGCTGAGGGGGGGGGGTGATAGCGGTCTGGAGTATGTATGTCATTTATGAGTCGGAGCAAATGCAGAGGTGAGAGTAGAGTAGGTGATTTATGGGGCGAGGGGCGGTCCAAGTGACCCTCCATGACGAACCTCCGGATGGAGCTCGAGGGCTGCTGTAGCGGGGATGAAGAGTGGTGTTCTACGGCTAGGCGAGGGTGAAGGTCGTGATGTAAGATGAGCATAAGACGGGATGAGTGTTGTACCGGGGGTTATGGGTTAGTCTGAGGAACACTTTTCTATTTTGGCGTATGATTGGTTGGAGCTGCAGAAAACGACACATGGCGAGGGGGAAATACTTTCAATATGACTGTACATGTTGTTTTTACGCAACCCCACGGGCAAAAACACCCCCCCCTACAAAGGCTTATGAGCTCAAAATATCATCTAGCGAGAGGGGAGCTGGGAGCCAGTCCTACCTTCCAGTGGTTTTTGTTGTAGTTCTAGCAAAATATTTGGATATTCGAGTGGAAATATATGAAAGTTCTTCAGACATTCTTCGCCCAGATATACAATTGTGTATGTGTTGGTCGTGGTTGGCGATGCGTGGGGGTCTGTTGGCGTGGTGGCGGTGTGTGGCTTGTGTGGCTGTGTTACAGTGTGGCGTGTGTGGTAGGTGTGGTGGTGGTTCTGCGTTACATGTTCCGATTCTAAGGTTGACAGGGTTCGCTTCGCTTGTCATAGCCTTTGGACTGCACAGAAGTAGCGAAACAACCAATCAACCAATGGTTCCACGCGCGCGGGGGGTTGCTATCTGAGTGATACTCCATGATGCACCCCCGGCCGTTGATTTGTTTCGACAACAACGCATCTATCCAGGTGGTGCTTACGGAGTGCTGCATCATATCACTCAAGAACAGACCTTTCCCTCTGAGCAGAGTCTCGGGATTTTAGCTGTTGTCTCGAGCCCACCGCTCATTGTAAGCGTAGCTAGGGAGGACCTCTGTGCACAAAACACCGCAGATAACCGCCCCTCGCACAACCTCAAATCGAACCCCTCCAGAGAGCGAAAATATCCAATAACGGCCCCCAGCGCCTAAGCTATGTGTTCTTTGGGCACCCCGGTTGTAATTCCAAATCACGGACGCCACACTTCCAGCCATGCATAAGAGGGCTCATGGGCATGGGTCAATTAAAGTACAACGATGGGTACTAAGCCATCAGACGGAATGCCACGAAAATATGCGTTTGCAGGCAGAATTGTGACTAGGTCATCCGAGGGCTTATTACCTACCGCTGTATAGGACCTAACAAAAGAAGTGGATATAAGGTTAACTGGACATACTTGTCTCGTACCCGGTCTTTTTCTGATTGGCTGATAATTCCGCTGCACGGCTCCAGGTCGTGGTAGCGAGAGGCACGATCCTCGGCTATCTGTTGCGCCGGTTGTCGCACGTGGGTGATCCGATCCGATTAGATAATCATCTGATGTCATCGGACAGTGCCATCAAGACTGATCTTATCTTATCGAGGCGCTTGGCGCGCCAATTCAATTCCCGCGCGATACCGCTAACTCAAAAGTAAAATCTGGCTGTGAAAATTACTATGGTGTGCCCAGTCTTAAATTAAAGGTGACACGCCGCATATGGACGTGGCTGCAAGCTGACTCCAAAGACAAATACAAAGGTCCCTTTCTAGCCAGCTTGGTGCCTTACTGCCACAGCTTGGATAAATGGGTATGGTACTTTCAATTTGTTCAGTCTTGGCGCATTTTACATACAAAATTCGCACTTAAGACTTTACAGCCACAACAGACAGAGAATTTGATTTTTCCTCACTACTACTTTCTATCTTTTGTAGTAGCTAACCTATAAGCGATTGCCTTTAAGGTCGGGCGCACCATATCAGCGGGCCTGATCCACACTGCTCAACCGACATAATCCCTGGCCGGAGTTACAGCGACCGGAATGCTCTATGGAAAAACAGTGGGGCTGAAATTGTATGGCGAGATAGCTGTGCACCATATAACTGTTTTTTCCATAGATCATTCCAATCGCTGTCGCGTAGGTGATACAACGATGCCAAGCCAATCATATCCACAAGAGAGACCACCACTTCCACTTTCGCATTCTATAGTACTACATGCCAACGCCCTGTAATTATCAAGGGATTAACAAATTCGGAACTTTCGTTCCCTCGCGTTCAATAACAACGTTGGCACATGATAACAAAAGATTATACACAAGACTTCCGGGGGTGATAATAGGGGAAGCGTACAAGGCAGGCTCGAATAAAACAAAGCCGAAAAAGGCAAAGAAAGCGAGCGACGGGGCCTAGGGCATATATACTTTCATGTATGTATATCGACCTACATAATAACTGGAGTATAAAGATGATTCCCACCAAGAACCGCGTTACAATGTGTTTGAAAATTCCTTGGCTTACAGAAAGTCGCATTAAACAGATTTTGAATCAGATAAATAATGTCAGCTCGCTAAGTACAAAAAAAGGAAAATGACGAGAAATAAACTTGCAAAGTTCCATAAAACATAAGAAACGCACACAGAGAAACCCACCAAAACCCCTCCCCCCGAAATTCCACCCCTACCATACTTCCAACAGAACTCTACCGCCATGGGTTTTTTTGTTTTTTAGTGAATTAATTGCGCGACCACGATGGGGATTGAATTATGGTAGGCTTGCGGTAATATGATAGCCTGACCGTGCCTAGTGTTGAGATTCTTGGCATCGGTAACAATCACGATATGCTATCATCATCCAGAGCTTTTGCGATACCCAGCAAAAGACAGCATCATCTCTAGCTCCTGGAGTACACTTTCTTCCTTAGCAGAGTCGATCGCGACCGAAAGGTCGACATGGAGCTCTACGAGAAAGTGATGATGTTCATAGATATCTAACTTGAGCGTCCGCCATATTGTCGCAAGGCGTCCCATAAAAGGCTCTGGTTCTCGCAGGACATATCTCCCTGGCTGACTGTTACGTTGTATTAAAAAGTTAAATACACCCCTGTTATCTGAAAGTGTCGCATGATGGAAAGCAGTCATGCCGGCGAAGTCAACTTCTAATAGATTGGCGCCTTTTTCGAGCAGAGAAGAGATCATGCGGACGCCAAGAGGGGAATGTGCTGCGGCATGAAGTGGTGTAAAACCGGATGGACTACGCGCCGAGATATCGGCACCATGATCCAGAAGTAAGTCCACGGCAGTGACATCCTGAGCCTGTATGGCTAGATGTAGAGGCGTCAAACCGCAATCGTTCATTCCGGATATGTCCGTGCCGTAGTCTAGTAATAACCGTGCTAAGCTCTCATGGCCGCCTTGTATAGCGTCATAAAGGAGATCGCTTTGGTTGGCCACCGCCTTGAGGGCCTGCGCATTGTTTTCGGCAAGAGCATAAATCACATCTAAATGCTCGAACCGCATTGCAATAGAGAGTGGCGTTTCACCATGGATGCAAACTATAGATGGGTCTGCGCCTTCAGCCAGCAGAGCGCGGACGATGGGAACCTTGTTGAACTGTGAGGCAAAGTGAAGTGGGGTACATCCGTAGATACATTTTCGTGCTGGATCGGCCCTTGAATCCAAAAGAAGCTTGACCAATCCTAGCTGTATATCTGGGTGGATATTCTCAGGATCACCTACGATCGACCAGTTCATAAAGGCCTTTGAGCCGTTGCTTAGCGTAAACGGAACCTTCTTTACCACACTTCCTCCTCTTTCATAAGGGCCCAGCTGATGATTGAAAATCTCAGGTTGTTCGTCATCATCCTGATCTCCATTAATTTCGCTATTAATGCAATCATCATTATTACCACCCTCATGGTCATCGTCATCGTCATCGTCATCATCAGCATCGCCATCATCATCGCCTGAGGTAATATGAACTTCCAGGTAACGGCCAAATACGATGAGATGAAGGGGGGTGAATCCGCATATGTCTGCGGCGGAGGGGTCCGCTCCACCCTCTATAAGATGTCTAGCAATTTCATAACTATACACTCCATGATGTAGTGGTGTACAGCCATTCTGGACCCGTGCAGCGGGGCTAGCACCTCTCTCCAACAGGGCACGAACGATCGCTAGATTCCGCGTGCTTGCTGCGATGTGTAATGGAGTATAACCGCCCAAGCGCTGTGCTGATGGATTCGCTCCTCTTTCCAACAAAAGCTGAGCGACATCTAGTGACCTAGCACTGGCATGGTGTAATGGCGTGAGGCCACACTCGTCTCGTGCAAGCACATCCGCACCCCTATCTAATAGTAGTCGTGTCATTTCGATATTTCCTACAGCAAGATGAAGTGGGGTCTCTTCGTGAATGTTCTTTGCCGAAACCTCAGCTCCGGAATACAGCAGGATGCGAGCTGTTTCTAAACACTCTTCTTCGGCAGCGAGGTGAAGGGGTGTGTACTGGGTTTCTGGGCACCGAGGGGATGCGTCGATGCCTTGCGCGAGGAGGGATCGCACACGGTCAGGAAATCTTAGGCACAATTTCAAAGCCGCAAAGCCACCATTCGTCGGCGACAACTGTCCAGCATCATCTGCAAATATCATATCAAACATACCAGCATGGCCACGGTTAAGTGCAAGGTAAGGAGGTGTGTATCCATTGATGTTTTTGATTGAGCTATCGGCACCTCTATCGATCAGAGTACGCGCTAGTTCAAGGTATCCATGTTCTATTGCAATATGCAGTGCTGTATCACCGTGGCCATTCTGTGATGACACATCCACGCCGCGGCCGAGAAGTTCAATCACCACATCCGATCGCCCTGCTCGTGCTGCAATATGGATTCCTCCCCACCCTCCTGGAACCCTTAGAGATGGCTCGCCACCTCCTCTGATCAGTATACACACCATATCCACATTTGAACTTTGGAGTGCATGGTGTAGGGGAGTAAGTCCATCCTTGTCTTGTATGGATTGATCAGCGCCGCCCTGGAGTAGAGCAAGTGCCACGTGGAGATGACCCCCTATTACTGCATAGTGTAGCGCCGTTCTTTTATACCTCCCCTGTACTAGGGTTTCTGCGCCAACAGCCAAGAGCGCGCGAACCAACTCTATACTTCCATTTCTCGCCGCAATCATGAGCGGCGTAGCCCGAAGGGCCTTGATGAATGACATATCTGCACCGCGCTCTACTAATGCAATAGCTACCTTCTCGTGGTCGTTCCGCAGTGCGAGATGAAGAGGTGATTCCCCATTCCGGTTCTTGATTGATGTATCCGCTCCCTTGGCTAGGAATGCATTTGCAAGGTTCAAGCAATCACCCGCCGCAGCAATATGGAGAACAGTATTTCCGCTTTCGTCCTGTATCGAGGGTTCATCGCAATATGGAAGAAGAGTAACGATTATTGCAGAGGGATCGGGTTTTCTACCATGTTTTAACTCTCGACGACCGTAGATGAACTAAGATATGTATTAATATTGATAATTCGCTAGTGAATAAGAGGTAAGGTGTTCTCACCACATTAGAGTACAAAGGCGTATACCCCGAGGCGTTTTTCGCAGACGGATCAGCACCGAATTTAAGCAAGCAGGTAACCATATCTAAATGGTTTAAAGATGCAGCAACATGGAGAGGACAGTCCCCCGCAGCGCCCTGCGCCGACGGGTCACTACCCCTCTGAAGAAGAATACGGACAACTTCCAAACAACCCTTGAATACAGCCCAATGAAGCAGTGTATTTCCGTCCTTGGAGACGACAGCTGTGTCTGCACCCTTATCCAATAACAGACAAAACATGTCTGCGTCCTCCACAGCGTAAAATATTGCGGTGTTACCTTTGATATCCTTCTCCGATATGTCCGCGCCATTTTCCAACAGATATACGACTGCATCAAGAAAACCGTGCTTAACGGCATAAGCGAGTGGTGGTCGGCCCCATCCGCGAGCTGTGGGCTCTACTATTCTCATTAACAGGAAATGAAGAAATTCAGGGCACGATTCCGACATTTTCTCCAGGACCAGTGTCGCTGGAGGGCCAGGATTTAGCGGTAGGCCGCAATTATCAAATACATAACGGGCGAGATCGATATGGCCATAATGTGCAGCTAATTCGAATGGTGTATATCCGCTTTTATTCTTTCGGGAAGGGTCCCCTCCGCCACCGAGCAGGATGAGAAGAATATCAAGGAAACCAAAGGAGGAGGCTTGATGGACGGGTGTATTACCGACATCGTTCGGGGCTGACGGATCAGCGCCCCTATCAATCAGAAGCTTTACTGATTCCAGTTGCCCAGCTACA
Organism: Morchella snyderi; assembly: GCA_024521645.1. Taxonomy (NCBI): domain Eukaryota; kingdom Fungi; phylum Ascomycota; class Pezizomycetes; order Pezizales; family Morchellaceae; genus Morchella; species Morchella snyderi. Next base: position 137,440 of record JAJJXB010000016.1, read on the forward strand.
ACTGCTTCGTGCAGCGGTGTGTCTCCTGAAAGCTCGTTCCTTGAACCGACATCTGCACCCATATCAAGAAACAGGCATATGATTGCAACATGCCCATGTTTAACTGAAACGTGCAGGGCAGATTCACCGCGAAAGACCTTGGCGAGCGGGTCTGCATCCCTCTTCATTAACATCCTTACTATCTCTTCATGTCCTTCACATGCCGCTATGTATAGTGCTGTGTTGAATCCACCAAGGTGAGTCGAGGCATGACTTCTTAAATTAATGTAGTGCTCCACAACACTTGTGTGGCCAATGCTAACTGCGTGCTCGAAATAGGTTGATATTAGCCCACTCGACGACTCTGAACGCATGCTCCAACCGAGAAATACCCGTCGATTTTTGTGATATCTTGAGAAGGCGGGTGAGTGAAGGAATCTGATGTAAGGATTGTGCGTGAGTCTTTGATCACACGAGCGTATGTGCTCATGCAGATTGGTAACTGCATGCTTCCACACAAACCACCACTTTGGCTTATGCTTGAAGACTTTGTCATAGTGACGCAACGATTTAAGGCCTAGGATGGTGAAGCACGTGTTCACAATAGCAATATCCGCTCGAGTCCGAAATTCAGGATCACCAATGAGATATTCCTTCACCGAGTAATGCGCGAGGATGATCCGGCCAGTCTTTTCGTCCATAATTACCAAGCCTTTGCAAACTTCTAGTATCATCATGACATCCGGTAAACACTCGTCATCGATCTGATCACAATCAGTCATCCCTACTTCAACTGCTACCGCCAGACAAAGATCTCCAGTATTCTCGATGTCCGTGGCCCTTGAAAGCCATGTCAGGACCCGCAAAGCAAGAATACGTCTGGACTTGTGTTGGCTTTCGATATCACCTAAGGCACGTTTATAAATTCCGTTAAGAGCATCATCCTGCCTCAATGAAGAGTCAAGTTCACCCAGGGCGTTCCGTATCTGCTTCGCTGATGTATGTTTGCAGAGGTCCTCGATATAGAAATGTACCAGAAGAAACCTGGAATTCATGTCAGAACACGGAGCAGCTCATGATATCGGGACAACATACATTCCCTTGCAACAATCCACTAATCTCTTAATTATCTCCTCCCGCAACTCTCTTTTAATCAAGTGCTTAGCGTGTATGCTATCCTCTATTTTTTGCTCGATGTAGCTTCGCAAGTCTTCCTCATGCGCCTGCAGTTGAATGTGGGCTACATGTTTGGAGCTTAAGGATTCCTGCATGTCTCTTGGATACGGCCGACCAGTTACGAAGACGCTAGCACCTTTAGCGCCAAGAAGATGAAATAGAGGGAGAAGTTCCCTGCTTCTATTGTCCTCATCACATTCATCTAAAGCATCAAAGACAAAAAAGACTCTCGGCAATCTTTTCATGACCGCAAATAGGACCTGCTGTAGCTCTACCACATCTGGGGAGCTCTTGTTTTCTTGGCACGCGTCATACATACTCTGAACCTCTTCCGGAACTTGAGGCGCTTTCGCGGCGAGCTGCTTGAGAAGACACTTCAGCACATTTAGTGTCGTCTGCTTGCTTTTTTCGTTGTATTGGAAGTAGATATATGCCACGACGCAGTTTTTAGACCCCCTTTGCAGAGTATCAATAACCAGGGAACTGAGAAATAGTTGCTGTATTAGCGCCCTTGATCTTGGATTAATCATCATAAACAATCATACCTAATGAATGTTTTACCAGCCCCCGCTGTTTGTCATAGAACGATCGTCAGCGGAACAATGTACCCTGAGAATCTAGGCTTAGCAGATCTAGATACTCACGTATTCCATATCCCCATAACAATTTAAAATCTGGTGTATGCTTAAACCAATTCCGAAACGTATCTTCCCTGAAAAGCCATTGTCCCGTAAACTTGTGTCTTCTGCCGCTGATTCGACGATGTAGATCATCGAAGGAAGGATTATACAGCCACTCCAAGATCGCCGCTCTTTCTTTGACTTTGATGGTGTAAGCGCTTAGAGGGCTATGGTATAGAGAACTAGAGGAAAAGGGTTGCCCATACCCCTGTTACGCTCTTCCTCTAAGTCTCTTTGCTGTGTTGAAACTGAGAGTTTCTCTGCGAGAAAACGTTTCACTTCATCAAGCTTGCGATCCGCATTCCGGGTGTAGACCTCGACTGCAAGGATTATATGACTAAGATTTGTAAATAAAATTAGCGGCTTAGGCACGAAGCAGTTGCTCAGACTTACAATTGCTCGGCTTCTAAGGCTATCGAAAAGAGGCTCTTGTTGCGTTCGATGGATTCCAAAATCTTAGAGGTGTGCTCCCCGTCAAATGGCCACTTCCATCGGTTCATCAATCTTCGCTTCATTGGCCGTAACTGCAACTCAAGTTCCTTCATTTGCTCGGTGCATTGCTGGATTGGTACACGGAGGACATCAAGCTTATTACTTTTATTTGCGAGATCCCCGAGCGATTTGAGCACATCTGACAAGGCTGAGAGCTCAAGGCAGAGCATCTTCATTTGTTGTTCAGCGTCCTTCACTGCCGAGATGTAGCGAGAGCCCAGTGCAATGACCTTTCCAGTGAGTTCTATCAAGGTTATGATACTAGCAGCTAACCCGATGATTTCGGCCATGTCTTGTCGCTGTGTTTTCGATCTGTCTGGAATAATGATAATGTCAACCTAGCTGAGGCGTGGAAAGGATATGAACTTGGAAAGAGGGGATGCCAATGCCGAGCCCTTGGCGCCAAGGTTGGTTTTGCCAGATCATTTGGAGGGTGTTTAATTTATGAACATGAAGTGTTGCTCGATCATCTATGTTCAGGCCACAGAAACATTGACGGTATGATTAGCTTGGTGCCTGTGTCTTCCGGATAGTCTGGGGCCTGCACACCTACCTCCGGTGATTCATGTTCGAATAGACGTAGAAGGTCAAGTTTCGTCATATTTCCCTTCTGGTGCTTTTCAGGTGGGAAAATTAATGATGAACGGAAATGATACTGATAATGACGATGAGGATGTTCTGTCTGACTGAAGACGAGAGTGGTATGGAAAGTCCCGGCTTCTGAGTGCCGACAATACACTTGTGCTCTTGGGATTGCCTTCTTTAGCCGACCGTTGCTTATTCAGAGTCACCAGTCGTGTTGCCCATAGAAGTGCCAAGATATGTTGTACCTTCTGTGATGATGGCGAAACTTGCTAAATTGCGAGCAGGTTTTCAGCCAGCCTGTCCAAGAGAGTCGGTACGGTTCGATTAACTTTTGTTGTGGTTTACGGGTGGGGCGGGGCTCGCCATTGTCCCAGAAGGTACCGAAGGCTTGGCAATTATAGCCGGTTGCGGCTCAAAACTGCCAAGGCCATCGTTCTCACCAACCTCAGCATACGCATATTTCTCATGTGCGACAGAACATTTTTTCCTCTCATTTCCTGCTTCTTGAAATTGTAAATTCCTACATAACTTCATTTATTTTGCTGCAGGTCTAGTATTTGGGCGCTTCGAAGGTACACTGCTTGTGGTTCCGTCTCACCGTTCTGCGGCTGCGACCGCGATACTCCATGTAATTACAACCAGCGATGCTACTGGCCAGTTTACCGCACCAATGATCCCGGCAATTTATTCATAGCCCTGCCCATACTAGCTGTTCATCCCTTGCGTTAATAAACGACGCTCCCTGATATAACGATCTAGATTGGTACCTCGAGTGTTTTCAAAGATATTGTAGGGTTACAAAAATAACCGATCACTGGCCCTCGTGAGACTCATAGCAACCAAAACAGTCCGGTGAAAAAACCTTACATCGAGAGCTTCGGGGTCAGAAGGATAAGTCAATCCTTTCCCACTAGGAAACTCGAAATTATTCAAACGCTCTCCCGGTTGTTGAGTTATTCTGATATGAAGTGCCATTAGGTATGTAGGTGATCAGTTATTCTTGTAACTCTACATCGATTAACCTTTGGAGACGACTATCTGATACATCCCACTACCCCCGAGAAATACAGACCCGGGAGGCGTCGCCAATTGCAACAATTCAGTAGCAGACACAGGTTAGCTCTTTTCATTTACATCAAGTCAAAATATCCTCTAGCTATCTTCACCAGAAGTTTTAATAGAGTCGCCCAGGAACCAAAACCGTTGAAAAGGCGTGTTCGTGGCGCCAAGTCCCGACCGCAGTTTATCACTCGCACTAGGTGCCAAGATGCTTCCTCCGACCACACATTGTATCCACCATTCAACTATATGTATCATTGTCAAGTTATTAATAATAATTGTGTATATAGAGGTCTAGCCTATCCCATAAATTGTCGAGACAACGCTGACACGCCTTCCCAGATTACAAAGAGGTGGCTGGAGCCAATGTGTTTTGTCGATCTCTTACCTAATTGTACTGTATTGACGTGAAATTAACCCCTAACCCTAGGATTGCGGTTATTGACATGACCCCGCTTCCCGACATCTGTAGATTCTTTCCTACCCTGAACTCGTTAACAGAAAAAGCAAAGATAAACATCTCTTTGGTTTTGAAACTTTTAAGCGAGTCTGGTGACTGTTGGCAATTACCTTATGAATATAACATCAAGCTCAAACTTCCATATATCTTGTCCATGCCGTCCATCCTTGAGCGAATACATGGCCGGCCGTGCCATTCCCAAACGCAGTACGCGGCAAAATATGGTTTCTAAAGTAGGGTGAGATAAGATAAGATAAGATTCTTCCCGGTCCCATGCGCGGCTTTCCGGAAGTGCCCTATGCTAAACCATGCTTTCTATCCACTGTCCGCACCACTATTCCATGTTTCGCAAACCAGCATCTCCTTAGAAACCACGTGCATGAGAGTATATATATGTATCCTACTGCACAAAGTCGTCTTTACACAACACAATGCGTCGCGCCCACCCTGGTTCCTCATTCAATAATTCAATATAGCTCTTCTAAGATATCCCCCCACTCAAAGATGAAGGTATAAAATATCCGGCGCTCCCCCCGATCTTTACTTACATCTATCTCTTAGCCACCCTCCATCTATTACCCACTTACCCACCAAAGTATCTCAGACCCACCAGCATGACCACCACCACCGCGCCCATCCCACTCACCCCGCGCCCCGAAGCGCCCTCCGTCACAGCACCCAGGAACGATAGCAACAGCGACAGCCATCCCTTCATCACCACCTCCCCAAATGAAGTGGCCTGGATTATACACATGCTCGCCGTCCTGGCAAGCCTCCCCATGCTGCTGATGTGGCTAACGGGACACGTACCATTTTGTAGGTCATTCTCATGGTTCATGGTGGCCATGATGTCGTCCACGCTGCAATTAGTAGTGCAGGTGACGAGGGGTCATGGGTGGTGGCCGTTCTGGGGCTTTTTTGCTTTGTTTTGCGTATACACCTTTTTCGCTGTGGGCCCCCTGGCCAAGAACGGAGGCACAACCTTGGCCCAGTGCTGGAAGGTTCAGCCCCCAGATACATGCAGCTGAAGGTGTGTATGGTGGGTGTTCAAGTCCGGGCATATGCGCGTGACGTACGGTCATTTTCTCTTCTTTGGGTTGGGTTTTTTTTCTTTTGTTTGGAGGTTGGCATATAACTATGTTATTCATCGATTTTTTCAAGCTATTCAATAAACGCTATTTCCAACCTTTACCCTTTCGCTATACATGGTAATTCTACTCGCTCGATAGGATACCACACCATACTTACCATCTGTGAGATGTTTTTCTAGCATACTTTACTGCCCGCACAACCAGAGGACTTTATTGATACATATCATACCCCATTATCATTCAGACTCGTAGTTTGTGCTGGGAGCTCTTAGAAATGCTCTTGGCCATCGCCCATGGGTGCTTGGCTGGAGACCACTTTGCAGCTCCTAAGATAATAGTTGGTTCACCTGATACGGTTTGGCTGTGCTAATTTACCAGTTGGTACAGTTTTATCTACGTTTTGAACCGATTAGTATCGTTGCAACCCTGATATGCGGTATGATTTTCTTTAGGTAATCGTGATTGTAAGAATAGCGATAATAGTATGATGATGTGATCTCGGTACAACAGTCTTTCTGCCTTGCATTCTATAAATCCTTGATTGGCTCTGTTGTATATACTTATCCCTTGCACGGTCTGTCCGAATTCATATATAAAATGAACCGTATATGGTATATATCTATTTTGTGTTGAACGACGTGACAGAAATTCTCCGGCGTCTGGTAAGTTATATATCGAATACAAGCATAATTATTCTGTGGGTTCAACATAGGATAGATGTACCCCGGGGTGCCGGAAAGTGATGCAACGGCTTAGGATTGGGTCACGTCTTACAATTAGTGAATTTGCAACCATTAATTTAAATACGATCGATGAAATGTCTATACTTTCTTTGCTTTATAACGTATCGCACCGGGAAGCCGCTCAACACCAGGTAACTGCCCGCGCGCGCTCATAATTGTAACCCTTCGAATACTCAGGATTCTCAAGTTTCCAAGTGGATCACCATCCATCACCCGGATACAAAGTGCCCCAATTAAAAGGCAAGAGGTTGTATGAGAGGGAGAATGCTATCAGTCAACTTATTATTCACTATAATAACTCATCTAAGAATTCTATACGGGTATCTGCCAAAGCCTTTGGTATTCCTTGTGCAACCCTTTGAGACTGACTCAATGGGGCCCAAACCAGGCAGAAGACTCACTGTTCCCAACAACTATTAAGTGAATATGAGGAAAGTATAATTGTGAAGTGGTGTGAGCGCATGGATAATTGGAGGTTCTCTGAAAGACTCTCGATGGTCAAAGATAGTGCTGCCGACTATGTGAAGAAGAGAGAGTTCGGAAGAAGCTTGGAGAAAACTGCCTAAACCAATTTTTGGTAAGAACACCACAATGATCGTCCAAGTTTAGTGCTAGATTGGACCGGTAGAGGGCGGTAATATATCATCTAGAGTTTTTAAAGAATTGTTTTAAAGAGGTACTTTCCCGTAATATGTTAATAGGTAATTATTAATGGATTTAGTTGAAACAAGTAATTGCATTATACAATATATTACCAAAGAACACGCAAAATATGGACGAGTAAAGATTCATTATAGGAAAGTAAGCTAAGGTTAAGGTCATATGCAGGGCTGGTAGAAAAAACCCATGTTTGACACATTCCTGAAATCGCAACATTGGTTACCCTGATTGACTTTTTTCGGCCGCCGGAATAACACTATTACCTATAATTATTAATTAAGGTATGGCGCAGTAGATGGGCTAGTACGCAGGCATGAATGCCGACAATGACAATATTGCTACTATTGCCTACCCCCCAAAGTGCTAGACTGAATCCAAACTGGGTATGGATTGGCTGATTGAGAGTTTTGAGAAATATACAGCACTTATCTATGTTTCACAATTCCCGTAGCCCACTCATATTTGATCAATCGTAACTTAGCTAATTTTATTTTATATAAAGTTCAGGTGGCAGATAACGCTATTCATAATAGATGGTCATGTATCACATATGACTTAGGAGTTTTTAGATTCCTGCCTTTCACCCCGACTTGTGCGCTTCTGCCTACTACCACATTCCACGCATCTGCTACAATCTTTCAATGTTGGAATATTTGAACCACTGCAGAAGCGCTAGAATAATATATCAGATGACGTAATGGAAGAGTCCGGCGGCGAGACCGGAATCAATAAGCGAACATTCTCAAGGTTTGTATCCAAAACAACTAATGCCTTCCATAATACTACCATTACTAACCAGAAATCAATAGATATCTATTTGAGGCGAGAAGACAAATGTATACAAAGCACAATTTATTGACAGCGTGTGAAAATAGGGGTATTCAACCCTTCCACCCGGAGGATGCAATGCTGAATTAGGCAAGTCCCTCTTCAGGAGTCCAACACTTTTCTGACTTCCGGTCCCATTAACTTCAGCAACAACAGAATGGCCCGCACAACCACAAATGAAGCATTAGCATTGGTAAATGATAAGAATTAGTATCTAAAGAGCTATGCACACTTATTCAAACGCTCAATAACGCTCTACAGATTACAATTAGAGAGAAAGAAATTGGAGACCATATTAATTCAAAATTTAAAAATCCTGGAGCTATAAAATCTTTTCAAGCGGCCACAAACAATTGAAAACAGCTTGGTTAGGCAAAGATTATTATTTCTGAGGATGTTCAATGGTCAAGAAATATTCTTGAGAATCCAGACAGTAAGAAGGTTGTGAAATCAGCGGCGAAGAAAATCAGAACAACTTAAGGATTTCATTGGATCATCAAAATCTAAAAGATATAGGAGCAAAAAGATTCTAATAATCAAAAATATAACGATAAATACTTTGATAGTAATGGCAGCAATAGACTAGGAGATACGGTTGAGTTAGTCAGAGGGGTGGAAGATGGCCTGTCAAGCAGCCAGGACATGATTGAACCATTATTGCCAATCAAAAAGAATCCCAGAAGGCTAAAAGGTATAGTTCAAAATAGTTAGAACAGATTCATGTCTGTTATGTACTTCGGATATAATTAAATAGCTTATTTCAGTGCCATTGCGGATCATTTCGGAATACAAACTGTTTGGGCAGTTTACCGGTATTGGGCAGGTGTTTCGCTGCGAAATACGTTATACCATATTCTGTTGTTTCATTATAGTCTCAGTTAGGTCGCATATGGTTGCTTGAAGCGGGGGTGGTAGATTGAGTTGTTGCATCACTTTCCAGTACGCCGGGGCACAGAAATGCTTACTTTACTATTTTGATTTCCACTGATAGTGTAAGGGATATAAACACTGAAGTTTTCTGTGTTATAGCAAGAACAAACTGAATTTGTTTTGAACATATGACATTGTAAAAGAGATGTATTATACAACAAAGATTACACTTTTGCGAATTGATAATAAGAACATACAATTGGGAGTTGTTACTCCTTGTATACTATAATTCCAAATCTCTTAGTAAATAATCAATTCACACTAAGTATAATCTGAAACCATGTTAATTCATAAGTCGTTCCTATAACCGAGATCGCAATTTCCAATTGTTAACATATGACTGAAAGATATCGATCCGTTTGTAGCAAGTTTGAATCCTCTTTGGATAGCCAATTGTTCGGGTTTTGGCAGTACTCCAAGATCAGTTTAACTGCTTCTGAACCCTCCATATTTAAAGACATATTTATTTAGAATATATTCTATAGTTTCAAGAATCTAATGAGGTCTTATAGCTTTATTTGCACCATGATCTGAACCGACAAAATAGATATTCAACTACTTTTCCATGGCATTCCAGCTGCATTTGCCAAACCAAATTCGAATACACCAATCAGCCATAAACCCTGGAATCCAGTAACAAAATAAAATGTACAATACATCCCCTATATTCCAATACACACTGTGCCAATAAAGCAAGCCCGCAGGAAGTGAAGATGACCACTATTGGTGTTTGGAAAATCTGTCAACCTCCTACAACACTAAAAAAAACAAGACCAGCCTGCTCCCAATAATCAACAGACTACCTCACCTAGTTGAAACTGATCTTATCAATATTGAGAATCGTGGAAAGATTTTAAAACAAGTTGCTTGTATGTTGGAAGTTAATGTTAATGACAAAACAGTTCGGTTAAGTTTCATTAAGGAGAGATTCAATCGTTGATCTAAAAGAACCAATTGATTTCAAGAAGTAATCGAAAACAGTAAAGAAAATCGGTTCACTTTATAAGTTCAGAGCTGCATTAGAGAAGATTGGCAGAGACTTATTTACTAGTGAGTGACCAATATTATATCAGAATTACGGACATAGAGCTGGGAGTGTACAGGACCCATTTAGAAGAAGTCAAAGAATTGGATGATTGTTTAAAACAAAAATTACCAAAGAACACTCACTCATGGGATTGTGCTCAGTGCCGCCAGCATGAGATAAAAAACAGCTTGTAATTTGGGAGAAAAAATAATTAAAGAATACTTTGCATTATCGTATATTAATCACATTTTTTTTACCAATTCTTGTTCTAATATGATATCCGGAAAATATTAAGCTGAATGAAAAGATTTATGTTGCTGGAGGTTGGACACCTGCAAATTGTGTAGCATGCACTGAATGCTTCCGGCAGTGGTACAATACTGCGTTTGCGTTCGAGAGGTCTGGCTCTCCAAATGCCAAGAAACAGGGTGCCAGGTATGGAGGTGCTTTGCACTTTGCGTTTCGGACTAGCAAGTTGTTACGTGGGATCCGTAAACCAAGACGTAAAGATTCAAGCAACACAATCTAAACAGGAGGCTTAGGGGTAGACCCTAAGCAAGCAAAGTCTCTTGGAACACTCTTGGCCGATCGGACCAAGAGATCGTAGATGTTGGACTATGGAGGAATAAAACTAATAATATTCCTTAAATACAAGAGGTTGCGTGAAGAGAAAAGGAAAGGAAGAGAAACAAGACGTAGAGTGCAGACAGGACCCTTTATATAACTGAATAACCCCTGTCCGAGTCTGACTCATAACCGAACCTAATGGAAACACATGAAAACCCATATGACTCATCCTACGACCGTTGCCACCACACTTCTCTTCACTCCACAACACATTCTTCCAATACCCGTTGCGACGCCATAACACAAGTGATGTCATCTTTATTCACGACCGGTTCTTTTTTACAACCCATTCTTTTCACAACCAACCCTGTTTATCAATTCAGAGACACTTTTTATGAAAGCAGAATTGATATGACCTATTGCCCTCTAAATTGATAGGTGCTAACTACTTAATACAGGATCATCATCGAGACGAAACGCGGAACTGAACCATGGGGCAAAACAGAAGAACGGTGAAACGAGACGGCAAGGCAGCGAAATGCTGAGAGAGCGGAAATGGAGGGAACAGGTCTCCTATCTACCGGCACTACTTCTGACCCGTATTTGGGTGGGGTTCCTCTGCTAAGTCAGATGAACATATGGCTGCAAAAAGACGAGGTGCAGTATGGGATGGATGGGAAGACAGAGCTTTGACTAAACAAGTGCTGGCGGATGATCTGATCTTGAGCAAAGCCTATGGGAGGAGAGAAGGCAGATGGCAGCAAGTCTCAGATAATTTGAAGCAGTAAATGGGGATGAACCGCTCTTGGATTTCTTGCAAGGACAGAATGGAAAGACTTGTAGGATTGCATCGGGTAAGTACTTTTTATTTGATATACTAGTAAGTATTACTCTTATTGGTTTTCGTTACAAGTAATTTGTATATGGATTTTGCAAAAAGAAGAAACCCGTTCAAGGCAGAAGATAGGTACGGTAGAGGAAGTGGATGAGTATATTTGCAATATGATGGATTTCGTTTTGCTCTATGATTCTGTATATACTAACGATGCTATTAAACAAAATGTAAAGGGGAAGATTGCAGCGAGAAAGGCAAAAGGCTTTCAGGTTAGGCAGGCTTCACAGCAAGGTCAAGTCAGAAAACGAGATTTAATGGAGTTGAATGTTGATAGCTATTTGGAGAGCGGGTCAGAGCCAACATCTAAAATTATTCTTGCTCCAAAAAATCAGTTTGCAAGGGAAGTTGAGAGTGTAATAGGTAGTATACATGAGAAAGCTGACGAGTTTAATATTGCGATGGAAGAAAAAGCAGACTGAGACAAAGAGTTAGGTAACAAATTGGATAAACTTATTGAAACAACAAAAAGTACAAATGAGACGATAAAAGGTCTTATGAATGTAATTATTCAAGGTGCGATGAAAAATCAATGGAAGTACTCCTCCAATATAGGAGTATCACATAATTCTACAGTTTCGGCAAAGGTTGCAAAGTACTGGGGAATTTGGCCACGGTGGAGCCAGACATAGGCATTGTGAAGCAGAATAGGTACTGGATACTGGAGACCGATAGGAGACAGAAGTAGTTTCTGTGAACATTTGAAATCCGAAACAGTGAAGATCTGTAGTATTTCCTTGAAGCACTATTTGAAAAAAATTCAGACCTTTGACATGGATTTATTCAAGAGTTGTTCGTCTTCTGTAATTGCTGCCCCTTGGAATGATGTTATCAAATAATCGCTGATATCATATGCTGGATCGCTATAGATCTGAAGGCTTGTAATATCAGGTGCATTTGCATATCTTTCTAGTAGATCAGAAATCCCGCCCTCTTGCCAAACAGCTGCATCATGCTTTGTACCCTCAACCCACTCATATAAATGTATGATAATACCATCTGGTGTAACGATTTCTTGGTATTTAAGACAGTGATATCGTTTCCAACCATTGTGGACTGATCCTGTCCATATATAGGCCTATCTATTCCGCGTAGAGTTCTATCTACAACTGCAAAACAGGTCTCTAACGACGCTCCTATAGCTTGTATAACACGAGTAAACTAGTACAACTTCTGCGTTGTAAGGCGTTGAAAGTCAAATACAAGTAGATGTTCTCAGGCATTGTAGAGAAAGTGTAAGAGGGTATTGACAGTACGGGAAACTCTCTCTGATTTCCAACCAAATTTAAAATTAAAATCCAATAGTCGATTATGCCATGCCAATCGTGCTAGCAGCATGTACAAGGCAGTGATTCTGTCCTCAAATATAAGGTTATCACTCTGCACCTTGTCGGGTATTTTCGGACAGGTAGCAAGCCGGTATACCTCATCTTTAGAAAATCTAAAGTAGGTTGTCCAAGCATCACCTTCCAAAATGTCATGATCTATAGGTCCTCCATGCCTCTGCTGACCTCTCAACCTTATGTTGTTTTGTTCGGATGCTCTGGCCAGCACTTCAAGCTCCGCAATTTTGGTAAAGATTACAAAGTAATTCCCCTCAGGTTTGGGCATTGTGGACAGCTAGAGAAAGAACACAGGCGAGTTTGGTTATCCAGGATTATAGAGTATGAGAAGACGGTTCCAAAGAATCAAGAATTGTTTCAATCGGACTAAAACAGGTGATTCTATCGGGATTTGTAGCAGTGGGGGTCAAACATCGTTGACAAACCCCCGGGCTGGAGTCAAATCAACAGGTGGACCCAAAAGACTAGGTAGTGCAGCCACAAGGTCACTAAAAAAGACTCCGGACCTCCCAATGCAAAGTTTGTAATATGCCAACATTTCAATAGCCTCCATCATTACCGTACTTAAAACTAATATGAATTTGGAGACTAGTACTGAACAAATGGCTTAATGAGAGGATTTGAAGAGCTTGTAACAAAGTGGGAATCAGAGTAAGTATTGAACAAGAAGGAACCAAAATATCTGGGGGAGATATTCTCAGATATTTGGATAGTATGTGTGGAAGAATTCAGGTAGTTATTGTAACATCTATAGTGCAAACTCGCTGGTGGAACATTTTGTGGTTCTGTAAAGTATTATGTATTCTATATAGGGTTTGGTGTCTTGTGACTCGGCTCGTATTCCTTCACTCATATATTCAATTCTTCAATACTTATCTATGACCCTTGAACAATTTATATTTTTTGGTACCCAATACCCTCCTGCATGTATTTACCTTGTTTTGCATAGATTATTCTCGTCGCTCCTACCGGAACATTGAATGTCGGCGCATGTATGAGACAAGGATGTGGAGAGGGCTGTAGATAGTGATCTGAGTCGACATCAAGGGGTGAAGTTGGGTTTATAGATAAATGAATACTTTTACAACCACAGAACTGATTAAGTATACAGAGTAATAAATACGTGTATCCGACATCTATTATGTCATCCGTTCATTTTAATTAATTTATCAATTCTATCAACCATGCTATCAGCAGAATACAAGATTTCTTCAGGTGTAATTTTAGCCCATGTTGTTCACAGCTCTTTCATCTCTTCTGTACCATTAGGCCATGGGTCTCTCTTGATAACCCTATTTTCTAGAATTCGCTATGGATTTACTCTGGGATCAAGCTCAGGAGATGATGCAGATCAGTAAAGAGATGCCATATTGTACTAATACCACTCTGAACAAGTGCTGTATGTGATGGGGCATTTTTTTTTTTTTTTTTTTTTATATCATTTTCAATTTCTGTTTCTAGGTACACAATGATCGCATGCAGTTATAAACTATGGCGTAAAGAGACCTATCCCCTTGACAAAACGTAACGTGCGTCCCCTGAAAAACAATAGAATCAAAATTCCAAAAGAAATATGTAACCGAAAAGAAAGACGCAGTATAAGTAACAGGAACAATTTGGAGGGTGGGCTGACTGCCTTTCCCTGTGAAATCCTTCTGGCCATTGGCCGGTTGCCTTCAGTAGGGCTTTCCTAAGATGCGTAGATGTCGGGTATGGGGCCCGTGTGTGGAGAGGATGACTGAGAGAGTGATGATAGGGAGCTTAGGGGGGACATGGTGCCTGAGCCTGACTCGAGAGGGGAGGGACCCCGGCTAACCGGGTACCCTGTTTTGGTTGTAGTGATGTATGCTCCTAGGAGGAGCGTTAGGGTGTAGTCGTTCCACACCTCGTCTAAGGACGTGATGTCTTGGAGTGGGGGGGAAGTTGGTGTGATTTGGCTTTGCATTCTAGTAAGGCATGGTGGGGGGTCTCGTCTTGCAGCCCGCAGCTTTGGCATGTGGATGGATGGTTTATATTAATCCATGATTGTTGTGCGCGTAGGTAGCTCTTTCCTGCCCTCATTTGGTGCATTCGCGTGGCGATGAACTTATGTAGGTGGGTAAAGGGGAGGGGAGTGGTGTCGAGAGGCTGGGTGTAGTAAGCCGGGGGCGTGTATTCCCGCCGCCAGTTTTCAAGAAGTTGTTGTTTGGCCCTAAGGGGCATGTCGCTTGGTGTCAAGCCCTCTTCTATTAGAGGCTTGAGGGTCGAGCAGAGGTGTTCGATCGGGGTATGGGCTACTCCCTTTATCGCGTTGGAGTTCCATTTTTTGGGTGGGTTGGGTCTGCCTTTTAGCAGCGAGGTATGTGAATAACATCTTTCTGGTGATGAGGTGGGGAATGATTGACTGGTCCTCCCTGTTACGGGGTTTGAGGTAGGAGTGGCTTGTAGGATTCTGATTGCGAATTTGCATTTTAGGTATTGGAGGTAGAGTTCAAGGGGGGGGGCCTTGGCCTCCGCCCATAGGACGCGACTGTTGGTTGCTCTGAAGCACCCCGTGGCCCATCGCAGGACGGAGTTCCAGAAGGTGTGCATTTCTTTGAGCGCTGATGTGGGTGTGAAGACGTTTGCTCCGTATGTGAGCATGGGGCGGATGGCTAATAGCGCGATTTTCCTGCAGTTTGCGGGTGATAGTCCTTTTCCTGCTGAAGAGAAGCGGGCGAGTATTCCGAATGCAGCTCTTGCTGCTCCCACCCTTCTGATGAAGTGCGACTTTGGATTTAGATTTGAAGCTGGCCAGAAGCCGACCCATCTGACTATGGGGCTGGGTGCGAAACTTTGGCCGTCTAGGATGATTGGGAGTAGACACGTGGGTGTTTTGTCCCGTGGCGTTTTCCAGTGCATGAGTTCGGTTTTGCCCACCGAGAATGTGACGTTCTTCGGGGCAGCGAGCGTGTTGAGTTTGATGTAGTGCTGTTGTAGCTTAATGATGTTTTCCTCGTATGATGGCGAGGCAATCGTTATGGCTAGATCGTCTACATAGGAGAGGGAGAGGCCCGGTTGTGGGTCGTGTTGGTGGAGGAAGTTAATGTAGATTAGGAAGAGGAGTGGGGATATGGGAGATCCTTGGGGTACTCCTACTTGCACTTGTGAGGGGATTTTAGGGGAGCCTTTGAAGAGTAGGGTGATGTATCTGTCTGATAGGAAGGACATAACCCAGTTGATGATGTATGGTGGTGTGTGTTTGCTCGCGAGGGTGGTGGTGAGGGGTTGCTTCAGGACGTGGTCGAAGCCTCCTTTGATGTCCAAAAACAGGGTTGATGTTTTGAGCTTTGCTAGTTATGTGATGGGGCATCATACTCTATTATTTATAATCTCCTTCTTAAATCTAAACAGTTGTGATACGGGAAAGAGTTTGGAACAGGCTGTGATATATGGTTGATATACATATCAGCTGTTATTATTCCCCAAATTCTGGTCACAAAACACTACTTCTGGCGTTGTTCCACCAACGATAGCCCTCCAAATAATTCAGGTATTGGGTTTCTTGAATTTAGGTATAGAACAGTCTTGATTATGTATTTGCAGATTTCCTACTTTCCAAATGACTCAGGTGTTTTCACAGATGCCGCTCAACCAAATACGACAGTCATCTGTCCTTAATGTTTTCCAACAGTATTGAACAGTCCAGTGTTGATATTCTCGTGCAAATCTATTTCCTTTATTATTATTCAAGTACTAATACCACATATGAAAGGTTAAGGAAGAAACCGAATAGATACGTTAATTATTTTACTTTGTGCCGTGGCTCAGGAAAAAACCATTTTCCTGGAATTCTTCTTGCATATCCGTCCATATAGAAGGCGTTTTTGCATTGTGGTTTAATATGCATGAATTCCGGACTCTAATGCAATTTCTGACATTGATTTCCGGCAATTGCCGACCTTTGATGTCCCATGATACACTAGATATTTGCGGACTGGCGTTGAAACTTTGATCAGGCAGCCCTTCTTTTTCTTAGGTGTCTCAGGACCTTTACAGATCCGCCAGACGGCGCAGGCCCAAAGCACTGGCCTTGGGTAGTTTTCCAATAGGTCTAGTCAGCTCTGACGCGGCGAGCTTGTACATAAAGCCGTTGTTTATAGGAAATCTCACAGGTTTTGACTGGCATTACTCGGATGATGATTACTATTGACACTGGCCTACAACTTGAAGGGAGCACCTACCGGCCTTTTACATATTACTCTACTCTGTTCCACATTTTCTAGCATCTTTGTTTACTTTCCAGTCACTTCCTGAAGTCCAGCAGCTGCGAATGGGATATGGTCTCGGCGCCTAGCCATGAGGCGCCCATCACGAAGCGCCGTACTCCATGTTTGATACGTTTTACCTGCTGCGAGTAAGTTCTTCCAACAGGTCTAAGGCACCCACAGGCACTGATGGCTTTCCCTGTGCCCATTTATGGTCCATCTGTCGAGCATGAGAGGAGATGCCGGTGCTGTGATTCGGGTGCGCATTCACCGGGCATCCGTGACGGGGATCATGAGGCAACCCACCACCGCCCATCACATGACTACACTCCCGTGGGTGTGTGCAAGAAATATATCTCCACCAGCCATAACAGAAACCAGTGGGCCATAATTGGCCCTCAAGGATGCCCTCCCGCCGCTCCCGCCATCTAGAGTCATGTTGGCATCTGCCTGCATGCCACTCCACCACTTCTGCTCCTACGGGGGCGCGACGTCTCGAGGTTGAACAAAACAAACAAAGCGAAATCAGTTGGGACAGGCACCGAGGAAGGGTGCTTAATATCGAGTGATGGTATATGATCCACCTCCGATGATATTTCGGGGGGTCGGGGGCTGGTGGAACTTGTTCCAGGGCTTGAATAGACATGGTTCAAGGGTCAATTGGCATTCAAGGATGCGCAGAAGGCCTTGAAGAATGGTGGTCGTTCCTGAGCACCACTATCGATGTGCAGGGATTAGCCCCAACTAGGCCGGGTTTATAAGGGTCAGCTTTGACGATAGGAACACAGTATATGACTAGCTTAGATGGAATGTAGCAACTTAAGAGTACATGTAGCTTAGTTTTACTTGACGAGAGAGACACCTCACTCTCTCCGCTTCACTTTCTGCGAACGGATAGAAGTAATTAAAATTCCTTCGCTAGCCAGCTGATTGCTGCCACCTCATCAAAAAGCGAGACTGACGCGGCTTTATTAACAGGTATTGTTATCTCCTCATTAAAATAAACGATCTGCGATAGAATTCTCATCCCCCTTCTATAGTGTGGCAGCTTTAATACACAAAGGGGTACTGATTGACCGGGGGAGCCAGCGATATTGAGTCCTATTCCGGAGCCAAGAACTGATGTTATAGGGAGATATAAGGTAGTGCGACAGAGAATGATCTCTAGAGTGATGGGGAGTTGGTGCTCGATGAAACGACACAGCACGGAGTCCCAATTTCACAACGTGATCTTATTCTCTGCCATACCTCGCTAACTGAGTCTTTTTTGGTTCACCCCAGGCAGGTATCAAAAAACCTAAATGCTTTCATCTTTTTACGTGTGTTTTGCATCAAGTGCGTAAATCACCACGTGCCCTTATACCTCCGTGAACCATAATGCTAAACAGGAATTTGCTGAAATGTCACCACAGTATATAGATGACCGTCTCTACCCGGGCAGGTGTCCGCTATCCTGGCCTATGTCGCTGCCTCAACACAAAAAAAACCTGAAAACCCCCACAAACCCAGCAACACCCCCCAACCCTCCTACAACCTACTACAGCCTGATACACACCTGATCTTTCAATATCATTCTGCCCACTACCACAAACCCCCCCAGCGTCGGGACCACCGCCATCAGCGAGCACACCACAAAAAGACAGACTTTCCCCCACCCCATATTCCAAATATACTCCAGATCCGCAGCGCACGGATACCGATACGCCAGCGGAACAGCGACGGTAACACGCCGATTCTCCGACCACCCGAAGTATCTCAAAAACGGCGGGGGTCGGATAATAAATGTTTCCGCCGGGAGCCGGAAGAGTGTGCGGCCCGTGCGGCTGAGTGTGGTTGTGAACTGGTCGCCAAAGAGGCAGACGAGCTGGCCGACGACGAGCTGGGTGACGGTGAAGAAGCGCTCGACGGCGGTGCTGTGAGCAGGCTGGAAGTGCGTCATGATGTGGATCATGATGTAGGGGAGGATGAAGCTGATGGTGGAGGTGGTGGAGACGACGAGGGTTTGTTGGAGTACTAGGGTCTAGTGTGGAGGCGCTGGTATTAGAGATATGTGTGCGTATATTTATTGTATGTCTTCGGGTTTATTGTAGGGGGAATGATGGTCTGACATACCCTGTTGTGCTTTAGCCACGACTGTTGGCTGTTATCCGTTAGGGAATAAACCCGACCAATTGCGCCAGCCGTCTTTGCCTCCGCATCCACCATCCACGGTGCCCGTTTCTCCCCGCCCTCTGGCGCAGAGGAAGCACCACCGTTATTTGCCAGCTCTAAGCAGGACTCGCTACCCGCCGCCCCAGAACCACCGCCCGACGACATCCCCGCCGCTTCCCGGCCGCGCAGAGGCGGTTGGTAGTCCTTCTCCCCGCGGTAGCGCACAAGGAACATTGCGTTGTATCCCGGCTGTAGTAGCGACGCAGTGAGGTTGAGAAACGACATGAGAATGTAGGGGATGACTGTCAGCGCGTATGCCGCGTAGCCAAACCGCTCAAACTGGCCCTTGTAGGCGTCATAGAGCTCGTAGGAGCCGTAGCCAATCTGTAGCATTGCGATGGCGGACTTCATGATGTTTGAGTTGCAGGCAACAGCGGTTGGGTATCGAATGGCGCGGCCGGTGGTGCAGGTGGTGGCGGTGCTGTCTTCCGGTAGTAAGGCCTCGACAGGGGCGTAGGGTGGGACGAGAACAAGTTCATATGGACCTGCCGCTCCCTGGTCCTCCGAACCACTACGTGTGTTCGGGCAGATGCTGGTCGGGGTGGCTCTCCGAGCGGAGAACGAGTCAATTGGAATGCGTCCATGCACGGTCGTCATCGCCGGCGAGACCAGCTCCCTATATATCCAACCCCACATTTAATATTCTTTCCCACCATCACAAGCATGACGTCAGAATTAGAACCACACATACCCCCTCCTGAACCTCGCCGGAATCAAGAAGCACAGCGCCCGCGCCTTGGCCGCCCGCGCCAGGTCGTCCCGGCACCGCGCCATGCTTTGGCCGATGATGTAGCTGGAGTACTGGACGCCCGAGTAGGGGAGCAGGACTGCGATGCCGCTGTGGAAGAGATTTGTAAGCATGCCTGCGCCGGGCTCGCTGATGATGGTGAAGGCGTGCAGCACGTAGTTGAGGAGGAAGAACTTGCACACGTCGAGGCCCGTGGTGGGGCGGCAGTAGAGGTCGCCCTTGTGGCCGGGGATCGCGGTGCGGTTCATGGTGGGTGTTGTGATGTGCGTGGGGGGGGGGGGGGGGGGAAGGAAGGATGGGGTGGGAGGTAGTGGGGGGTTCTTATCACTGGGATGCTGTGTGTTGTTCAGCAGAATGTGCTGCGGGGGTGAATCTGCAATAGGATGGGTGATATTGAGATGTGACAGTGGTTGCATGTGCATTCCTGCCCTTTGGTCAGCAAAGTGTAGGTTTGAGCATCGGCGCTAAGTATAGTAACACACTCCTTAAGAAAACTCCAAACCGACAGGCAGTGTGTTTGTCGACCTTGCAATGAGATGAGTGGATTGTCATCTTGAGAATCATCACCTGCAGGCCAATCGAGGTACAGCCGAGGTACAGAGATTTCGGTAATTTTTGGTTGCCGTTTCAATAAAAAATATGTATGGGAATACCATACAAGATTAGAAACACTTAAATCATCACTCTAAAAATGGGAGTGCACACGCCTGAAGAAGGGGCTCAAAGTTCCAAGTTTCTTTAAGCTCCATCCTGAGATTAATCCATCTGTCTTTGAAGAACTGGATATTTTCCGATGAGGTTGGGTGGTTGTTTCGGGCAGCCCAACATGGCTACCTCCGCCGCAAAAAGGGTATACTGCCAATACCTCTGTCCCAGTACTATACAGCGCTAGGTAATAAGTGACGGAACGAGCTGAGACAGAGTGATGCCTGCTTTGGGTAAAACGCCATCAAAATACGGTGGTTGCAGGTATAACTGTGTCTCACGGCGTTTCATCACTTGTTACCTATCGCTGTACATAAGCCAGGGATTTGAACCTCTGGACGGGAACGGGAGGGTCTTCGTGTAACACTCAACCACGATCAGCTTTATGTAGGATGTTTACTGGAGGAGATTTCTTCATGTGAGATCATCAGTCCCTATCAACTCCGTCCACCAGCTTGACGTAACGCATTGGAAGGTGATTGGAATATATATGTAGCTCAAAGCACACCCCGGATCGCGATGTTCGCTGACTGCATGTGTACACTGCTAGAAGTAAGAACTGAAGCTTTTAGCATATACATGTGCAATTATTGTGATTCTCTAGCTCAACCCATTAGGAAAACACCCATGGTCTATACCTCGTGCTGCGCTGGTGGCGGAATGGTGAGTTAGGATGATAATTAACGCCTACTACTCTCCAGCCAAGCCCTAACCCTGACTCTACACCACTCCCTGCTACACAATGATTAAGACGTACTGGTGGGTTGCAGTACATGCTAGTAGCTCTGAAGAGAGAATTGATTTTGCTCCATCATTTTTTGTGGCTGTCTAACGGTGTTTTCTCCGCACTGTGATGCTCTATATATATGCGTCACCGAAGATGATTATTGGTGTGTGCATGTGGTCGGTGGAGTCGGTGAATGATGCGTATGAACTGCAGTACTGACCTCCCTGATCGAGTTCCACCGTAGTGGTCAGTGCTGTTGTATCTGCCACGGGCAGCTCTGGAACGTCACGGGTGTGTGTTCGGAGGTTCCAGGAGTTCTTACTGCTGTTAAGCTGCTCGCACCACAGAAGCGTGATACGTTATATCATGAAATAACCTAGACTGTGTGGCCGGCGGTCTATATGGTCTTTATGGTTGGTACACATTATGGCCTCCAGCCACTTTCGGGGGACTCCCCCTTCTGTCTGGGACAATACTGTGCATCTTCGTTACTCCCGGTTTATAATACAACCTCCGTTGAACAAGCAGTGCTCACGCGCAGGAGAGGGCAGTCTATACAGGTTGGGTGCGCGCGTTCGCTGTACTCCGCGGATAAATCACTACTTTGAGATATTTTTGGCTTTATCTAGAATCGTAACAACGAGTCTCTGAGATATCACACTATGATGATATTTCTAGGATTAGGTGAAACGGTTTCACTAGGGAAGGGATGGTTTACCCTCAAGTCTCGAGCTTTGCTACTTGTTGTGTTATTGAATCTGGACTAGCTGGTAAGCGCTGTATTCCGAGATTCTTCACCTATTTTGACCCATTGACATGAGCCCTAGACTCTTCGAGGATTTATCTGCAAGGCAGTCTAAGGGTAAGAGGTGCTAGTTACCACATAGGAAATACTCTGTCTCATATCCGATTTCTAATGTAATTGAGGACAATGTTTGTGCACAAGCAGTCCACCGATCATCAAAAGCGGCTGATATTTCACGACCTAGGCATGCGCAAAGCCTCACTGGGTTTGGTAGTATGTTTATGAAGAGTTCCCTGAAATCTTTACGTATTCATTGAGAACGGATTTCCTCACAGCTGTCGTGTAATAATTCTAGAGGACCTAAATTTTCAGTTTGAGGTGAGGACGCCTTTGGTAATATGCAGTTTTAATTGGACGTGGTTACAAGTACTAACACTACAACTCGCGACTAATCGTATTACTCTCTTGCAGTCTTTTTTGTGTTTAGAAACTGCCCTGTCCCATTCCTGGATCCTACCTATTCAGCGGACAACTCGAAAAATCGTATTAACGTAAGAGACGTGGATCAGTGCCATGTGTTTGAACATGATTCTTTGAAACTGGGGAATGAAACTTAGGTAATCCTGGACCACGTTTCTCGGGTGCTGAAATAAGGTGAGATGAACCGTTAATGCCCGAAACCATGCTCACTATAAGAGCCTTTACTAAGTCCGAGTAAACTGTAGCAAACCTGAGCTCAAGAGCTAAGGAATTCAAAAGGCTTCCCTCCTCCTTTCTATTAATTAATACATACTTAGCTTGCTTATCTTTCCTTCCCTCTGTACCTCAATGGCGATATAGTACCTACGACATCAAGACTGAGCCGAGCACTGTTATCATAAACCCTCAAGGGTACAAATTCAATTATGCACCGAAATCTCAGCCGAGTGGGTTACCGGCTGGCGGACATCCGGGATATTACAAGTTTCCATTGAATGGGATAGAAAGGAACTCTGGAATAATAGTTCAAGGCCTCCCAGCTCAGGTCTTAAGGCCCTGAAAACAGAATGCTTCTAGTCGGTTCACCGCCAGTTACGTAATGGCAAGAGGCTTCCCCAATCTTCGGAGCTAAAGTAACCACTCCCTCTAGTTCCATATCGGGGTTTTGATCCTTCAAACATCGTTACTAGTTCTATCTCAAACAGAATCGGCCATAATACCTAGATATCTAAAGATTGCTCCGGTAGAGTCCCACGGAGCACCCCCGAGAGCAATCATTTTCCTCCCAGTAATATGTATCATCACAAATACAAAAGGTGAACGCCAAAGCCGCTTAACGAATGCATCCAGTTTATTGCTTGGGATTTGCTAGCTGTTCAATATGTCGTTCAAAGTTAACCGCTTTCTTTTTCCCGACGCCGATCGCACTCCCGATGAAGTAGTCTATCGTTCATCCAGCTTGCGGAGAAAAACCTCACCCAGCCGCCTCTAAGATATTATACAACCTCTCCAACCGGAAACGTAAATCGTGAGGTAGTAGTTATCACCACTCCCCCGCCCCACCTACTCCTTCAGACCCCGGGTAGCGCTCACCTATTGTTTACAAGACATCACACGGCGGAGGCTTTACAAACTGAAACTTTAGTACATCAGTCGAGCATCTCTCATACCCTCGAGATGATGAGCACCTTTCCCAGCTTACAATTATAGAAAAATTCATTATCACCTGAGGTCAGGAATGGCCTTGGTTAGCGTGCATGCAGTTTTGATTGCACAATGGTCACGAGTGAGCATTAACGAACTAAAACTTGCATTTCGCGCGTATGGTGAGCTGCTGATACATGTGGGTGAGGGAATAAAGGGGGAGAACCGATAGTTCAGCGGGTCATGTATAGAATCGACGTGAGTTTTAGCGGTGATCGCGTCATGGTATATCACTCGGTAGTGTAGGAACGATTAAAATGATTTCGCGGTCTGTTACATCCTAACTCCGGGGTGTGCTCAAGATTCTACTGGTATATGCTCTTTCTTCTTTGAGTAGTGATTTCTTGTTGGTCGATCTTGAGTGGTATTGTTAGGTGATGTTACAACAGCGGGGGGTCGTTTCGGGTATAGCAAAAGCTTTAGCTATCAGCACCTTAATGAAGCTAGGTTAACCACTCTAGCGGTCAGTACCTTACCTCGGTCAGTACCTTACCTCGGTCAGTACCCTAACTAGGTCAGTACCTTGCCTTGGTCAGGGGGATAAAGACCTCGGGGAATATCATCCGAGTGATGTATCATGATCGAGTGATCACACATGAGTTGAGGACGTTACTTGGTCGAGTGACTGAGCATGACCGAGTGATGGCTGACGCATAAGCTCTCAAACATAGTATATTCAGCTCTGGCCAGTTTTTGTATACTTACTTGGGAAATAAGTAAAGGAAGCTTTCCATTGAAATGGGTACACAGCTTGGCTGATCGATTCTGTTACGGTATTAACAAAGAGCAAGGAATAATGTCAGAATATCGGACGCTCTCCTCCGGGGTTTATCAGGCCAGATGGCCGGAGGTCTCTGATGAAACGGGACAGGGCCTGAAATAGCTGCATCTGAGCATGACTCAATATGGAGTTCGCCTGGGGGGTTGGTATCACAAGGTGAATGTGTAGGTTCATTTTACCTGAAGTGGAAATGGGTCACGCGGGCTTGAGATGAATCACTCGTGGGGAAAGGGAAGGTTAGTTCACTTGTAAAATGTAGAGAAGAAGTATTCAGAAGCTATGTATTCAATTTAAATTACATCTATCTAGTTTGCTTTCATATCACTCACATACCATGGCGCAGAATGAAATCGGCCAATTAATTATTTAATAATTGCAGAATGAGAGCTTAGAAAGAGGTCCACCCATATCTCTAATCATATCATCAGGAAATTTAAAAAATTGGAATTATTACAGGGCTGAACGGTGGCTGGATTGTAAATTTGAAATAGAAATGCGAAGTACGGAATGGAAGATCTAACAACCCTCTGTACACGGAAACAAACTACTCCAAGAAAAAGGACAGTCAAGCAGCTAGGACACGGGCTCATACGCTAGTTGAGGGAGGAGGTGCCGTCGCCAGCGCCATTCCAGCTTCACCATTGGTAGACGCCTACAGTAAATCAGCCCGAAGATTAGTAGTTCAGTAAGACCTAACGCTAAACGGGCTGGAGGGTGCTGCTACCAGCACCTCTCCAGCCCGAAGATTAGTAGTTCTAGTAAGTAGGTCCTAACGCTAATCGAGCTGGAGGATGCCGTCTCCAGCATCTCTCCAGCTCGACGATTAGTAGTAGTTTTCAGCTCGAATAAAAGTAAAGTGTTTCAGCTCATCTCCCCAAAGGGTTCCGGCCGTCGCCAGAACCTCTCCAGTTCGAAGATTAGTAGTTATTGTAGGTATATGTGTTAAAGCAATTCTTGCAGCTCATCGCCCTGAAGGGCCCTGTCACCAGAGCCTCCCCAGTCCGAAGATTAGTGTGTTCCAAGAACCGATCCCTATGAGCTAGTCTTCCTGGAGGGCCCTGTCACCAAAGCCTCCCCAGTCCGACGATTAGTGGGTTCCGAGAACCGATCCCTATGAGCTCAGCGTCCTGAAGGGCCCTGTCACCAAAGCCTCCCCAGTCCGACGATTAGTGGGTTCCATGAACCGATCCCTATGAGCTAGTCTTCCTGAAGGGCCCTGTCACCAAAGCCTCCCCAGTCCGACGATTAGTGGGTTCCGAGAACCGATCCCTATGAGCTCAGCGTCCTGAAGGGCCCTGTCACCAAAGCCTCCCCAGTCCGACGATTAGTGGGTTCCATGAACCGATCCCTATGAGCTCAGCGTCCTGAAGGGCCCTGTCACCAGAGCCTCTCCATTTCGGAGGTTAGCAGTTCGTTCAAGCCTCACCGAGGGATGCCGTCACCAGATCATCTCCCCAGCTTGGGTGTTAGTAAATCTCTGGAAGTGAAGAGAAGGGTAATAGTTACCAATACTTACCAATCAGCTAGGTGCTGAAGATGTTCTTCTTGGTGGTTGTCTTCGGGCCTGGAAGCGGTGAAGAATTGAAGAGGGAGAGGAAGGGAAGCCCGCTATATATACTCCATGAAATGTAAAAAGTTGAATTCTTTGGAATTAGGGCTAGCTGGGGTTAGCCCTCCAAGGCGGGCAATTCTGAAGCCAAGGCGGCGAATCTTAGGGCTTAAATGTTCTAGAACCTAGGAGACATTCGACAAGAATCTTCTAGAGTAACAAACATTAGTAAAGAAGACTTGAGAATCTTCTAGAGTAACAAACATTAGTAAAGAAGACTTGAGAACGTTATTAGATATGGGATTGGATGGCCTAGACCGTAGCAAACATTGCTATAGAATCTTCTGGTACGTAGCAAACATCACCACCAAGCGTTGTAGAAACCTCTAGACTTGAGCTCGGAGGGTCTAGAGTATACCAAAGACGGGTATAGAACAATTGAAAGAGTGGCATACATCACTTGAGAGACATGTAGAAGCTGGTAGACGTGAGCTCGAAAGGTCTAGAATCTAACAAATACTGGTGCGGAAACATCTAGAGCTTAAAGTCTTGGGCTCCAATGGCTTAGAATGTAGCAGACGCCGGGCCCCGAGAGTTCCAGAACTTGGAACTCTCGGGCTGAAGATGTAGAATATACCAAACTAGGGTACAAAATCTCCGAAGACACTGTATCTCTCAGATACAAATGCCTAGATTGTCGCAAACATTTCTAGAGATTCTTCTGGAAGCCAGGATAGGATTCAGAGACCTGGTGCGCTATATCATCATCGGCAGCGGGGTTACGGTAAAGGTTATATTAGTTAAATCGTCACTACAACGCTGACTCGCCAAGCAAAAAAGAATGTTTCTGGTAGTGGTGTTTTTATCAAAGAGTAGATTTCCCACGAGGGCTCAACAGTGATTATCTTTTGACGGCGCAAAACATAGTAAAATAGAGATTGATTGAATCGCTTCAAACCTACCTGCAACTGGTCAAGCACTGAGATCATGATCTATGATGGTGGACTGGTTTCACAAGCCCCTGATGCATCAAGGCCGAATAACCTTTGCTGTGCTTGGTCCCGGATATGCTGAGTATGGGAAAGATGAACCAATAAGCTACCTCAGAATTCGTCGCAGGTATCAGTATTTGGTCCAGGATATGTGCCCTATTTATGAAGAATCTCCGGTTAAGATAATTCGCATATGACGGGGTACTATATGGCAATATTTAACCATTGATCACTGCAAGGAGCCCGCCGTTCCTAAACCCCCCAGATACAAAGTCATGTCTGGATTTCGAGTATTGCCTGTGAATACAAACATTTGAATGGTTTCATTAAATCTCTAACCCTAATAGTTTGGTATCATTCGCTGAATATGGTGGGCTCTGTGATTATCCCTTGTGTTGAAAATATGGGCGCGGTAGGAACTAGGCCAACAATACTGTGCATAAAACGGGTTTCAAGGACTTTGATATACACATCGTGACCGAGGCATACACAAATGAACTACCAAACAATCCATCCGCCGTAACTACCAAACAGCTTTAGAGTGGAACAATACAATCTTTCCCACTAGCGCCATATCGGAATCCACACATTGCCTGTCAGTGTGTGAAGTTCTAAGACTTTAGTTTTCTTCCAGCCATGGTTCAAGAACCCCGTATGCCACTCCAGTGTGTACGACCCTTTTCAAATAGTAGCCCTCTCTTTATTTGTTAACGTGTCTAACTAGTGGTAATGGAAGGTAGCAAGCTTATCACGAAAGCACAGAATGAAACACCGTTGATGTGCAAAATTAGATCGGCAATCCAACGGTGGTATCTATGGTGCAGGATAGCTTTACGAAACGTTCAATGTAAGATTTGACCTGAAGAGTTCAAATGAAAATGTTTTCGGAATCTACATGAACACAACAATTCGCGTCGGGAAGGCATAGATTTCTTTGCAGTCAATTACGAAAGGGGGTGGAGGAAGAACAAATATCATCTTCAAAGACCTTACCCGCATTACCTGGTAAACCACTTTCTCGCGTGGGTGGAGCATAGGTGCGGGCGAAGAAGGCACATTAGTTACTTAAGTACAATTCGAGAAAACAGGGCCTGATTCGTGCTGGAGTATTGTGGTAGTGATATAGTTTGTTAAAAACTGCTGCATTTTTAAATCACTCGGGTTAATTCGGGAATTCTCTGATTACTGTAGTTATATAGGAGGATATTTACATGAAAGGACGGTTCTTCAAGAAGACGGATAGTTACAAGGGACTGTTGTGTTGCAGCCTGGCTACGCTAGGTTTGTGTTGATATATGTTTTTTCAGGTCGTGATGGTAGGGCATTGGTACGGCCTTTATCAAACTGTAGTATTCTTGAAGGGCCACACCACTACGATAAGCCCGCTGCTACATGCAACTACTGCGTTATCGGCAAACAGCGGCCTGTTCAATGCAGCCGTTGCCCCGTAGCAGAGTTAATGCATGACATAGCTTACGTATTACCAGACTAGTGGCACTCATGCAGCATAGAACCGGTCTTTGCTAAGCTCTCAAACCTATCGGACTCCAGTTGCCCAGGTGTCTTTTCACAACTTCGCACTGGAGATAAAGCCGCATCCGAGCAGCTTGGTTGCGGGCCTGTTTTTATTACTGCATTAAATGCAATATAGTCGGGCTACTGTTTCCTGACGGCTAGGAGATAAAGGCGGGTTTATATAAACTTAATATCCATGCGGGCCTATTATAGATTTTACTCAACAAATTAGTAGTACACTTGTATCCAAACCGCGCCATTCTTGTATTCCTCGATGATAATTTCCACGATTTTGGGGAATAATCTTCTTAAGCTAACCACTTTTGGAGGTCATGTTACTAGGTAGTAGCACTAACCATTCTTGGATTAATCTATTTTACTTCTGTGCAACTGACTCATTAATTAAAAGATCGGAAGTCATTGCAACAGTATCCCCAAACAGAATTACGAGGTTTAATTAACCCGTGAGTAAATATTCAACGATAATTTGCATGTCCACACCCCTAACACTAGGTACAAAAACAAACAGAATCTTTTCGATAGTATGAAATAAAAGATATATGGTGCGTCCAGCTATAAAGGTAGTCAAGAATTGGGGCGAGGTCGATGTTGAATAACCTTGTATGAAACAACTTATAAAGAATCTAGTTGTTAAAATGTAATAGTGATGAAGAAGAATTTTACCAACGAAATGTTTGATATCTCACCTGGTTAGTAAGTTATTCAAGCTTGAAATTCGATATTTTAGTATGTAAATATCGCCAAGACTTAGCAAAGTGGAACGGTTTCATACCCATTTATATCTTAGAGAAGCAAACTTAATCAGGCCATGACAGTGATGCAGCAGAATGCCCTTTCATTGGCCAATGAGGCCATATTGTAGCCACAATTGTTCCACTTTTGTATTTTCTATATGCCACCTCATTACCTTTAAGAGTATGCGCACCATAATAACTATTTAGCCTATGAACTAATTAACATTAGAATTATTTACAGAAAAGAGCAGAATAAAACATACATCTACATTCGGCTGTCAATTTTCTTAACGATTTTTTCCAACTGAAATGTCGGTATGCTTCTACTGGTCAGATGGAAAAAAACATCCAATGACCCATGAATAAGCGCATTTGCAAATTAATTTTTCTACGTGTTATTGCAGGAACAATGCCAGTACGCGTTGACGTGAAAAATGATGGGGAAAGACCATACCAGTACCTGTATATACACAAATATAACGGTTTTGTGCCTGTCAAAAAAAAGTATCAGTACGCGTTGACGTGCCATATGAAGGAGACAAGCGTACATCTATGGTAGCAGCGGATACTTTGCGGCCGCGAGTTTGCCGGTTCAGTTTGGAAAACAATGGGTGAGTTTGGTAGTGGGTGGGTGGGTGATGGATAGGTATAGTAAAAGCTTGGCTACTCCAAAAATAAATTTGGCATTTGCAAAAATAAAATTGGTAATTGCAAAAGCACAGAAAACAGAGATAAATAGAGCCACAATGCCAGGATTTTTTGAATGATCCAGACATTCAACCACACTCACACATTCACGTTGGATCCTCCCAGGCTTGGTTCAATCATATATTCTCCTACTCCTGATGTTCTCACTCCTATTTCTGCTGTTGCTCCTCCATATATAGCCTAGAAAAGACTCCCAAACATGCCTTCTGTCGAGACTTAGGCTGGCAAGGCTGTTAATACTACCGAGCCCTCGCCCTTCCAGAGGAGTCTACCTCTGAGTTTGAGGTGTAGATTGCCCTTAAGTTCGTCATTTGTTACTAGGTTTGCAAATTATTGTCACATCGTCCAGAAAAGACATCAACATCTTCCACTTATCGATACTTGTTGAGTATTAGGTGCCTTGAGCTAAGTTTAGCAAACCCGTGGTCGCTTGGCAACTGGACACCACCCCGTAATACTTAAGGGCAGCAACAAAAATAAAAACCCGCAACCAATAAATACAGTAAAGTGAGAAATAGAACTAGTAATAGATCCTACTACATCTAGAATGTTAATCTATCATATTGTATGACCCCCATGATTCCTTATAGTAGTAGTCATTCTCCTTACATACTGTCTATATAATGATAGAATATCTCTCATTTTTTCATAACCATCGTTTGAGATAAGACCAAGTACTTTCATTGGGGTTGAAGTATGGAGAGTATGCCGGCCAATCCATTCTTGAGACACCATTCATCAACCTATATCTTTTGAAATAACCTGATGTATGGTGCGCCTAATCATAAAGGTAGTCAAAAAATTGGTGTGAGGTCGAGGTTTAATAACTTTCCAATGAAACAAATTAGAAAAAATCCGTATGGTAAAATCCAAGTACTAGTGATGATGAAGAGTTTTACCAGGCAGATTTTTGATATCTATCCTGGTTAAAAAGTTATTCAAGCTTGAAATTGGGTATTTTAGTATGTAAAATGCGCCAAGCAATCACAAAGTGGAACAGGCTTGGCAGTAGGGTAACTGCAACCTCAACACACCTCAACCTCACCTTTATGCACCCACAGCTGGTGGGGAACAACACAACCAGTTTTCAAGAGTTAAGCTCGTAATTTTGGGAGGTAATAGTCGATTAGCTTAATAGTATAGAAAAAATTTAAACGGGATTTTTACATGCACAATAGGGATACAACTTACGTTTCCGTCGTTAAAAGCACTATATATCATTATCTATTGAGTATAAAATTATTTTCAAGGTTCTATATTGTCCCGCTACGTCTTATTTACTATATTCCCGAAGGGGGGAATAATATCTTGTGTGGTTGTTGTGCACAAAATTATTTGGTGGGGGTGGTTGCTATGGGGCTGGGAATGATAGGAATGCAACATTATTGTCCCCTTACTTTATGCACCATAACTCTATGAGTTTTCGAGATTAAGACAAGCCCTTTTCACAGTATCTAGCTGGATAGCATAGGTAGGACCTGACATTCTCGTTCACCTGCTAGCTCCAACGGTTCCAAGCAGCGATTATGTAAGTATGTCAGGCATCATGGTAACCCTGCACACTCAACCCCCAACCTACCCCACCCCACTTTATACAACATAACTCCATCAGATCTCAAGATTGAGACTTGCCCTTCTAATAGCGTATAGCTGACATGTATACCTTGGACCCTACTCAACCGTTTTTTAACAGCCCTTACGGTTCTTTAGAACGATTATGTAATGTGTCAGTCATTATTGTTACCCTGCCAACTAGGTACCCCCCCCACCATATGGGTTATAACTCCATGAGTTTTCGGGATATTGACAAGCCCTTTTCAGAGTAGCTTCCTGGTTAGTAGGGTGTTCTTTTAAAGCCCACGTTCGAGGTGTATCACAAAGCGTTAAATTCCCGATTTTTGGGTGTAAAAAATATATAGGTGTAACCATACACTACATACCCCTCATCTACCCCACTTTAATATCTACAATATTTAGCAATCATTCCCTATACACTATTACAACATTTATACAACATGGGCCGCATTACAAATCTCACAACACTTAAGAAAGGCCTTGGCTCACAGCTGAATAAGAGAAGGCACATAGCTACTAAGGGTTCCCCTATCATCAATACACCCATGAGACCCAGAACTACAACATGGCGTCTCAAATCGAAAGCTGCAGCAGCTGAACGAGCTCTCCATACTGCTGCCCTCCTCAAACCCAAATATACACCTGCAAAAACTCCCATCACCTTATTGAGTCAAGCAAATAGTGGGGCATCTACACCTAGCAAATTACAAACTGGCACTGTCAATAGCACTCCTTATACTACAATGGCAATAGCTAGCAGTGAGGATAATGATAGTGTCGGGAGTCAGGATGCTGGTGATAGCAACTCCTTGATACAAGATTTGGTGGAGGAGGATGACCAGGATGAAGATTTTGAAGATATTGAGGAAATTATCCAACAATCAACAAAACTACAACAACTGCATCTAGAAAGCGAAGAGGCTATTCAGGAAGCTCAAGAATTATGGCCAGATGTGGAGACAGTTGCTCTTCAATACAGTGTCTTATATAAAGGTGAGAATTTTCTCAGGTAACATTTTCGGGTTTTTTTGCTAATTGAGATATCTTATAGGTATTCAAGATATGAAGCTCCTACTAGCCTGTAGTGAAGCTCCCAATGGTCACGATTTCACCTGGCACTTGCAGGTATTGCAGTTTATGCATTGGCAAATAAGGGGTATCAAAAACCCCCACCTGCTAGCCCTACCTTCCAGGAGAGAATGTGCCATGAATGTGGCTATCGGTTTTGGCAAAGGAGGAAGGGTTAGAGATAGGATATTAAACAATGAGAAGCAGTGGATTAAAGGGAGAAAAATCGGGAGTAGCAAGCAAGGCAAAATGGCTAAAATGGTGTCAATGTTGGAGGATGAGGGTACCATGATGGCTATCCAAGAATGTATAGCAAGTGCCAATGGAGGTCAGTAATTTCTACTCTTGATATGTGATGAATTGAGGCTGATATTCCCGCAGGTATTAGAGCAGAAATACTATGCAAAGCTGTGTCTGAATATTGGCAGTCTCAAATGCCATCTATGGATAGGCAACAAGAAATCGAATTATTATCCTCTTCCCTACAGGAGCTTGATACCACAGATGATACCACTACTACCACTAGTAAAAAGCTCACTATCCACGCCAATACAGCAAGGAAATGGCTACATAAATTAGGCTATAGCTGGAAAGAGGTCAAAAAGGGTGTCTATAAAGATGGGCATGAGAGGGAGGATGTGGTTGAGTACAGGCAGAATGTTTTTCTTAAAACATTGGAGGAGCTAAAACCGAGAATGCCATACCCTTTAAGAGGCCCTGATGGAGATGTTAAAGAGGTGGATATACAATGCCTACCAGCTGGAGCAACTCTTTGCATACCTGTCACTCATGATGAAGCTACCTGCAATGCCAATGATGGACCCCACCACCAATGGATCAAAGGCGATGAGAATCCACTCAGAAAAAAATCCAGAGGACAAGGGCTTCATATTTCCGAGTTTATTACACCATATGGCAGGCTGAGGATACCTGAGTATATTTTATTGGACCATGAATTACTTCAGTATGGTTTCTATAAAAGAGATGCCACTGAAATAATTCAGTGTGGTGGGGATATATGGTGGGACCAAGACCAGATTGTACAACAGACTATAACTGCTGTAAAAATTTTCGAGGCAGCATACCCAGGATGTCAGGCATTATTCCTTTTTGATAATGCCACTAGTCATAGTGCTTTTGCTGAGGATGCCTTAAGGGCAAACAGGATGAACAAGGGGCCTGGTGGAGAGCAGCCACACATGAGAAATGGTTATTGGTTTAAAGAAAATGGAGAGAAAGTAGTCCAGACTATGGATTATGATAGGGAGGATGGGTGTGTGCCTACGAATTTGAGGGGGGAACCTAAGGGCTTGCAGGCTGTTTTGGAAGAGAGGGGACTTTGGCCTAAAGGTGGTTTATATCTTGACTGCTCTAGTAGGAGGTCGTCAACAGGAGGGAAAATCCAACACCAGAAACCAGATTGTTGTGCCAGAATGCTGCTCTCTCAACAGCCGGATTTTTTGGAACAGAAAGGTAGAGTGCAAGAGGTTGTTGAAGCTAAGGGACATATGATATTGTTCTATCCCAGGTTTCATTGCGAGTTAAATTGGATAGAGTACTTTTGGGCCCGAGTAAAGCTTTATACAAGGACTAACTGTGGCTATGATATCAAGTCTTTGAGGAGGAATGTCCCTCTAGCTTTGGAAGAGGCATCCTCATTAATACCTAAGTGGTGGGGAAAGTCTTTGAGAATTATGGATGTTTATAGAGATGGAACAGTTTATGGTACAGAAGAGTTTAAAGCGAAGGCTTATAAGAGTCATAGAAGGGTTGCTGCTAAAGACTCTAAATTGTTTTGAGTATTTTATGTATTAAGGTCTCAGCACATTCATATATTTTTTTCTCTACATAACCAAAAATCGGGAATTTAACGCTTTGTGATACACCTCGAACGTGGGCTTTAAAAGAACACCCTACTAACCAGGAAGCTACTCTGAAAAGGGCTTGTCAATATCCCGAAAACTCATGGAGTTATAACCCATATGGTGGGGGGGGTACCTAGTTGGCAGGGTAACAATAATGACTGACACATTACATAATCGTTCTAAAGAACCGTAAGGGCTGTTAAAAAACGGTTGAGTAGGGTCCAAGGTATACATGTCAGCTATACGCTATTAGAAGGGCAAGTCTCAATCTTGAGATCTCATGGAGTTATGTTGTATAAAGTGGGGTGGGGTAGGTTGGGGGTTGAGTGTGCAGGGTTACCATGATGCCTGACATACTTACATAATCGCTGCTTGGAACCGTTGGAGCTAGCAGGTGAACGAGAATGTCAGGTCCTACCTATGCTATCCAGCTAGATACTGTGAAAAGGGCTTGTCTTAATCTCGAAAACTCATAGAGTTATGGTGCATAAAGTAAGGGGACAATAATGTTGCATTCCTATCATTCCCAGCCCCATAGCAACCACCCCCACCAAATAATTTTGTGCACAACAACCACACAAGATATTATTCCCCCCTTTGGGAATATAGTAAATAAGACGTAGCGGGACAATATAGAACCTTGAAAATAATTTTATACTCAATAGATAATGATATATAGTGCTTTTAACGACGGAAACGTAAGTTGTATCCCTATTGTGCATGTAAAAATCCCGTTTAAATTTTTTCTATACTATTAAGCTAATCGACTATTACCTCCCAAAATTACGAGCTTAACTCTTGAAAACTGGTTGTGTTGTTCCCCACCAGCTGTGGGTGCATAAAGGTGAGGTTGAGGTGTGTTGAGGTTGCAGTTACCCTACTGCCAAGCCTGTTCCACCCACCAAACCTGACTTGTCACCTTTTGTTACCTTTATGTGTGGGCGCACCATACAGATATTTGTGCCATCTACTATAGATTGGCCTCCACCACCAGGTCTAGCTGGTGCCTCCAACATAGGTATGATACAAGGGCCAAGGATTTCATAGCAGTAATGAACAGGGTAGACTCCGAGGCGGTCACTTTTGTCTACCCTCCATTCTCATTCATTTTACTCAAAACAACCAGAGGGGTATGGTGACCGTAGGTAAAACCGGCCCAGAACATGACAGGATGTTTGTTGCCAGAAAATGTAGGCTCTAGGTGTTGTTCTTCAAGTGCTGTCCCTGGTGGTCATCGTGCCTTTGTCCGGCCTCCACCAAATCCTATGTCAACCTTGATCTCCTCGGTAAAAATCATCCTCCGAGATTCGATTCTTGTCTATTATCGTTTTCCCCTAGCGAAATGAAGTATAGCGCTCTTAGGTACTTAATCCAAGTGAGGCCTTTTGCGCGTGAAATTCACAAAATATTTGTCCCTCCGTAAAGCATTATCGACTGTTGTTTCAGAGGCAGTCATATTGAATTCATTGATACTTTCGCGTAATATTGCATGTTCATTGGCGTCACTGAGGCGTCGTAATCACCTTCTAGCTATTTAATCTAGCTTAGGCTTTTTTCCTCAGTGCGTTGGAGGCTGAAGTATGCGAGTGGTTCTCCATCGTGAAATTATGCGTTGAGCTTCAAATTTGGAAACACCTATTTCTTTGGCAATTTTCCGATAGCTCTCGCGTTCTGGATGCATTTCTTCAAGCGTGACACACTCCTCTTCAGTGCTCATGCGTCGTTGTTTTGTACTACTTTCAATACGTACCCTGACCGATCGTTATTGATGGGGGTTAGGTGTTGTCATTACAGGAGGAGTTTGGGGAGTGCCCCATTACCAATCGGCCGCGGCATTACTTTGCCTCATGATTTTTGTCTGACATTAGTTGAAGTTTCGACCATTCCAGATTGTGCTTTATCCTTGTTATCGCCCACTTCCCGAACCTGAATACCAATTTGGTGGCCCCGCAATTCTTTTCGTAGCTCTTAGTAACTCTCGAGATGTATGACATGGGTATTTCTACCGGTCATTGGGTGTTATCATGACTTGAAACTGCTCGTTCACGTTTCTCATCTCTGACATTTCTTGCAACATCTCTGTTACCTCGACTTGCCTCTCTGCCATTGACTTATCATAGTCCTCCATGAACTCGTTTTTAAACCTGGATCCTGCGGCTCATTCAGCTGTATTTGACCATGATCCTGCGGCTCATTCAGCTGTATTTGTCGTTTGATCTTTCCGTCTAATTTTCAATTCGATGATGCCTAGACCTTCTGTGAATCTATGTTCTATTATTTCTAAATTGTCCCTCTTTGGTTGATGTATTTGATCGTTTCATTGTTATTTGTGATTGGGCTTCTTTCGAACGGGTCGTCGTTCGGGGATGAGACTAGATCTATATGTTGTAGGCTTACTACCGGGCGGATTTTCATGTTTTGAAAGATCTCTAGCTCAACAGCTTTCCCATCTGCTATGAGTCTTTTGATTCTATATGCTGGAAGTCTCTGTAGTGACAGTGTGTTGTGTTTGACTGTTGCCACTGGGTGTTTGTCTTTTCTTGTTGACGCATAGTCTCCTACTTTTTATTCGTTCATAGGGCTACTCATCAAAAGTGTTCAGGATTTGGATTTGATGTGACATGTCAGGCTCAAGTCAGCAATAGTCAAGGGTGGCTAAAACCAATAATAGACACTCATGGTATTTTTATTCTCTGTCACTCACTGAATACAATTTTATAGTATTTTGGGATATCAAAGATATGGCAATGCTAAGCAATAGTTCTGTAGCTTTTAAACGATGTAATTTCATAGGCCGGATTCCACTCGCTGATCATGAGAATGATCCTCTCAACTCGCGGGAATCCACGCCTCTATTTATACATTGAGGTACCCGTATCAGGGTCCGCTTTCTATCTAGTACATTCGATCTCGCGTAGTCCCATTGACTCACAATTGCTGGTTATCGTGCTGTACCATACTATTACGTTGGTCTCTATCTCAAAGGGGAACAGCCTATAGCTGTTAGCATCACTCACGGAGTGTGGCGCCAAATAGTATAGTACAGGTGCATCAGCAAGAAAAAATCCGGCAAGACGAATTGTACGTCCAGACGTGCCCATTCGTCTTTTGCGACCAAAACCTCGTCTTTTGCTACCAAATACTCGTCTTTTGCTTGTCCCGCGCTACCAGTAGCTCCCAGATGTGACATGTCGTCTTTTGGCGCCGAGTATGCGTCCCAAATATGACATCTCGTCTTTTGACGCCTAGTTCGTCTCCCAAATGTGATATCTCTCGTCTTTTGACGTCGCGCGGATGTGATATTCCGCCTATGTACTGGCGCTAATGCTAATACCGCTAGCTAATGACGTCAGATTTGACTTTTCCACACCTCGAGGATCCACCCACACCTCCACCTCCACCACTATACCTATCTACCTTGCCTCCTACCTCTCCTCCTACCTCACCTCCTACCTCACCTCCTACCTCACCTCCTACCTGAGCTCCTACGTCTATCGACACCTACCTCCTGCCTGTATCGACACCTGGATACGTATTTACCTTCCTCTACTTTTTGACGCCTTTACTGATTGCGCCACAGGCTCCAAATCTTGCAGTATATCGACGCCGCTGCAGGAACCGAATACCCAGTATATCAACTACGCTGCAGGCACCGAATACACAGTATATTGACGGTATACTGACGCCGCTGCTGACGCCGCTGCTGACGCCGCTGCTGACGCCGCTGCTGACGCCGCTGCTGACGCCGCTGCTGACGCCGCTGCTGACGCCGCTGCTGACACCGCTGCTGACGCCGCTGCAGACCCCGCTGGAGGCGTCAAATTCCCAGTAAATTCACGGTATACTGACGCCGCTGGGGGCACCCAGACAGCGAATACCGCACGATATGGACACCCCGAGCCAGCGAATGCTGCAGCTACCAGTCACCATATCCTGCACCATATGACACTTCCAGGCAGCGAATGCTGCAGCTACCAGTCACCAATCCTGCACCATGTGGACACCCCCAGACAGCGAATACTGCACAAGATGGACACCCCCGGGTAGCGAGTGCTGCAGCTATCAGTCACCGAATCCTGCACCATTTGGACACTCCCAGGCAGCGAATGCTTCAGCTATCAGTCACCAATCCTGCACCATTTGTACACCTCCTAGGCAGCGAATACTTCACGACTTAGACACCTACTAGTCACAGAATACTAGACCAAATCGACGCCTACCAGGCAGGCAGCTCAGCAGGCAGCTCAGGAGGCAGGAGGCAGGCAGCAGGCAGGTCAGCGGGCAGGAGGCAGGCAGCAGGCAGGTCAGCGGGCAGGCAGCTCAGCGGTGAGCTCAGCGGTGAGCTCAGCGGCGAGCTCAGCGGCGAGCTTAGCGGGCAGGCAGCTCAGCGGCGAGCTAAATATGGGCAGGAGGGCAGGCAGGAGGGCAGGTCAGCGGGCAGGAGGCCGGCAGGCAGGTCAGCGGCGAGCTCAGCCCGCTATTCAGCGGCGACCTCAACCCGCGGCGAGCTCAGCGCAGGGCTCAACAAGCAGGAAGGGGGGCGCGGTGGGGCAGGAATGAGCGGAGCTAGGTTGGGCGCATCAAATATGAACATAGAATTACGTAGACATGTGGATCAATAAACGTGACATTTGCGCGGAACTACTGTCCTAGTATATGTACCGATTGCCGAGTGACCTCATTCTGCCACCCCGTTAACCGGGCAAAAGCTACGTGGACCCGGTATTCGTTTTGGGGTCAAAGACGACCTAATTTGGTCAAAAGACGAACTCGTCTTTTGACCAAAAGACGACTCCGCGACGAGAACGGGAGAGATCTTCGTATTTTCCCGTCGAGACGATGTCTTTTTGTGCCGGGGCGTATGGATGCAGGTAAAAAAACTTCTCATGCGCCTGGTGCTCCTGGGTACGCCCAGGTGCATCAGAATGGACCCTATGTTTTGCTGATGTGTGGTCGTACACGGACGCCCCCACATCACCTCGATACCTTTCTATGCTTGTCTCTGGTTACCCGTCCCTGCATCATAACCTCTCACTCGATTTCACGTAACATATAGATACACTTTAGTTCCTCAATTTGACCGCAAAATCAGGTAAGCCATATTAAGCACTGACCAACTTTGATGTGGATCACGGACATTTTTGATGAGTGACTGTAGGTCTATGTCTACCATCATACTGAGTTTGTACGGTTCTAGAGAACTTCAAGTACTATTACGGCTTGTAAACTTTTAATTCGACTTGAAGTGTTCTCCAACAGGTCGCTTACTACGTAGTTTTTGTTGATGCCATCTAAATCTGATAGATGTGAATTCAGGACTGCGTCGAATACCTTCTGTGTTTGTGCCTATAATGATTCGTAAGGAAGAAATTCTGTAGTTGTGTTTCTTGCGGCATTATAAGCTAATTCCATCAAGGGCCGTAAGTGTTTTGACCGGTAGTTCCGTCTTGGTGTCACATACTACCTCACCGCCATTTCAAACATCAGATGGATTCTTTCTGTTGCTTTGTCTGTTTGTGTGAAACTTGAAAGCTGCTGTTTTCCTGTGAACTATTTTCAACATCGCGTATATTGTCTCCCGAATGATTGAATGAACCTGGGGTCTGGATCGGTAATTAAATTTGCTGGGAAGAATCCTTTTGATGAGATTCTGTTGAGGAAGATTTTCGGGTATTGTATGGTGCGCACAGTGATAAATGTAGACGAAATTTCAAATTTGAATAACTTTTCAACCATGATACATATCAAAAATCCGGTGGATAAATTTGAAGGGCTAGTGATGAAGAAGAGATTTATACACCGGATTTTTGATATCTGTCCTGGTTAAAAGGTTATTCAAGCTTGAAAGTTGGTATTTTACTATGTAAAATGCGCCAAGACAGAGCATACTGGAACAGTATTATACCCATTTATACCCTTAAAGAAGCAAACCCGATTAGGCCATGGCAGTGATGTAGAAGAAGGCTCTCTTCTTATTGGCCGATGAGGCGATGTTACAGCCACAATTGTTCCACTTCGGTATTTTCTGTACGCCACTCTATCACATTTATGGGTGTACGCACCATAGCTACAGTCAACTTTGATGTTGTTGGTACAAAGGTCTCTGTGCTGGTTAATTAGTGCGTTATCGTCAATAGGGCGCCGTATTCCTCACTCTTGGATCGTTCAACAAGTTCTACATTAATTGATTCAAATGCTTTTGCAGTTCTATTCCCGTCTGGAATGTCGGTGGGTAGAAGACAACACTGTCTTTTCCTCTGTACAGTTTTACTAGGGGTGGGCCACCTTGCAACCGCGAGTTGTGTGTGCAATTTAGGTAGCTGAAATATTATATTTAAATAAATAAATAAATAAATAAATGAATAAATAAATAAATAAATAAATAAATAAATGAATAAATAAATAAATAAATAAATAAATAAATAAATAAATAAATAAATAAATAAATAAATAAATAAATAAATAAATAAATAAATAAATAAATAAATAAATAAATAAATAAATAAATAAATAAATAAATAAATAAATAAATAAATGAATAAATAATTAAATAACTCTTTCGTACAGGCACCCGCACCGCTGCGGTTTAGGGTAAACAACACTGTAGTTTCTGTAAACCATATCGTAGTTTCAGATTTGCCTGTATACTAATAAAAACTATAAAGTTGTTTACAGTCTTGACATAGTTTATTATCGCGGCCCGACCGCCCCCACCTGCTATGCCATGGAGAACGTGACGGAATAGAGTCGTTAGTTGCAGAATCGGAATTGCGCCGGATATGATAAATGGTTTAGGAAGGTGCTCGGGAGATCCGGTCAGCGCTAGGCGCTCTGGGTCAGGATCGTGGAAGGAAGGATCGGGACCGGTTACGGGATTATGTTCGGTTGCGTGGTATGAGTCATTTGGGATTAGTCATCGTAGGATTTCCTTGGATATATATTAGGGCTCTCCCTCGCTTCGTTTCTGTTTCTCTTCTCTTCTTCTTTCCTTTACGCAACGTCTTCATTTGTATTCAGTTTAATTCATTTGGTCTCACCTGGTTCTTCATACTAGGCGGAACCATTCCTCGATTATGTTCAGTT
This sequence comes from Morchella snyderi, assembly GCA_024521645.1. Taxonomy (NCBI): domain Eukaryota; kingdom Fungi; phylum Ascomycota; class Pezizomycetes; order Pezizales; family Morchellaceae; genus Morchella; species Morchella snyderi. Next base: position 178,888 of record JAJJXB010000016.1, read on the forward strand.
ATTAATATATTTTGTTCAATCAGTATTTGAGCCCGATCGCCCGTCTTAGTCCCTGAACATATCTCGAGTCGATCCTCGCCTCGGTATTGCTTTGCCTTGTTTCTAGAACCCCGCTCCGTTAGATTTATATAAACGATGATCGTTGTTTGTTTTAAACTATTACATTTTCAAGACTTCGATATTGACAGATTATATTTCGAAATCGCATCTTATGATTTAAATAAACTATCATACGAAGTTCAGGGTTGCATAGCTTCTTTAAACTATAATGTTTAGTTAAACAAATTGATGATTGATGATAATGAGTGCGCGTGGGAAGTAATGATAATGCCAGTGGCAACATTCAGGTTGAGGATCCGAGTCCCCACCACCCATACCTACCTCACCTCCCACTTTGCCTCCTAACTTCTCTCCTACCTTCTCTCCTACATTCTCCCCTACCTCCTATCTACATCGCCTTCTACCTCAACTCCTACCTGCTACCTACCTCCTGCCTGCATGCACGCCTTAATACGTATTACCTACTACCTCTGTATCTCGAAGCCTGTACTGACACCGCTGCAGACTCCAAGTCGACACCACAATCAACACTAAATCAATACCCGAATTGACACTAAAGCAGGGTGGGTAGCCAGTCTGGCAGTAGGGCAAGCAGGCAAGCAGGCAAGCAGGCAAGCAGGCAAGCAGGCAAGCAGGCAGGTAGAAGGACTCGGGGACAGTTGGACTTTGAGGTGCCAGTGCGAGGTCACGGTGGTTGATGTATTCAAGTTAAAGGTTTAGCGTAGATAAGTGTTACGTAGAGACAATAGACGAAGGCGTGAGGGTCCAAAGAACACAATCTAAACAGGAGGCTTAGAGGTGGACTCTAAGCAAGCGAAGTATCTTGGAACTCGCTTGGCCGTCGAGACCAAGAGATCGTAGGCGTAAGACTATGGAGGAATAAAACCAATAATATTCTTTAAATACAGGATGGATGGATGGAGTTTATATTGCTTTGAAGTACGAGACTTATAGCATGCCTAACCGAAGACACAAACCACCTGAAAAACAAACGCGACAAAAGAAAAGACAAAAAGAAAGCTTTACCCGATACAAATAAACGTCACAAGTCCCAAGTGTTCGCACCCGCGTTGTCAGATAATTTTTAGCAGAGAAGTGGGAAACGGAAAAGAAATAATCAATCTTCCTCCTCCTGACCGTCAATGTCGTTGTACCATTCAAGTAACCTTGTATGCTTTGCAAATTGCAATATGAGATTCACCTTCAAGTTCGAGAACATCTAGTTTTCCCATGTCGCCGGACCTGGAATCTTGTCCAATAATTGTGGTCGGTATCGGGCCCATTGGGGCCATTCGAGGAGAGTATGTTTTCATGAATTCTCCATGCCGCATTGGCATGTTTCTGGTTCGATGTAAGCGGCGTGTGGATCGATTATCGTCGTCTGACACCGTATACGTGAGATAAGCTTGGCTTTCGCTAGGGTAAGGTATCTTAGCTTTGGGCAGGGTTTTAGTGTTCCGAGATGGTAGTAGTTTATTGTGTTTGGCGTATTCCATTCGTCCAACTTCCTTTCCCCGAGTTGTTTGATTTGGTTCCATCGAGTACGTGTGTCCCCTACCTCCTGAAACGGAAGGAGGAGTGAGGCGATGCGGTGTAGGCCGGTGCCCAGCTTCTTTTAATAGTCGTTCCTGTTTGGTCCATCGTGGTAGGCCCGTTACTATATGTGCCGCTTCGTTATAGATAGGGGTGAGAGAGCGGATGATATGGTCAGCCCCTGTCCACCATGCTTCTGAGCCCCACAGTACAGTTGGTAGGAAGGCCTGGGTGATGAGGTAGTGGATGGTCTTAACTGTCGCTCCGGGTTGGGAAGCTAAGATTCTGATGTGTTGGAGGGCTCATAGGCCTTTAGGCATGGCGTTTTCAATATGAGGTCTAAAGGAAAGTGTTGGGTCTATCTAAACTCCGACATATTTCAGCCGCTGTTTTGGGTGGATTTGCTTTCCTGCGAGATTGGTGTGGTTTTGAGGCTGCTGGAGTGAAAATGTAGCTGGTCGGAAAAAAATAAGATCAGATTTTTCCGGTTCATATTTAATATTGAGGGGGGCGGCTTTTTTGACACGTTCTGCCATTCTCTCGTCGAGTCTCCTACTGATGAAACCTGGACTCTTTGAGATCTGTACTAGAGCATCGTCGTCGATGTATGTTGTGTTCATTTCCTTCTTTGAGCTCGAGTGGTATACTATAACTCCAGCATATATCATGAAGAGAACTGATGAGAGGGGAGAGCCTTGGGGTAGCCCTGAATTGAACAGTTGTGGGGTTTCTAATTCATGATTGAAGAAGAATTGGAGCTTGCGGTTGGTGTTGAATTCTTTACACCAATTAATTAGATATCGGGGAAATTTTTGTTGGGTCATGATATGGGCGAGCGTTTCATGGTTCACGCAGTTGAAAACTTCTTGTATGTCGTTTGTGAGGATAGCAGGTCTGTCGGGGGTGATGCCTGTGGACTTTTTTTGTAGTAGGTTTTGCTGGATTGGGGTGAGAGTCCTGAGGAGTGCATCGATGGCGGAGATTGTTGGTCTTCCACCAAGCTGGTCAACCGAGAGCGTTCTGAGTATGTCTCCCGACGTGCAGAGCCTTTCAGCAACTATTTTTTCAAGTAGCTTACTAAAGCATTGGAGGAGGGACATTGGACAATAGGCTTTTGTTGAGGAATAATCTGTCTTTCCTGGTTTAGGGATGGGGATGCACTTGGTCACTTTCCGCTGGTCTGGGTGCACTGAGTGCTGCAGCATTGCGGTGAACATATCCTGAATTAGTTGAGTATTTGCTTTCACCACTGCCTTAATGAAGGTATATGGTATTCCGTCAGAGCCCGTTGCCGAGTGGGCTGGGCATGAGTTTGTGGCCTTAAGTAGTTCTTCGGGGGTGACTGTATTAAAAGTGTCACTAAGGTCAAAAGAATGGGATCTGATGTCTGGTAGGGGGGAGTCAGGGGACGTCCAATTTGTGGGGAAGAGTTCGGCTCTAAGAGCTTGGCACTTCCCCGCAAACGTTTCTTCACCTTGTATATCTGGTATAATGGCTTCCTTTCTCTTTCTTGAGATAAGGATCTTCCATATCTCGCTTCCTTTGGCCTCGTTCAGGGCCTTTTCTCTTTGCTTGGATTTTGCGTCTCTTACTGCCGCTGTCCATTTCCTGTTTGCCTTCCGGACGATTTCCTTGTCCTCCGTTGATTTTGTTCTCTTTGCTCTTCATTCAGCCTTGTTAAGGGCTGTTTTGTGTTCTGCCAATTCCGGTGTCCACCATCTTTGAGATCTTGGGTGGCCTTTGCTCATAGGATTGACTTTGTCGATCAGTTTTTGGAGGTGTTCCAGGAAAAAATCGACTGACTGTCTGGTGTTATTCTCGGCTTCCCATGTCTCCGTCGGGAGGTTGAAGTTGTTCATTAGTGACTCTAGGGCTTTCCAGTCTGTCTTATGCCAGAGCCAGTGTGGGATGTAGGGGGCCTTTGCGATGTGCATCTGGACAGAGATCTTCCCGTGGTCAGATCCTACTCCATGGGTGTTAATACTCCATCTTATAATCGAACCCAGGATTGGTCCTTTCACAAAGGCCAAATCGATAGTTGTGGGGCGGTTGTTGTTGCGGGGGAAGTGTGTATGATCTTCGATTTCGTTTGTTAGGTGGAGTCTCAGTCTGTCTAGCCAGCGTTTGACTCTAGTCGCGTTTGTCCGGTCTGCCCTTATTGTATTTTTATATTCGTGGGCGAGTGGCCGTACCATGGTGTGTGGTGGCAGTTGAAGTCCCCCATTGTTGAGCAGTTGTTGATAGTAGTTATAGTCTTTGAGACATTGGCAAAGAGCTGGCTCCGACCTGGTGAGAATATGTTGAGGATTTGTGTCCTTTCTTCTTGTATTTCGACTGTGACTGACATTCTGAAATTATCGTGTGTGAAGTGGTGTCTGGGTTTCAGATTGCAGTGTTTGCGGATGTAAGTCGCGCATTTTGGGTTGTTATTTGCTGGTGTAAAAAGATAGAAGAGTGTTGATTCCGGGGGCTGCCCAGAGTTGTTGTTCCATGGTTCCTGAAGTAAAAGAAAGTAAACTGATGGGTCTAATTCTGCCTCCTCCACTGCTGACTTTGTTGTGAGCTCATTCCTTGCGCAATTCAGCTGTTGAGCTAGAGCGAGTGTTCTTTGGTTGTGTCTATACATTTCCCATGGGCTAGTCATTGTCTCTTGGTGCTACCGGTGCTGGCATCGGAGTTGCTGGTACTTGAATAGTGGCTTGTGGTGGCGAGGAGGGTGCCTGGGTTGCTGGTACTTGGACTTGGGCTGGGGCTGGGGCTTGGGGGGCTTGGGGGGCGTGGTTAATTGGTACGGGGTTGACTGGGACTGCTGGTGCCTCCGATTGAGGTGCGTTCCGAGTGAACCTCATTTGTGCTTTGAGGATTGCTTTAGCTCGTTCTGGGCATGATCTGTCGATACCCTTATGGGCGCCTTTGCAGTTAAAGCATCGGATGGGGGTGTGGGTGCATCTGACGCCTCCTGGGCATGAGTTGCATGAGTGGTTGTCAGTTGAGTGGTCTCCAGCACAGTGCCCGCATTGGGGGATTTGTTGGGAGCACTGTTCTTGTCGGTGTCCAAATCCAAGGCAGTTTCCGCATTGGGTGTCTTCGCGGATGTTAAAGAAGGTTTCAAGGGTACAACGTCTGTCAAAGAGGAGTAGGGAACTGAGTCTTAGTGTCTGGAGGGTAAAGGAGCCAGGGAGCACGATGATCATAGATGAGTGTTTCTTTCTGGCCCTGTTTTCAGGTTTGGAGTCCATCTGGGGATTTGGGCCAGCTGGAATTTCTCTCCGTAGTTATCTCTGATCTCCGAGGCGACCAGTTGCCCAGCTTCAATTCCGTCCCCGATGGTAGTCGGGATGCCGTGTAGCAGGAATTTCGACCATTTGGAGTTTGCTCTTACTTCGATGACGTCAATGCTCATCACCGAAAGCGCTTGTTGGATTTCGTGTTTGTAGGCCATTACTGTTTCGGCCAAGGTATCGAATTTGTTTTCCAATACAATGTTATTGTTGAGGGTTTTCCTGGCTGTAATGAGGTGACAGTTGCCATCCGGGATGGCGGCGTTGATGTTTAGGCGGATTTCGGTGGGGTGTGCGGTGGCGGGCGCGTCGCATTCAACGATGATTTTCCTGTTTACCTTGGTGAACTCTGGTTTGAAGAGTGGGTCTGGTTTGGCGGGTTTCTTTTTCCTTTGTACGAGCTGGAAATTGTTCTGGGCTGGGTTGGCAGGGGCGGCCACGGTGGCCCAAGTGCCGGTTTTCCATCCGCGGAAGAGTGCTTGTGGTGGTGGGCGTGCTTGTGGTTGGGGGCGTGGCTGGGGGAGTGCTGGTGCTGGTGCTTGTGCACTGGGGCCTGCCTGGGGAGCTGCCTGGGGAGCTACCTGGGCTTGAGGCCTTTGCGGTTGAGCTTGTGGGCAGTGTTGAGGTGGGCGGGGTGGGCGGGGTTGGGGTTGGGCTTGGGGTTGGGGTCTCTGGGCCTGTGTCGGATCGTGTTGCCCAGGGAGCCGATTGTGGAGTGCATGTTTGTGATCATTGCCGTTTGCGCAGCGATGTGGTTTTGGAGTGTTTCGACCGTTCTTTTGATTGTGCGTGCATCTTCCTCAACCTAACCTAGTCTGTCAGAGGGGGATTCGATTTGGAGGGTCGCTTGTCTGATGGCACAGGAGATGTAGTTTAAGTCGGTTTGGGTGTAAGTAGTTTGAGGAATGATACTCGGGTAGAGGTAATCGATGCTGGGCTGGTATGGGTAGTTATAGTGATCGGGCTGCGCGCAAGTAGATGCGAAACCCTCGTTTTCCTGTTGGGCGAGTGGGGTTGGGTTGAGGTTGAGGTTCTGAGTACTGTCTTCTTGTGTGGAGGGGGCTTGGGTCTGGGACCACAACGCAGAAAGTGATGCTTGCGACATGACTGATTGTCCTGTTCTCCTTGGAGCGTATAGAGTCGTTTCGGATAAGTTTCTTTTCCTTCCCTTGGGGAGGTCAAGACTTGAAAATTCTTCGCTTGAAGCCAGATTTCCTAAAATTTCCTTCGCTCACAACAAACAAACGTGATCGTACGGTAAACAAACAGAATGGCTCCGCCTACTATAGTATACTTGGGTAAGCCGTAGCCAGAATAAAACTGAAATAAAATAAACGTATACGATAATAATTGTTTTCGAAGCGAGGTTTACCGAACATACGGAATAATACAGGAGGTTGCGTGAAGAGAAAAGGAAAGGAAGAGAAACAAGACGTAGAGTGCAGACAGGACCCTTTATATAACTGAATAACCCCTGTCCAAGTCTGACTCATAACCGAACCTAATGGAAATACATAGAAACCCATATGACTCATCCTCCGACTGTTGCCACCACACTTCTCTTCACGCTCTGACACATTCTTCTATTACCTGTCACGACACTATAATACTACAAATCTCATCCAAGTCACTCCCCACCTGGAGTGTTGTCCGATCTGAACCCTTATATATATATTTGTGTATATATTTTATCGCGTGGATTGACCCACAGATCTCAACATTAATATGAGCTTTATAACGTAAAGACAAATATGGATTATATGGAACCACCTATCTGTTATCTATCTGATACTCTTGATTAAACCCTGAGCCCCTTACTGCCACCGAAAAAGTTCTGCCATCATTACGTCTTCTGTACATTGGATAGCCATCCTCTTGTACAACTGTCTCTGATTGATAGGCATTAGGGTAACGTTTAGAACATGAATTTGGTCCCCCGTTCTCCTTCGAAGCCATGTAGGGCGATTACATATTGGCCTCTCCACATGGACCGTGTACCATGCAACTTTTGATGATTGCATTGAGTTCCCCCGTAGGATCAGTCGCGGGGTCCGGTAATTCTGCACACACAATTTCGTCTATCCTCTCTGCTGGCAGAAAGCGATCATCCGAATGAACAAATATCAGTAGATGCATGTGTGGCAGCCCTCTCTTCTGGTACTGAATGGTACATAAAGATCCAAGATAGCGCCCAAAGATACGTTTGCGCTTTATTTCCTGGAAGAGTTGTTGTTGCTTGAGATGGAACACCCTGGCAACCAAATCTGGCCTATCAACAGCAGTTTGCCCCAGTACTAACTCCGCAGTAATCTCTTCCCACTTTGGATTCGCAGTAAAGGTAACAAATAGTGAGGGACGCCCAAAGTGACGGACTATAGCCATGGAATCCTGGAACAACTGCAGCATATATTGGTCACCTTCTGTGTAGTTTCGTGGTAGAATTATACGCTTCCCGGTTTGCTCCGGGTTGAAGTCCTCTAGCCGCATGTTATCCGCCAACCCATTATACAGATCAGCCCGAATCTTTGCCTGACTCAGTCGAAGCCAATTCAACTTATTCTGATCACAAACAGCCCAAGCATCTACCAAATACTGCTGAAATAGGCGCTACGAAAGGAACAAAGTCATGGGTTCAGTCATCCTGGTATGCAGTCGGTACCTGCACACCATGTATAGTAATCAAAAAGTTAGCCATATCAAAAAGTCTTTAAGCCATTGGTGTTTACAACTAACTTATAAAATTCACGTTGCTGTAACCTCAGATTTTTCCGTCGGTTCAACTCATCACGCAACCGTAGGCCCCAATGCCAACCCCTTTCACCGTTTGGAAATAGCAGAAAATAATGCAAGGGTATATAAGCGGCATGATTAGGTTTAATGATACTAAACTGCCTATTGCAATCTGAATTTCTATGTATTAAGACAATATCCCGGAATCCTGTCTCACCATATTCATCCGGGATAATCGCAGCGACTTGTTATGGCGTCGTGACAGGTAATAGAATAATGTGTTGTGGAGTGAAGAGAAGTGTGGTGGCAACGGTCGGGGGATGAGTCATATGGGTTTCTATGTGTTTCCATTAGGTTCGGTTATGAGTCAGACTCGGACAGGGGGTATTCGGTTATATAAAGGGTCCTGTCTACACTCTACGTCTTGTTTCTCTTCCTTTCTTTTCTCTTCACGCAACCTATTGTATTTAAGGAATATTATTAGTTTTATTCCTCTATAGTCCAATGTCTACGATCTCTTGGTCTTCCCAGCCAAGAGAGTTCCAAGATACTTCGCTTGTTTAGAGTCTATCTCTAAGCCTCCTGTTTAGATTGTATTCCTTGGATCCTTACGTCTTCGTCTACGAACTCCACGTAACACGACTTCATTGCTTGTTGGCAACTTGTGTTTCCGTTTGTCCGCACCACTCTCCATTATCAACCGCAGTTGCGGATTGAGTAGGACACGTACATCCCGATCTGGTGAGGACGCAGCTTCCAATCTCTCTTTTGCTGTCTTATGTAGTGGAATGAATGGGTTGACTATTTGTATCTCTTGCGTCAACCGTTCCAAAACCGCAATATTATAGCCTCGTGACAGGTAATAGAATAAGGTGTTGTGGCGTGAAGAGAAGTGTAAGGTGTTGTGGCGTGAAGAGAAGTGTGGTGACAAAGGTCGGAGGATGAGTCATATGGGTTTCTATGTGTTTCCATTAGTTTCGGTTATGAGTCAGACTTGGACAGGGGTTATTCGGTTATATAAAGGGTCCAGTCTGCACTCTACGTCTTGTTTCTCTTCCTTTCCTTTTCTCTTCACGCAACCTCCTGTATTTACAGAATATTATTGGTTTTATTCCTCCATAGTTTTGCTTACGATCTCTTGGTCTCTAACACAAAGAGAGTTCCAAGATACTTCACTTGCTTAGAGTCTACCTCTAAGCCTCCTGTTTAGATTGTGTTCCCGGACTTCTATGTCTTCCTCTACGGATCCCACGTAACACGCAATATCTAGAGTTGGATGTCCATGGTGCCTCAATTGTGCGCCATAGAGTGGGTCATAGAGATATCATTGAGCAAAAGCGGGCATATAGTTTGCGGCTGCAGTGCGAGGCCCCTGAAGGGGGTATAGCTCCCCATGAATTTGGAAGCATGTAACCCCCCCAGCTTGATGGTCGATGCATTAATCTGAAGCATATTTAACGGAAGTAAAGGTCAAAGCGGAGTTGTACTCCCTAATGCGGCTACGGCACAGTCTAGCAATTGTATCAGTGGATTCAAGGAGGTACCGTAGGTACTCGGGGGCTTGTTCCAATGCCGGCAATTGAACATCGTTTTTCTTGCAACATTTTTCAAACCGCGGTAGCGTGATTGAGCTCCCATGCAAGCGCTTGTTAAGCGAATGTAAAGCTTGACATGATGAACAAATCACTGTCATTCTGCTCAACTCCAATGGCATCCAACGGGTTCGTGCCGACTGGAATGCTAATGGTACCGCAGGTTGAATTGGCGGCCAAAATGGCTGCCATAATATCTATTAGAATAAACGCCCCGAGTAGTGGTATTAAGAGCTATCCTATAACTCACCTCTTCATTGTTGTAAATTTGTTGCCGTCTGGCTTCGGCCCGACGATGCCTACTTTGTAGTGCGCGAGCCTTATAATACGTTCTAATTAGTAGAATTCAATTAAAGTAGTCAATTCAAAACTCACCAAGCATGACCGACATGATTTACGGGGCCGGCCATTTCTATCGGAATCATAATCCGTAATATTATTATTGTGTTTGCACGTTGTGCATTTAATCGTTGAAATCTTGTCGAGAGAGCTGGGTGAGAACAGTATGGAATGGTATGTAATGAAACTTGTTTTGCTAGAGAGCGGATAATTCAATTGAGGATATTGATTGTTAAAGAGTTGACGGTATTTTATTCAGTAGATTTTATTCAGTAGATTTTGTTCAGTAGATTATATTCAGTAGATTGAATTTTTGGCAAAGAGTCGGGTCCTAAGAAGTTGTGTGTGTTATCACCTAGCTCCCATAGACCCACCGGCGAAAAATAGGGGGGTTCCGGCCACTTGACGCATAGGGGGTTATTTTCGGGGTCGAAAACGGGTTTTTTTTGGTGCATTTCTGCAACTCCGCAACCCACACTCAGAATCCGCACCGTACCCAAAGGGTGCACATTGCCCATGACAACGGGCGTGACACCTCAAATTCACACCCGCTACCTGCAGGCAGGGGAACCCCATGTAGGGTAACTGCACCGAATTAGACAGGGTAACCGCACCAAATTAGGCAGGGTAACGGCACGAAATTTGATGTGTCGTGCTTACTACACACCCCTGTCGCTCCCGACCAATCATATTGCAGAGAATTCAGAAGAAGTGCATTACACTACATATTAGACTAGCAGTTGGCACTTCGCGACCGTGAAGGAGGTTTCTGGCTGTTGCGACCGTTGCTGCTGCCGCAACTGCTACTGATACAACTGCTACTGCTAAAACTGCTGCAATGCGGGTTACTGCCACCCTTCTCCAAAAATTTGGCCGCTCCAATTATCTATAAATAAAGCCAGAACTTTCATGTTAGCCAGTTCATCAACTCATCCAATCATGACTACTACTGCTAAGCCCACCATGTTTGCTACGATCACCAAGCCCTCCAAAACCGCTAAGACCCCCAGATCCGCCAAGGCTCCCGAATCCGCCAAGGCTCCCGAATCCGCCAAGGCTTCCGATACCTCCAAGGCTTCCAAGATTGCCTAGTTTTCCGAAACCGCCAAGGCTTCCGGCAAGCCTTCCGCCAATCTTTCCACCAAGCCTTACATGACACTTGGCGCCAAGACCCGTGGCGTCAAGACCCGCCCTATTCAGCATGGGACAACTGCTGAAGCGTTAGTAATGGGTAGTGTAACCAATACTGCTACTGCTAAGAAATTAGCTAGTATGGATTGGATTGGGCTGTTTTGGTTAAGCCAGACAGGGCTCTCAATGTGGCTAGGCCTATTAATGTTGAAGGTATCTTGGAATATAGCAGGGGTGAACTTGCAGAGCCTGTCTGTGAGTGTTGCATTGACGGTAAGGGCCCTTTTATGGAGTGCGTAACTATGGAAGGCCTGTTTGCAGGGAGTTGCACCAATTGCTACTACAATAGCTAAGGCAAATATTGCACTTTTTGTCCTGGTAGGTGATCTGCAATTCTTGCAGTGTATTACGATTGGTTTACGGTGACTTACAAACATTTACAACAGAAATCAAATCTTGCGAACGTTCTGCGCCCATTGCAAGCTCTTCTGCAGATCCTGCAGAGGTTGCAGACAGGCCTATAAGAGTTGCAAAGAGGAAGCGTACCTCTACTAAGAAAAAATGGCGGAGGCTTTTGATGGCGGTGGAGGGAGTGGCTGATGCAATTGAGGATATCATGGAAGACATGGAAGACTAAATGTAATCAGACTCCGTATTAGTTGTAAACATTTGCAATAGTTATAACAAATCAAATCTGTGTTTGCAACTCTTGCGACTATGTTGTAGTTGTTTACAATTGATACTTCTTACTTGCAAGTTGTTGTAATGGGTCGTATACAATTGCAAGCTTTGATTTATCGCTACAACAGTGGAAAACATCCCGTAACCCACTGTAATTGAATTATATGAAACAGTAAAGGGCTTTCATTAGTTTACAACTGTCATCCCCTCACCAGTACCTCCGGATACATTATATTCTCGGTTACTCTCCCCCTCTCCTCTGTTTGCAAGATATGCAACTTATTTACATCTGTTGCCCTTGACAATGCGATATATAATTGTCCATGCGTAAAAGGTGGAGTGCGCAAATCAATCCCTACAATGTCAAGTGATTGACCCTGTGCCTTATTTACAGTCATTGCAAAACATAATCTTATGGGAAACTGTTTTCGAGTTAAAATAAAGGGCAATTCCCCTTCAGTTGTAGAAAGCTTGATACGAGGAATAATTTTTACTTGCCCATCATTATCGCCTCCCAATATTCGCATCTCAATGCAACGTCTTTCCATACGAATTACTGTCATTCTTGTTCCATTGCAAAGCCCTTGCTTTGGATATACGTTGCGCAGAAGTATAACTGGGGCGCCAATCTTCAGTCGCAAGTGAGAAGTTGGGAATGCAGCGGGATTCAGGCTTTGCAAGTACTCTGCAGGGAGTTCATTTGATGCTTCTTCTGAATTGTTGAAGTCTGTACTATCAATAGAATAATATGTTTTAGTTTCAAGGTACAATGTATTGAGAACAGTATCATTGAACTCCGCAACTAAATCATTCCGCATTGCAAGGATTACACGCCCTATGAATGCCGTGTAATTGGTATGAGCTGATGCAAGTATCACTGCAGGGAATACATGCTCGCAGAGATTTGGTACCGTTGTGGAAATGGAGATGAATTCCGGCAAACGTATTCAGCCATCCCATTCTGGATTGTATGATAATTGTAAGAGCCAATTGGCAAATTCCTTATTTGCCTCTCCTTCCCTTACTCGCATATTTGTTTTCAATGAAAGCTGCTGAAACCGCTGCCAAAGGAACGACCGTTGCAAGCATGCCGCAACTGTTGCACCACGGTTACCCCGTCTTACAATTGGAAGAATCTGTGCAAAGTCTCCGTCTAACACTATTGGTATGTTGCTAAATAATGTATCGTCCCCAGCACCACAAATATCATTGAGAGATCTATTTACAGCCTCAAAACAATATTTATGTTGCATTGGGACCTTATCCCAAATGATAAGGCTTGCCTGTTGTATGAGACCAGCTAGCAATGTGTTGCGAGCGATAGAGCAGGTCGATGATTCATTTATAACAATGGGTATCTTAAATCTTGAATGCGACGTTCTGCCACCGGGTAGTAACTGTGCCGCAATACCGGAAGATGCAACGCAGGGAACAATCTTGCCTTCAGATCGAAAATGGTTGCAAATGGTATTATAAAGAAGTGTTTTCCCTGTTCCAGCTGGGCCTTGCAAAAGGAACTGTGCTGTTGCGGGGTTCTGAACAGTTCTTACAATTGTATTGTAGCATCGCAATTCGTCGTCGTTAAGTTTTGCAACTCTCTCATCACGCAGCTCCTGTTCAGTTTGTTGATGATACCGGAGTTCTGATGCGATCATCTCATTGCCAGCGGTACGGTTCCAGATGTGAATATATGGAGGCAAATCGAAGTCTGCAAGAGTTTTGCCTGAATCTGCAAGTATCCGCGAGATCAAATAAAGTCCATAATCAAGCTGCGGGTTCTGCAAATCAGCTGGGACGGCAAACGCTTCGGTCCTCCCAAGGATGCGAGGTATATCATCGCAAATATTGGTTGCAAACTCTGACCAAAGAGCTCTTGCATCTGTGAGATCCCCAAGCAGGAGGGCCGTTGCGAATAATGTACGCAGCGCAACTCCAGTTGCGAATAGTACAGCCTCTGTAAAACACTGTACCCATTCGCGATCATCCTCTAGTAGTCCAAGGGCAACGCATGTAGCCTTGAAAGTAGGTTGCAATGTTCCCACAACAGTCCGCAAATGATCAAATGATGCTGCACCCCACACAACCGTGAGCAGGAGTCGTAAATAGTATTTCTTACCCATCATAGGGTTGCAATGATATATTGGCCCAATTGACACACCTGCTTTTCTCTGTGACTATTTGGGATTGGGTTTGTTGTAGGTAAAATGAGCTAGGAACTCTTGATATAGGTATGGGTGACCATCAACATTCTCCGCATTATATTGAAAGAATGACATAAGTGTTGACTTAGCAGTTTCCATCCTCTGCAAGATCTTCTCTCAATTTGCATCCATCTCGTAATAAACTGCTTGTTCGCTGGGCAAATGGACAGCCATATGCATGACAGCTGGAGATTCCTCATGCATTGCAAACTCAAAAATTCTCCATACAGCCTCTGCTGGCCCAATATAACGACCTTGCAAATATCGCTTTACTTCATCAGGTTCATTGCCAACCTGCAGAGTAGTGCGGTCAGGTCCTTTATATATATACTTGTGTATATATTTGATTACATGAATAGACGCACAAACTTCAACATTGACATGCGCTTTGTACCGCCAGGAGAGATATGGATTGTAAGGTACAACACAGCGATTATCAAAGGAAAATGTTTCATTTCCACCTGAGCCTCGCAAAGGTACTATATGTGTTCTTCCATTGTTGCATCGGCGGTAAAGGGGATATCCACCTTCTTGCAAAACCATCCCTTCCTGATATTCTTTGGGAAACCGTTTTGCACACCTCAGGAAACCTGATTCAGATATTGATATGTATGAAGCGTTTGGCATCCGCCCGCCACAGGGACCATGTACCATGCAGCTGGTAATAATTGCCCCCAACTCCCCGTTAGGGTCTGCAATAGGATCTGGCAACTCCGCACACACAATTTCATCAATGCGCTCTGCCGTAAGAAATTGATCATCTGGATGTAGGAATAGCAACTGATGCATATTCGGTAATCCACGTTTCTGGTACTCAATTGTCCATACACATCCAATAAAGCGGCCGAAAATGCTTTTATGCTTTATTTCAGTAAGGAGTTGCTGTTGTTTCATATGAAATACCCTTGCCATAAGATCAGGCCTGTCAACTGCCGTTTGCCCTGGAAGCAACTCTCCAACAATCTCTGGCCACTTTGGATTGGCTGTAAATGTGATAAAGAGGGTCGGACGTCTAAAATGGCGAACTATGGCTATAGAATCCTGATACATTTGTTGCATATAGTGGTCACCACCTATGTAGCTACTGGGGAGTATTACACGTCGTCCTGTCTCCTCTGCATTGAAGTCTTGCTGTAGCATCGCATCCGCCAGTCCATTGTAAAGATCTGCACGCAATTGTGATTAGTTTACACGAATCCAATTCGGCTTGTTTTGGTCGCAGACAGCCCATGCGTCAACCAAATATTGTTGAAATAAGCGTTGAGAATAAAAGAAAGTTGAAATCTCAGATTGGCGGGTATGCAAATGATATCTGTTATCTATGTCAATTGAGTTCACTCTGCATACTGTTTGCACTATATTCCATACCTATAAAAAGATCGTTGACTGAGATGTAAATTTTTGCGAGCTTGTAAATCATTTCGCAACCTCAAACCCCAATGCCAACCAGCATCACCAAGTGGAAAGAGCGATACATAGTGCAAGGGCATGTAAGCAGCGTTATTGGGATTAATAATGTTGAAGGATTCATCGCCATTGATATCACGGTTTGCGAGTACAATATCCTGAAATCCTGCCTGTCCATACTCATCAGGTATGATAACAGCAATCTCATTGCTGGTTGGCAGGTTGTTGCGACGCTTCTCAGCACCTGATTCCATTATCAATTGCAACTGCGGATTTAACAATATTCTTGCAGGCCCTTGTAAACGCTTTGTATCCTTCAATCGTTCCCGAGCTATCTTGTAGATTGCTATGTAAGGACCTATATCTAATTGCCTCTATTGTAAACGGGAACTGGAAAATGCGCAAGGAAATGCAGATTACTGTCTTTGTCTAGCAGCCCTTGGAGCTGATATCTATAAAGCAAAAAAGTGAAACCCTATGAAACACAAAGCTTCAAATTGCATATTAAATACTTGTAAACTTTCTGCCGTTTGTTCTGCTCGTAAAGCTGTGCGTTGCCGTCTCATTTCTGCTAATCGTCTCTGCAAACTATTTGAAAGACTATTACAAATGCTTAAGCGGACACATACCAAACAAACCCTACAGGTACGAAATTGGAGCCCATTGCGATTGATATCGAATTCCGCAAGAGCTTTATAATGTTTACAACTGATGCATCTGGCTGCAGACAATATTGCGAACAATTGCTAGATTAATGAGATGTAAAGTTGGATATAGTGATAGTGCCAGTGGTTATTAAAAATGAATTACCTGTCTATTATACAAAAATATTTACAGCAGTCACTATCAGTTACCCTGCTTTATTACCCTGCTTTATAAAACGGGATTTTTTTTCTCCTGTTACTCTACCTGCCTACCCCTGTCTCCCACCCCTGTCCTGAACCCCTATCCGATCCCTGCTCTGACCAATCAGAACGCTCAAAAGTCTGACATCTGAGACATACTGTAATGTAGTACTATATAGATTGTTGATGCCGCCGGGACAGTGTTGTATGTATTTTGTGATGTTTCTCCATATTTTCGGTCTGTAGTATTTTTCCGAAATTCTGTCGTATGTTTTTTCGACCCCAAAGCCTCGCAGCACGTTGTTCCTGATTAGCAGCGTTTGTCTTGATTTGCTTGGAGGATGACACAGCTTCGTCCCTTGTATGGCGTCATACCACAGGGATCCATCTTCACTAATGGTTAATCTCCTATCGTTCGCTAACTCTGATCCATTTTCTATTTGCGAATATATTTTCCTGAACGCTGGATCTGACAGATACTGTTTTCTCCAGTGTGAATGTTCCCGAATTCTTTCTTTTGCTTCTTCTATATTTTGGGAATAGTGTTCTGGTCTCCATACATGACACAAGACTACCCAGAATACTTCATGTGACGCATCTGTGTACAGAATGAAGAGTCTTCCATCGATTTCCGGATGTGCTAGGATTGGAGCTGTGCACATTCTTCTTTCTAGGTTGTCAAAGACCTTGTTTTTTTGCTCCGTCTAAATAATTGGCGCTTTTGAATTGTATCCAGACCTTTGATTTATTCCATCGTCCGATATTGCAGGCGGTCCTTTTTCAATTCGTTCAGCTGTGGTGCTATTCTTACGAAATTTCTCATAAAGTTTTGAAATTCCTCAGAAAGTTCCAATAGTACCCAAAATTCCAACTAGTTTGTGGAAATAGCCTACGCACGTCGGGACTTTTAGCTGTTCTACTGTTTTCGCTTCCTTCCCTGTCTGTATCTGAAAGTCTTAGACCCAGCAGTTTGAGCCCTGTAAAGCAGAATCTCAATTTCTTGACGCTGGAACGGAGTCCCGCTTTCTTGCTGATTTCATAATTGTGGTAAGATTCGCCAAGTGTTATTTTCAGGAGTATGAGTAGATTAATATATTATTAATGTACATTAGTGCTGCGATACAACTCAATGTTCCTAGCACAGAATCTATCAGTCTTTACAGTTGTGGTGGAGCGTTCTCCATGCCAAACACATTCCTTTGTATTGATATAGCCCTCTGTGGCTTATAAATACGGTCTTGTGTCTGTCGTTGACTTCTAATTGGTGGTATCCTTTTAACGCCTATAGCAGCATAAAAGATTTCTTGTCTGCTAGTACTGCGGATACATAGTTGGATCTTAGCATCTGGTTTGCGTCTCCCTTGGTGACTCTGTTGAGGGCTCTAATGTCCATGTAGAATCTTCATTTTGTATTTGCCAGATTTATATGACTGGGCTTTCAGTTGGGCGGAAATATTCTTCTATTACGTCCTATTCTAGCGGCTTGCCTATAGCTTCATCGATTATTGCTCTATTTGCCGGTCTAACTGGCCTGTTTGGTTGGGGTAGGGGTACAGCTCCCAATAGGTCTACGTTGTTTAAGACATTATTATATGACATAATTCGTCTCCGTTACCGAAACAGTCATTCAATTCCTTGACTATGTCGACGAGATCTTCTTTCAAGATTTGTGACAGGCTTTTGGTCAGATTTATGCCTTTGAAAATTTCTCCGCTGGGTACTAGAGACATTGGGAGATGTTCCTCCCCCTCTTCTTCAGGAACGATGTCTCCTTCCGTTCTTTGTAACGAGCTTTCTGCGATTCTTATCTTTTTGAATTGTAGAAATTTCTGGTGTTTTTCTATTCCCCTTTCATTTAGCGTTGAGAGGTCGTTCATTTGTACATCTGCAAACTCTCCTCTTTCTCAGGGCGTACGGGCTACGCCCTGAGCGCTAGGCACGACACACGCTGCGATAGCAGAGCACTCGTGCCCAGCGATGCCAGAGTAGAGCACTCGCACCCGGCGCTCCTAGAGCAGAGAGCTCGCGTCCGGCGATTCCAGATCTCTCGCCAATGCTTAGATCGCCTGGCGCCGCCTGAAAACAGCAATCAAATCTGGATAGCATCGACCAAGGCACTGTGTGACAGGCACCCCCAGAGCACCTCACTCCAGTTAGGAGAGTGCCTGCTAATGCTCCGTTTGTGGTGCTGTTAATGGATACTATTCGCACTCTATGAGCACTCTCTAATACCTCTAATACGTATTCTTCGCACTCCCTAATGCTCCCGCCTACAAACCCTTCCGAGGATATCAGCTAAATCCACAGAGCACTCACCAGTACTCACTCTCAGACGACATTACTTCCCTACCAGACCCGCTCGCGAATACTCTTCTCGCTAGGCCCGCCAGTCTCCTCCAGGAGATATCACCTGCTTCCTGAGAGCAATCGGCGGTGCTCTCTCCGCCGTGCCCTTCCAGAGGTGTCCGACTCACGTCTGGAGATTACAGGCAAATGTGATCTACGCTTGGCACCCCTCAGGGATATCCCCTGCGTCAAGAGAGTACCCCACAGTGCGCCTCCGCCCAGAGAGCAATTGCTAATACACTATTCGCTAGACTCTGCAAGGGGATATCGCTCACGTCCGGAGAGCGCTCCACAATACCACCTCCGGCAGGGTGACCCCTTGATAATGCGTCCTTCCCTAAGTTCCGCCGGAGGATATCGCTCACGTCTAGAGAGCGCTAGATAATGCCGCCTTTATATAGGCGCCGGTTGAGCATATGGAAGAGGAGAGGTTGAAGAAATGTAGTAGTAAAGAAAGCCTGCCCTTCAATACGCGCCGGTTGAGCATAGGAAATAAGAAAGATCGAAGAATTGTAGGAGTAAGGAAGGTCTTTTTATAGACGTTCGTCCAGCACAAGAAGTAAAAAGTATGAAGGAAGGTGAGAAAAGGAGAGCCTACTTTTTTATAGGCGCCGGTCGAGCATAGGAGACAAGAGAGACAGAAGAGAGATAGTATAGATGTGGGAGTAAGGAAAGACCCCATTTGGTAGTCGGCGGTCGAGCAGAGTAAATACATGAAATTGAAAGATTAACTAGGAAGGAAAGCATACCTTTTTATAGGTGTCGGTGGAAGTGATGAGATAGAAACAATGGGTTGAAGGTGGAGGACAGTAAATACAGATCTACCTTTGATAGGCGTCAATAAGTCTAGGAGATGAAAAGTAATAATAGAGGAGAGCTCTGGGATACAGTGAAGTGTTTAAGAAATCCTGAGCTATCGCAAAGAGCGGTTGAGTAGATGGTATGGAAAGATTCTTGGACATATCGAGTGAAAGAAAGCGTGTCTTTGGATAGTGGCAGGTCGAGCAGATGGAGAAGAAAGTAAACATAAGAAAAGCCTGCCTTTGTATGGGCGCCGGTCGAGCATGGGAAATAAGGGAGATCGAAGAAATGTAGGAGTAAAGAAAGCCTGCCCTTCTATATGCGCCGGTCCTGCGTAGGAAATAGGAGAGACCGAAGGTTAGAATAAGGAAAGCCTGCCTTTAGATAGGCGCCAGTCGAGCATAGGAAATAGACGAAATAAAAGAGATCTAGGAGTAAAGAAAGCATACGTTTTTGTAGGCGCTGGTCGGGCATAGGCACTTGAAAAGATCGAAGGAATGTAGGAGAAAGGAAAGCCTGCCTTTTTATAGACGCGGGTCGAGCATAGGAAATAGAACAGTGCGACGAGATTTAGGAGGAAGGAAAGCCTGCCTTGTGTAGGCGCCGGTCGAGCATAGGAAATAGAAGAGATCGAAATTTAGAATAAAGAAAGCCTGCCTTTATATAGGCGCCAGTCGACCATGGAAAATAGAAGAGATAGAAGAAATGTAGCAGCAAAGAAAGCCTGCCTTGGTAGGCGCCGGCCGAGCAGAGGAGATAGAACGAAGGGGTTGAGGGTGGAAGGGAGTATAAAGGGTCTACCTTTGATAGGCGTCAATAAGTTTAGGAGATGAATGTTAATCAGAGACAAGAGCTTTAGGATACACTTAAGCTTTTGAGAAAGCACAGCCTCTCACAGATACTGGTTGGGCGCAAGATATGAGAACGTTCTCGGCAGTATCGGGTCAAAGAAAGCCTGCTTTTGGATAGGCAGCGGTCGAGTAGAGGAGATAGGCGAAATGGATGAAATTTAAGAGTAAGGAAAGCCTGCCCTGTCACAGGCGCCGGTCGAGCATAAGGAATTGAAGAGATCGAAGAATTGTGGGAGTAAGGAAAGCCTGCCTTTGGTAGGCGCCGGTCGAGCAGAGGAAAGAGGTGAGATGATGAAATGTAGCAGTAAGGAAGGCCTGCCTTTCAATAGGCGCCGGTCGAGCAGAGGAAAGAGGTGAGAGGAAGAAATGGAAGAGTAAGGAAAGCCTGCCTTTTGATAAGCGCCGGTCGAGCAGAGGAAAGAGAAATTGAAAAGGAATTTAGGAAAGCCTGCCTTTTGATAAGCGCCGGTCGAGCAGAGGAAAGAGAAAGTTAGAGGCAATATAGGAAAGCTTGCCTTTGGTAGGCGCCGGTCGAGCAGAGGAAAGAAGAGATTGTAGAAATGTAGTAATAAGGAAAGCCTGCCTGTCTATAGGCGCCGGTCGAGCAGAGGAAAGAGAAAGTTAGAGGCAATATAGGAAAGCTTGCCTTTGGTAGGCGCCGGTCGAGCGGAAGAAAGAAGAGCAGTGGAAAGATGAAATCGAAATAAGGGAAGAGTAAGGAAAGCCTGCCTTTTGATAGGCGCCGGACGAGCAGAGGAAAAGAAGATAGGAAGAAAAGGAAGAGTAAGGAAAGCCTGCCTTTGGTAGGCGCCGGACGAGCAGAGGAAAGAAGAGATCGAAGAAAGTGAACAGTAAGGAAAGCCTGCCCTTGGTAGGCGCCGGTCGAGCAGAGGAAAGATTAGGAGAGGAAAGGGGAGATTGAAGAAAGGAGGAGCAAGGAAAGCCTGCCTTTTGATAGGCGCCGGTCGAGCAGAGGAAAGAAAAAGTGAGAAGGAATATAGGAAAGCCTGCCTTTCAATAGGCGCCGGTCGAGCAGAGGAAAGAGGTGAGCGAAGAACTGGAAGAGAAAGCAAAGCCTGCCTTTGGTAGGCGCCGGTCGAGCAGAGGAAAGAGAAAGTGAGAAGGAATCTAGGAAAGCCTGCCTTTTGATAGGCGCCGGACGAGCAGAGGAAAAGAAGATAGGAAGAAAAGGAAGAGTAAGGAAAGCCTGCCTTTCGCAGGCGCCGGTCGAGCAGAGGAAAGAAGAGAGTGAAGAAAGTGAACAGTAAGGAAAGCCTGCCCTTGGTAGGACGAGCAGAGGAAAGAAGAGATCGAAGAAAGTGAACAGTAAGGAAAGCCTGCCCTTGGTAGGCGCCGGTCGAGCAGAGGAAAGAAGAGAGTGAAGAAAGTGAACAGTAAGGAAAGCCTACCTTTTGATAGGCGCCGGTCGAGCAAAGGAAAGATTAGGAGAGGAAAGGGGAGATTGAAGAAAGGAGGAGCAAGGAAAGCCTGCCTTTTGATAGGCGCCGGTCGAGCAGAGGAAAGAAGGGATACAAGAAATGTAAGAGTAAGGAAAGCCTGCCTTTGGTAGGCGCCGGTCGAGCATAGGAGATAGAAAGTAGACTAGATCCAAGAAATGTAAGGATAAGGAAAGCCTGCCTTTTGATAGGCGCCGGTCGAGCAGAGGAAAGAAAAGGTTAGAAGCAATATAGGAAAGCCTGCCTTTGGTAGACGCCGGTGGAGCAGAGGAATGAGAAAGTGAGAAGGGATATAGGAAAGCCTGCCTTTTGATAGGCGCCGGAGGAGCAGAGGAAAAAGAAGATAGGAAGAAAAGGAAGAGTAAGGAAAGCCTGCCTTTGGTAGGCGCCGGTCGAGCAGAGGAAAGAAGAGAGTGAAGAAAGTGAACAGTAAGGAAAGCCTGCCCTTGGTAGGCGCCGGACGAGCAAAGGAAAGAATAGGAGAGGAAAGGAGAGATTGAAGAAAGGAGGAGCAAGGAAAGCCTGCCTTTTGATAGGCGCCGGTCGAGCAGAGGAAAGAAAAAGTTAGAAGCAATATAGGAAGGCCTGCCTTTGGTAAGCGCCGGTCGAGTAGAGGAATGAGAAAGTGAGAAGGGATATAGGAAAGCCTGCCTTTTGATAGGCGCCCGTCGAACAGAGACAAGAGAGAGTAAGAGGGAATATAAGAAAGCCTACCCTTGGTAGGCGCCGGTGGAGCAGAGGAAAGAGGTGAGCGAAGAACTGGAAGAGAAAGGAAAGCCTGCCTTTGGTAGGCGCCGGTCTAGCATAGGAAAGAGTCGAGTGGAAGAAGAGGAAGAGTAAGGAAAGCCTGCCTTTGGTAGGCGCCGGTCGAGCATAGGAAAGAGTCGAGAGGAAGAAGAGGAAGAGTAAGGAAAGCCTGCTTTTGATAAGCGCCGGTCGAGCAAGGAAAATAACAATCATTCAAGAACAGCATGAGGTATCAGCAGAACATGACTTACTGAGTAAAGAACTAGAAAGTATCTGGCAAAGTGAAGGAAGTCCTACTATATTGCCGATCAAGGTCGAGAGGTGTGAAAGTCTTAATGTGAAAGAAGGGTATCAGGATATTCTAGAATGAATACCAAACTGATCTTTCTGTGGAGCTGAAGGAAGCTGCTTGATGTGTTGTGAAGTGGTGAGGTAGAGGCGAGGGACGGTTGTATATATACTCCTGGAAAAGTCAAAAATCGCATTGCCTCGAATTAGGGCTTGAGCCTATGGCGGCCAATTTCCACACATTTGGGCGGTTAAAAGGGGGCAAACATAGGGTTAGATTACTAGCGAACGGCGAAAAGGGGACAAACATAGGGCTAGAATCCTGGCGGGCGGCGAAAATGGGGCAAACCTAACGCTAGCATCCCGGCGGGCGGGGAAAATGGGGCAAACATAGGGCTAGATCACTGGCCGGCGGCGAAAAAGGGGGCAAACATAGGGCTAGATGGCTGGCAGGCGGCGAAAATGGGACAAACATAGGGCTAGAATCCCGGCGGGCGGCGAAAAGGTGGCACGCCTACGGTTTGATGGCTCACGGGCGGCGAAAGTATGAGCTACAGAATCTTCTAGGATGATCTAGAGCCTGGTAGATACACATGTAAGGTCGAAGGTGTAGCAAGCAACGCGGCGGAACCCTTTACAGGGACCTAGAAGTAGAAGAAATAAATATTCGATGGCCGAGATGTATCCGGTGGATCGCCGAAACCACTAGAAAATCTGGAAGATTGAAGCCGCGAGCTGCAAACAAAGGTCCGGGGAGCTCGAGGTCCGGTGCTGGGCAGATTAGTCACGGGGGTGTTCAATCCCACCAAAGATCATTGCATGTGCCTCCGAATCAGAGAACCCCGAGTGAGATCTTGTGATCTGCTCCTCGCTCTATAATCGGCCATCGTAGGAGCGCCTGGTTAAAGCGACTATCCCTAGTGTGGCTAGTACTATCACTACTGAACTGGGGAATGTATGGTGGTCCACCCCATCCTCCGCCCACAAATCCACTGCCGGCAACAGCGCGACGGAGCGCGCCATCCTCGCTCTTTCTAGTCTGGCACGCGGTGTTACCCCCGGCCATGAGCCCAGCCACGATCTCAATCCACCTTCGTTCCTCTTCCGACCTAGCCCGAAAGGTCTCGAATTCAGAAGATTCTGCTTCGGTCAACCCATTCGGCGTGCACGCTGACTCTACCACGGTAGGAAATGCATGGTTTGATGGATTACCCATAGAGCAATGGTCTGTGAAATGTACCAAGCGATGCATGACACGCAGAGGTCTCTGTTTATTGTCGGTCTCATGTTTTTACTGAAACCTTTAGTGACGAATTGTAGCTAAGCTCGTGGCTGTTGGTATAATGGTGGGGAAAGTCGTATGGTACACTACCCCCGTATGAGATTGATATAGTGTAAAGCTATCACTATAATCGGAACTGGTCCCGCCACCTGCTCTTTCTGTTGGTAAAATCACAAGTCGTGTGTCGTGCTAAAATAGCTGGACGTTCGTGATTCATTCAGTAGGATTGGGATGGATCATGGGATACATTAGCATGATTCATTAAGGCAATGCATTCCTGGGACTACGCGTAGCATACATGGGGCATCCCTCCTCCCCCTCTCCGGGAGAATTTACGGACGATTTTCACGGATGCATTTTTTGCGGTGGTAGGGTGAATGGCTTGGCACTTGATTGGATGAGGAAGCGAATAACGCCTGCTTCCTAGCCTGTAAGATTGAAACTGCATTGAATGGGTTATTTTATGCACTAACAAAAAACTGCTCTTATGTGGGACCTCCAAGGGCTCCTCGACTGTTGCGAGGTGGGTGTACGCTAGTCCGGCTTAGGGTTAGCGCGGTTACGTATACTTGGTGTTATAGATTCCACTAGGGCACAACACAGTATACTACCGTAGTGTAGTGGTAAACATCTGAGATATGTCCGATGGTACAGAGGTTCGAATCTCAGTGCCAGCCTTTATGCCGTGTGATCCGGAAAAAGGTATTCGGATATAAACTATTGATAGCCTTCTAGCTCAGTGCTGCCTAATTATTTAGGTACGCCTTGCTGAGTAATAATGAGGGAGAAGGGTTGTCCGCTTGGGGAGTGAATTAATTCACAGCGATCCAAGAGCGTAATACTCCGGCTGTTTATCTGATGCCACCCAACATTGTACATGCGTTGGACCAGAAGATAAACAGCCGGGGCAACTCGATGCAGTTTTCTCCTACGGGCCGAGTGATAATCCATGATGTACATTAGTCGTCCCAGCAGCTGTAATAGTAATTACACTCGTCACAATATCAGTGTTTGAGATATGACCAATGAAGCTAGTCCAGAGGACACATTTGTATACAGCACCAAAAAAGCGGGTGGATCCAGCACCGCACCTAGCAAAATACTGCAAAACTACGGTATTGCTACGGTATTGCTAAGGTATTGCTACGGTATTGCTACGGTATAATATTTAGAATTCCAATTCAATTCGGACGTTTTGTACAATATCGTATTGATACAGTACGTAATACATCCCCTTTTTTGGTACTGTATATATTCAATGCATTCACCGCTAAGGCTTGCATGTGGCGATCGAGACATGTATCAGGACCATCAGTTTGGTGGTAGTGCGGAGGAGTGAGCTTTATATATATATCTACTAAATATGTACTAAAATGTTATTTTGATGTACGCAGAATCAGCCTGATTGGCTGAACGGTGCAGGGGTCCTTGACAAGCACGACACACCAAGTTACGGTGAGGGCACTTGCGGGGGAGGAAGCGAAGAACCCTAACCCTGTACAAATCTTGCATGGCAGCCAGCATTGCAACGAACTATGTATAATTAAAATGAGGTGTATTCTAACAATGAGCAGTTGGAGTGGAAGAGGGAGGTGGGGCCGGAATATGGTGGAATCGGGGGGGGGGACGGAGAACTAGAGCAGGGAGAGGGTGGGTGGGGGAGCGGCGGAGCGGGGGTGTTGGCCAGCGGGTGGAAGCAATATGACCGCAGTACAGGGTGGTATAAACTGGAGCTGACGTTAGCTGAAGCTGGTATTGGACCTGGTATTAGAGCTGGCAGATTGGAGCAGGCATAATTTGATACCTCATAATTCACGGAAAGAACTCGATAACTACTGGAGGAGGTTGATATATACGGGAGCTAGGGTGGAGGTGGCAGCGAGAGCCGGCCGTGAGATGGTTCAGGCTAAGGCAAACTAATTAACTACTGGAGGTGGCAAATTACTACAAGGAAGTGAGAAAGACGGAGACCTCGGTACCGCGGGGTCTCCTTCTTTACCAGTTCCGTATAGCAGTATTGAGGCACCTCCAGTAGTTGATTAGTTTTGCATTAGCCCTCTCATGGCCAGTTCTCACGCGCACCCACTGTGTCCAAATCCTGGTATAGCGAGCCATTTCTTCAATCCGTTCATTATCAGGCATCTAAGCTCTAACACCGCCAATGCCGGGTCCAGTGCCAGCTCCAATATTTGCCAGCTCCGGTGCCAGCTCCAATATATGCCCGCTCCAGTGCCCACTCCAATGCCAGCCCCAATGCCAGGTCCAGTGCCAGCGCCAATGCCAAGGCCAGGTCCAATGCCAGCTCTAATGCCCGGTCCGGTGCCAGCTCCAATGCCAGCCCCGAGTGAATACCCCTCCTGATGCCAGCTCAAATATATGCCAGCTCCAACTTGAATAAATGCTAGCTCCAATGCCGGCCCCAATGCCCGCTCCAATATATGCCATCTCCAATATATGCCATCTCCAATATACGCCCGCTCTAATATACGGCCGCTCCGATGCCAGCTACAATGCTGGCTCCAAGGCCAGCTCCAATGCCAGCTCTGGTGCCAGGTTCAATATGTGACAGCTCTAATGCCCGGTCCAGTAATGTGTCCACCCAATGAATTCCACCTCCCCTCCGTATCCCGCTCCTTTACCTTTTGTCTCATTCCCACTACTAATCGTTGACTTTTTCATGAACCCTACTTTTACAGAGCCCAGTTGGATGGGCTGGTTTCCACTCAGAAATGGTTGAGGGTTAGGGTTTCCATGAGCTCTCCAGTAGGAGGCAGGGTGACCACACAAATGCAGG
Organism: Morchella snyderi; assembly: GCA_024521645.1. Taxonomy (NCBI): domain Eukaryota; kingdom Fungi; phylum Ascomycota; class Pezizomycetes; order Pezizales; family Morchellaceae; genus Morchella; species Morchella snyderi. The sequence goes on from JAJJXB010000016.1 coordinate 205,254, forward strand.
TTATAGATTTCGTTATCAACATATAATTTAATATTCTTACATTTCGTATTGATTCACTAGGCATTGACCGGTGTTGACCATAGGGAAGGAATTTGGTGGGGCGCATTGGTTGCCACGCAGAGATCAGGGTCAAGGTTCAGCCGAGCGTGAAAATGTTCGATGGTAGTATAAATTAGATATTAGACTAGCGTAATATTTGAACGCCAGCGGAGGTCTTCTGAACCTTCAATCTTTGCGAGTTTGCCATACAAAATCGAGGATTTCGGGGTTTTAACATCTCTCCGAACTTCTAAACTCCCCTAGAGCCCCCCGAGAGCCCCTCGAATCACTCGGACATTTCTCGGAGAAAGTTCGGAACAACTCCGAAAACCTATTACAGCAGACTGTGCACAAGGTGCACGTGGCTACGCATAGTACAGTGCGGGAACGAGACTTCTATTATACCAGACTGGCCTTACGTATGCAAACTCAATACCGCACACAATTAAGTCCGTGAGATTTTCCTTACAGGAGGATGACACGACGGGATACCACGTCGTTATCCTCTGAGGGGGTTAACGCAGGAGAAACCGCCTGTATCTCTACCAAAGGAGTGCAAATCTAAGAGCAGGGATACACGTCATGTCATCCCTACTAGGGGCTACAAAAGGCTCTATTAGCAGTAGTATCCTATGCTGCAGGGTATCTCATCCAAAGTGACGAAACGGCCTGATCCTATTCGCCCAGGACGCCCTATTGCAGCCACAATTATTCCACTTCCGTATGCTGCATATCAGCTTTAGGAGTGTGCAAGCGTCACCGGCCATCACTCGCATCACCGGTTATCATTCGCATCATCGATTATCATTCGCGTCACTGACTATCACCCGCGTCACCGGCTATCACTCGCTTAAGAAAAGCTCTTAGAGCTGGCATATGTTAGAGCTTTCACCGGAGCGAGCATTCGAGGGGCCATTGAAGCTTGCACCGGAGCGGGAATTTGAGCCGGCATTGGAGCGGGCAAATACTACCACTCCTCCACCTCCACCGTTCCTCCACCTCCACCGTTCCTCCACCTCCACCGCTCCTCCACCCTCCCCCCATCCGATTCTCCCCCACCACGGCTCGTCCTCCTCCCTCCTCGCCCCTCCCTCCCCCTCGTCCCCTCTTCACTTGTCTCCCCTCCGCTGACACACTCCCTCCCCCACCTCCCCCCCCACCCTTATTCACCTCCCACTACTCACAGTTGACTACACGTATTTAATAGTTGTGTTTATTATTTAATTATACACAGCTCTGTTGGGTGGGCTAGTTTCCATTCAGCGATTAGTCAGGTTAAGAGTTTTGCGGGCTTACCAGCAGGAGGCAAGCTGACTACACAAAAGCAGGGTTTTGATTTCTTTATTAACATATAATTTGATACTCCTACATTTGGTTTTGATCCACTGGGTATTGACCGGTTTTGACCACGGCTAGGAACTTGGTGGGGCGCATTGGTTGCCACGCGGAGATCAGGGCCATGGTTCAACCTAGCGCGAAAATGCTCTATCGTAGTACATATTAGATACAAGGTGAATGATAGCCTGATGGTTCGTACAGTAAGTCTAGTTGCTGTGGCCGCTGCTTAGGTCAACCTATCTAGAAAGCGCTACACAGCGGATGACCGACAGAAGCATTCTAGGTGGGACGTCTCACTGGTCCCGCCTGAACATTTCCAGGGATTAAGTGTAGCCTGCTTGCGGGGTGATCATGAAACGAGAGGAGAGGATAGTAGACGCTAGGAACGCTTATCTTGGATGACACTGGTGATGTAGCACTTACAAATCTAGGAAATATAAAGAATAATACGCGGCCACTCCCCATCGACCTGGCGAAATGTTTGATGACAGGAAGACAAGATATCATGCAGCGAAGCCGCAGCTCGACCACAGGACCGGGCATGTGCGCAGTGCCTCGAACGGTTGTAGCCGGCCTCTATCACATGTACAGACACAGCCGCAACTAACACGGACTGAACTAACAAGACCCTCACTCAAATAACTGGCATGGACCAGATGAGCTGTTCTAAGGTCTTTGTGCAACCGTGAGTTTATCAAGAGCTGTTCTGATCCAAGATGTTGATTCTTTTGTTTTGTTCTGTTTAACTAATTATTACATGCAGACCGTGGTCTATGGTAATATCGCACAGCCCCTGAACTGCCCTTGCCCATCCACCACCTCGCACAAGTATCCGTACCCCGAAAGTCAAAAAACAAGATAAAGGAAGACAGCAACAGAAAACAACATTTTTTTTTAAACAAAGCAATCTCAATGAGCCCAGTCTTCTTCCTCGTCTTTAAGTCCACTCCATCCTTGTCACGGTTCTCTCTCTTCCTACTCCCTCTCCTTGTCCCGCTTCACGTTCTTCCCCCTCCCCCCCGTCGACTCTCTCTTCCTTTCCATCCCTCTACCTCGGAAACATCTCCCAGATCGCGAGTATACTTTCCTCTGCATGCTGTCAGGATGTCAGCTACACTCTGTTCAATTTGTTCGCATTTGTATTCTGTTGTTTCCATTTTTCTTGAAGCGATACATGTATTGGTTAATTGCGTGCCCTGTTTGTGGCCTGCCCTTGACAGTTCTGTCTTTCCTATCTGTTGGTTCAAACCTTATGAGGTGATACTGGACAGGTTCATGCAGTGCGTTCTTGATGTTTCTCCTCATTTTCCAATCCTCTCCCCAGTCTCTGATAGTGCTTTCGCGCCATTCCCTTTCCAAATCCGTGAAGGAAATGGCCATGTCCTTGACACATGCCCCTCTATCGGTTGCTGCCTTTGCTTTCTCTTCTGCTTCTTGGTTGCCGTTGATGTTGGTGTATGCCTTTACCCATTCCAGCCTGAATATGCATCAGCAAACCTGTAACCTTCGCCAGCCGCCCGGGGCGCTCAGGGCGCTAAGAACGCTCAGGCGCTCAGAACGCTCAGGGCGCTCAGGACACTCGGTAGGTAAACTAGCTCTCCAGAGATACCCTCAGTGCTCCTAGCGCGGTCTGGCGTGCACCTTTCCGCCCTGGTGCGCACTATCTCGCCCCGGCGTGTACTAGTCCTCCCGACCCGCCCCACACCCAGTACTAGCGCCCGGCATTACCCCGATGCCTGGAAGCTCCCATATCTCCTGACTACTCTCGGAGCGTTCTTGGCTGCTCCTGGAGCACTCCGGACCACTCCTGAAGCACTCTTGACTGCTCCAGCGGCACCTGGACTGGTCTCTTGAATACTAGCTCACCCCCAACACACCGAGCGTTTTCTTTCGGCGCCCTGTTCTCACCAGGCATACCCCTCTCCGTCCTACCGGCGTCTAGTGTTCACAATTCCGCCGTAAGATTACTATCTCTACTGTTTATAAAGCACTTTAGACTGTTCACAGAGCAGTCGAGACCGTGTTCCCCATCCATTACTAAATACTACAATACGTGTTTGAACTCCCTTACTGAATATAATACAAAATCTCAATCGGAACAAATCCCCAGCTATCTCCTTAAGCACTCGCGAGTAATCTAAAAACTTTCCTCCCAGCCCCGTTGGCAAACGCCGCTACAGGTAATGCTTGCGCCTCGGCGTCCTGCTTCCCCTCTACGTCCTCCTCCCCCTCGTTTTCGGTGTCAATGCCGCGAAGTTGGGTGTAAATCACCTCGTCCTGGCCGTTGTCAGAGCCAGAGCAACCTCCCGGAACACGCGTGAGTGGTCTTTGAACATCTCGGAATGCGGCAAGATTCACAGCCAAAGCTTAATCGTTCTCGCTAAACACCTCCTCCAGTATTACGTCAATGGTAAAACTCTTCTTATCTGGCATCTATCAGGATTAGTTTTCAGAAGAGCACTCCCATTACAGCCATAGTAGCATAGTGTTACGGGAAGTCAACTAAGCGGGTATGATGCTCGGAAAGACGGATAACTGGAGGTAGAAATAGAAAGGTATCAAGGTGATACAGGGCAGTCCGTGTATAGTGCCCACCATCTTATAGATGACAAGTCAGGTTTGGCGGTTAAGACAGGCTTGGCAGGAGGTACACAACAACACCCCAAATGTGCAAGCCAATATTGTAGATAATAAATCGTGATCTTGCAGCAGGATACTTGACTAGCATATGAATATATGGAAAAAATTGGTTTCAAATTTTCTATATATTCCTAGGCTAGTCAAATATTCTGCCCTAAAATAAGGATTTATTATCTACTATATTGGCTTGCACATTTGGGGTGTTGTTGTGTACCTCCTGCCAAGCCTGTCTCACTCTGCGAATGCTTGGCGCATTTTACATACAAAAATCCCCATTTTCAAGTTGCTAAGTGTTTTGATCCAAAATAGATATGAAAAATTGAGAAAAATAGAACTAATATTTACTCTTCTACTAGATTTCTACTTTTCACATTTATTTTAACATTTTCCGTTGAAAAGCCTTGCGCTTTTGAAATTTCGTCGCAATCTGTTATATTTAAAATGATACGCACCATATAATCCAACCTGTATTTTATCATCGGGTGGCAAACTTGGGGAGTGGTGCTTACGTCTGCAATCTGTTCTACTTTAAGAAGTAGGCCCAACGCAATCTACTATGCTGCGCACATATATAGGGTTAGTTAGAATATACAGAAGTGGAACAATTGTGCCTGCAATATGGCCTCATGGCCCAATAGGATGAGGGCTTTCTGTTGCATCACTGCCATGTCCTGATTAGGTTTGCTTCTTTAAGAGTATAAATGAGTATTATACTGTTCACGTTTGCTCAGTCCTGGCGCTTTGTACATACTAATATACCAAATTTCAAGTTTCAATAATTACTAAACCAGGACAGATATGAAAAATTGGGTCGGTAATATTATTCTTCATTACTAGTACTTCAAATATACCCACCAGACTTTTGATATCTATCCTCGTTAAAAGGTTATTCAAGCTCAGCCTCACCTTAACCTCTCACTACAGTTATAACTGTTTGCACCATATATACTAGAATAAACATTTTCCAAGGTTTTTACACACTGATTGGCTGAGAGTGACAGGGTGTTTAGTAAGCATGCCAACTCAAATTTCGTCTATTTGGTGTGGTTACTGTAACGGCGTACGGGCCCTACTCCAGTCTGGTACAGTCTTGGGTTTACCTTGTACTGTTTCGATGTATCCTTGATCTCATTTCCTGTTTCCTGCCCAGTTTCTCGTTTCCTCGCCCTGTCTTCCTCTGTTTCCTTGGTTACGTAGTTTACCATACCGTACCCCTATCCTCACTTAGCCCCTAGTTTCCCCGCTCCTGAGTCCTAGTGTACCCGATCCCCTGTAGGCTCTTCCCTGCTGTGGCTTTTACCCCTGTCAACCTTTATCGCCGCAGGACTATTCAACCCGGACGTATTGGAAGATGGCTTGGTACCTGGAAGCAAATCCTACGGCCCGAGAAGGTTCTCTATGTCTTGGCTATGCCTCGACCTCTTCATAATCTCCGATCCCCATTGTACTTTGTGAGGTAATGCCCAGCCTTAGCATCTCACATGTTACTGAGGTATTTGCTGATCGATTCCAGTCCGTGCTGCTGTCCCCCATCCCTGTCGCCTCTCTTCGCCTCATCGCGTTCTGTCCCGTTGCCCTGTCTCCTTGACTCCTGTACTTTCCTAGTTCATTCTAGCTCTGTCTCCTGTTTCGTTCCTGTCTGCTTCGGTTCTGTTTCTTGTCGGAGTATGCTCCGCTATCCTTGTCTTTCCTAGCCTCGTCTTTCTGTCTCTTCACTTCTGTTCTCCATTCCTGTTTTCCTGTACGTCCCTGTCTCCATTCTTCGCCTGTTCTTTCCTCGTCTCTGTTTCTCTCGTTGTCATTCTGCTTTTCTTGTTCCCTGCAGTGTTGTCTGGATTAATCAGTAACGTTAAGATTCCTGTATATAAGGAAGCTTCTTCCTTCTCTTCGAAAAGCTTTCCTTTCTTCCTTAGTCTTTTCTTCTTGTATATCAAGTACGCTTTATTCAAGTCTTTATCCGAACCTCGAAAGCGTTTCCCTCCTAGACCCCGTTCCTCCCCTGTGCTTCCCGCCTGCGGGGAGATCTCCTAAATCCTCAAGTTCGATTCTGCTTCCTGTCCCCGTTTTTGTCTTTGCCATGCATCCTGGCTCCGCCTTTCCTTAGAGCCTGTGCTGTATCTGCTCTCGCCCTCATTCCGCGTGCTGGCTCCGCTCCTCATTAGAGCTTGTCCTGTCTTCCGCCCATCCTGCCGTAGTCTGTGACTATCGCTACCCTCTCACCCTAGCCCAGATATGTCCTTCGCTCTGGCTGTTCCCTCGTCCCTCGTGCTTGACCATCGCTCTTCGTCTGGTCCCATATGCCCTATCTCTCATCTCCGCTTCTGCCTGGCTATCGCTCTCTACCTAGCCGTCCCTGCTCCAGTCCTTGACCGACTCTCTTGTTTAGCCATCGCTCTCTGTCTGCCTTCGAGTCCTCGCCCTTGTTTTGTTCTCCCGTTCCTCCAACCACCTGAGGGGTGAACCCCAGGGCAAACCCCGCTTCGTCCTGTCTCGTCCTGTCCTCTCCCCATCCCCATCCCCGTCCCGCCTCCCACTTCCGCTCTGAGGCCATTTCCTGCCAACGAAGTCTGCCAAGACCCTGGATGTTACCGAATTTACGAGGACACCTTCATGGAGAAACTCTCTCCAACGAAGCAACACCGCTCGCCCGTAACAGTTACTTTGCCTGCATTGGGTGGTTACCCTGGCTGCCTGAGTGGTTAGCATGGCTGCTTGTGCAGTTATTGTGCTTTCTTTTCTACTGGCAGCCGTCAAAGCCCTTCACTAGAGGGATTCTGCAACTTCCGATAGCTATGAGTGACCCGGGTAGTGAAGTTCCATGAAGTGCAACAAGCGGACGGTTGGAAAATGTGTTTCTGCAACCTAGGGATCGCTATTGCGCCGAGACTGCCGAGACTTTGATTGATGGGTGCGCGATCAGGTTTCCTCTTCATCAATGAAGTCGCGCGCAACACCAAAATATCTCAACAGAATACAGGTATCCGCGTTCCAGAAAGCGCCGAGACTGCTGGGGTTCAGGGAGATGCTCCAGTGATAATTGTAAGTCTTTTTGAACTAGATGTGATACTGCGGATGGTGTTCAAGTTAACGATCTTCAGGATGCGGGTAGTAGTGTTAGGCAAAAGTGCGCATATCTGACAGATGTGGACAAAACCAATTTGATGAAGTTATGTGTCGAGTATCAAGCAGAGCATAGGGTAGGAAAGAAGACTGCGTTCTGGAGCATGATTAGCGAGATGCTGCTGCAGCTTGAAGGAGGAGGCTTGCCAGTGAGGTTATGCGATCCACAAGGGACAGTGAGAGGTCTGGTGGGTGCGATGAGGGCAACCTTGAAGAACCAAGAGAGGGAATCAGGGATCGTTCAGGAGGAGAGTGAATTGAGGCAAGCAATTGATAAGGGACCTTTACCTATTTCAGTTCAGAAAATAGTTTAACAATGTGTTTAGTGGATTGAGCATGAAAATGATTTAGAGCGCAACCTTGAAGTGCAAAAGTTACCTTCCGCTATTGAAAGGGAAGCGCGTGAAGCTGCAACTCAGCGTATGAATTTGTTGGTACGCCGGGGAAGGAAAGGCGATTGGGTGATGCGGAGGAGGAAGACAGTGAGATTGAATTTGAGGAGCTGGATGTATCGGAAGGTACTGAATCTCCCAGGTTAGGTGGGAGAAAGCGCCGCAAGGGAAAGGGGCCAGATATCGATGATTCCAAAAAGAATATTGAATTACTGGTCGGTGCGGTGGATAGACTTGGTGAGAGTATGGTCGCCGCTGCTGCTGTTTCTTCAAGCAATGAAAATCAAACATCAGAATAGCTTGATTGTTACGTGGGGTCCGTAGACAAAGACGTAAGGGTCCAAAGAACACAATCTAAACAGGAGGCTTAGAGCTAGACTCTAAGCAAGTGAAGTATCTTGGAACTCTCTTCGCCGATAAGACCAAAAGATCGTAGACGTTGGACTATGGAGGAATAAAACTAATAACATTCCTTAAATACAAGAGGTTGCGTGAAGAGAAAAGGAAAGGAAGAGAAACAAGACGTAGAGTGCAGACAGGACCCTTTATATAACCGAATAATCCCTGTCCAAGTTTGACTCATAACCGAACCTAATGGAAACACATAGAAACCCATATGACTCATCCTCCGACCGTTGCCACCACACTTCTCTTCACGCCCCAACACATTTTCACACCTTATTCTATTACCTGCCACGACGCCATAACATGACGTCTCCAGCAGCACCCAACATTGCTTGTTGAACCTGGCGCACCTCGACGCACACCGTTTTACCTTTCAATGCCCTGTTTTTACCAGGCATACTACTCTTTGCTTTAGTGGGCACTGCTCTGAAGAGCATACAAAACCGTGATTCTATTCCTAAATCCTAACAATACAAACCGTCTTGAACTCGCTAATTGAATATAATATAGGTATATAGGTACTCCCATCTCTGAAATACTCAACGATACGCTCTAAAGCACTAACCAGTGCTCTCCAAAGCACTCCCCTCCAAAGCACTCGCCTCCAAAGCACTCGCCAGTGCTCTCCAAAGCATTCGCCTCCGAAGCGCTTGGGAGTGCTCTACAAAGCACTCGCGTCCCAAGCGCTTGAGAGTGCTCTCCAAAGCACTCGCAGATGCTCTCCACATTCTCTTTCTCCTCGCCTCCTTTGTGATCCCCCTCTGCTTGCTCTTATTCATTCTCTTCACCTTCCTCTTCCGCTTCAATGCCCCGAAGTTGAGCGTGAACCACCTCTTCCTGGCCGCCACCATTGTCGGAACCAAAGTGATCCACTAGAGCACTCGGGGGTGCTTTCCGAGCATTCCGGAATGCCGCGAAATCTGCAGCTAAAGCTTCGTCGTCTTCTCTAAATCCTTCTTCCAGTATCACCTCGATAGTGATGCCCTTCTTCTCTCGTATCAACGTTAGCATCAGTGTTCAGAAAGCGCTCCGCCATTGTAGCATCCGTCCTTCTGGCATACCCTTTCCCAGAGGTTATCCTTGATTACCTCCAATGTTGCCTCCTGGTTCTGACTACTCCTCCACTTCCATGTGTGGCTCATCCTGTTGAACATTTCTACTCGTATTTCAATGTCAGTGCGCAAATCCATTATAGCCCTGAGAGCGTCCGTCAGTGCTCTCAAAGCACTCGGTAATAATGCACTTGGTGACACGAGAGACCGGAGCGCATCTGTCACTACTCCCAAAGCACGCGTTATAGCTGTGAGAGGATCGGGGATACTTACGAATAACATTCTCATTCTGGGACTCGAAATGGTCAGTCTTCAAGTATGTTCCCGTTGACCATGCCCGAATGCCAAGCCAAATCGCAGTGGAGATCAGGCAAATAAAAGTGAGGGTACTCTGCTCTAGGAATTCGGGGTCTTTTATCCTTGGCATGCTCACCCCATCAAAGTATTTATAATACAATATATCGAAAATCTCTGCCGCCAGAAACCGTAGTCGGTAGGTGTAGTATCTGTTTTCAGCGTTTGTGAGTGCTCTCTGCGTAGTCTTGGGTGCTCTCTGGGTATTTTGGGTGCTCTCTTGGCATTCCGGGTGCTGGTCGGACATTGGCACCTGATGCTCTCTTAGCACTCCTGGGCGCTCTGTGTGGATTGCCGCCGGTCCTCTGTGGGGATTGGCACCGGGTGCTCCCTGAGCACTCCTGGGTGCTGTGGGGATTGATCATACCTCGTAATGCTGCGCGGGGCTCAAGAAGCGATCATTCTTCAAAAGATACTGTTCTTGAGCAGCCCTTGCCTCAGGACCTGAGAGGTTTCCAAGCCCGTATATAGTTGAGTCCGCCAGGGGTCCTTTAACCTCGTGCATCAAGTGCGAACGGACTCGGGAGTGTAGACTTCTGACCTATCGTTCTCAACTTCAATTATGCTCCTGGAGCACTCGTCGACGTTTCCTCACCTGTTTGATAACAACCTGGTCCAAATCTACCGTACATTCCACCCTGCGACTTGCAGCTGCCCACATGCGCACTACCAGTACCGAAAGCCTCGCTGCAGGAGGGAAAGGCTTATGTAGAAGAGTGTGGTCCACGATTAGCGTGCTGCTCTTCTTTTCAATACTCTGAGCCTGCATTGTGAGAACGTTTGCACTCCTCGAGTTAGGTAACAAGGATCTCTAAGAAAGATTCCTGTATGAATATTAAGCGTGCTCTCAAAGCAGGCGTCAGTGTTATCGGGAATACTACTAACCTTGCTTTCTGCTATGAGAGCATTCTCTCCCTCCCTAATAGATGACGAAATCTGTGCAATATCGTAGACTCTTGGTTGTGCTTCTGGTAAATATATCTGAGGGCTTGAAGGAATGCGGGGACTGCTCATGGAGCTCTCACCACCGCCCTGAAAAGGCGGGGAGGAAGGATAGGGGCGGTAAAGGGTTAAGGACTCGCCGTACCTCAAACGCATCGAGGAGAGGTTCATGTGCCATGTAGAAGAGCTATAGTCAATATCGCGAGAATAAAAGGGCACAGAAGAAGGCATTGACTGTGAGGGTATCGGGAGTGTTCTCTGAGACTATGGGAAACCTTTCTGAGATGCCGGGGATGCTCTCTCAGATGCTTCCTGGCTGGGTGCTGAAGTCAACGCTCTCTTGGATGCGGTGGGCACTCTCTGAGATGCATTCCATGTGGGTACCGGAGTGGGTGCTGTTCTCCCTGGACGTTCACTCCGTATTACCTTCGCACCCGGTCATGTTCCCCTCTGAACCATTAGCATTCTGTCCCTGTTTAAAAAGCATCAATAGGAAAGAAGGAGTGAAACCTTTCCCACATCGACAGACACGTCGGAGGAAGCAATAACCTCCGCTACTGCACCAGTTGGTCTCCTCCGAGCATTGCCTAGTGCTCTGGTAGTAGTCGGCTGGACTGTACGAGGTTTCTTCCCCATACTCTGTGATCTCTGCGTGGAGGCTTGAGGTTCTTCCTCCGGGTCATCTAGGTTCTTCTTAGAGCTCTTATAGTCATTCTCTAGGGAGTTGTCATATTCCGAATGGCTGGTATGGGCAGTTTCCTCCACCTCTGTCACATCCTCCTGCTGCTCCTTGATTTCAACATTGTTAGTATTGCTATTGGGGCAATTGAATTCTACCCTTCTAGGGCTGCTTCTTCCAGTGGGTGTGTCGGAAGAACGGAGAAGCCCTTTATGCGCTATTGGGGCGGTGGTCGACTGACTACTCTGAGTGCTGGTTGACAGTGCGGTACATGCTCGGTATAATACATCAGACCCGTCAGTCTGTAAATCATCCTGCTCTTCGGGTGGTACTGGGAGTCGCGGTCGCTTTGCGGAAAAAACTGCTGAACCGGCGGATCGCTTGTTGGGAGGCATTCTGCTTGCTGGCAGGAATATCCAAAGTGCTCTAGGAGCATTGTTTTCCATATCTTTGATTAGAAATCAATACTTGGCGACAGACTTTTCACAGCCAACTTCCTAGGGTAGCAATCCGCTCAACCACTTCAGCTCCACCGCTTCCGAATAATTTTTGATATCTCGTTTTATTGCACTTCCAGAAGCAATAGCGAGTGCTCTGAGAGCATTCTAGCAGTTTGACTCGACTGCAATTCAATTACGGAACGGAATAATATCTAATCTAATCTAATAAAATCCAAGAAATCTAATCTCATAAAGATAATCTAAAATATCAAATAGCACCGAACCCAATCCCAGTAGCACTCGCCAGTGCTCAGAAAACAACACACACCACTATCAAACAGTACACACCGCTATTCAGAGGTAGGTGATCGTTCGGTAGAAAGAGAGACGAGAGATTATACCAAAGGAAACTAATGATGCCCGCCACCATCACCACCACCACCACCATCACCACCACCGTTACCACCACCTCCAGGACCTCCACCACCGCCTCCAACTCCACCACCGGCTCCAGGACTTCCACCACCGCCTTCACCTCAACTAGTAACCGTGAGTGCGTCAGCAGCTCTCTTGGCTGCTTTCCCAGCAGGTGTCCAGATTACTCCCTGTACAAAGTTCGGATGAGCCACCCCCACACCCAAAGGATACTTCCTAAGATATTTGGGGTCTAATTTGTTGATAGCATCCTGCTGCCTATCGCGATCTCTAACAAGAGTTTGGATTAACCTTTGATTACTGGCATCAGTTCTAGGCAAATATACCCTCATTCCTTTAGCATTGATGCGGTGGTTTTCCTCCTCGTAATCCGAGTCCTCTGCAGGAACATCTATCATCGTGTAATCGTCTTCTTCGATATCAGGGAGTGTTCGGTTTGGCGGCGGTGATTCAGCATCACCCAAATTAGCATCTGTGCCTGCTCTGTGGAGTACTGCCAGTATCCTCCTAGGCCTGCTAACGCTATTCTTCAATCAACCCTCGACCTCTTCCGAATCACTGATTTGGACTTCCATCGGCCGAACAGGAGGATTGGATGCCGGTGGAATGTTATTGAGTGCTCCCCAGATAGTCCTGATCGCTCTACCTGGCGCGGTGTGCTTCAGGATCAAATTGCAGAGCTCTGGAAACCTTATCTTGGTCAGGATTCCAATGAAGGAAGGCTCATTTAGTGGATCGTGCCAGTCATCAGTAGGAGGCGGGACAATTATGAAGAATGCTCCTAGAGCATCGGGGTCTACCACTGTAACCACCATGGAAGGTCGATCTAGCTCTGCTGACACTTGATTCCGTTTACGCTTCTTAGAGCGTTCGGCGGGCCATCCACCGTCCTCATCATCACTATCGTCAGCAGCTTCTTTGAACTCGCGATTTCCCTGCCCCTTCGATAGCTTTTCCTTCTGCCCAACATCAGCAATTAGCCACTTCAAAGCGTCCGCGAGTGCTCTGCAGGTAGTGGAATCGCCTCCGTTCCAAATAGCCAGGAAACCGCGGAGGGGCACAAGTTCAACAAATGGACGCAAAGAGCATCGAACGCTGCTGTCCCGGAAACCCTTTTATTGACCTAACCGACATTCTGCATCTCCGCTTTGAGGCTGTTGCGGATGTTAGTGTACACTTTAAATAGGTTGAGCAAACCTAAAGTCATTTTTGCTTTGTTCGCCTGAGTCATGTTGCCAGTGTGTCGAGCTTGAGCGGTTGAGGATGATGCTTCCGGAGCACTGGGGTATGCTTCTGGAGGACTGGCGTATGCTACTTGAACACCCGGGGGTGTGTGTGGGGCACGAGCTCTGCTACTTCACCTGTGCTCTACCAGAGTGGGCGAACCAGGTATTGGTAGCCGACGGGGAGGTCGGAATCGAGGTCTCTGTGGAGCAATCACAAATGCTTCTGGAGCAGAGGAACAAACTGGGAGTACGGTTCTGCGGACAGGGGACAGACGTGGTGGCGGCGAGCTGCCGATTTCTGAAGAAGTGCTGGGGACTTGTCGAAGTGGTCGTCCTCTTCCGGGCTCTGATGCTGGGCCTGCTGGGGCTGCTGCAGTGCCTGCTGCTGAGCGCGTTGAGGAGTATGTTGCTGAGCCTGCTGGGCCTGCTGCTGTGCCTGCTGCTGAGCGCTTTGCGGAGTGAGATGCTGTGCCTGCTGCTGAGCGCTTTGCTGACGATGTTGCTGGCCCTGCTGCTGTGACTGCCGCTGAGCGCTTTGCTGACGATGTTGCTGGGTGTGCTGGGCCTGCTGCTGAATGTTCGCTGTCAGACTCAGTTCCAGATTGCTTTTGTTCTCATTCCTTTGGGAAGAGTCCCAACTGCTCTGGGGGCGGTGATGAGTACTCTGGGGGTGGTGACGAGTGCTCTGGGGAGATTGAAATCAATCGGGGATGCTTCTTGGAAGGCGACAACTGTGATGGGGGTGTGTCTCCCAACTCTTCTGGGATAGACAGGAGGTTTTTCTGCTCTTTGCGACGCGAGGAACGGGAGGACTTATGCTTCTTCTCTTTTCGGCGTTTATGGCTACCGCTATCTGATTCATCCAGGTTTTGCTCGCGATTGCGCTTCAAGTTCTTCTGATGTTTCTGGGGTTTCTCGGACTTCTGTGAGTGCTTGGGAGTGCTCTGAGTGGGGGTTGAAGGCTATTGTGAATATGTAATGAGTACGGCTATGAAATCAATTGGATTAGGGAGGATATACCATGTTATATACGATTGCGAAGTGTGTAGCTTGAAAGCTTGAAGTTGAAACGAAACTTAGTTTCGCTTTCAAGACGTAACCTTGAAAGCTTAGATAACAGAGCGCTTGAATTGATAGGTAGAGGTGCACTGGAAATTGAAGATGGTTATGAATCTTTCATGAACTGGAAGGAGGAGAAGGATGCTCTTATACCAAATACAATCAGCTTTACCAGGCTCCTCAAGCTTCCTAGAGCACCTCCGGATGCTGTAGAAACACCCCTGGGTGCTGTAGTAGCACCTTAGGGTGCTCCCTATGGTGCTCCGTGCTGAATGTAGTGCTGAATGTTTGTTCTCATACATGACGTTGACTAACGCCCCACCACATGACGTATCTGAATGCTCTCGGCACACTGGGAGATGCTCTTAAGGTTACATTCAATTGAAATGATGTAGATGAATGCTCTAAGCGCACTCGGGAACGCTCTGACAGCAGTACCAACAGTGGTGTCGGCTAGATTCTGATGTTGGGTTGGTGTTTGTGTTCTTGTTGCTCTCGGTGCTCTGTACGCTATGGAGCCGAGTCTGAGGGTGTGTATCCTTTGAGCATATGGTCGATATTAGTATCGAAGTTGGCCCTTATAACGGTCTCTCGATGATCTGAATAGCATCCGCGAGTGCTCAAAGAGAGTGTGCGGATGCTGAGAGGGTAGAACGAAGCATTGTTGGCTGCTGATTGTGGTGATTGTTGTTTTTCTCGTTGTATGTTTGTGTTTGTGTTTGTATTATTCTATTGGAGATGTATGACGTCAAAATCAGCCTCACTGTTGTGGAGGTGCGAGCGCTCTGTAGCGAGCACTCTGCACAACCGCTTGGAAGCGAGAGTCTCATTGGGTGACAAATCGTTCGTATAGCACTCTGCACAATTGCTCGGCGAGCGCTTTGCAGCGAGAGCCTCATTGGATGACAAATTATTCTTAGAGCACTCTGCACCGCCTGCAGGAAAGAGCCTCCTGGGCCTTGGTAGAATACAAATTCTCGAGTTAAATGAAACCGTCTTGCCCTTTTTGCAGCAAGAGGTACAGCTCCTCCGCGAACTTTGACAGACATGTTCGACTGATCCATCCGTTGGAAGCAGATGAATGGCTGGGAAACCAATATTCACTCCTGGAGCACGATCAACCTGCAGAGACTCCCGACGACCCTGACGAAAGCCCAGAGAGCATTCCTGACTACTATTCAGAGACGTATTACGCTTCTGAGTCGGATAGTTTTGACCAAGATCCAGGTTACACTTCAGCCCTCGAATCCGAATCATATTCTGTGATGGAAGACTCAGACGGCGGTGCGAATGGGCATAAGGCATCTACTACAGTTTACAAGGGCAATGGGGAAGCACTTTACCGCTCTGAGGATTAAGACAAATGCTCATAGAGCCTTCTCCGATACGCATGGCACCCCTTGCGATCAGAATACGAGTTCAGAATGGCACGCTACTTCATAATGTCCAAAGCCTCACAGGGAAACATCGACAGCTTCTTTCTGCACGCCCCGCCGAGCAGTGGCGAGTGCTCCTACAGCACTGGGCGAGGTTTTATCAAGAGGCTGGAGGAAATGAACGACATGCTGGGAAAGACGAGCTAGCATCATTCGGAGGTGGATATTGAGGGGGAGAAGATCTTTTACTACTACCGCGATCCAATGGTAGTCGTCGGATATCTTCAAGGGCAACGTACATTCCGGGAGTCATTGGTATACTCGCCGGTGGTCGACCATAATGAATTTGTCGAGCGAATGTACGGGGAGATGCATAAATGAGATTGGTAGTGGGAGATACAGGTCCGTAAACATCGCGCTGTCAACTTGGAGTGCTCTACGAGCATTCAATGATGCTACAGGAGCAGTGGCTAATGCTCCAGGAGCAGTCGCTAATGCTTTCTCGACAGAATATGCGACCGGAAGGGTCCACTGTGGTACCAATGATCTGCGCGTCGGATGGCACACATCTGACAAATTTCAGCGGGGACAAGAAAGCCTGACCAGTCTATCTTACCATAGGGAACATCTAGTCGTCGATGCGCAACAAGCCCACAGGGAATTCATTCATTCTCCTAGGGCTACTACTGGTGCCACCGAAGCTCGGGAACAATACAACGCTCGCTAACTCTGTTTTACGACGTCAGAGTCAAATGCCACCGCATCGCGCTCTTGGAGAGATCTTCCAAAGCATTCGCGAATGCTCTCAGCATGGTGAGCTAATCAAATGTGCCGACGGGTACGAACCACTTTGCTTTCTGCTGCTCTCGGGGTGGATCGCAGATCAACCCGAGCATTCAAACTTGCAAAACATCAGCACTAGTGCTTGCCCAAGATACGAGATCGAGTTTCAAACTCTTGGGAGCACTCGGCGAAGCTCTATGCGCAATCAAGAGGACTACAGGGAGAGAGTACAGCTATTATGCAAGAACCCGGGCAATGTGGACCCGTAGAATACCTTGTCACGAGATCCGTCAAAACACTCTTCAATGCTTTCTGGAGTATGCTGAGGGTTAATCCGTACGATCTCAACAAACCCGCTGTTCTGCACAATATCTACCTGGGGATGTTGAAGTCCATGATGGAGTGGATTCAGGCTTTCTTGAAAAAGCATCATCGATTGGAGGAATTTGACAAAGCTTGGGCTTTGATTGCGCCTTACCCTCGACTGGCAGTACCAAACAACGCATATCGTGCTACCACCCAATGGCAAGGGAAAGAGATGCAGAATCTGGGCGGGTTGTTCTAGGAGCACTCGCGGCTGCTCTGAAAAACCCAGCGGTGGCTGTCAGGAGCGTCTTCGCAAAAGCGTTGAAATGCGTTAGAAGCCTAATAGACTTCCACTCAATGGTGCAATATGAGAGTCATACGACGAGCACATTGAACTATACGTAGAGCTATCTCGAGGATTTCCATAAATACAAGGATATCCTTTTAGAATTCAGGGCGTATAAGAAGACATTAAATGATGAGAGAGATCGAACGAAAGCAATAAGTGCCTCCCAGAGCACCCAGCGACACTCCCAGAGCTCTCAGCGAGGCAACCAGAGTATCCAGTGAGGAATCCAGAGCATCCACCTAGGCTCCCACAACACCCAGCTAGGCTCCCAGACTAACCAGCGAGGCTTGGAGGAGATCCGGGAGATTCGGGAAAGATCGCACTTCATCTTCATCAAATTGCACCTCTTAATGCACTACCGGGAGTATATTGAGCGCTTTGTGAGCACTCCTCAGTCCTCCATGGACGTCAGCGAGCTTGCCCATGTACGGCAGGTAAAAGAAGCTTACAGACTGTACAATAAGGTCGATGCTGAGATGCAGATACTGGACTATGGAGGGAGGCGATTGGCATTAGAGATTCGAATTCTGAATGTGAAAGACATCGTCGGAGGTCCTGAGAGCACTGACGACATCTACTGGAGCTATTGGAGTAACCTCAAGGAGCTGCTCGACATTTTCAAAATCGAAGACCGCAAGAAAACGCCAAATGAACACTCAATACTAGAAAGCGGAAAACCGGTAAAGCGTCTTCGCAATCCCTCCACGAAATTGGAAAGACTTTTCAACATGGCAGATGGACTGCAAATGAGCTATATGACGCTATATCGCCTGATAAAGGAGTATGATGAGCATGCGGGATGCTATCAGTGCTTTGCCGGAAGCTCTGAGAGCATTCTGGAGCACCGGGTAGAGATTTTCACATGCCTGCAGGTTCCGATAACAATCTTCCAAAGGCCCGACGTATACAGGGTTCACAACATCAAGTGTACAGGAACCGCCTCTTTTAGAAAGGGGAAAATAAGAAAGGATTGGGCATGTGTATCGGTAGGTTCCTTAGACCAGTGGGGAGTGTTTTGGGGACGCTTACCAGGACATGTGGAGGCTCTGTTCAAGGTGTGGGATAGCAAAATGCACAACATAGACTATGTGTAGTTGAGCTTCTTGAGGTGAGGGATCGTGGTATCGCGGATAGCTCACATGAGCTCCTGATGGTCTGTACGCGGAGGAGGAAGAGGATGTGGGTGCTGAATATGCGGTGTATATTAGGAATGGCCCATTTATGTGAGGTGGATGCTGGCAATTGGCGGGTAAATACTAGGATAGATTTGCGTACATGGACTGAATTTAATTGAATGCTGTGAGAGTCGTCGTCAGCGCTGTAAAGCATTCCCGGGTGCTATCCAGTAAATGATGTGAGAGCATTCTCGAGTGCTATACAGTGATGTGAGAGCAGTCCCGGGTGGTCTGAAGAGGTGAATGCTGTAAGGGTATTGGTGAGTGCTCTATAGAGATGAGCATTGTAAGGGCAGTGGCGAAAGGTCTACGAGTGGAAAGTTTGACCCAATAGGACCGTCTATTTCAAAATCCGTATCGTTCCGTTAGTACGCATGCGGATTGGAAGAGGGAGGTTAGTTTCGGCCGCTCAGCATCTGAATCTGTTATCCAGCAAGCTCGCTCCACCGGCATCTTGCTGCTTATGCATGGGAAATGATTTCCAGCAAGCTCGCGCCGGAGTGCTGCTTAGGCAGGGCATTGAGCTTTTCAGACGAGCCGTACCATGGCCTAAACCTGAAACCTAAAATGCCTTTCGCTAATCGACAGATACATACACCTTCGTCAAAGGTTTGCAAGCCATCACCAGTATACACGACAGTGCTCATATCAGTATCCCGCGAGTGACCGTTCAGCGGCATGAAGGATACCCACCTCAGATATCGTTTGAGGGACTGGTCATGCCTACCTAGCCTTTGAGGAAAGTTTATCAGTGCATAGGGATCTAAGTGGGGGGTGTCCCACCTTGGATACTATTATTGAAGATGCTTCCGCAGCTCTACGAGCATTGGTCAGTGCTATAGGAGCATCCTCGAAGCATTCGTTGTGCTCTCCAGACATGAGCGATATCTCCTCGCAGAGCGTAGCAAACAACTGCTTAGCGGGGAGTCCCCTGGCGCAGATAGTATTGTCGAGTACTCTCTGGGCGTGGGTGATATGTTCTGGCAGTGCCTGGCGAGCAGCTCGTTGAGAAATGATCTCCTGGCGAGCAACTCATTGAGAAATGATATCCTTGCGCAGATAGCATCATCGAGTACTCTCTGGGTGTGGGCAGTATGCTCTGGCAGCTCCTCCAAGCAGATTGTTGAGACATGATCTCCTGGGGCAGATTGTATTGACGAGTGCTCTCAGGGCGTAGGAGCTTTGTCCTGGCATACCCTGACGCGTCCGTGTTCTTGTAGCCAGTCTCTGGATGGAGAGTCATTAGTGGTTTGTTCTCCAGACGCCGGAGGCATACCCCAGGCGTGACATGGTGGAGAGAGTATTGCCGGGTGCTCTCAGGACAGAGATGATATCGCCTAGAGGTGCTTGACGTGCCTAGAAGCGACTAAGTGGGAATAGCGGAGAGAGCATTGCCCAGTGCTCTATGGGTGTAGGGTATACCTTTTGGAGGGCTCTGTAGATGGTAGCATTAGCGAGTGTAAATAAGAGGCATTAGGGAGTGCTCAACGGGCGTGAATAGTATGCCCTGGCAGCAGCATGTGAATAGAGTATTGGCGAGTGATCTCCTGACGGAGGATGTATTCTCCGGTACTGAGTGGAGCGAGTGCTTTGCAATGGTGATTTAGCATGGAACGGAGGGAACGAGTATTCTGCTCTGGCAGCGCCCGGTGCGAGCATACTGCACTGGCACCGCCGGATGCAATCACACGGCTCTGGGAGCGTCGGAAGCGAGTATTTTGCTCTGGCAGCGCCGGACGCGAGCATATTGCTCTGGCAGCACCGGAAGGGAGCATTCTGCTCTGGCGGTGCTGGGTGCTTGAAATCTCTGCTCTGGCAGCACCAGACACAAGGGCGGTGCTCTGCCGGAGAGTAGAGAAAGTAGTATGCTCTGATCTTGCCGGGCGCAAGCGCTCTACTCTCGCGTCGCCAGGTGCAGACACTCTGCCCTGCTGGCCTCGGGCGTGATCGCTATGCTTAGGGATCGCCAGGTGCGAGCATTCTCCCCTCGCCGCGCCTGGTGCCCCTGGGGCCGAGGGCGTATAGGCTGCGCCGTGAAAAATAGGAGAGTTTGCTGACGATCTGGACTCCCACAATATATCATTAATCTAAAAGTGGGAGCTCCAATAATTCCACTGCACAATCGATTCCCAAAGCATAGTCTCAACAACGGAACATGGATGACCGTTACAAAACCGGACGTACATTGTATCAAAGACAAAATCTTGGTTTGTAAGTTTGATGGGGAGCCAAAGGTTGTTTCACATATACAGCTTTCATCCATGTTTTTCTTGATACTGACTGTGAGTTAGGATATAAATAATGTACACTTGAGCCAGTTTAAGGAGGTGGATGTTAGATTTCTAGTTGGATGGTATGTATATGCTATCGCCCTGATTGCTTATACTACATTGTCATTTATTATTGGAGCTTTGTAAAGGAACAGAAGCGTAGGGTTTGTTAAACTATAAGGTATAGAATGGTTGAAGAGATAAAGCCGGAAGTGTGATTATTGAGGGTTAAATATATATCATATAGCATAGCACATGGAGCAGCTCACTAAACTATATATCTAGGATTTAAACTTATATGATCAGGGTATGGAATGCATAGGTAAAACAAATTTGAGAGGTGGTGGAAAAGGTTAGTGGATATAGGGAATAGCATAGAATTATGGGTCCTGAAGTGTTGGGAAGAAATGGTGAAAAGAGTAAAGGAAACAGAGGGATAGAAACATAAAGCGATGGGAATGTGATCCAAAAGCGGAGGAAACAGAATGGAAAAAGAAAGAAAATGAGATAGAAAGGGGGAGGAAACAGGCTAGAAAAGTGGAGAAAACAGGATGGAAATTGAAATAAAATTGGGTGCGGTGGACTGTTTTTAGTTAGTACTTTGTATTTTCTCCAGCATGTATATTTTATTACATTTACCTGTCATCTTTTTCTGTCTGTGAGGTGTTTTTTTTGTAATAGAATTAAATATAACAGTTTAAAAAATGTAATATTAGTAACTGCATACACCATTCCCTGACTATGATCTTGTGAATTTATTAATTTTGTCACAGACTGCCGGATGGAGTAAATAACCGGGGCATTTGACTATTGTATCCTTGATTGTTCCCATCCTCACTAAAGCGGACAACCCCCCACCCAATCGGAGCCATAAATACCAAGATGTATAGGGCATTAATGACATATCCTCTAACTAATGTCTGAATTGCACAGCTGAGGATTCCGTCATGGATTGAACCCGTAAAATTGAGGATATGTACCACACATTTATCTCTAAGCTAAGTATCTTTGTTGTATCAACACATGTTTTGGACCCTAAATACCTTGTATATATTAATTTAATTTAATTTAATTTATTTTATTTATTTCTTATTTTATTTATTTCTCTGATTTTTCCGCTGCTCTGCTTGCGCACACCACTCGCAGTCTAGAAATGGCCTAATCCTAGTTTCTTAATATTGGCATATTTTCGATATCCCTTTACATTTTATTTCAGCAAGACTTTCAAGTACTCAATCCACATTCTGGATTGCTCCCCCCACTTCCTTCTTCCACAGGGTGATTATTACTCTCGTTTTGTTCTTCTCTTTCTCTACTTCGCCCGCCCTTTTTGATTGAGCTTTTCTTCCTACCCCCTGCTTAGTTCAAGGCGCCCCTCCTTACCCTTTCACATTTTTCTTCTTCCGCTTCTTTGCTTTGTTGGGCTTTGTTGTAAGACTGCCATTATGCTGGCAGCTGCCCCTATACCGTTTGCGCTTCTTCATACATCCACTGTTGGGAGGGACAGTGCCAGTGGGGGTTTTTGGTCATAACGCTGTTATGCGAATTATTAAGTGTATGCAGACAACTAACATTGGTATTAGGCCTCTGTTTCTCCCTGCTCCCTGGTTCGGTTGAGGAGTATCTCTTGACGCCCATAACTCTTGTTTAATTTTGTGTAATGCCACTGATGCACACCTTTTCGTCATGAGTCCCGTGACAATTGTCTCCACGAATTGCTTTTTTCCCTTGTCTGCAATAGGTCTTGTTACGTTGAATCACGTATCCCAATAAGTATCTTTGTTCAGTCTCATTCTCTTGTATGATGTTTCTTTTGTTGCCTTTTTTGCAATCTTTAATGTGAGAGCTATAACAGGTTGAGGTCTGGTTTCCTATTCGGGCTCTTCATGAGGTCTTCTGTGTCTTTCATGTCAATGCCCGAGTGTTCTTTCAGGACTCCATCTATATAGTTAGCTCTGAACTCTCCAACATTGCTAACCGTATACTATACTCTGTCCAGTGAACCAGTACATCAGCAAAAAAAACGAACCGCCAAGCCGAATTGTACGTCCAGACGTACAATTCGTCTTTTGTATCAAATGCTCGCCTTTTGGTCATCCCGCGCGTCCCGGAGAACCGGAATGTGACACGTCGGCTTTTGGCGCCTACTATGCGTCCCAAATGTGACATCTCGTCTTTTGACGCCTAGTTCGCCTCCGAAATGTGATATCTCGTCTTTTAACGTCTCTACTTCGCGCGGATATGATATTCTGCCTATGTACTGGCGCTAATGCTAATAGCGCTAGCCAATGACGGCAGATTTGACGCTTTCTCCACACCGTGAGGATCCACCCACACCTCTACATCCACACCTACCTCGCCCCTACCTCACCTCCTACCTCACGCCCTACCTCTATCGACGCCTACCTCCTGCCTGTATCGACGCCTACCTCCTGCCTGTATCGATGCCTAGATACGTATTTACCTTCCTCTGCTTTTTGACGCCTTTACTGACTCCGCTGCAGGCTCCAAATCATGCAGTATATCGACACCGCTGGAGGCGTCAAATTGGGCAGTATATTGACGCCGCTGGAGGCGTCAAATTGCCAGTGTATTGACGCCGCTGGTGTCGTCAAATTCCCAGTATATTGGCGATTATACTGACTCCGCTGCAGGTAAAGACCCCAGGATATTGACGCCGCTGCTGACGCCGCTGCTGACGCCGCTGCTGACGCCGCTGCTGACGCCGCTGCTGACGCCGCTGCTGACGCCGCTGCTGACGCCGCTGCTGACGCCGCTGCTGACGCCGCTGCTGACGCCGCTGCTGACGCCGCTGCTGACGCCGCTGCTGACGCCGCTGCTGACGCCGCTGCTGACGCCGCTGCTGACGCCGCTGCTGACGCCGCTGCTGACGCCGCTGCTGACGCCGCTGCTGACGCCGCTGCTGACGCCGCTGCTGACGCCGCTGTAGGTACGAATACCATAGTATATTGGCGCCGCGGCTGACGCCGCTGCAGGCTCCAAATCCTGCAGTATATGGACGCAGCTGCATGCACCAAATCGACAGCTACCAGGCAGCGAATCCTGCACCATATGGACACCTACCAGTCACCGAATCCTGGACCATATGGACACCTACCAGGCGGGCAGATCAGCGCAGGAGGGCAGGCAGGCAGCTCAGCGAGGGGCTCAGCGGGCAGGCAGCTCGGCGGGGAGCTCAGCGGGCTGGCAGCTCAGCGCGCAGGAGGGCAGGCAGACAGGTCAGCGGCGGGCTCAGCCCGCTATTCAGCGGCGAACTCAACCCGCGGCGAGCTCAACGCACAGCTCAACGGGCAGGAAGGGGGGGGAGCAGGAGTGAGCGGAGGTAGGTGGGGCGCCGGCGGAAGTAGTTGGGTCGCTAGCAAATATGTACATAGAATTACATAGACATGTGGATCAATATACGTGACATTTGCGCGGAACTTGTGTCCTTGTCTATGTACCGATTGCCGAGTGACCTCATTCTTCCAGCGAAATGTGCTAGCGAAAGCCGTTAACCGGGCAAAAGCTACCTAGTTGTGGACCCGGTGTTCGTTTTGGGGTCAAAAGACGAACTCGTCTTTTGACGCCGCGACGAGAACGGGAGAGATGTTCGCATTTTCTTGTCGAGACGATGTCTTTTTGCGCCAGGGCGTATCGATGCAGGTAAGAAAACCTCTTGTGCGCCTGGTACTCCCAATGACGCCCAATGGCGCCTGGTGCGCCTGGATACGCCCAGGGTCGTCGTGAACCCAATTCTTTGCTGATGTATTTTCTCATTTAACTTCTGAGATGCTCGTTCCTGAACTCAAGACCACCCCACTTTGTTTTGTTTATTTTCGTGACTTCCCATGAGCTGTCTCTGGCCACTTTATATTCTTTTCACTACCGCTTTGTTCATCGTCTTGTTCTCTTCTTGATCTTCCTATTTGATCAACCTGTAATGGTGTGGCATGAACACGGGAGAAGTTTTGGAGGGAGAAGGATAAGTAATCGGGTTTCGTTAATTGGGTTCCTTTTGGGATTTCGTCTATGTTCAGACCTCTGTTATGCAAATTAGTCATCGGGTTCTAGAGTATATATATATAGCTGTAATTTCTCTTTGTTCTTTCTAACCTTTCTCCTTATCCCAACTTCCTGTTATATAGAAATAAATTTTCTTTTCTATCCTCAAACCTCGATGAACTCAAGTAGTATAACCTCTCGGTTGTGCCCCTTGGTCACAGTCCTTGTCTCCTCCTTATGTTGCGTAACGTGAAGTCTTTGACGCTGTTCTCGTTTGAGACTTTTGATATTCTATAGATAGAAACTCTTGTCTAGTATCTTTTCGTATCAAGCCCGATATCCCTGAACCTTGACCCTAACTGCGCACAAGGTGAATAGTTTCGTACACGTGACCCTGACTTAGCTTCTACCGTTCTCTAATCAAGAACCCCGCAGCGAGGTGGATAAGCGCTTCAGCTTTCTCAACGGTCAGTTTTACTGAGTTTTTGTGTCTTGTAGAGGCTCCGTACCTTCGACATATTTCACAACATATAGTATATACTTCGTTGCACTGTTTCTGAAGTAAACTGTTCTGATGTCTTTGAGCCTTTTGCTAGTTGGCAGTCTCAGGCCGTAGGGGCCTGCTTGTACTAGCGCTGGAGCTAGACGTTTGGGTTCGCGCTTCATGACAACGTAGGAAACTTCAATTCAGGCACGATTTTGCAGTGTCTTCATGGTTGCTGTGCCGGTGTTCAGGCATAGTCTGCCGCCTTCCTATTTAATATCGATATAACAACAAATCATTTGTCTTCTACAATGCTATTGATTCCTCGTTGAGGTTTCTAGTACCTTCCTTCCCTTACCGAAGCAACCTCTTGTGGGTGAGCTGAGCCAGAAGGATATAACACTAGGGGATGTTTAACCCTATCTAATAAAACCTTTGGACTATCATGTAAGGAATACTTCCCTAATAATGGCTATATCCTTGATTTCCTTGTAGCTGTTCTGGTTGGTTGTAGAGCTAGGTCCCAAAAACAAGAATTTTGCCAAAACCCGGACTCGAAACATTATTTTCGCTAAAGCCGTTCCTTTTAAATAAAATGTAATAGTGCTGAAAGCTCTGAAGCTACTGAATGCGAATCCACTATTTTTATATCTTCTGTCTTGTTGCTGGTCGCACTGTCTTCGAAAGATTCGTCCGTTCTTGTGAAGTGGATTGACAACGTTGATTTGCCCAAGCGTGTACGCAATTCCTCAAGATTGATTGATAGGGCGATCGTTTCAAAAGGCCCGTGTTATAATAGGGAGCTTCATTCAACAGGTCCGCGTATAGGTCTAGAAGTATCTCCACAAATCATTAAACAAGCTGAAGTGTGAAAAAAACTAAAAATAGAAACTACGCGAAGTTCAGTTAACGATCATATAGGAGGATAGTAAAGAAACAGAGTGTCTTAGGGACAGTCCCTGTCATTACCTGGAAGACTCGTGAGACTAATATTTGGCATGCTCGATAAGACTAGGTCAGTCGTCAAAACACAGTTCTTCAATTAAACAGATTCTTGTTTCTTCAATATATATATACCTCTACAGAAATCGGCGTCGAGGGAATGAGTGATCTGGAATTGAACATCGATACTATACAGAGGTAAATAAGGTCAATGTGGCGCGCGGTGCTGAATAATGTAAAACATAGGTAGGATGTGACCTCTTGATAATTGGATCTGCGACCCATCAAGACTCCCATTTGGCCAAAGGTTCCCTTCATTCATCATCTTGCTCGATAGGGCACTCATGTGGCCAAATGTACGCCTTTATCGAGGATCAGAACAAAGCATAGCAAATAGTAGATCTAGAGCTGAGAGCAACTTTTTGCAATTACAGGAAGCGTGTTTGTTATATGCACCGGCCAAGCGGTTGTCTTTGGAAGAGTAAGCCAGAATCATGCTCTTTAAGGGTGCCGAGGTTTCCAAGGAGCCGGTTTCATAGGTTTTTATGGCCCGCGGGACTGGCGCAGCGGGTTGAAGCTAATGAGTCAACGTTCATTATAAATCACGAACTACATCATATATCGTTAGTTGTTTTTGGATCTTTTCGTTACAGGTGCACCACACACTGCGTACAGACATACTAATATCAAAACCTGAGCACAACACCTCTCTTGTAACAGTACGTTTGGCACGTGTTAGTTATATAGGAGCCTTGCATGATTATTTTAGTCACGTTAGGCATGGGTCATTTCATATTACTCATAGTATTTTATATATAGCTTCTATTCTACATTTATGTAGTATCTTTGATTTACTATAAACACTCACTATTCCCCCTTAGCTAGTGTCAAAACCTACCAAATACTACACTTCTCTCAACACATCTACCAAACCGTGAACCTTCTACTAGGCAGTTGTACCTACAGAAGTTTACTTTTCTTCAAGTACCGGCCGAGTTGAGGTATTTTTAGAGAAATGCGATAGTGGAGAATCATCCCTGGCTTACAAATATGAAATTACGCCCAAGCAAGTATGCCTTTTGCAAATGCTGATCTCTACAGAAAACAACGGAATTCTGAGAAGGGAATAGGTTCTTTAAAGAGAATGATTCCTTTAACGGATAGACATTGCAAGTTCAAAGGGAGCCTTCGTTCCCATCCGTACCGGTCAGGGAAGGTAAGGAAATCGACAACAGAGAAGATCACGCCTCGCACCGATTGTCAATGTGGCGGAACCCCACCAAGGGATATAGAACCAATCTTACATTACCTAAGTATCTTCTCATAAAAATGTTACTATAACTATGTAATAAAGCAGATTATGAAAAACGGAAAGAATCACCATAGGAT
This sequence comes from Morchella snyderi, assembly GCA_024521645.1. Taxonomy (NCBI): domain Eukaryota; kingdom Fungi; phylum Ascomycota; class Pezizomycetes; order Pezizales; family Morchellaceae; genus Morchella; species Morchella snyderi. Next base: position 232,451 of record JAJJXB010000016.1, read on the forward strand.
GAGCAAAATTACCGATCTCCCTATACGCGCTGGTCGAGCAATAGTGGTCTAAGAAAATTGAAGGTCTTTGAGAAGTAATACCTTCTTATATGGACCGGTCGAATAGAAGGGTTCTAGTAATGGGGAGGGTTCTTTGGGGGAGTGTAGTTCAGGAAAGAGATCATTTCAAGGGAAGCGGAGATGTAAGAAAGAGGAGATTCCAAGAAAGTAACGGGAAGTATAAAACAGAAACAAGTGAACTGGGAGTGAAAGGGTAGGTCCGCGTCTTGATAGGCGCCGTTCGAGCAGAAGAGGACAACAAGGAGGAAAGGAAAGTTGTTGAAAGGCCAAGAAAAGCAGTGGTACGTGGAATATCGGTGCCTTTAATAGCTGGCGGTCAAGCAGAGGAAAGAGGAGTTAAAACACATATCTCGTTAGAAGGACCTGCCTTTTATGGGCGCCGGTCAAGCATATGACATAGGAGAGTTTGAAGAAAGGTAGAAGGAAAGCCTGCCTATTGATAGGCGCCAGGAGCAAACCAGATAGGAGAGTGCGAAGGAGAATAGGAGTAAGGAAAGCCTGTCTTTATTAGACGCTGGTCGTGCAGGTGAAAGGGGAGGGTTCTACAAAAGATAAGAGTAAACAAAGCTTACCAGTTTCTTGCGCGCTGCTCGACAGATAAAATAGGAGAGGAATGTGAAAAATACTTAGGACGGCCTGCCTGCCCATATGCCCCGATCGAGGAAACCATCCGACGAGCAGAGGAAATAAGATGTTTGACGACGCGGTAAAAATAAGGAAAGCCTGCATTTTGATAGGTGCTGGTCGGGTAAATGAGGACTGGAAATAGAAGAATCACAGGAAAGAAAGCCTGACATTTTATACCCGCCGGTCGAGCAAAGGAAAAAGGCAAGTTCGAAGAAAGGGAGAAGCAAGAAAGGCCTGGCTGTGGTAGGCGCCGGTGTAGTAGAGGAAAGAGATAGACAACAGAAGATTTATGAGGAGGAGCTATCTTTAGAGGGGCCGGTCGAGTATAGGAAATAGTAGAGTTCGAAAATGATTAAGAGTACGAGAGCCTGCCTTTAGAAACAGCTGGTCGAGCAACGAGCAGAGGAAAAGTAACGTCGCAGGAAATGTGAGAATAAGGGAAGCCTGCCTCTGATAGGCGCTAGACGAGGAGGTGAAACAGGAAACGAAAGAGGAAAATACTTAGCAAAGCTTTAGTTTTGATTGGCGCCGGTCGAGCGAAGAGGAAACCACAATTGGAGAGCTCTAAGGAAGGTGAGAAAATGGAAAGCCTGCCTTTTCTCAGGCGGCAGTTGAGCATATGAAAGAGAGAAGTCCGAAGACATCTAGGAGTAAGAAAAGCTTGGCCTTTGACAGGCGCTGGTCGGACATAGGATGGAGGGTGGTTCGCAGAAAGTTGCGAATAAATGAGCTCAATATTTTAGGAATACGAGTTCTAGGAAGGCGTCCCATTTCATAGGCACCGGTCGAGCTCAGGAGATAGAAAGAAAGGGTTGAAGGAGGGAAAGAGCAAAAAGGGTCTACCTTTAATAAGCGTCAATAAGTATAGAATAAGAGGATTAATCACAGATACCGGTTGCGCGGATAATATAAGAAGGTTCTTGGAAATATTGGGTTAAAGAAAGCCTGCCTTTGGTAGGCGCCGGTCGAGCAGAGGAAAGAGGTGAGACCGATGAAATAGAGGAGTAAGGAAAGCCTGCCTTTGGTAGGCGCCGGTCGAGCAGAGGAAAGAGGTGAGACCGAAGAAATGGAGGAGTAAGGAAAGCCTGCCTTTGGTAGGCGCCGGTCGAGCAGAGGAAAGAGGTGAGACCGAAGAAATGTAAGAGTAAGGAAAGCCTGCCTTTGGTAGGCGCCGGTCGAGCATAGGAAATAGCACAGTTCGAAGAAAGGTAGGACTAAGGAAAGCCTGCCTTTTTATAGGCGCCGGTCGAGCTTAGGAAATAGAGAGATAGAAGATTAGAATAAAGAAAGCCTGCCTTTGTATAGGCGCCGGTCGAGCATAGGAAAGAAGTGAGAGCGAAGACATATAGGAGTAAAGAAATCCTGCCTTTTTACAGGCGGCAGTCGATCATAAGAGATAAGAGATCTAAGAAATCTGGGAGTAATGAAAGCCTGCCTTTTTATAGGCGCCGGTCGAGCGTAGGAAAGAAGAGATCGAAGAAATGTACTAGTAAGGAAAGCCTGCATTTGGTAGGCGCCGGTCGAGCAGAGGAAAGAGGTGAGAGGAAGAAATGGAAGAGTAAGGAAAGCCTACCTTTTTATAGGTGCCGGTCGAGCAGAGGAAATAGAGGAGGATGAGAAAATGGAAGAGTAAGGAAAGCCTGCCTTTCTATAGGCGCCGGTCGAGCAGAGAAAGTAGAAGTGATCGAAGAAATGTAGGAGTAAGGAAAGCCTACCTTTCTATAGGCGCCGGTCGAGCATAGGTAATTGAAGTGATCGAAGAAATGTAAGACTAAGGAAAGCCTGCCTTTGGTAGGCGCCGGTCGAGCGTAGGAGATAGAAGTGTTCGAAGAAATGTAGCAGTAAGGAGAGCGTGCCTTTGGTAGGCGCCGGTCAAGCTGAGCATCTAGAAAGAAGGGATTGGATATGGAAGGGAGTAAAAAGGGTCTACCTTTGATAGGCGTCAATAAGTCTAGGAGATGGAGTTTAATCATAGATGAGAGCTTTAGGATACAATGAAGCTTTTAAGAAAGCGTAGCCTCTCAAATATACCAGTTGAGCGAATAATATTAGACGGTTCTTAGAAGTATCGGGGCAAAGAAAGGCTGCCTTTTTATAGGCACCGGTCGAGCGTAGGAGATAGAAAGTAGAAGAGATCGAAGAAATGTAAGAATAAGGAAAGCCTGCCTTTCTATAGGCGCCGGTCGAGCATAGAAAAGAGAAAGTTGTAGGGAATATAGGAAACCCTACCTTTTGATAGGCGCTGGTCAAGCAGAGGAAAGAAAAGATCGAAGAAATGTACTACTAGTAAGGAACGCCTGCCTTTGGTAGGCGCCGGTCGAGCATAGGAAAGAAGAGATCAAAGAAATGTAAGAGTAAGGACAGCCTGCCTTTGGTAGGCGCCGGTCGAGCAGAGCAAGTAGAAGTGATCAAAGAAATGTAGGAGTAAGGAACGCCTGCCTTTCTATAGGCGCCGGTCGAGCATAGGAAAAAGGTGAGAGGATGAGGAAATGTAGCAGTAAGGAAAGCCTACCTTTTTATAGGCGCCGTTCGAGCATAGGAAATATAGGAGATCGAAGAAATCTTGGAGTAATGAAAGCCTGCCTTTCTATAGGCGCCGGTCGAGCATAAGAAAGAAGGGATCGAAGAAATGTAAAGTAAGGAAAGCCTGCCTTTGGTAGGCGCCGGTCGAGCGTAGGAAAGAGGTGAGATCAAGAAATGTAGGAGTAAGGAAAGCCTGCCTTTCTATAGGCGCCGGTTGAGCAGAGGAAAGAAGGGATCGAACAAATGTAAGAGTAAGGAAAGCCTGCCTTTGGTAGGCGCCGGTCGAGCATAGGAAAGTAGTGAGATGATGAGGAAATGTAGGAGTTAGGAAAGCCTGGCTTTCTGTAGGCGCCGGTCGAGCAGAGGAAAGAAAAGATCGAAGAAATGTACTAGTAAGGAAAGCCTGCCTTTGGTAGGCGCCGGTCGAGCATAGGAAAGAAGGGATCGAAGAAATGTAAAGTAAGGAAAGCCTGCCTTTCTATAGGCGCCGGTCGAGCAGAGGAAAGAAGGGATCGAACAAATGTAAGAGTAAGGAAAGCCTGCCTTTGGTAGGCGCCGGTCGAGCATAAGAAAGAAGGGATCGATGAAATGTAAAGTAAGGAAAGCCTGCCTTTGGTAGGCGCCGGTCGAGCATAGGAAAGTAGTGAGATGATGAGGAAATGTAGGAGTTAGGAAAGCCTGGCTTTCTATAGGCGCCGGTCGAGCAGAGGAAAGAAAAGATCGAAGAAATGTACTAGTAAGGAAAGCCTGCCTTTGGTAGGCGCCGGTCGAGCATAGGAAAGAAGGGATCGAAGAAATGTAAAGTAAGGAAAGCCTGCCTTTCTATAGGCGCCGGTCGAGCAGAGGAAAGAAGGGATCGAACAAATGTAAGAGTAAGGAAAGCCTGCCTTTGGTAGGCGCCGGTCGAGCATAGGAAAGTAGTGAGATGATGAGGAAATGTAGGAGTTAGGAAAGCCTGCCTTTCTATAGGCGCCGGTCGAGCAGAGGAAAGAAAAGATCGAAGAAATGTACTAGTAAGGAAAGCCTGCCTTCGGTAGGCGCCGGTCGAGCATAGGAAAGAGGTGAGAGGAAAGAAATGGAGCAGAAAGGAAAGCCTGCCTTTGATAGGTGCCGGTCGAGCAGAGGAAAGAAGAGATTGAAGAAAAGGAGGAGTAATGAAAGCCTGCCTTTCAATAGGCGCGGGTCGAGCAGAAGAAAGAGAAAGTTAGAGGGAATATAGGAAAGCCTGCCTTTTGATAGGCGCCGGTGGAACGTAGGAGATAGAAATTAGACGAGATCCAAGAAATGTAAGGATAAGGAAAGCCTGCCTTTGGTAGGCGCCGGTCGAGCATAGGAAAGAGAAAGTTAGAGGGAATATAGGAAAGCCTGCCTTTTGATAGGCGCCGGTCGAGCATAGGAAACATAAGAGATGGAAGAAGTGTTGGAGTAATGAAAGCTTGGCTTTCTATAGGCGCCGGTCGAGCAAAGGAAAGAGGTGAGACCGAAGAAATGTAAAGTAAGTAAAGCCTGCCTTTGGTAGGCGCCGGTCGAGCAGAGGAAAGAGGTGAGAGGAAGAAATGGAAGAGTAAGCAAAGCCTGCCTTTTGATAGGCGCCGGTCGAGCAGAGGAAAGAAGAGATTGGAGGAATGTAGGAGTAAGGAAAGCCTGCCTTTCTATAGGCGCCGGTCGAGCTTAGAAAATAGAAGAGATCGAAGAAATGTAGGAGTAAGGAAAGCCTGCCTTTGGTAGGCGCCGGTCGAACATTGGAAAGAGAAAGTTAGATGGAATATAGGAAAGCCTGCCTTTTGATAGGCGCGGCTCGAGAACAGGAAAGAAGAGATCGATGAAATGTAGGAGCAAGGAAGGCCTGCCTTTGGTAGGCGCCGGTCGAGCATAGGAAAGAGAAGGTTTGAGGGAATATAGGAAAGCCTGCCTTTTGATAGGCGCCGGTCGAGCACAGGAAAGAAGAGATCTATGAAATGTAGGAGTAAGGAAAGCCTGCCTTTCTATAGGCGCCGGTCGAGCAGAAGAAAGAGAAAGTTAGAGGGTATATAGGAAAGCCTGCCTTTTGATAGGCGCCGGTCGAGCAGAGGAAAGAAGAGATCGGAGAAATGTAAGAATAACGAAAGCCTGCCTTTGGTAGGCGCCGGTCGAGCATAGGAAAGAGGTGAGAAGAAAGAAATGTCGGAGTAAGGAAAGCCTGCCTTTGATAGCGCCGGTCGAGCATAGGAAAGAGGTGAGAGGAAAGAAATGGGGGAGAAAGGAAAGCCTACCTTTTTATAGGTGCCGGTAGAGCAGAGGAAATAGAGGAGGATGAGAAAATGGAAGAGTAAGGAAAGCCTGCCTTTCTATAGGCGCCGGTCGAGCAGAGGAAAGAAGAGATCGATGAAATGTAGGAGTAAGGAAAGCCTGCCTTTCAATAGGCGCCGGTCGAGCAAAGGAATGAATAGCAGAGGAAAGAAGAGATTGAAGAAAAGGAGGAGTAATGAAAGCCTGCCTTTTGTAGGCGCCGGTCGAGCATAGGAAAGAGGTGAGAGGAAAGAAATTGAGGAGAAAGGAAAGCCTACCTTTTTATAGGTGCCGGTCGAGCAGAGGAAATAGAGGAGGATGAGAAAATGGAAGAGTAAGGAAAGCCTGCCTTTCTATAGGCGCCGGTCGAGCAGAGGAAAGAAGGGATACAAGAAATGTAAGAGTAAGGAAAGCCTGCCTTTAGTAGGCGCCGGTCGAGCATAGGAAAGTAGAGAGGAAAAAGGAAAGTCTCTAGGAAGTGGGACCAATTCGTCAAGATTCGAATGTCTTCTCTCAGTCCCCAAAGATTGGAAGACTTACCTCGCAAGTTGAATCTGCCCAGCTGCTGGAGCACCTAGTAAGGTGCTAGTCCTGTTAGGTTTGAAAACCTTGCTGCCTGATGAAGTGAAGAGTAAGAGGAGGGGAAGGGTTGTATATATACTCGCTTGAAACCGAAAATTGAATTCTATCTAATTAGGGCTTGAGGCCTTAGGACGGCGAAAATAGGGCTTCAGGGCGGGTAAAATCATAGGGTTATGGGCTTGGCAAGGCGGGTGGGGCGGGCGAGGCGGACGAATATGGGTCTGGATGCTTCCAGAATAGAGCAAACATGCCCTTGGAACGCTCTAGAAGCAGACAAACATCGCTTTAGAAACTTCTAGGGTTAGCAAACATAGGAATAGAAACATAGGTACAAAGAAAACAGGTGTCTATGTGATTCCAGGGCGGGCAAACACCCCCCTGGGACGCCTCAGAAGCAGGCAAACATGGCTTTGGAAGCTTCTAGGGTGAGCAAACATAGGAATGGAAAGACGGGGACAAAGGAAACAGGTGTCTATGTGATTCCAGGGCGGGCAAACACCCCCCTGGGACGCCTCAGAAGCAGGCAAACATGGCTTTGGAAGCTTCTAGGGTGAGCAAACATAGGAATGGAAACACGGGGACAAAGGAAACAGGTGTCGATGTGAGTCCAGGGCGGGCAAACCAGCGCCTAGATTCTTCTAGGGGAAGCAAACATGCTTCAGTAATATTGTACCGCCGCAACAAAGAGCATCGAATGTACCAGCAAATAAGCAAACATGCCTCTCGAAACTTCGAGAGACGAGGCGGACACGTAACGATAGCTCGAAGGCCCTCCATCGAGGCGAACAAGGGCCTCGAATTCCCGAGAACCAGCCACACACCGCTTCTAGATACCTCCAGCAAGACCACAAATACATCGCACTTACTTAAATGCCTTTGAATCGAATATAGTGGACGCGAACATGGAGTAGCATGTCGGCATTTACACCTGTCGGGCAGCAAAGACACAAAGTGACACTGAGAGACTAAATCCAATCTGTCAGTCTACGCACTAGGGTACTGCTAGGAGACAACCCACTTTGACACCAACCCATCGTTAACCCTCAGCAGCGAGTCAAGCCAATCCCCTCAGTAGCCGCGTGGCAAGCCCGGCGATAACACCAGCTGCCATGACGCTCTCGGATGATACCGGCGCATCTTGGGCAGCACGCCCGAATACGACGCTGCCTGTCCAGACCTAACCATTGGCTTAAAGCCAAGTTGATTTGGAAATGGAAGAGTCCCGTCTTCACCCGGAATGTACCAGGTAATCTTCGGTACTTTTGCAACGTTGAGTGTGATCTTCTACCTAAGGAAACAGTGTCCTCAGTAACTATCCTTACACCGACACAACGCCCAAATCCACAAAAATGAGACACTTCGCGCCAACACAGCGGCCACATACGCACTACCTACTCAGTCCAGGTTTAACCTTTTACCATAGATCTTGTTCACTCTTCACTACCGGCCATTGCTGCCGTTTGGGATGTGGGCGGACCCTGGCTGGGGCACAATCCTCCATGAATCCACCGCGTGGACAGCTGTGCGGACTGGGTCCCCTACGCGTCCAGTGCCTAGAAGCACCCACCCATCCCGGAGCGTAGATATCCAGCAATATCAAACTAATATGCTCAATAACGCAAAGAACATCCAACCCTGCCCTGTCCGCTGGAGTAGCCCCCGGAGTTGACAGCGACGCTCGGCGACAAACTCTTCCATCTACCGCCCAGCGCCCACACAAAACCGTAAAACATTCCACCTCAACAGATGAACTAGTCGCTATACCGCCTCCTCGACTCATGGTGGGCCTAGGACTGTGGACAGAGCACCTACTGGTTGGGCGGCGTTGTCATAGCCGAGTGATATTCTGTGATTAGGTCAGTGGTCGGGAAAATAGATGGCTACCTATCGCGCAGCGCGCCGGCGGCAGAGCTGAAGCGCGGAAAATCGGTGATTCCTCTGACATCTCCTTGTACTAAATGTAGTAACCCAGCACCCCCCATACAAGCACGCAGGATCCAGTACAGTCCGGATATCTGGTTCGCCTCTGGACCCGACCCGCAGGTGGGTGGGTAGCAATGAATCCAATGGTTCAAACCGGTTCGTATGTGGTGGAGAACTACATCGACTTTACCATTATCATTTCGTTCAAAACATAAACCGCACCAACCGTATTCCCTAGATTCTTCTACGGTTTGTGTTACATATACATGGTGCAAGTACTCAGCTTATCAATATAATCTTTGGTCTCGCTAAACAATGTCAAGATTTCCAGGACCCCGTGTTGCCCCAACCCATCTGCCAAAATCCCCTACTCGATCCACAATATACACTTTTCTGAGGCAGATTGGTTGTCTTAATTCCGAGTGATGCACTATGATTAGGATCCTACAAATTCCGCGCCTTGATGGTACTACGGTTTCAACTAGTTTGAATAGAGTGTCCTCCCAGTTTAAGCATCGGGTAGTAATGTCGATGTATCAGCTATACCACCATCATTCGCGCTCAAACCGGTTTATACTATTAAACAAATACAGCACTGGACTCATTGGCCCGAGCGAGCCCGAGCGTGTATGGGAAAAGCTCAGGCTTAGGCCCGAGCCGTTGATTCTACGAAGGCGTTGACGATGGTGAAATGGGATAATATAAAGAAGATAAATTCTCTTAGTTTGTCCTTGAAAATAAACGAAATATCGAGATGGCTATCATCAGCTATACTCATAGAGCCTCGAGCATAAGCTCAAGCTATCCTCCCAGCCTCGAATATCCTGACCTCCCGTTTTCATAATCCGAGACAGCCCGAGCTCTAGGATAGGCTCGACTCCAACATGCTCATGCCCACCACTCTATAACTATGAGGGGTCCGAGAAGAGTTTATGGTGTTAGTTGGGGATTATATTTGAAAAATAGAGTAATTGATTATCTTCATTGGCAATACAACTTGCATAAGCACGATTGAATATAGAAGATTGTAAATATTGCAAAAACGCAAGGACTAATTCCAGACACTCAACTTTCCGGTACCAGGAGGTCCAGTTGACCTATTGGAAACTCGTCTGATAGTACTTTTCAATTACCGATTGGTGGGATTTAAAATTACCTATCAAAGCAAATCTACTCCGACCACATTTTGTTGCTTGGTCAAGGGAAAGTATATACTTATTGTCCTGTTCAACTATTTAACTCTGAAACTGATAGTTGGTGTTGTATACAACCCTACCAAAACTCGTGGGAAATGCGCGGCAATGGAAACGTTGCAACACTACAACACCGCAACGCTTAGACACAAATGTTTCACAACACGAGAGTGCCGCCCCATACTCGAAACGTCAAAGGAGAATGGCCGGAGTCTCTACAACTTATCAACTCTTTAAAAGACCACCTGTAGTTGTTCTGCTTGTAATCGTGGTGTAGTAGTTAGCGCTCGAACCCGTTGCCACGCGCATTTCCACAGATCATCGTAGGGTGGTATACAAATGGTAAATATTGATTACCTTCTTTGCCTCCTCACCCACTTGATATTAAATTGGTATTTTAGCAATAAGCTGCTACTCTAAATGGTATCAGGTGGAAACTTAATAGTATATTGTTATTTTCGATTCTTTGTATTACAAGTGGCTTTTGGTAGTTAAATACTTCTTTAAAGATAGCTATTACTGCCCGGGTGTATCATCAACTACCCAATACCGAGCAAGCGCAACACTCGATTCAGTGATTACTATGTGATGAAGAAACAGGGGATACAAAGGATATTGTATTAGGTCTATGCTTTCAGCTAGTCTAGTTGATGTTTGCACAGCGCGAGGACGGAAATGACCGAAAGTGCGGTGTGGCAACGGGTTCGACCACAACCTGCTGAACCACGATTATGATTACAACAACCACAATTGATTCTTTGAATGCTGATAATTTGTAGAATAGTTATTTAGTGTATCAGGAACGAATGAATGACATTTGAATATCCTGTGTACCAACCTCTTGTCTTTATTACAGCCTCTATCCTCCTAGGCATACTTTCAACGTGCCTACCAAATAAAGCATCAGGTTGTAGTTCCCTGCAATGAATAAAAGCTACCTCTATAAGGGGCTTAATTACTTTAGGTAATCTAATATCATATGTCAGATAGGGTAGTGCCGCCCAATAGTATGTTACAGATGTGGTCCCACACGGGCTGCCCCACACCACCTCGATACCTTCCTGTGCTAGTCCCTGGTTACCCGTCCTTCCTAGAATCATAGTCGCTCACTCGACTTCCCATTACAAGACCTTCTTGAGGTGTACCCGAAGATGCTCAATTCGATTTGGATCAGGTGAATATGCAGGCCAGTCCTCCAGAACATCAACCTTATTCTCCTCCAATCATTGAGTAGTAATTTCGGTAGGGTGTACCTTATCTTGCATAAAGATTGCCTTGATACCCTTCTCCCGTAGCTCTGCCAAAACTGGTGAAATCTGTTTTGTTCTGATGGTTTGTGCATTGCGCCGGCGCTGCACCGTTGGGAGATATTGTTGATTATTGTGCTCGTGCTGTATCTAACAGGTTGACGTTCTAGGGCAGGTTTCGAGACGAGATCGATTCAAGATCTAAATTCGGAGCCTGGGACTGGGAATAGGAGATCAGGCTGGGTACCGATCGAAAAGAGAATATATTGATACATACCAAGTACAGAAAACAGGTTTCGTAAAGAAGAAAGAAAAAGAAGTACAGAGTGAAGACAGAGCTCCTTATATAAAACACAAGATAGAAACCTAATGACAAACGCTTGCACCCACACCTAGAAGAATATCAAATGAATATAATAGAATTACATAACTGATTCCCTGTTATAGTATGTTGCGAGAGACTTCATTAAGTTGGAGTTTGTAGTGCATCCGAGTCAGTAGTTATGATTCGAGGAAAGACGAGTAACCACAGACCAGCATAGAAAGATATCGAAGTAGTATAGGACAGCCGGTGTGCAATCAAACAGGTTTTATATCCGGCGGTGTTCCAATGCTTCACGTAACAAAGCCGTTCCAGATAGTTTTCAACAGCAAGGCAGGTCAGGATGATTGGGCCGTGATAGTTAGAGATGTTTATAAGGAGAGGTTTATAAGGAGAACGTAGTATATTAAGCACGATAAATAAGCTAACTGATGGGGGAAACTCCAGTATTTAATACAAAGAAAGGTAGTACAGAAAGATAGTATGACAAATGGAATCCCCTGCCATAGCTATGGCATATAGTGGCCTGAATCATAACCTATGACTTATACCCTATGTAATTACTCACACCGCAGTCATATATTTACAAATCAGAATTGAGTAATACAAGGAAATCTCCCCAAGTGTATTATTTGGAGACTTCCCTTCGTGAACTCCAGTCACTTGTAGAAGGAAAGAAAACATTTTTACTCTTGTCTAAATCCTTAGTAAGAATATATGGTGCCCACACCGATAAATGTAGTAAATGTGACAAGTCATGTTTTGGGGAATGAGACAAGCTTGGCAGTAGGGTAACTCCTACCAGGCCATACCTTATCGGGTGGGCAATAACTCGCTCAGTTTTCAAGAGTTAAATTCGTAATTTTGGGGCTTAAATCTTCTAGCGCAACAACCACAGAAGATATTACACTGCCCTTTGGAATCAAGGTAATTAAGAGGCAGATAAATAATATAACCTCTTTTAATAATTGTAAATAGTCTAGATAAGGATCTATAGCGCTTTTATCAATGGAAACGCATATTACATCGCGGGATATCAACCTAAAACTCTAGTCTATTTTTATTTATATAGCTCTGCTAGTGAACAATCAAGCCCCGAAGTCACGAATTTGACTCTTGAAAACTGAGCGAGCTATTGCCCACTCGATAAGTGTGCTTTAATGTGTACTTGAGGTGTGGTCTGGTGGGAGTTACCCTACTGTCAAGCTTGTCTCATTTTGTGAATACTTGGCGCATTTTACATACTAAAATACCCATTTTGAAATTTAAATAATTTTTTAACCAGGACAGATATCAAAAATCCGGTAGATAAATCTCTTCTTCGTCGCTGGATCTTGAGATTTATCCACCGGATTTTTGATATCTTTTCTGGTTAAAAAGTTATTCAAATTTGAAATTGTACCAAAATCTCGCCTACATTTATGGGTGTGCGCACCATACACTAAATTTTTTTTGGTGGAAATGTGCTGAAATTGAAATGGACCGTGCTTGTATTATTCCCAAACAGGATTAAAATGAACATCAACCTATATATTACTACAATGGAGTGTGTCTCAGATATATGAAAATGAACCATTTTAGGGTGATTTGATTGGTTGGAACAGGGTTTGGACGGCGGTTTGGAGAAGGATTCGGACACAGATTCGGACAGGGATTGCGAACATGTTTGAGAACAAGGATGGGAACAGTGGTGGGAAGAGGGCTGGGAACAGGGGAGGTAACAGGGGAGGTAACAGGGGAGGTAACAGGGGAGGTAACAGGGGAGGTAACAGGGGAGGTAACAGGTGTGAGAGGGTATGGTAATAAGCATGGGAAGGTAGGGTAACGTGAGGAGAAAATATAACGGTTTTGCAAGAAAGATTAACTGTAAGAAACGGTAACTGCTGCGAATGGATGTAGTTAGCTGCTTGAAGCATGTAGTTGATGTTATGGCCCCGAATTTCATTTTCGAAAACTTTTACTCCAAACTATATCTTATAATGAAGCAACAATTGTTCCATTCATGTCTACAGAAAGACGCTCATAACGTAAACATGATAAATCCATTGCAAAGTTTGTTATTAATTGCAATGGGATTGTTTGGTATGTGTGGGGATTGTTTGGTACGTATATCTGCTTCGCATTGTTCGAAATGTTTTTAGTATTTTGCAGACAAGAACAACGGAGGTGTGACGACAATGGGCGGCATTGCGAGCTCATCAAAGCGTACAGAACTTGCAGGTATATGTTATACATTAGAAATATATTTAATGGGAACTGAGAATTTCACTCAATAGCAATTACCTCCTAGGGTTGCTAGACAAGGAAGGCAATCGGTCTTCCCTTTGAGATTTCTCAGTTCACGTTTGCAATGGATGCAATTAGATATAGGTTGGATGAATCTAGCCTACTTTACCTGTGCTGCTTTGCATGGGAGCGATTAGTGGGTTGCAGCAAGTTCAAAGATTGGGCTCCGTTTTGAGAGTTCTTGCAAGAGGGCCGATGTTCAGCTGCCGGCTTTGTGAGAACCGCATGAGTACCTACAATACCTTCTCCACTCTCGGGATAACCTCGCAAGGTAATTCCGGACTAATATTTGTGAATACAACTCTGAACTCATGTTTACATCGGTTAAATATACCACCGATAAGCGGCCTGCTGTGATAGTTGATGGTGTTGATTGTTTTTGAATATATGGAGGGCTATAACATGTGCAGGGACCTTTGCATTCATGGGAGAATGCTTCCCCAAGCTCTGCACATCTCTATTTTTACGACACTAACTACGCTACTAGTATATGACATGGAGTGTATTCCAGCTTTGAACTTGAGGTTTTACAGCATCTTTCAACTGAGCTATATTAGGTGAATCCTTTTATAGCAATCTACAAGACAACCTGGAAACGATTGATGGATGCGGTACATTTGCAAGAGCATGCCGGATTTTCGTGAAGGCGCAATTGTGGTTAATAATGGAATCTGATGCACAGAAGCGTCACAACAACTTGCCAACCAGCAATGAGGGTACTGTTATCATACCTTACTAATATGGGCAGGTGGATTTACAGGATATTGTACTTGCAAATTGTGATATCGATGGCATCCTTCAACATAATTAATACCAACAATGCTGCTTACATACGTGCTCTTGCATTATGTAGAAATCTTTCCAAATGGAGTTGTTGGTTGGTATTGGAGTTTAAAGTTGCGAAGCTTGAATTATTTACAAGATCACAAGAGTGTAAGTCTTGGTCAACGCGGTTTTTACAGGTATATCATATGATTTAAAGCTTATGCCCAATAGAAAAGAATTAATCCCAATATCTGATATTGTTTGCATACTCACCAAACAGGTTTCCGACTTTTGCCCATTCTCAACGCCTATGACAACAATATTTGGTTGACGCATGGTGTGTCTGCGATCAAATGAAACATAACTGAATTCTTCTCAAACAGTTGCAATTGCGTTCAGACCTATACATTGGTATTGCAGATACCATTCTACTGCAAGAGTTCAATGTAGAGGAGACTGGAAAGGGTCTAATACTCCTGAGTAGTTATACAGGTGTTGACCAAGATATACAACAGTTGTCTCAAGATTCTATGGCTATAGTCGGTCATTTTGGACATCTGACGCTCTTTATCACATTTATACCAAATCCAAAGTGGCCAGAGATTGTTGCAGAGTTGCCCTCAGGAGAAACAGCAGTCAATATAACTGATCTCACTTCAAGGGTTTTTCATATGAAGCAACAGCACCTTCTTACTGAAATAAAGCACAAAAATATTTTCAGCCGCAATTTGTATTGTGTGTGCAGAGTTGGTCAATCCTATTGCTATTATGAGCGCGGCCAGAAGAACTGGCATAGGATCTGGGTCTTGGTTCGGGGTGATTGGGTGTTACGTGGAATCTGTAGACAAAGACGTAGAGGTCCAAGGAACACAATCTAAACAGGAGGCTTAGGGGTAGACCCTAAGCAAGCGAAGTATTTTGGAACACTCTTGGCCGATCGGACCAAGAGATCGTAGACGTTGGACTGTGAAGGAATAAGACTAATAATATTCCTTAAATACAAGAGGTTGCGTGAAGAGAAAAGGAAAGGAAGAGAAACAAGACGTAGAGTGCAGACAGGACCCTTTATATAACCGAATAACCCCTGTCCGAGTCTGACTCATAACCGAACCTAATGGAAACATATAGAAACCCATATGACTCATCCTCCGACCGTTACCACCACACTTCTCTTCACGCCACAACACGTTATTCTAATACCTGCCACGACGCCATAACATTGGGCTCGGTACCGATAGATACTAGGCGAGGTTTTCCAAACGATAAAAGGTCAAAAGAAACAAAAACAAACAGTATCAAACGTATCACGTTATGCAAAGCGAGAGTAGGACTAGGACTGGTACCACGGGACACAACCGAAATGTCATATGACGTCAGTTCGTAAAGGTTTAAAGAACAAGATATAGAATGTATTTCTAAATAATAGGAAGTTCGGTTAATGAGAAAAGTAAGAAAAGACAAAGGGAAAATACAGCCATATATATATTCTTTCCGAACCCAATGACTCATATGTGTAACAGAAACCAATCGAAAGGAAACCTGAACGTGACTCATTCCCAATAGAACCTAACCAACAAAGACCCGATTACTAATCCTTCTCCTTCCTGAACTGATTCCTGAAGTTTGATGTGTAGTAGAGAAAGAACGAACTAAGTGTGGTTTGAACACGTGAACTTGTAGATAGAGATGTATTGTAAAACAAGATTATACTAATTGCGCCGTGAACATAAGAACATACATGTAGGGGTTGGCATTCCTTATATACTACAATCTCAAATCCCTGATTACATAATCCATTGGCACTAAGCCTAATCAGAAACCCTGTTCCTCCATGAGTTATACCCTTTACCGATGTCGCAATGCAAATTTTTAACTCTTCCTTCATCCTGCTATACCGCTACAATTGCACACCCTGATGGAGAGTTGCATGCAATCAGAACCAGCTGCATGGTACATTGTCCCTTTGGTGAGCGCTTCTCAAATCCCCCCATACATGTCAATATTTGAGGGAGGCTACAGGAGGTGTGCAAAATGGTTCCCAAAGGAATATCAGGTTGAGACAGTTTTGCAGGAAGATGGATACACTCTTTATCATCAAACTCTCCTATTTCTCAGGGCGCAGCCCATACGCCCTGGGCGCCAGGTGCGCCAGGCGCCGCCAGTGCAGAATGCTCACGTCTGGCGACGCTCAAGCATAACAATTACGCCCGACAAAGCCAGGGCAGACTGTTCGCTCCTGGCAACGCCAGGGTAGAGCACTGCCGCCCGGCAATGTCAGAGCATACTACTTTGTCTTCTCTCTCCCAGAGCACCGCCTCTTTGTATGATGCCACCAGAGCAGAGCACTCAAGCAACCAGTGTCCCCAGCAGAGAGTGCTTGCTGCCAGCGCCGCCAGAGGAGAGTGCTCACCTCCAGCGCTGCCTGTGCATAGTGTTCACGTCGGGCGCTCTCAGAGCAGAATACTCCTCTCCGGCGCTGCCAGAGCAGAATACTCGTTTCCGATGCTTCCAGAGCAGAATACTCGTTCCCGCCGCTCCATTCTGGGTCGCCATTCCAAAGCAATCGCTCCACTCAGTACCAGGGAATACATCCTCCGTCAGGAAATTATTAGCCAATACTCTATGACCACTCGGTCTCCTCCAGCCATGTCAGGCACCTCCACACGATCTCATTTCCGTCCTAAGAGCACTTGGCGATTCTCTCTCTATCATGCCATGCCGGGGGTTTGCAACCCGCGTCCGGAGTAGAATCACCAGTTAACCTCCGCCTAGAGGCTAACCACGAATATCAGACTTGCCAGGGGCCACCAGGAGATATCGGCAGTCACGCCCAAAGAGCGCCCAACAATGCTATCTGCACCTGGAGTCCTCTCGTCAACTGGCTCTCCCCCAGGCGCCGCCAGGGCATATCGCTCACACTCAGAGAGCACTAGATAATACTCTCTGTGCCTGGAGTCCTCTCAGAGACGAACTGTCCACCAGTCTCCGCCAGAACATATCGCTCATGCCCCTAGAGCACTAGGCAATGTTCCCTGGGCCAGGAGACTCCTCGCTAATGAGTTGTTTGCCGGGCTCCATCACCAGTCCCTCAAACGATATCTCCCGTGGGTTTCCTTCACACTGCTGAACGGTCAGTCGCGAGTTACTGATACAAACACTGTCATGTATACTGATGATGGCTACCAAACCTTTGAAGCAAGTATATGTATTTGTCGATTCGTGGAAGAGGTTTTTTGCCTTCAGGTTTAGGCCATGGTACAGCTCATCTGAAAAGCTCAATGCCCTGCCTAAGCAGCACTCCGGCGCGAGCTTGCTGGAAATCATTTCTCATGCATAAGCAGCACCATGCCGGTGGAGCGAGCTCGATGGATAACAGAGTCAGATACAGAGCGGCCAAAACCCACCTCCCTCTTGCAAACCGCATGCGTACAAGCAGTACAACACGAATTTTGGATTAGACGGTCCTATTGGGTCTAAATTTCCACTCGTAGAGCACTCGCCACTGCCCTCACAGCATTCACCTCTACAGAGCACTTCGTACTGCTCTCACATCAGTGGAACTTACTGAGGAATGCTCTCACATCATTCAGTGGATAGCACTCGGGAATGCTTTACAGCAAGTACGACTGCTCTCACAGCATTCAACAAAATTCATGCCACGTACGCAAATCTATCCTAGTATTTACCAGACAATTGCCAGCATCCACCTCAGATAAATGTGCCATTCCCATTATACTCCGAATATTCACCACCCAGATCCTCTTTCTCCTCCGCCTACAGACCTTCAGCAGCGCATGTGAGCTATCAGCGATACCACGATCCTTCCCCTCAAGCAGCTGAACTACACATAATCTGTGTGCGTGCCCTGTGGTATCCCGCACCTTGAACAGAGCCTCCACACACTGGTAAGCGTCCGCAAAACACTCCCCACTGCTCTGAGGGACCTACCAATACCCATGCCCACTCCTTTCCTTTTTTCCCCTTTCTAAAAGACGCTGTTCCTGTACACCTTATGTTGTGAACCTCGTATACATCAGGCCTTTGGAAGATTGGTATTGAAACCTGCAAGCATGTGAAAACCTCTACCCGGCGCTCCAGAATACTCTCAGAGCTTCCGGCAAAGCTCTGAGAGCATCCCACATCCTCAGCATACTCATTTATCAGGTGATAGAGCATAGTATGGCTTATTTGCAGTCGATCTGCCACGTTGAAAAGTCTTTCTGGTTTCGCAGACGGGTTGCAAAACCACTTTAGGGCCAGTGCGATTTCTACTATTAAGCATTCATTTGGCGTTTTCTTGCAGTCCTCGATTTTGAAAATGTCGAGCAACTCCTTGAGGTTATCCCGATGGCTCTGGAGGATGTCGTCGGTGCTCTCAGGACCTCCGACGATGTCTTTCACATTTAGAAGTCGAATCTCTAACGGCAATCACCTCCCTCTATAGTCCAGTATCTGCATCGCAGCATCGACCTTGTTGGACGGTCTGTAAGCTTCTTTTACCTGCCGTACATGGGCAAGCTGCTGACGTCCGTGGAGTACTGAGGACTGCTTCCGAAGCGCTCAACATGCTCCCGGTAATGCATTAAGACATGCAATCTGATGAAGATGAAGTGCGATCTTTCCCAAATTTCCCTGATATCCTCTAAGCCTCGCTGGGTACTTTGGGAGCCTCGCTGGGTGCTCTGGTTGCCTCGTTGGGTGCTTTGGGAGCGTTGGTGGTTGCTCTGAGAGGCACTTATTGCTTTCGTTCGATCCCTCGCATCCTTTAACGTCTTCTTGTACTCTCTGACTGCTAAAAAGATATCTCCGTGGGTATGGAAATCCTCGAGATAGCTCTCCATATAGTTCAATATCCTCGTTGTGTGACTCCCATATTGCGCCATTAAGTGGAAGTCTATTAGGCTTTGAACGCATTTCGACGATTTTGCGAATTCATTCCTGACAGCCACCCCCGGGTTTCTCAGAGCTACCGCGTGTGCTCCTAGAATGACCCGCTCCAGATTCCGCATCTCTTTCCCTTGCCATTGGGTGGTAGCATGATATGCCTTGTTTGGTACTACCAGTCCAGGGTAAGGCGCAATCAAAGCACAAGCTTTGTCAAATTCCTTTAATCGATGATTCTTCGTCAAGAAAGCCTGAATCCACTCCATCCTGTACTTCAACATCTCCAGGTAGATATTCTGCAGAATGTCCGGTTTATTGAGATTGTACGGATTAACCCTCGGCATACCCCAGAAAGCATTGAAGAGTGTTTTCATGGATACCGCTACAACGTAACCCACCGGTTTCAGCTTTCCCGGGTTTTCGCTAAATAGCTGTACTCTCTCCCTGTAGTCTTCTTGACTACGCATATAGCTTTGAGGAGTGCTTCCAAGACTGTGAAACTCCACCTCGTATCTTGGGCAAGCACTAGTGCTAATGTATTCTAAGTTTGAATGCTCAGGTTGATCAGGAATCCAGCCCGAGAGCACTGGAAAGCAAAGTTGTTTGTACCCGTTGGCACATTTGATTAGCTCGTCAACCTGAGAGCGCTCACAGACGCTTTGAAAGATCTCCCCAAGGGCGCGATGAAGTGCCATTTGACTTTGACCTCGTGAAGCGGAATTAGCGAGTGAATTCTTCCCGAGCTTCAGTGGCACTGGCAGTAGACCTAGGAGAATGAAAGAACGCCCGGTGGGCTTGTTGCGCACCGACGACTTGATCTTCCCGATGGTAAAATAGATTGGCCAGGCATTCTTGTCCCCAATAAAATTTGTCAGATGTGTGCAATCTGACGTGCAGCTAATTGGTACCACATCGAACCCCTCCAGTAACGTATTCTATCGAGAAAGCATTAGCGACAGCTCCTGGAGAATCATTGAGTATTCGTAGAGAACTTCAAGTTGACAAGGTAAAGTTTACAGACCTGTATCTCCACCACCAATCTCCTGTATGCATTTCCCCGTACATTCGCTCGCCGAATTCAGTATGCTACACCACTGGCGAGCACACCAATGACTTCCAAAAAGCACATTGCAGTAGAAAATATTGGACAGTTACCATTGGATCGCGGTAGTAGTAAAAGATCTTTTCCCCCCCAATATCTACCTCCGAATGATGCCAGCTCGCCTTTCCCAATATGTCTTTCATTTCCTCCAGCCTCTTGATTAAACCCAGCCCACTGCTATAGGAACACTCGCCACTGCTAGACGGAGCGTGTAGAAAGAAGCTGTCGATTTTTCCCTGGGTGGCTTGGGACAGTACGAAATAGCGTGCCATTCTGAACTCGTATAGTGACCTGAATGAGTGCCATGGGTATCGGAGAAGGTTCTGTGAGCAATCGCCGTAGTCCTCAGAGTGGTAAAGTGGTTCCCCAGCACCCTCGTAAACTGTCGTGGATGCCTTATGCCTATTCGCATCGCCATTTGCGTCTTCCATCACAAAATATGATTCGGATTCGTGTTCTTATTTGTAACCTGGATCTTGGTCAAAACTATCAAACCCCGAAGCGTAATCCGTGTCTGAATAGTAGTCAGGAGTGCTTTGTGGGCTTTGGTCAGTGTCGTCAGGAGTCTCTGCAGGTTGATCGTGCTCCAGGAGTGAATATTGGTTTCCCAGCCATTCATCTGCTTCTAATTGATGGATCGTTCCAGGATGTTTGTCAAAGTTCACGGGGGAGCTGTACCTCTTGCTATAAAAAGGGCAAGACGATATTATTGAACTTGAGAATTTGCAGTCTGCCAAGGCTGAGGAGGCTCTTTCCTGCAGGCAGTGCAGAGTGCTCTAATAGCAATTAGTCACCCATGAGGCTCTCGCTGCAGAACGTTAGGCAAACGATTGTGCAGAGTACTCAGCAAGCAATGTGGCCCCCAATGGGCTCGCGCTCAGGCAGAGTGCCAACTAAGAAATTATGCACAGTGCTCGGCAAGGGATGTGTCACCCACTGGTGCTCGCGCTTGCACGCCCACCACAGCGAGGAAGATTTTGACGTCATACATCTCCTAACGAAAATGAAAATACAAACACAAACACAAATACAACAGGAAGAAATAACAACAACCACAATCAGGCCAGCAGCGATGCTACGTTCTACCCTCTGAGCATTCGCTAACTCTCTCTGAGCAAACGCGGATGCTCTTCTGATTGAGACACCGTTCTCAGTGCCAAATTCAATACCAGTATTGACTACAAGCTCAATGGATACACTCTCTCCGACTCAGCTTCCTAACGCACAGAACACCAATACCAACAAGAACACAAAGACTAATCCAACACCAGAATGTTATCAACGAGACTGTTGGTACTACCTTCAGGGCATCCCCGAGTGCGCCTAGAGATTTCAACCACGTCATGTATTGGAGCAAACATTCAGCACTACGTTCAGCACTGGTAGGAGCACCATAGAGAGAACCCTATAGTGTTCTAGATGTATTGGAGCAAACATTCAGCACTACATTCAGCACTGGTAGGAGCACCATAGAGAGAACCCTATAGTGTTCTAGTCAGCATGATGAGCCCTGGTAAAAGCCGATTGTACTTAGTATAAGAGCACCCTACTCCTCCTTCCAGTTTGTGAGAGATTCCTAACCATCTTCAATTTCAAGTCTACTTCTACCTATCACTTCAAGCGCTCTGCAATCTAAGATTTCAAGATTACTTCTTGGAAGCGAATAGTTCAAAATTCATTTTCAAGTTCAAGATTTTCAAGTTCAAGCTTTCAAGCTATACACCTTGCAATCATATATGAGATGGTATATCTTCCTGACCCCAATTGCTTTCAGAACCATACTCATCACACATTCACAATAGACTCCAGACTCCGCTCAGAGCACTCTGAAGTACTCACAGAATATTGAAAAACCTCGTAAAACTTGAAAGAGGTGCCATTGTGATCAAGAATCAGACGGATCCGATAGTAGTAGCCATAAACGGTCTCACCGAAAACACAAGAAGGATAGAGCGTCTCGTTCCTCACATCTCAAGTCGCGAAAATGTCTCAAGTCCATCGCGGAAAAGATAGCAGAGACGCCCCCAGAGCACTCGGCGACTCTCTCTTAGCACCCGCAAGTGCTGTCAAGTTCACCATAGCACCTGCCTCCCCTGCCTTTACCACCGCCGCAGCTCCCACACCCTTCTCCTCAGCACCCGCCACGTCCTCCTCAGCATCCGCCAACTCCTCCTCAGCACCCGGCAGTGCCTTCTCCGCAGCTCCCGCCACCCCTCCTGCAGCACTCGTTGTCTTCCTCACAGCACCCGTCAAAGCTTTCTGCACAGCGCCCGCCAGTGCCTTTAGGACAGCAGGCACAACAGAAAGCCCAGAAGCAAGCCCAGCAGAATGCCCAGCACCCTGAAGAAGACGAAGAAGAAGAGCGCTTTTACGAGTCCCCAGTGATTCCCCAGAGCTCGGCTCCTCACCACCACCAGAGGCACCTGTCCGGACACCGCTAATCAGCCTTCATTCTAATGCTCCAGCAGCAGCCATCAGTGCTTCACAGAGCGCTTGAGCGCCAAAGACCCCGACCCGCCACACCGCCGGCTACCAATACCTAGTTCTGTTGCTGGCCCCTCCAGACTCGGAGCATCAGACACTCCCTCACTGGTAGAGCATAGACGGAACAGAGCTCTACCAGAAACACCCCCGAGTACTGGGATAGAATACGCGAGTGCTCTAGAAGCATCCCCAAGCGTTCACGAGCTATCCCTAATCGCTCAAGCTCAACCAAGACATCCGTGACTGTCATTCAATATGACTCAGGGGAACAAAGCAAAGATGACTTTAGGTTTGCTGAACCTACCTAAAGTATACACTAATATCCGCAATAGCCTTAAAGTGCAGATGCAGAATGTCGGTTGGGTTAATAAAAGCGTTTCCGCGGCAGTAGTATTCGATGCTATTCCTGTATTTGATGAAGTTACACCCCCTCAACGCTTTCCTGCCTATTTGGACAAGAGTCGATTCCGAACCCCACAGAGCACTCGCCGATGCTTTGAAGTAGCTGCTTGGTGATGTTGGCAGAAGGAAAAGCTATCGAGGGGGTAGGGAAATCGCCAGTACAGAGACAATGCCCGCGATAGTGATGATGATGGCGACAACGGTGGACTGCACGCTCAATGCCCTAGGAAGCGTAAACGGAATCAAGTACCCGCAGAGCTAGATTGACCTTCCATAATGGTTACAGTGGTAGACCCCAATGCTCTAGAAGCTTTCTTGATAATTGCCCCGCCTCCTACCTATGACTGGCATGATCCACTGAATGAGCCTTCCTTCATTGGAATCCTGATCAAGATATTGTTTCCACAGTTCTGCAATTTAATCCTGAAGCACACTGCATCCGGTATAGCGATCAGGACTATTTAGGGAGCACTTGATAAAGTTCTACCGGCATCCAATCTTCCTGCTCGGCCAATGGAAGTTCAAATCCCTGATTTGGATAAGGTCGACAGTTGGTTGAAGAAAAGCGTTGGCAGGCCTAGGAGGATACTGGCAGTGCTCCACTGAGCAGGCACGGTTGCTAATTTGTATGATGCTGGATCACTGCCGCCGAACCGAGCATTCCCTGATATTGAAGAAGCCGATTACACGATGATCAATGTTCCTGCAGAGAATTCTGATTATGAGGAGGGATAGCATCGCATCACTGCTAAAGGACTGCGGGTATATTTGCCTAGAACTGATGTCAGTAATCAAAGGCTAATCCAGACTCTTGTTAGACATCACGATAGACAGCAGGATGCTATCGACAATATAGACCCCAAATACATTAGGAAGTATCCTTTGGGTGTGGGGGTTGCTGACCCAAATTTTGTACAGGGAGTAATCTGGACGCCTGCTGGGATAGCAGCCAAGAGAGCTGCTGACACACTTGTGGCTGCTGGTGGAGGAGGCGGTGGAGGTCCTGGATGCGGTGATGGAGGTCCTGCAGGCGGTGGAGGTCCTGGAGGTTATGGTGGAGGTCGTGGAGGTGGTGGAGGTCTTTCTGGAGGCGGTGGTGGAGGTCCTGGAGGCGGAGGTGGAGGACCTTCTGGAGGCGGTGGTGGTGGTCTTTCTGGAGGCGGTGGTGGTGGTGATGGTGGTGGTGGTGATGGTGGTGGTGGTGATGGTGGTGGTGGTGATGGTGGCGGGCATGATTAGTTTCCTTTGGTATAATCTCTCGTCTCACTTTCTTCCGAACGATTGTTACGTGGGATCCGTAGACAAAGGAGTAGAGATCCAAGGAACACAATCTAAACAGGAGGCTTAGGGGTAGACCCTAAGCAAGCGAAGTATCTTGGAACACTCTTGGCCTATCGGACCAAGAGATCGTAGACGTGGAACTATAGAGGAATAAAACTAATAATATTCCTTAAATACAAAAGGTTGCGTGAAGAGAAAAGGAAAGGAAGAGAAACAAGACGTAGAGTGCAGACAGGACCCTTTATATAACCGAATAACCCCTGTCCGAGTCTGACTCATAACCGAACCTAATGGAACCACATCGAAACCTTTATGACTCACCCTTCGACCGTTGCCACCACACTTCTCTTCACGCCACAACATATTCTTCTAGTACCCGCTACAACGCCATAACAACGATCGCTTACCGTTGAATAAGGGTGTGTATTGTTTTCTGAGCACTTCCGAGTAGTACTGGCATCATTAGTTTCCTTTGGTATAATCTCTCATCTCTCTTTTTCCCGAATGACCGCTTACCTTTGAATATCGGTAGGTATTGTTTTCTGAGCAGTGGCGTCTATTCCTGGGATTGGGTTCGGTGCTATTTGATGTTTTAGATTATCTTTATATGATATTAGATTTATTGGATTTTATTAGATTAGACTAGATAAGATTATTCTCTTCCGTAATTGAATTGCAGTCAAGTCAAACTCCTAGATTGCTCTCAGAGCACTCAGTATCGCTTCAGAAATTGCCGTAAAACGAGTGATCAAAAATGACTCGGAAGCGTTTGAGCGGAAGCATTGGAGCGGGCTACTGGGCTGGGAGGTTAGCGGTGAAAACTCTCCCTGCTTGGCGGCGAAATTTTTACGCCAAGCTTTGATTTCTCATCAAAGATATACAAAATAATTCTCCTAGACCATTTTGGATACTTCGGCCAGCGAACAGAATGCCTCCCAACAAGCGCTCTTCCAGTTTAGCACTTCTTTCCGCAAAGGGACTACGTCTCCCAGTACCACCCGAAGATCATAATGATTGACAGACTGACGACTCTGACGTATCATACCGAGTATTGAACACACTGCCAACCAGCATCCGGAGTACTCAATCGACCATCGCCCCAATAAGTCGTAAGAGCTTCTCCGTTCTGCCGACACAGCCACTGGAAGAAGCAGCCCTAGAAGGGTAGAATTCCATCTCACTGATGGCAATACTGACAGTGTTGAAGTGCAGGAGCAGACACAGTATGTGCCAGAAGTGGAGGAAACAGGCGATCCCAGCCACTTCGAGTATGACGACTCCCGAGAGAACGCTCAGGAGAGCTCTGAGGAGAATCTGGATGACCCGGGGGAAGAACCTCAAGACTCCTTCTGACCTATTGATACTTTTTAAACAGGGACAGAATGCTAACAAATCAGAGGGGAGCACGACCGGGTGCGAAGGTAATACACAGAGAAGGTCCTGGGAGAGCAGCACCCACTTCGGCACCCAGACAAAATGCATCCCAGAGAGCACACACCGTAACCCAGAGAACGCCTACCGCATACCAGAGTGCATCGACTTCGGCACCCAGCGAAGAAGCATCTCAGAGAGCATTCCAGGCATCCCAGAGAGCTTTCCCGGAATCTCAGAAAGCACCTCGATACCGTCACAGTCCATGTCTTCTGTACCTGTTTATTCTCGCAATATTGACTATAGCTTTTCTATACGGCACATCCACCTTTCCTTGATGCGTTCGACTTACGGTGAGACCTCGCCCACTTACTGCCCATATCATTCCTCGCCACCTTTTGAAGGCATTGGGCAGAGCTCCATGAGCAGTCCCCGGATTCCATTAAGCCCCAGGTTTATTTGCCAGAAGCCCAACAAAGAGTCTAAGATATCGCACATCTTCCTTCATCTAGTTGGGAGGAATACAATGCTCTTATAGGAGAAAGTGAGGTTATTAGTAATATTCACGAAAGCACTTGCGACTGCTTTGAGAGTACTGTTAACATTCATGCGAGCAAATTGTGTCAGAGGTCATTATTACCTAGCTCGAGGAGTGCAACCGTGCTCTCAATACAGGCTCAGAGAATTGAGAAGGAGTGCAGCATGCTAATCGGGGACCACACTCTTCCACAAAGCCTTTCCCTCCTGCAGCGAGGCTTTCGGTACTGTTAGTGAGCATGTGGGCAGCTGCGAGTCGCAGGGTGGAATGTACGGTAGATTTGGACGAGGTTGTTATCAAACAGGTGAATGCCCCGGAAACGTCGATGAGTGCTCGAGGAGTATAATTGAAGTTGAGAACGATAGGGCAGAAGTCTACACTCCCGACTCCGTTCGCACTCGATGCAAGAGGTTAAAGGGCCCCGGGCAGAGTCGACCATATACGTGCTTGGAAGCCACTCAGGTCCTGAGGCAAGGGCTGCTGAAGTAGAGTATCTTTTGAAGAATGATCGCTTGTTGAGCCCCGTCTAGCATTAAGAGGTATGATCAATCCTCACAGAACATCCAGTGCCAATGTCCAGAGAGCATCTGGAAAGCCCAGAGAGCACTTGTAATATCCATAGTGCACCCAAAAATGTCCAGAGAGCAATTGCGAACGCTACTAACAGATACTAGACCTACCCACTACGGTTTCTTGCGCCAGAAATTATCGATGTATTGTATTATAAATGCTTTGATGAGGTGAGGATGCGAGGGGTACAAGACTCCGAATTCCTAGAGCAGGTTACCCCTAGGTTTATTTGCTAATCTCGACGGCGATTTGGCATGGCATTCGGGCATGGTCGACGGGAACATACGTAAACCCTGACCATTTCCAGTTACAGAATGAGAGTGTTGTTAGTAAGCATACCAGATTGCCTCACAGCTATATCGAATGCTTTGGGAGCAACGACGGATGCTCTCAAAACAAGCGAGTGCTTTGAGAGTGTTGACAGATGCTCTCAAAACAACCGATTGCTTTGAGAGCGGTGACGGACCCTGTCGAGACCACTGAGTGCTTCCAGAGCGTTGACGGACGCTCTCAGGGCTATATTGGATTCGCGCGCTGATATTTAAATAGGAGTAGAAATGTTCAACAGGATGAGCAACGCATGGAAGGGGAGGAGTAGGCAGAACCAGAAGCCAAGGTTGGAGGTGATCAAGGATAAACTTCAGGTAAAGGTATGCTATAAAGATAGATGCTACAATGGCGGAGTGCTTTCTGAACACTAAGGCTAACGTTGATAGATACGTTAGAAGAAGGGTATGACAGTGACTATCGAGATTATACCGGAAGACGGATTAAGCGAGGATGACGAACCTTTAGCTGCAGATCGTACAGCATTCTGAAATGCTCGGAAAGCAGCCCCGAATGCTCTAGGAGGTCTCTCTGGTTCCAACGATGGTGGCGGCAAGGACGAGGTAGTTCATGCTCAACTTCGGGGCATTGAAGCGGAAGATGAAGGCAAAGAGGATGAAGAGGAGCAAGAAGAGGGGAATCATGAAGGAGGCAAGGAGGAGGATGTGTAGAACACCTGCGAGTGTTTGGAGAGCACCAGCGAGTGTTTTGGAGAGCACAAGCAAGTGCTCTGGACAGCACCAGTGAGTGCTTTGCAGAGCACTGCCGAGTGCTCTGGAGAGCGCCGGTGAGCGCTTTCGAACATATTGTCGAGCGCTTTGGAGCGCATCGCTGAGTGCTTTTAGGCGTAGCGGAGGAGGCTTTGGAGCGTATCGTTGAGTGCTTTGGAGGGTATTATTGAGTGCATTGGAGAGGGGAGTGCCTATATACCTATATTATATTCAATTATCGAGTTCAAGATGGTTTGTGGTGTTTGTAGTTAGTGATAGAATCACGTTTTTAAATGCTATGCAAAGCAGTGCTCTCTAACGCAATCCAGGCCCGTAGGGCGAAGAATAGTATGCTTGTTGAGGACGGGGCATTAAAAGGTAAAACGCGGGTGTGTTGGAGGTGCGTCAGGGGTGGGCCAGAGTTCAAGAAGCAATCTCGGGTGCCAATGGAGCAGTCACATCAGCAAAAGGTTGGGTCTGCTCTGACGAACCTGGGCGTACCCAGGCGCCCCAGGGGCCATTGGGCGCACCAGGCGCATGAGAAGTTTTCTTACCTGCATCCATACACCCCGGCGCAAAAAGACAACGTCTCGACGGGAAACCACGAACATCTCTCCCGTTCTCGTCGCGGGGTCAAAAGACGAGTTCGTCTTTTGACCAAATTACGTCGTCTTTTTACCCTAAAACGAACACCGGGTCCACACCTGGGTAGCTTTTGCCCGCTTAACGGCTAGACTAGGACAATAGTTCCGCGCAAATGTCACATTTATTGAGCCACATGTCTACGTAATTCTATGTACTTATTTGCTAGCGACACACCTGCCTCCGCCGAAGCCCCACCTACCTCCGCTTACTCCTGCCCCCCGCCGATCTCCTGCCCGTGGTTGAGCTCGCCGCTGGAGAGCGGGCTGAGCTCGCCGCTGTTCTGCCTGCCTGCCCTCCTACCCGCTGAGCTGCCTTGCTGCCCTCCAGCTCGCTGAGCTGCCTTGCTGCGCTCCAGCTCGCTGGCCTGCCTGCTGCCTGCCCTCATACCCGCTGAGCTGCCTTGCTGCCCTCCAGCTAGCTGAGTTGCCTTGCTGCCCTCCAACTCGCTGGCCTCCCTACTGCTCGCTGACCTCCCTGCTGCCTGCCTTCCTGCCCGCTGACCTCCCTGCTGCCTGCCTTCCTGCCCGCTGACCTGCCTGTCTGGTAGGTGTCCATTTGGTCCAGTATTTGGTAACTGGTAGCTGCAGCATTCGCTGCCTGGGGTTGTCCATTTGGTGCAGTATTCGCTGCCTGATAGGTGTCCAAATCGTGCAGTATTCGCTGCCTGATAGGTGTCAATTTGCTTCCTGCAGCCGTGTCAGTAAAGGCGTCAAAATGCAGAGGAAGGTAAATACGTATCTAGGCATCGATACAGGCAGGAGGTGTCTATACAGGCAGGAGGTGTCGATACAGGCAGGAGGTGTCGATACAGGCAGGAGGTGTCGATACAGGTAGGAGGTAGGTGTCGATACAGGTAGGAGGTAGGTGTCGATACAGGTAGGAGGTAGGTGTTGATACAGGTAGGAGGTGAGGTAGGAGGTGAGGTAGGAGGCGAGGTGGGAGGCGAGGTAGCGAGGTGTATATGTGGAGGTGGAGGTGGAGGTGTGGGTGGATCCTCGAGGTGTGGAGGAGTCAAATCTGACGTCATTAGCTAGCGGTATTAGCATTAGCGCCACTACATAGGCGGAATATCACTTCCGCACAACGTCAAAAGACGAGATATCACATTTGGGAGACGAACTAGGTGTCAAAAGGTGAGGTGTCACATTTGGGACGCCTACTAGGCGCCAAAAGACGACAGGTCAGATTTTGGAGCCCCGGGACGCGCGGGACGACCAAAAAAAAAAGACGAGTATTTGAATGCAAAAGACGAATCGGTACGTCTGGAAGTACAGTTCGTCTTGGTGGTTCGTTTTTTTTGCTGATGCAGGAGCGCTTCAGGAGCAGTCAAGAGTGTCTCAGGAGCAGTCAGGAGCGCTCCAGGAGCAGTAAGCAGTGCTACAGGAGCATCCAGGAGAAATATGAGTTTCCAGGCGACAGAATGCTTCATTGGAATAGCGTCAAGTGACAGAGCGCTTTGTCGGGATAGTGTCAGGCGAAAGAACACTCTGTTTTAGCAGCGTCAGGCGACCGAATGCTGCGTCAGGCGAGGAAACGCTCCGTTGCGGTATTGTCAGGCGGACGGTCATTACTATTGGGGCGCGCTAGGAGTATTAATGTGCGCCCAGGCGTACTAGCGGCCTTAGTGCGTGCCCGGGCGGAATGCTATATGGCAGAGCGTGACAGGAGAGTTTGCTGATGTGCGAAATCTTTACGATAGGATGTGAATAACTGTAATTAGAATGGAGGCGTTGCATTAAGGTTACGATATTAGGAGGTGATAACGTGAGGTAACCGGAGGTTATTCATTGCATCAAGCTTTCAACAACTGAAGGGGAGTTGCCATTCATTCTAATGCGAAAACAATTTCCTGTAAGGCTGTCTTTTGCAATGGGTGTAAATAGAGCATGAAGTCATTCACTGAACATTGTAGGACTAAAATTACAGTCTCTATCATTTGCGCATGGGCAATTGTATTTTGAATTGTCAAGGGCAATATATGTAAATAAGTTGTGAATTTTGCAAAGCGAGGACAGAGAGGAGCAAACTGAGAACATTCTTTGCCGGAGGTACTGTTGAGGGGATAATTGCTATGGATGATCCTGGACTTTAACTTTTGATTTAAAATGATTGCAATGGTTTACAAAACAGAACTGACAGTTGCAAAACGGAATCCAAGCTTGCAAGTACATAAATGACTATTTAACTCATTGCGGTTATTAATGTCAATTGTAGCCAGCGAAAACACAATTGAAAAAGGTGTAAATATAATGTAATACCATTTTCAGCCCCTGCAGCTGTTTAAAAGATATACAATATCTAAATACATTTAGTCCTTCATGTCCTGCATGATCTCTTTAATTGAATCAGCCATATCCCCTAATGCTTTAAATCATTTGCCACATTTCTCCTTTTCAGGGCTGTGTTTTCTTTTTGTAACCCTTGTGCATATATCTACAAGCTCTGCAGGCCTTGCAAAGGAACTTGCTATTGGAATAGAATGTTTAGAATACTTGTATTCTATTGCAAGCTTTTGCAACTCATTGTAAACCCAATGTAAACCCATTGTATGTCTTGCAAATCACTCACTATGCTGAAGACTGCAATGCTTCTCTTGGCTGTTGTAGTGGCAGTTTGTACAGCGCCCTTCCAAGATTCATGGGAAATTGTGC
This sequence comes from Morchella snyderi, assembly GCA_024521645.1. Taxonomy (NCBI): domain Eukaryota; kingdom Fungi; phylum Ascomycota; class Pezizomycetes; order Pezizales; family Morchellaceae; genus Morchella; species Morchella snyderi. Next base: position 263,212 of record JAJJXB010000016.1, read on the forward strand.
GCACACACTACAGCTGCAATCCCGCAACCCCGCAACGCTGCAACTAATTCACCACAACCAGATGGCGCCGCCCCATACCCAAACCAGGAAAGAATGGCCGGAGTCCCTGCTATGTCAGGCAATTGGAATGAGGAGGATTAAGGCCACTTATTCCACTATATCGGAGCTTACTGGCATACCAAATCAACCCTGGCCAATGCCTGGGCAAGGTATGAGAAGACTGACCAGGTTAAATGCACAACCAGAACTGGGAGACCCAAAAAAACTACTGTTAGAGATGATAGACAGCTTGTTATCTCCAGTAGGCGAAAGAGAAAAATTCCCTATGACTAGCTTCGCCAGGAATTCGCAGTTAATATATCAACATCTGCAATCAGGAGGAGACTGGCTGATGCTGGTATACACAAGCACATCATGGCTGAGTGACCTTATTTGACCCCCTATGATGCAAGAAGGCGACTAAGGTGGTGTACTGCACACAGGGATTGCACTCTCCCTAGGTGGAATAGGGTAGTGTGGAGTGATGAGTGCAGTGTTCAAAAACATGGCGATCCCTTTGTGACTTGGGTCTTCAGAACAGGGAAGGAAAAATGGCATCCTGAATTGATTAAAGGCTTTAGAAACTCGGGCGGGGTATCGAAGATAATGTGGGCATGTTTCGGAGGGGAATTGAAGGGCACCTGTAATGGGGTTATGGTGCAGGAGGGGGAGAGGGCAAATACAGAGGCATATATCAAGACTTTGGACTTCTGGCTCCTCGATTTTTTGGCTGAGCTGAGGGGGAAGGGTATCAGGCCAATCTTTATGCAGGATAATACTAAGGTACACACTGCCAGAATTACCACTCAATGGTTGGAGGAGAATGGGGTTGATGTCCTGGAGGACTGGCCTCCCTATTCACCTGATCTAAATCCTATTGAGAATGTTTGGGTACACCTTAAGAAGCTTTACCATCAACATTACCCTTATTTGATATATGATACAAGATCAGCGAAGGTATTAAAGCCCATTATGGAGGCAGCTTTAATTCATTGTTGGGAATTGCTACCTGATGATCTATTTGGTAGGCTGGTTGAGAGCATCCCTAGGAGGATAGAGGCTGTTATAATGGCAAGGGGCTGGTACACAATATATTAAATGTCATTTATTTCTTCTTTATGCACAGAATAATTACTCTACAAATCCTCAGCTCTTCAAAGTATCATTTGTGGTTGCTGTTCTCATAATCATGGTCCAGCAGGTGGTGGTCGAAGCCGTTGCCATGCGCCCATTTCCCACGAATTTGGGAAGGGCGCTATACAACTCTCTGTAAACATGCAATCTACAATTACACACTCCATAAACGGATCCTTTCCATCTGTGCAAGATGCACAGTCACTCTACTCAATCTTAACCCTTCTGTATCGCAAAATAGACTCAACATAATATGCCTAACAATATTGGGACTCTTTCTTCCTTTACAATAACAGTCCCAACCTATTGCATACTAGGTTTTTAGCACTTGCTGTAGTGGTTACACTCCCCAGTACTATAGCCTCTGCAGCTCGATCATAGTGGATTGGCCGATTTTAGCTTAGAATGTCATGGCGGTATTGGCTATCTCGACAGGCTGCTTGGCGTTACTGAGTTTAGGGACAATCTCCACCTCAGAATCAGAGCTAGACACTCCTGGGAGGGTGGAAGGCTTGGCCATTTCCTTGCTCTTGGCACGCTGAATCTCGTTATCGCACATGTTCAGGTGACTTTTCTGGCCTACATAGGCAGGAGCAGCAGCAGAAACAGGGAGTTCAGGACTAGGGGAGGACATGATTTAAGAAAAATCCGACATGATAATGTTTGGAAGCAGTGGTTCAATGTCTGGATGTGCTAAACAATGCGGACATTCTAGCTCTCCCCACCTCTATTTTCTGGGCTTTTGCAACTGCCAATTCCTTTTTTGCAGTGGCCAAATTTCTGTCTGCAGTGGCCAAATTTATGTTGCAGCGGCTCAAACCACTGCCAATAAGCTCATTCACTCGGCACGCTCGCGGTCGCTAGGTGGCCACTGCTAGTATGCTTGAACTGTTTCTGAGAAACTGGATTGCAAACTAAAGCAAGAGAGGGGTTGCTGTCGCCTTGATGAATTAAAGAGATTTTAGGTTTCCGTTCCAGTACGTGGATTACATTCTACTGCGATGTGAGTTGGCGGCTGGTGTCTTAGGTAGCGATATATTCTGTCTCTGCGGTGGAGGTGGCGATGGAGTGTTGGTTATGAAAACATGAGGAGATATAAGCTTCCTCTAGTAGTGGCCGGTACAGGATCGGCCATCGTTGTCGCCTGAGATGTCACTACCATCGCTGTAGTAGATAAGTGTAGTTGGCGGCGCATTTGTATGGAAGAGTGAGTAATTGAGGGTTCCCTTGACATAATAGAGGATGCGGTTTACTACGGTTGTATGTGATTTAGTAGGATAGCAAGAAAATTGTGATAACATGGTAACCGGGTAGGATGAGGTCCGGTATAGTATTGATTACTTCATACCTCAGCAATACGATAATAGATTCATCAGCAAACTCTCCTATTTCTGAAGGAGCAGCCCGTACGCCCTGAGCCCCAGGCGCGCGAGGCGTCCCCAGAGCAGCGCACTCGCGCCTAGCGCCATCAAAGCAGAGCATTCCCGCCCGGCTCGCCATAGCAGAGCATTTGCGCCCGGCGCTCCAGAGTAGAGGCGTCGCACCGGGAAATGCCAGAGCAGAGGACTCGCGACCGGTGATGCCAGAGCAGAGCACTCGTGCCCGGCTATGCCAGAGCAGAGCACTCACTTCCCGCTGCGCCGCCAGTCCAGAGCATTCGCGCCTGGCACCGCCAGGGTAGCGCACTCGCACCCAAGACCGCGTCAGCAAAGGCGTCAATATACTGGGGTATTTGACGCCTTTAGCGGCGTCAGTATAGGCGTCAATATAATGGGGTATTTACCTGCAGCGGCGTCGAGATGCTGGAGTATTTGGAGCCTTTAGCGGGGTCAATATGCTGGAGTATTTGGAGCGTGCAGCGGGGTCGATATGCTGGAGTATTTGGAGCCTGCAGCGGCGTCGATATACCGCAGGATCTTGAGCCTGCAGCGGAGTTAGTAAAGGCGTCAAAAGGCAGAGGAAGGTAAATACGTATCAAGGCGTCAATGCAGGCAGGTGGTAGGTGTCCATGCAGGCAGGGTAGGTGTCGAGGTAGGCAGGAGGTAGGTTCCGATACAGGCAGGAGGTATGTGTCGATACTGGCAGAAGGTAGGTGTCGATAAAGGCAGGGGAGGGGGTAGGTGTCGAGGTAGGTGTCGAGGTAGGTGTCGAGGTGTGGGTGGGTCCTCGAGGTGTAGAGAGCATCAAATGTAACATCATTAGCTAGCGATAATACTACTTACGCTAGAAGTATAGCAGAATATCACATCAAAATAGCGTTAAAAGACGTTAGACACAGCGTTAAAAGACGTTAAAAGACGTTAGACACAGCGTTAAAAGACGTTAAAAGACATTAGGCACAGCGTTAAAAGACGTCAAAAGACGTTAAAAGACAAGATATCACATTTGGGAGGCGACCTCGCCGTCAAAAGACAATATATCACATTTGGGACGCATACTAGGCGCTAAAAGACGACGTGTCATATTTTGGAGCTCTAGGAGGCGCGGTACCACCAAAAGGCGAAGTTTTGGACGTAAAAGACGAGGTTTTGGGCGCAAATGACGGATTTGCGGGTCTAGACGCACCGGTTCGTCTTGGGCAAGCGCAGTTTTTGCTGATGTTTGAAACAGCCCGTGTGTGAACACACCTGTACTTTGCGATTAGGTGGTACGCTTGGAAAGCGGGGCTTACGGCTTCAGGCTGTTATACTTTGAGAAGTATGTCTAACATAACAGTATGGTGCAACCCAATAGCCGGCAATTGCGAGTCAAAAGATTGGGTATCGGAATGAAATTAGGAAAGAGCCGGGTGGGGACATTTTCTATCGCAGGAGAGTTTGTCCTCGGGTGTTATAGTGTTAGCTTATGTCTGTTACATTGCTGGTTCAAGAGTAGGCACTGGTACGGGTTCCTCAATGTATAAATAAAGGGGTGGATTCCTACTAGTTGATGAAGTCTTCTCTTATCATCAGCGAGCGTGATCCGGCGAACAATATTATCTGAGTTTAAAAGCTACAGATCTATTGCTTAGTATTGACATATCTTTGATATCCTATTGCAGTGTGGTCCGAAATATGATATTTGCAGTAGCTAGTCCTGATTAGGTAATGCAGTGGCAAATGACGTCAAATTTCACATATCATATCTCGAGGATCCCCACCTTCATACCTCACCTCCTATATTCCTTGCCTGCTACCTCACCTCCTACCCCACCTCCTCCTACCTCGACACCTGGATACGTATCTACCTACTACCTCTGTATTTAGACACCTGTATTGACACCGCTCCAGACTCCAAATGAAGACACGAATCAGTAGCAAATGGATGCACAAAACGACACCAAAACGACACCAAAGCAGGAGGAAATCAGCAACGAATTAACACCCGAGTCAGCTCTAAATCGATGCCCCAATTGACAACCGAATCGACAACAGAGCAGGGTAGGCAGTCGCCCAGCCGTGTAGGGAGGGAGGCAGGCAGGCAGGCTGCCAGGCATGCAGGTAGTCTGGCGGCGAGGTAGGCAGGCAGGCGGTGGGGCGGAGAGGTAGGTGGGTAGCTGTGCACAGAGGTGCTAGGTGGTTGATGTAATTAGCGTAGATAGTATATATAGTAGTATAAATGACGTTTCACGGCATATAAAGGACTAGTGGCAAGGTCAGAAAACCTGATTTATTTCATATTTACTTGCGGAGCAAAAATTTGTTTCATATTTGGCTCGCGGAGGAGAAACAAATAGGGTCGCTCCATGGAGACACAATACCCCTGGGCGCTCTGTAGGCTCTGTCGCCTCCATGGAGCCCACAGAGCAAAATGATTCTTTTGCTGATGTTTCATTTTGGAATCCCGTTATTTTGCTTTCAAGGGGACGCGCACTGCTACGTTCAGGGGATAGCTTTCTTTAAACCATAGTATTAACTTTGCGCGACGATTTTGTACATAACAATAAAATTGGCATGACTTAAAAAAAAAAAAGACTCCCTCGGTCGTGGCAGATGAAAGGTGTTGGGCAATTGCATATATTGTACAGACATAGGAGACATGGAACAGTGAGATCTATATGAACCTAATTATTTTGATGAAATCCTGCATCTTGTTGCTGAAATTGAAATATCGTGAGATGTTCAGTAAGAGGCTTCATTAAATTCGAGAAAGTCCCAGGAGCTCTGAGGTCAGGAGATAAGAAATTCAAAAGCCACCCCTCCTTCTTCCAATTAATTTTTAAATTCGAGGGCTTCCGTTGATGGCAATCTTGCTTAACACTTCCTTGCTCAGGTATCTCGATGGCAAGAGAGATCATACGACATCAAGACTGAGCTGTTCGGATCCGTTGAGCAAGACGCGTATTTAGCCAAATAGTCGCCCTCTCGAATGAGAAGGTGAACAGAAAAACCTGTTGCCAATATCAGCAGCTTGTTGATTCGTTCAGCCAACAATGTTCTGACCCAGCCAACTAGGGCTCCCGATAGGTCAACCGACCTAGTGAGAAGACTGGTTGGGGCAGTTCCTGGCCGAGGTGGTTGTGTTTGATTCACCTAACCAACAAGTATTACTGGTGTCTTGAGCATTTTTCTGATCCGTTCGTCAAGACTCAAGACTGATGGATAGGGCGATCCGTTCAAAATGCCCACGTTATGATGAGTTGAGCGCCCCACTTAGAGAAATGTATGAGGAGAATGTAGTATATTGAGCGTGATAAGGAAACTAACTGATGGGGGAAAGCCCTAGTATTTAAACTAAGAAAGGTAGTATAGAAACGTAGTATGACAAATAGAATCCTGTGCCAGCCATGGCATACAATATATCCTGAGTCATATCCTATGACTAATACCCAATTTAATGACTCAGCCGGACTCATGTGATTACAAGTGAAAATTGACTAATACAATGAAATCGTGCCGAGCGTACTATTTCGAGACCACTGAACAAGCTCCCGTAATATCTCGACTCCAATGATCCAGTACACCCGCCTTTAAAACGTATTGGCACCCCCTGGCGGAAGGTCATCCACGGGGGCTCTGCCTCGAGGAGCTCACCGCATTGGAGTCAACGAGGCAAGCATGCATATGCTGGAGGCAAGCATGCTCGAGGCAAATCAATTTGCTTATATTGAGCTGCTCGAGGCTTAGTTAATCATATATTCTAAGAAAATATTGTTTCGGTGAGTCCAAATATTTTTGCACTAGGAACCTGGGGCCATGGGCTCACACAGCTCGAAGCATCAACTAGACTATTTCTCACGAACAGGTAATGCACGAATGAAACAACGCAGAGGCGCCTCGTATTTGAACTAGTTGAAAAGTCCGCCGGACGGGAGTATTATCTAGCTTAATGTATGCGTTTATGGAAATATCTACTTGATCATTGAGTCAACAATCCATCAAGACGGTAATTTGGATAAGAGGTCGCCCCGCCCATCATCTTGGTCTATAGGCCGCGCACCTGACCAAATTGGCGTCTTTCTCAACGGATCAGAGCAGTTCTAAGAAAGGTAAGATTCAAGAAGGAAGAGAAGTCCATGAGGGTGCGGGAAACGAAGGCTTGCCTATTGTTCGGTACCGGTCGAGCTGACAAGATACGGAGTTATACATAAGTGCTGGTAAAGAAAGCCTGCCTGATTATAGGCGCCGGTTGAGCATATGAAATAGGGGTGTTGGAGGAACGATAAGCATAAAGAAAGCTTGCATTTTGATAGGCCCCGTGGGGAAACAAGAAGGGAATGACACGAGTTCTAGAAAAGGTAAGAACAACGAAAACTTACTTTTAGATAGGCGCAGGTCGAGCAAGAGAGATAGGAAAAGGGGGTAGAAGGCGGAATAGTGTAAGTAAGTCTAACATTGATAGCCGTCAAGTCTAGAAGAGGGTGATGAATGAAAGAAGAGAGCTTTAGGCACAGCACAGCACCTAGGAAAGGCTCAACCTTAGTACACTCCGGTTGAGCAGATACAATCGGAATGCTCCAAAATCTAGGGTTAAAGAAAGCATGCCTCTATAAGCACTGGTCAGGCAGATTAAGAGGTAGAATCCAAGAACAGAGAATAAAGAGCATAGTTCTAAAAACACAGTCTTTAGGAAAGCCTAACCTTTGATAGATGCGGTCGAGCAGAGAAAAGAAGGGAGAGCTCTAGAAATGCGATCGGAAAGAAGGCCTAGCTTTTGATAAGGGCCGGCCGAGTGGAGGAGATAGTAGGAAGGGTTCACAGGAAGGGAGTTGTATCAAAAGGTTGGTAATGAAAGCCTTCCTTTTGATAGGCGCCGCTCAAGCATAGTAGATAGGAAGAGACATGAAAGAAGGGGGATAGTTTTAGAAAAGAGCTGATAGAGAAAGCCTGCCTTTTGTAGGCGCTGGTCGAGGATGAAAAAAAGGAATACCAGGAGTTCTAGAAAAGGTAAGAATACAGGAAGGCTAGGAAAGATAAGAATAGCCAAGGCCTGCCTTTAAATAGGTGCAACTCGAGCAGGTATGATAGCAAAAAGGGGCCAAAGATGAAATGGAGTGGAAAAAGGTCTCTCTTTGATTGGTAGCTGTCGATCTACTGAGATAGGAGTGCTGAAAGGCACTGGGTTAAGGAAGGTCTACCTTTGATAGGCGTCAATAAGTTTAGGAGATAGCGATAAATGAAAGAGGAGAGCTTTAGGCCACATTACAGTCTTTAGGAAAGCCTACACTTTGATACGCGCTGGTTGCGCAGATAGGAATAGAGAGCGGTCTGACATGTGAGCTTGAAGAAAGCCTGCTTCTGATAAGCGGCGGTCGAGCAGATAAAATAAAAGTATTCCAGTAACGGAGGATAGATAGGAGAGTTCTAAAAAAAGGGTCTATCGAAGAGTCTACCATTTGATAGTTGCCGATCGTGCAGAGGAAAGAGGGGAGGGTTCCAGGAAAGTAACTGTCAAGAAATAGTTGAGTTATAGGAAAGAGATAGGAACGAAAGCCTGCCTTTTTATTGGCGCCGGGCGAGCATAGGAAATAAGCATAGGAAATAGGAGAGGTCGAAGAGATGTAAGAGCACGGAAACCCTACCTTTTTATAGGCGCCGGTCGAGCAGATAAAGAGGAAGGTGAGAATAAGGAAAGCCTTCCTTTGATAAGCGCCGGTCAAGCATATCAAATAAGTGAGATTGAAGAAATGTAGGAGTGAGGAAAGCCTACCTTTGGTAGGCGCCGGTCGAGCATAAGAAATAGGCATAGGAAATTGGAGAGGTCGTGGAAATGTAAGAGTAAGTGAAGCCTGCCTTTATATAGGCGCCGGTCGAGCAGAGGAAATAGAAGACATCGAAGGAAGGTGAGAACCAGCAAGGCCTGGCTTTTTATAGGCACCGGGTGAGCGTATGAAATAAAGGACATGGAAGGAATGTAGGAGTAAGAAAAGCCTGCCTTTGGTAGGCGCCGGTCGAGCATAGGAAATAGGAGATTTCGAAGAAATGTAGGAGTAAGGAGAGCCTGCCTTTGGTAGGCGCCGGTCGAGCAGAGGAGATAGGAGAGCTCGAAGAAAATTAGGAGTAAGGAAAGCCCGCCTTTTTATAGCCGCGGTTGAGCATAGGGAATAGGAGATGTCGAGGAAATGTAGGAATAAAGAAAGCCTGCCTTTTACTAGGCGCCGGTCGAGCATATGGGGTATTAAAGTTCAAAGAAAGGTGAGAATAAGGGAAGCCTGCATTTTTATAGGCACCGGTCGAGCATAGGAGAGTTTGAAGAAAGGTAGGCGAGGAAAGCATGCCTTTCTATCAGCGCCGTTCGAGCATAGGAAATTAGGATAGGAAATAGAAGAAGTCTAAGCAATGTAAGAGGAAGGAAAGCCTGCCTTTCTATAGGCGCCGGTCGAGCATAGGAAAGAAGAGATTGAACAAATGTATGAGTAACGAAAGCCTGCCTTTCGTAGGCGCCGGTGGAGCATAGGAGATAAGTGAGTGAATAAATGTAAGAATAAGGAAAGCCTGCCTTTAGTAGGCGCCGGTCGAGCATAGGAAAGAAGAGATTGAACGAATGTATGACTAACGAAAGCCTGCCTTTAGTAGGCGCCGGTCGAGCATAGGAAATATAAAAGATCGAAAGTTAGGATAAGGAAACCATGCCTTTTTATAGGCGCCGGTCGGGGGTAGGAAATAAGAGATATCGAAGAGATGTAGGTGTAAGGAAAGGCTGCCTTTATATAGGCGCCGGTCGAGCATAGGAAATAGAAGAGATCAAGAAATGTAGAAGGAAGGAGAGCCTGCCCTTTTACAGGCGCCGGTGGAGCGTAGGAAATTGAAGAGAACGAAGAAATGTAGGTGCAAGGAAAGCCTACCCTTTTATAGGCGCTGGTCGATCAGATGAAAAAGGAAGATGAGAATAAGGAAAGCCTGCCTTTGCTAGGGGCCGGTCGAGCGTAGGAAATAAGAGATATCGAAGAGATGTAGGTGTAAGGAAAGCCTGCCTTTGGTAGGCGCCGGTCGAGCAGAGGAGATTGAAGAGACGGAAGAAATGTAGGAGTAAGAAAGGCCTGCCTTTGGTAGACGCCGGTCGAGCATAGGAGATAGAAGAGATCAAAGAAAGCTGAGAATAAGGAGAGCTTGCCTTTGGTAGGCGCCGGTCCAGCTAAGGTAGGAAAAAGGTGTTGAAGGTGGAAGGGAGTAAAAAGGGTCTACCTTTGATAGGCGTCAATAAGTCTAGGAGATGAATATGAATCATAGATAAGAGCTTTAGGTTACAGTGAGGCTTTTGAGAAAGCCTAGCCTATCACAGATACCGGTTAAGCGGATAATATCAGAAGGTTCTTGGAAGTATCGGGTCAAAGAAAGCCTGCCTTTGGATAGGCACCGGTCGAGCATAGGAAATTGGAAAAATTGATAAAATGTAACAGTAAGGCAAGTCTGCCCTTTTATAGGCGCCGGTCGAGCATAGGAAATAGGAGGGGATAAGGAAATGTAGGAGTAAGAAGAGCCTGCTTTTGGTACGCGCCAGTCGAGCATAGGAACTAAACATAAGAAATAGAAGGAATCGAAGGAATGTGGAAGTAAGGAAAGCCTGCCTTTTCATAGGCGCTGGTCGAGCATAGGAAATAGGAGAGATGGAAGAAATGTGAGAGTAAGGAAAGCCTCCCTTTCTACAGGCGCCGGTCGAGCATAGCATATAAGAGATCGAAGAAATGTAAGAATAAGGAGAGCCTGCCTTTGGTAAGCGCCGGTCGAGCATAGGAGATAGAACAATTTGAAGAAATGTAGGAATAAGGAAACCCTACCTTTTTATCGGCGCCGGTCGAGCATAGAGAAAAGCATTGGAAACAGAAGAGATCTAAAGAATGTAGGAATAAGGAAAGCCTGCCTTTCTATAGGCGCCGGTCGAGCACAGGAAATCAAAGATCGAAGAGATTTCAGAATAATGAAAGCCTGCCTTTGGTAGGCGCCAGTCGAGCATAGGAAAGCAGAGAGGTTGAGGAAAGGGATGTAGGAGTAAGGAAAGCCTGCCTTTTGATAGGCGCCGGTCGAGCATAAGAATTAAGAAAAGGAAATAGGAGCGATCGAAGAAAGGTAAGAGTAAGGAAAGCCTGCCTTTTGATAGGCGCCGGTCGAGCGTAAGAAATACGAGAGATCGAAAGTTAGAATAAGGAAAGCCTGCCTTTTTATAGCCGGCGGTCGAGCGTAGGAAATACTAAATTATGAGAAAAGGTGAGAAAAAGGAGAGCCTGCCTTTTGTAGGCGCCGGTCGAGCATAGGAGACTTTGAAGAAAGGTAGGTGAGGAAAGCCTGCCTTATTATAGGCGCCGGTCGAGCGTAGGGAAGAGGACAGTTCCAAGAAGTATAGGAGTAAGGAAAGCCTGCCTTTTGTAGGCGCCGGTCGAGCGTAGGGAAGAGGACAGTTCCAAGAAATATAGGAGTAAGGAAAGCCTGCCTTTTGATAGGCGCCGGTCGAGCATAGGAAATAGGAGAAATCGAAGAACGATAGCACTAATGAAAGCCTGCCTTTTGATAGGCGCCGGTCGAGCATAAGAATTAAGAAAAGGAAATAGGAGCGATCGAAGAAAGGTATGAGTAAGGAAAGCCTGCCTTTTGATAGGCGCCGGTCGAGCAGATGAAAAAGGCAGGTGAGAATAAGGAAAGGCTGCCTTTCCATAGGCCCCGGTAGAGCATAGGAAATACGAGAGTTTGAAAAGATCAGAGTGTAAGGAAAGCCTGCCTTTTCATAGGCGCCCGTCGAGCGTAGGAAATAGTAAAGTATGAAGAAAGCTAAGAAAAAGGAGAGCCTGCCTTTTTATAGGCGCCGGTCGAGCATAGGACCTTTGAAGAAGAGTAAGAGTAAGGAAAGCCTGCCTTTTTATAGGCGCCGGTCGAGCAGAGGAAGTAAGAGATATAGAAGAACGATAGCACTAAGGAAAGCCCGCCTTTTTATAGGCGCCGGTCGAGCAGAGGAAAGAAGAGATCGAAGAAATGTAAGAGTCAGGAAAGCCTGCCCTTAGTAGGCGCCGGTCGAGCAGAGGAAAGAAGAGATCGAAGAAATAGAAGTGTAAGGAAAGCCTGCCTTTAGTAGGCGCCGGTCGAGCATAGGAAAGAAGAGATCAAAGAAAGGTAAGAGCAAGTAAGGGAAGCCTGCCCTTAGTGGGCGCCGGTCGAGCAGAGGAAAGAAGAGATAGAAGAAAGGTAAGAGTCAGGAAAGCCTGCCCTTGGTAGGCGCCTGTCGAGCAGAGGAAAGAAGAGATCGAAGAAATAGAAGTGTAAGGAAAGCCTGCCCTTAGTGGGCGCCGGTCGAGCAGAGGAAAGAAGAGATCGAAGAAAGGTAAGAGCAAGTAAGGAAAGCCTGCCCTTGGTAGGCGCCGGTCGAGCAGAGGAAAGAGGAGATCGAAGAAAGGTAAGAGCAAGTAAGGAAAGCCTGCCCTTGGTAGGCGCCGGTCGAGCATAGGAGAGTTTGAAGAAAAGTAAGAGTAAGTAAGGAAAGCCTGCCGTTCGTAGGCGCCGGTCGAGCACAGAAGAGTTTGAAGAAAGTAAGAGCAAGTAAGGAAAGCCTGCCCTTAGTAGGCGCCGGTCGAGCATATGAGAGTTCGAAGAAAGGTAAGAGTAAGTAAGGAAAGCCCGCCCTTGGTAGGCGCCGGTCGAGCAGAGGAAAGAAGAGATCGAAGAAATAGAAGTGTAAGGAAAGCCTGCCCTTAGTGGGCGCCGGTCGAGCAGAGGAAAGAAGATTAGAAGAAAGGATTCCAGTTGCTAGAGCTCCTAGTAAGGTGCTAGTCGTGTCAGGTTTGAAAACCTTGCTGCTTGATGAAGTGGAGAGAGAGAGGGAGGGAAGGGTTGTATATATACTCCCCAAAATCAAAAATTGAATTCCCTGGAATTAGGGCTTGGGTCCCCTGGGGCGGCCAAAAGTACGGCCGGCGGCCAAAGGCAGGGCTTGCGGGCGCGGTGAAACATAGGGTTAGGCCCTTGGTCAGGCAAACATAGCGGACGGAGCGGCCAAATCTGGGTCTGGAGTCTTCTAGAAGTAGCAAACATGGGCCTGGAATGCCCTGGAATGTGGCAAACATTGGCATTGAAGCTTCCAGAAGGAGCAAACATACCCCCTGAACGCTCGAGAACAAAGAAACCTTATTTTTAGGTGTTTCCAGGGCGGCCAAATATCGGCATCCATGTGTCCGCGGAGAAAGGGAGGGCCGGGAACAAAGCCACCTAGGCAACTGTGCCAGCAAACAAGCAAACATCAACCTCGAGGCTTCCAGAGGCCGCAGGCGAGGCAGCCCCTCAAACATCCTTCTAGGCATTTCCATCGATGCAAACTTGCGCCTTGAATGCCGTGGACCAACCACACACCGCTTTCAGATAGTTCCAGGAGCACGCAAACACATGGAACTTGCCCGAACGCCCTGAATCCAGCCGAGAGGAAGGAAACACGTAGAAACTGGGCGACTCTACTGTCCAGCCAGCAAACACGCATAAATGAATTTGGCAGCCTGCCTAATCTAGTACTGCTGGGAGACATCACAATTTGTTGTCGACGCAACTTGTCCACCACGGTAGTGCTCGCAGCTGACAGCGACCCTTGGCGCCGAACTCGTCGCCCGCCCGCCCGCCGCCCTACAGAACCGCATAAAGCCCGCCACAAGTAATGAACAAGAGACACTCCCGCCTCCTTGGCTCAGCACTGGTCTAGGACAGTTCCAGATGGTACGGCGCCTGTGTTGCCGAAGAGCATGGACTCGGCGGTGCAGGAGGACCTGTGGGTATCGGCCGAGTGATGGTCTGTGATGCGGTCGGTTGCCAGGCAGATAGATGGCTATCGATGATGCGGTGAGGCGGCAGTGGTGGAAGACGAGGGGTTATGAGGATCTCTACTTCTACCTAGCTTCTGCTTTTACTCTACCCATATATAAGAACGCAGGGCAGGTTCTCTGGCGGTACTGTGGGTAAAATACGATATGATCATCTTTGCGTAATAGTGAGTATGATATGGTACCTTAGCTGTATCAATAATCTAATGATAGAAAGTCTTTGCGTGCAGATCAACAGCTTGTCAGCCTCTTTTTCTTATAGTAAGCTGATATATATTCTTCCAACACATTTCCGCGTCATGAGGTATCACTCATTCCCACTGTGATGTCCCCCAGGTAGTAAAATAAGAACTTTCCAAGCTGTCATGCAGTTCCATAATGATCTGAACAGATTGCATTTGGTGCAATATGCACCGAAATCACAGCGATACGTACCATTGAGCACCCTGCATTTGGTCAAGTGGGCACCCTATCGAGCAAGATGATGGACGGAACGATCCATGGGCTAAATGGGCGTCTTGGTGAATTGGTGATCCAATGATCAAGTGGTAATTCCCGACATAGACTTAAGTTTTACCCTACACCACCAGCGGCCACCTAGACACTATATAATATTACCTTCCATCGGCTGTGATGTGTCAAATGGTTCAGCTAATTGAACACTACAAATAGGGTGTTAAATGAGATAATTTACACTGTTTCATGTTACCTAAATACAATATATCCCGTACCTATCGATTTTGAGCTTTTAAACAATCACTATTTACTAAGATTAATAATGAGATTTATTAATTAGTAAAATCACACCAAATATATTTCTTTTTTGATGGGCCAGCATTTTCACCACAGCGTGATGGATATGCGCTGATCGTGCTTGGAGACTCCATGTCTGTGTACTTGATGACTGGAATAGAGAGATTAGGCGAGCTTGTTACATGGAGTCCTCTATTCATCACAATATGGGCCTTTTGAAAGGATCGCCCTGTCTATCGATCTCGATGAATTGTACGCCCACATGGCCAAATTGACATCTTGGTAAAATTGACGTCTTAGTAAAATTGACGTCTTGGTAAAATTTACGTCTTAGCAAAATTGCCGTCTTGGTCAATAGATCAGAACATCATGGGCACCAGCTCCGGGTCCTACTCCGCTCGCCTAGCCCGCCAATTTACTACGTCGGTCAGCACCAAACCTGGCCCCGCAACAAAGTGGCCGTGACCACCAGAATTGAGTTAACAGTAGGCCCCAGCACCCGCGGCCACCTCCGCCCCCTGGCAGCTTATGGGGTGGGTTTGGGCTATAACGGAGGAACCTCGTCCACCGCACTAGTTCGGCGAGGTTACGCTGCGGGTCCAGTGCCCAGCAGTAACGTATTTCACCGCGTACCCGTTTATCACTATGAACCAGTGCAATGTCTCACCCACTTTCAGATACTGGTCTCACTAAATTCAATCACTTAATTATTGCATATTATTGTCCTAAATACCAGCAACAGACCTATCTTAGAAATATATATATTATGATTCTGTGAGCAACAGAGGCTACCGGGGGCACCATTACTCTCTCGTGGGATATAAAAGTTCTTGTTTTGTCGCTCTAGTTCTTATTCTTTTTAGCTTCTTCGTGCAAGGTCTTGTTGTTAGCTTTGATCAAATACTATTTGTTTCTTTCCGTACTTCGGTTCTATTCCTGCCCCGTCCCAGTCGTCGTCCGATCTTACCCAGCCCGATCAACAGACCTGTCCGAGAACGTATCCCGGGCCGCTCCCCGCCTCAGTCCTGCCACTGAAATCCGCCCAGATAGATTTACCTACCAATTAATCTACCACTGAATCTCAAACCGAACTCTTGTGTATGTAATACTGACTATTAAAGGATGTATTTTCAGTTCTCAAAGCAGACTCTTTTTCATCACAAGTTCACAGTTTAGGCTCAGGTTTAACGCTTTCATCATCGAGCTTTCGAAGAGGTTAATTACTGTTAGACGACCCACTGGCAAGCACGAAGTATCTTTGATAACTCGCTATATATAGGGGCTAGACCTTGGGTTCCAACTCAACCACGGAACATTAACCTTTTAAGGTATTCTTCGTGGAAGGGCTGTCATTTGGACAAGGCATGCCATCCCTCAATTTTGCAGTCTATCTTGGAATATTTAGCGATAGCGGGGTCAATCAATCGATATTTGCAAATAGCCTATACAACGCCCATACACGTCTCTATATATATATGATGTCTATCATGATGATAAGGATTGTGATTATGAGATGGTGATAGATGATGATGATGTCACACATTATGCTATCCCCGCCGTTAACTGTGGTATTGAACCTGCATAAGTAATAATATCGTCGATTTGTTGTAGCTACCCGTGTACCCTCCTATTAGGTTGAGATACCGCTCTTATCCTATAGATTGGTGAAGATATCTCCAGCGGGATATAGTAGGCGTCTGAATCTCAATATTACGATATCATATCTATAATCAGTCGGATCCATCTAATCGAATATCGCATACCCACCCTCGGGATGTCACCCTCCTATCGGGATATTATCTATCCTTCGGGATATCACCCCTCGGGATGGTAATATAAACAGAATGTCTCTAAATCAGAAAGATATTGTCGCTCGCGAAGTATCGTAACCTTCTATGTCGATACACTGCACTCGAGACTTCTCTGTGGGATAGCGTTACCTACTGATAAGCACGCCCATGCTGCTTGTATATTAACATCTCTGGCTAATATTCCTATCCATGGTCGACAATAACGGTTGAAGAATGCTCTCCATAGGGCTAATACCGGGGAGGGATCGCCCTATGTTACCACTCAACCGCATCACTATCATCACTAGTTTTACTGCACTTTCTGAAGCGATACCAAGGCTCTGAGAGTAATAGGAGTTTGATTCGACTCTGGAATAACAGTAACGCAATTATGACATGGAATAGTCTAATTCATTCTAATCCAATCCGATGAAACAAATCGATTGATATAATAATGCAAGAGAACGGAGAGTCCAAAACATCAAATCGTACGGCACCTCAGTAGCTATTGCCAGTGCTCAGAGAGTATTCAATACAACTATTAAAAGGTTAATGAACGTTCCGCAGGAAGAGAGGTTACAGACTATAACAAAAGCAACTAATGATACCACCACCAGCACCTCCACCAGCACCTCCAGCGGGGCCACCACCGCCTCCAGATGGTCCAGCACCAATACTGCACGGAGGAGGAGCTCCGCCCAGAGGATGAGGAGGTCCGGCGGGAGGAGGAGGTCCGTGAGGAGGAGGAGGGGGTCCACCCAGAGGCAGTGGGGGATTTACACCACCACCACCTCCACCTCCGCCACCAGTGCCTCCAGATGGTACTGCATCTTCTTCACCACCTCCACCACCCCTAGCACCTCCACAAGCAGCCACGAGTGCGTCAGCAGGTGTCCAGCCGATCCCCTATAAGGGGTTTGGGTCAGCAACCCCCACACCCAAAGGATGCCTCCTAAGGTATTTAGGTGGTAAATCGTCGATATTATCCTGCTGTCTATTGAGACGTATAAAAAGAGTCTGAATTGGTCTTTGATTACTGGCATAAGCTGTAACTAAATGTACACTCAGTTCTTTAGCATTTATCCGATGCTTTCCTTTCTCGTAGTCCAAATTTGCTGTATGAATATTGATCATAGTCTAAGAATCTTCCTCAATGTGACGGAAAGCACAGATCAATGGGGGGGATTCTGCACCACACAGTTTAGCACACGCGCCTGCGTTGTGAAGAACTGCTAATATCCGCCGAGGCCATTTCTGTTCTTCAACGAATCTTGACTCTCCCCTGAATCGATATTTTGTAGCCCACCAGCTAACCGGAAGAGACTGCTGCTGGGAGAACATTATTGATTACCCGTCAAATAGTGCTGAATGCTCTGCCGGGTGTAGGAACATCTAGAATCAAGATGTATATCTTGGACAATGTTATCTTAGTCAATGCCCTGATGAGGAAAGATTTGTTCAAGCGAGAATTCTGATCATAGGTAGATTGTAGGACGAGGGTAAAGAATGCCGCTAGTGATTCAGGGCCCACTGCAGTAGCCCTTATGGCAGGCCGTACAAGCTCTAGAGCTATTCGGCCCCGCTTTTCTTTGGGAGAGTGTTCTTTGGCTGCGTAACCACTGCCATCACCATCATAATGACTACAACAGGTAGAATCTCCGAACTGTCAATATCTTTATCCCCTCCATAATTTATCCTTTATATCAACATCTATCATAGGTGTTATGGCGTCGTGGCAAGTAATAGAATAGTGTGTTGTGGCGTGAAGAGAAGTGTCATAGCAACGGTCGGAGGATGGGTCATATGGGTGTCTATGTGTTTCTATCTGGTTCGATTACATTCTATCTATTTCCTTGTGCGGATATATCAGTCATACTCAGACCGGGGTTATTTGGTTATATAAAGGGTCCTGGCTTCACTCTTTGCCTTGTCTCTCTTCCTTTCCTTTTCTCTTCACGCAACCTCTTGTATTTTAGGAATATTCTTAGTTTATTCTCCCATAGTTCAAAGTCAACAATCTCTTGGTCTTGTCGGTTAAGAGAGTTCCAAGAATCTTCGCTTGCTTAGAGTCTACCCCCAACCTCCTGTTTCAGTTGTGTTCTTTGGATCTTGAGGCCTACATTTATACTCTCTATGTAATAATAAGCCGCTACAGAATACAAACGAATGCCCTATCGGCACTGGAGCCATCCCTACTCCAACTTGGGAAAAACTGCTCAGGGGAGATTGGTTAATTAAGTAAAGGCATAGGGTATTAAACACAACCAGTCCGGGGATGCTTTATTGACTCAAGACACATTTTGCATTTGCATCTTTAGGCTGTTGCGGATACTGGTCTACACTTTAGGTAGATTGAATAGATATAAAGTCATCTTTGCTTTGCTTGCTGGAGTCATTTTAAGTGGCCTACAGCTCGGCGGTACTTCTTTAACAGTCTGGAATATCTTTTCAGCACTTAGGAATTCTTTTTTAACATTCGGGTACGTCTCTTAGATAACCGTTTCTGGTTCAGCTCTGATTTATCTCTGCCGTACTGGTAGGGCAGTAGCAGAGCAGCTCAGACAGTTGAGCGCACTGCATTAGACTTGGACCAATTCACTTGACTTGGGACATTCGTCTTTCAGCGAAACTCCTTTGGTGGAGCACCGGCGGGTAGCCGTGAGGTAGTACAAACCCTACATACAGTCGTCCGTACAATGGCGTCTAGTGAAGAACTAGTGCATGCTAAGGAAGCAGTGGGGACCGCTTCTAGTGGTCTGTTAATCGGCCTATTGATGTGTTACGTGGGGTCCGTAGACGAAGACGTAAAGGTCCAAGGAACACAATCGAAACAGGAGGCTTAGAGGTAGACTCTAAGCAAGCGAAGTATCTTGGAACTCTCTTGGCTGATAAGACCAAGAGATCGTAGTCGTTGAACTATGGAGGAATAAAACTAATAATATTCTTTAAATACAGGAGGTTGCGTGAAGCGAAAAGGAAAGGAAGAGAAACAAGACGTAGAGTGCAGACAGGACCCTTTATATAACCGAATAACCCCTGTCCAAGTCTGACTCATAACCGAACCTAATGGAAACACATAGAAGCTCATATGACTCATCCTCCGACCGTTGCCACCACACTTCTCCTCACGCCACAACACATTACTCTAACACCCGTTACGAAGCCATAACATCTAGCCAATCTATCTTACCATCGGGAATATCAAGTCCTGAATACGCAACAAGCCCACTGGGCATTCTTTCATTCTCCTAGCACAACTGCTAGTTCCACCGAAGCTCGGGAAGAATTCACTTGCTAATTTGGCTTTACGACGTCAGATTCAAATGGCACTCCATCGGGCTCTTGGGGAGATCTTTCAAACCATTCGCGAGTGGTCTCGGAACAGCAAGCTAATCAAATGTGCCGACGGGTACGAACGACTTTGCTTTCCAGTGCTTTCGGGCAGGATTACTGATCCACCTGAGCATTCAAACTTACAAAACATTAGGATTAGTGCTTGCCCAAGATGTGAGGTGGAGTTTCACAGTCATGGGAGCTCTCGCCGAAGCTCTATGCACAGTCACGAGGACTACAGGGTGAGAGTACAGCTATTTAGGGAAAATCCAGGAAATCTGGAACCAGACAAATACCTTACGGCAAGATCAGTGAACACACTCTTCAATGCTTTCTGGGGTATGCAGAGGGTTAATCCATACGATCCCAATAAACTGGACATTCTGTAGAATATCTACCTAAGGACATTGAAGCACATGATGGAGTGGATTCAAGGTTTCTTGATGAGGCATCACCGATTAGAGGAATTTGACAAGGCTTCGGCTTCGATTGTGCCTTACCCTGGACTGGCAGTATCAAACAAAGCATATCATTCTAACACCCAATGGCAAGGGAAAGAGATGCAAAATCTGGGGTGGGTCGTTCTGGTAGCACTTGCGGCTGCTCTAAGAAACCTGGGAGCGGCTGGCAGGAGCGACATCGCAAACGCATTGAAACGTGTTCAAAGCCTAATAGACTTCCACTTAATGGTGCGATATGGGAGTCATAGTAGTACAGCGAGCATACTGAGCTATATGGAGAGCTATCTCGAGGATTTCTGTGAACACAGGGTTATCTTTTTAGAACTCATGGCATATAAGAATATGTTAAAAGATGCAAGGGATCAAACGAAAGCAACAAGTGGGGCCCAGGGCACCCCGCGAGGTTTCCAGAGCACCCAGTGAGGCTCACAGATCGCTCAGTGATAATCTCAGACCATCCAGCGAAGCTTGGAGGAGATCCGGGAGATTCGGGAACGATCGCACTTCAACTTCATCAAATTGCACGTATTAACACACTACCGGGAGCTCGTTGAGCGCTTTGGGAGCATTTCCCCGTACTCCACGGACGTCAGCGAGCTTGCCCATGTACAGCAGGTAAAAGAAGCTTACAGAGCATCCAACAAGTTCGATGCTGTGACACAGATACTGGACTATGGGCGGAGGTGATTCGTGTTAGAGATTTTAATTCTGAATCTGAAAGGCATCGTCGGAGGTACTGAGAGCACTGACGACATCCTCTGGAGCCATCGAGATAACCTCAAGGATTTGCTCGACATTTCTAAAATCGAAGAGAGCAAGGAAACGCCGAATGAACGCTCAATAGTAGAAAGTGGACTGCTGCCAAAGCGTCTTTGCAACCCATCAGCGAAATCGGAAAGACTTTTCAAATTGGCATATGGACCGCAAATGAGACATATCACGCTTTATCGCCTCATAATGGAGTATGCTGTGAATGCGGGATGCTCTCAAAGCTTTGCCGGAAGTTGCGAGAGCATTCTTGAGCGTCGGGTACAGGTTTTCATATGCTTACAGGTTCCGATACCAATCTTCCGAAAGCCTGACGTATACAAGGTTTATAACATCAAATGTACAGGAACAGCGTCGTTTAGAAAGGGGAAAATAAGAAAGGATTGGGCATGGGTATCGGTAGGTTCCTCAGAACAGTAGGGAGTTTTTCGGGTACACTTCTCAGGACTTGTGGAGGCTTTGTTCCAAGTGGGGTATAGTACCAGGCAAGCACATAGAGTATGTATAGTTCAGCTGCTTGAGGCAAAGAATCGTGGTATCACTTCTAGCTCACATGGGCTGCTGGAGGTTTGTAGGCAGGGGAGGAAGAGAATATGAGTCTTAAATGTTTGCAGTATAGGAGGGATGGCCGCTTTATTTGAGGTAGATACTGGCAATTGGCTGGTAAATATTAGGATAGATTTGTGTACGTGGAATGAATTTAGTTGAATGCTCTGAGAGCAGTCGTAATTGCTGTAAAACATTCCACAGTGCAATCCAGGGATTCGAGAGCATTCCCGAGTGCTATCCAGTGAATGATGTGAGAGTATTCCCGAGTGCTATCCAGTGATGTAAGAGCAGTAGCCAGTGCTTCATAGAGGTGAAAGCTATGAGGGCAGTGGCAAGTGCTCTATAGAGGTGAGGGTTGTGAGAGTAGTGGCGAGTACTCTACGAGTGGAAAGTTAGACCATTAGGACCGTTTACTTGAAAATTCGTGTCGTTGTGCTAGTACACATGCAGATTGGAAGAGGGAGGTGTGTTTCCGCCACTCAGTATCTGAGTCTGTTATCCAGCAAGCTCGCTCCACCGGCATATTGCTGCTTATGCATGGGAAATGATTTCCAGCAAGCTCGCTCCAGATTGCTGCTTAGGCAGGGCATTGCGCTTTTCAGACGAGCCTTACAATGGCCTAAACCTCAATGCTAAAATGCCTTTCATGAATCGACAGATACATATACCTTCTTCAAAGGTTTGGTAGCCATCACCTGTAAAAACGACAGTGCTTGTATCAGTATCCCGCGACTGGCAGTGACTGTTCAGCGGCGTGAAGGGTACCCACGTGAGCTATCGTTTGAGGGATTGATGATCCCTACCTAGCCTTTGAGGAAAGTATATCAGTGTATAGGGGTCTAAGTGAGGGGTGTCCCACCTTGGATAGTATTATTAAAGATGCTTCCGCAGCTCTATGAGCATTGGTCAGTGCTATGGGAGCAGCCTCGAAGCATTCATTGTACTCTCTGGATGTGAGCAATATCTCTTGGCAGAGCCTGGGAAACAACT
The DNA here is from genome assembly GCA_024521645.1 of Morchella snyderi. Classification (NCBI taxonomy): domain Eukaryota; kingdom Fungi; phylum Ascomycota; class Pezizomycetes; order Pezizales; family Morchellaceae; genus Morchella; species Morchella snyderi. Next base: position 285,237 of record JAJJXB010000016.1, read on the forward strand.
CATCAGCGAGGAAGCTCCTGGCGCAGAGAACATTGTCTAGTGCTCTCTGGCCATGAGCGATATGCACTGGTGGCGCCTGGCGGACAGCCCGTTCACGAGAGAACTCCAGGCGCAGATGGCATTGTCGGGTGTTCTCTGGGCGTGAGCGATTTCTCCGGGCGGCCCCTGGAAAGTCTGGTATTCGCAGTTAGCCTCTGGGCAGACGGTCATTGGTGGTTCTTCTCCAGACGAGGGTGGCAAAGCCCCAGCATGGCATGGCGGAGAGAATCACCAAGTGCTCTCAGGATGAAAATGATATCCCCTAGAAGTGCCTGAGGCGACTGAAGGAGACTGAGTGGAGATAGCAGAGAGAGCATTGCCGAGTGCTCTATGGATGTGGACAATATCTTTTGGAGAGCTCTGTAGACAGTAGCATTAGCGAGTGCAAATAAGATGTATTAGCGAGTGCAAATAAGATGTATTAGCGAGTGCAAATAAGACGTATTAGGGAGTGCTCAACGGATGCGAATAGGATGGCCTGGCAGCGCCTGGCGCACCTGGTGCCCAGGGCGTAATGGCTGCGTCCTGAGAAATAGCAGAGTTTGCTGATGTCTGTGTTCGTATCAGGTTAGGAATGTATCATGCAAAACTCTCATTGAAAGTTGGCATTCCGGACCGGGGTGTAGTTGAAGGCCTCACTGCTTGACAAATCAAATCATTTAAGGGCATTACATATAACGGCCCGACCGCCCCCACCTGCTAGGCCGTCGAGAACGTTGAGGAATCGAGTTGTTAGTTGAAGGATCGGATCACGTCGGATAGGAATTGACAAGTTAGGAAGGTGCTGGGAGGATACGGTCAGCGCTAGGTGCTTCGGGTTAGGATTGCGGAAGGAAAGGATCGGGATCGGTTATGGGGTTATGTTCGGTTGCTGGGTATGAGTCATTGGGGATTAGTCATCGTAGGATTTCTTCGGATATATATTAGGGCTCTCCCTCGCTTCATCTATGTTTCTCTTCTCTTCTTCTTTCCTTACGCAACGTCTTCATTTGTATTCAGATTAATTTATTTGGTTTCATTTGGTATATTATTCCAGGTGGAGCCATTCCTCGTTTCGGTTGCAATTATATTCTGTTCGATCGGTATCCGAGCCCGATCTCCAGTCCCTGTTTTCGAACGTATCCTGAGTCGATTTTCGTCTCGATACTGTTTGTTTAGTTCTAGAACCCCGCCCGGTTAGATTACAGGGAAATGACCTATTTGAGTGACAAATCCCGTAGCTCAGGCACACTAGAGCAGTAGGGAGGAGCCTCATCGATGAACAATCAAATTATTTGAGCATTCCGCAGCACAATCTATAGCAAGGATCCTACTCACTCGGTTGAACAAAAACAGAATTTTCAGGTTTTTGCAAGCATCATGACATTTGAACGAAATTGTTTTGCTCCAGTTGTCTAACTAGGCAGGGTTCTAGAATCAGGTTTTAGGGAGGCATTGAGGCGAGAATGGACTTCCAATACGTTTTCAAGACAAGGACAGGAGATAGGGCTTCAATATCGATCAAAAAGTATATATTACTAACAAACAGAATGAAGACGTTGGGTAAGGAAGATGGAAAGAGAAGTAAGGAGAAGTGAAACAAAGCCCCAAATATAAACCCCAAGGAGAAACCTGATGACTAACTCTCGCAACAACACCTAAATAAATAGCAACCCAACATAATGAAATCCCATAACTCATCCAGATCCTTGCTTCCGCAATCCTAACCTGAAGCGCCTAGCACTTACTGTATCTCCCGAGCACTTTCCTAACTCATTCAACTTATCCGACACCCTCCCGATCCTTCACCTAACACATCGATTCCGCAATGTTCTCGAGTGCAGGGCAGGTGGGGGCGGTGCGGCCGTGATATGTTGTAGCAATTGATATAGTTATTCAACGACCTCTGTTAAAGATCTTCGAAACATGCATCCATCTGAGGCAGTTCAATAGCTGAGAAACCGGCTTTTACTCTTAGAATATGAACAGTAAAGACCCAAAAACACTGACCATGGCACATAAGGTATTCACAACCTCTTTCTGAGGTCCATGGAAATTCGGAATTGGATGGTTTAAATTAAGATACTTATAATCATTAGGTTTTAGGAATCCGGGTTATATTATATGATGGAAGTGGCAGATGGAGAAAGAAATAGAAATAAACCAGTTACAATAATTAATAGGGGTGCTGCAAAACCTCTCTCCTTATCAATGGGCTACGATGAATGCTTACAAAACCTTTCCAATACCAACTCCATCTTTTTAGCTCAGCATACGAGTTTAGAATTAAATGTTATTTCGTTCTGCCAAAAGCCTCATGAGGAAATATTCACGGTTTCTATCAACATAATCCATCACACAATGGCTAATGTTCCTACTGTACTAGGTAACATTTTGTACAGAAGTTGGATAAACGAATGACATATAGAGAAAGTAGAGCTATTATCATTCAGCGTGGATATTTTGGTGGAAATCATCTTGCTATTAGCGGCATTCAATGGTGATTGTATGGTCTCTTCTGACCTAACCTCTGGGCTTTTAGGAGTAATTGGTGTATTCACTAGGGGTAGAGCAGGATGACCCTGGCAAGCAAATGTACGGGGAAATGCATACAGGAGATCAATGATAGTGGCCCAGATCCGGTGAGCTTCACAATTGCTCCGAAGGTGGTCGGTAAAACAATTAGATGGAACATGTCACCGGAGAGGTTGACTGTGAGACAAAATATATATGCATCCGATGGAACAGATTTGAGAAGTTTTGATGGTGACAAGAAAACCTGTTCAATTTAACTTACTATTAGGATCAAGTCATCAGTGCTAGAGAACCCCAGTAGCCTTTTGTAAACTCTTTAAAGCTACTGCCAGTTCTACCAAAGCTCAGAAAGATTCATTTGCTTATTTCACTTTAGGATGTCAAGGTCAAATAGTTCTGAAGTGCCGCCTTGAGGAGTTCTTTTAAAGTATTTGCAAGTCTTCACAACAATGAGAGCGAGTTACATGCGCTGATGAGTACAATGGTTTATTCTTTCTGGCATTGTTGGATTGGATCGCCAATCAATCGAAACATTCAAGATTAATGCAGGTTATTGATACCACTGTTTTTCTCAGAAGTATCACGGCCAGACTAACCCCACCTGTCCTGCCATCGAGAACGTTAAGGAGCCAAGTTGTTAGGTGAAGATCGGGGTTGCGTTAGTTAGGCTTGATGGGTTAGGAAGGTGCTCAGAAAATACAGTAAGTGCTAGGCGCTCCGGGTTAGGATTCTGGAAGCAAGGATCGGGATCAGTTATGGGATTTCATTATGTTGGCTCACTATTTCTTTAGGTGTGGTTTGGAGGGTTAGTCATCGGCTTTTTCCTTTGGGTTTATATGTGGGGCTTCATTCCACTTCTCCCTAAATCTCTTTCTATTTTCATTACACAACGTCTTCATTCTATTTGTTAGTAATATATTTTCTTCGATCGGTATCTGAGTCTAACGGGGGCAAGGATCTAGAGTCAAACAGGGCAGGCACCGAGGCGAAGATCGACTCGGGATACGTTTCTAGGACGAAGACAGGGGACCGGGCTCAGATAGTGCTTGAACAAAATATATTGATAACTAACAGAATGAAGACGTTGCGTAAGGAGGAAAGAAAGATAACTACAGAGAAGGGAAACAGAGCCCTGAATATAATCCCGAGGAGAAACCTGATGACTAACTCCCAGAACCACAGCTAAAGAAATAGCGAGCCAACATAATGAAATCCTTTAACTGATCCCAATCCTTGCCCCCGCAATCATAACACGAAGTGCCTAGCGCTGACTGTATCTCCCGTAATGCTTCTTCATTCTTCCAACCTACCCAACGCCTTCCCGATCCTCCACCTAACAACTCGATTCCGCAACGTTCTCGGCGGCAGGGCTGGTGGGAGCGGTCTGGCCATGATACTGAGACTGGTCCCATGTCCCTAGTCTCACTTGGCAAGGATATCAACACCAGCAGAAAGGATTAATAATCATCTCGTGACAATACAGCGAGTGACCAACACCACCGGGAGTATAGCTTATGCATTATCCGGGGTCAGATACCGGAGATTATCTCCACAAATAGATAATTGATGCAAAGAGAGAATAGATATATCTCCCGATGAGTATAAACTCGGTATTATCCAACAAAGATGACTTATCCAGCAAATCAAAGAGTCGTACCCAATAGTTAAGATAGCACATCCCTTCTGACAAGATTGCTCATCCACCTACAGCAAGATATCTCCTCCCAACCCGGTGATGGTATTTGTCGCACAACAGTATCCTCTCTCCGTAGATAAGATATCCTGAATCTTTCGTCTGGGATTCGAGGGATCCTCTCCGAGTAGATAGGACACCGTCCCACAAAGGATAAAGTAGTATGGCACACGAAATCACGTTATTTGTGACAACTTAACTTTTTCGAATTTTACCATGGGATCTTACGGGTTCTTTTAATAACCTGGGCGCTAACTGATGAATTGAACCAACGAAGAAAAAGAAAATAAGACTGGGCGCAGCATAGCACTTTCGGACCCGAGTGATAATGTGTGACCGCATCGTGCTATGTAGGTCCCTCCTCGGCTTAGCGGGTGGCCATCCCTCTATCTGTCGACAAAATGCTGCCCACCCGGGAAAACAAAATCTGATGAAGCTTTACTAACAGATACGCTTATCTCTCTTATCAAATAACGAATCTCCAATACAATCTAATTCCTCTATTAAAGGGGGCAGCAACCTGCAGACGATGGGATAACCGGACGTGCTGCTTCCTATATCCCCACGCTCAATTTGCAGGCAATTGGTAAGGTAATCATCAAAGAGCCTCCGCGCTGGGTTCCATATCTACCTGTAACTCATGTCTGTTAATCTCTATAAATCTTTGGAATATATTTGGGGGGTAATATTGTTCTTTGTTGATATGTGTCATTTACCAGCATCACCTGTTGCTTTCCTCAGATAGGAACCGTGATATTCGTTTCCCCTTCAGCAGGATCACCACCCCGCCCTCTATTTCTACTTTTTCTTTTTATCGTAGAGGCTCGTGCTCTGCTCATTCCTAGCACAGGATTACCTGAAACAAGATTATTAAAATCATTAAAAACAATATAGTTAGTGTCTGGCACGGATGTTTAAGAAACATAATCAGTACATTTCATTATTTTCCGTTTTTGTATCACTACTCCTCCGTACATACCTGTCCCGTACATACAACCTATATCTAATGGTCTTTCAACTTCCCAGTCCACCGCCGCTGCGGGCGGGTGAACTCAAATGCTTCACCTGATTCAAGATCCTCCTGACTTGCCTCCTTCCGCCAAAAACCCCATTCATACCACTTGCGACTGGTATTACCTTTTAAGTTTGCAGTGTTTACCCCTTCTCTATTCTCCCGGATCCATTCATCAATCTGAAAAATAATTGTCATTAATGGGAAAAATTAGGAGGAGGAGCGAAACTTACAGGGAAGCGCTTGAGTAAGCACCACGCTAAGATGTCAACGGTAAACAACAACCCCGCCAACAGGATCACCCATTTCCAGTTGGGCCCACCATTCAGTAAATCTATATTCATCCCAAATAACGACTGCGGTATACAGGACACGGTTAGACTTTCTCCAGTGAGGAATATCAGCGAGGTTATTAATTACCGTAACAAACATTAAGGGCAAAAAAATAAACTTAAGTAAGTTAGTTGGGATGGATTAGAATCAAGAGGAGCATGAAGTACCGTGATCCAACTCAGTCGCTTCATACTCATACCCATCTCTTTTGTGGTTCGACTCTCATAAATTGAGACCAGATTAAACTCCTGTAGAGAGTTCATTCGATCGTTAAATAAGTAACACGACTATATACAGGTTTCAGGTGTTGTAGACTTACAAGTTCGATTAACTTCTGCGTTTTATCATCCAAATCATCAATCTCTTTTAGCACCTCTGCTTCCATTTGATCGATTGTTCCTGATAAAGTCCCCAATGTTGCTTGAGGATCGAAAATCTCATCTTGAAGGTATTTGGTTTCGCTGAATTCTTTTAAGATATCCTTGGCCGTGCGCACTTGGGTCTGCAATAAAGAACGAGAGTCGCTCCATGTTTGAGCGTCCACCAGGAGTACCTCAATAAACCCAGCGCTCTTCCCCTGTTTCCTTAAAAGTATTTTCCTCTGTATAGAACCAGCATCAGCTTATATAAAGGACAACGATCTATTCACCATACAGCTCACGTAGCATCACCTGGGTTCGAGGATTGTGGGCTTACGCTGTTATCAAGGTGAGTGCCCGCTTCCTCAATGAGGACTCTCCATTTCCTGTGTAAATCAACCACATAGGAGTTGAAGAAATCGACAGCGTCGTCTGGCACCCACCCTATATCCAATGTCCCGACGAAATCTATGGTGCGTAGTATAGGTTTAAGCTCTTGCTTTTTTTTTGTGCCCGCCTTTTGCATGATCCAGGATACTGTGCCTTTCTTGGTGGCTACTTTGAATGCCTTGGCCATATCGTCGGTTTTCTGCCCCTGCCCAGTGATGTGGAGAAGGTAGTCGAATGACACAGAGCAGATTAAGAATGCTATAGATTAAGTCAGAACGGCCAAGCGAAACCATTTGCATAGAACCGACCTCCAACCACGTCGGTGGTATCCATTTTTAGATGAGATGGAAGGTTGGTTCCGGCCTGGTCGTTAGACTCGCTTTGGTTCATTACCCGACACCATCTCCACTTTCTCATACATATCACTTTCTTTTCACTCGATACATCTACTACCGCGTAGAATTCTCTTGTATAAGTATCTATTACTATCTGTCTAGGTTTTCGCAAGAGCTCCTCCACATCGGTTGCTGAACTTTAAATAACATCAGTACGACTTCAGTGCATTTGCTTGAGTGAATGAACACGTACTGATGAAAACACTTACGATCCCCCCATTCCACTTGGGGCAGCTCGTCTGAGGATGTGATTCGAATTGACGTCTTTCCCGATTTAGCTGGCTGAACTTGGTCATCCCCAGCAGTATCACTCCGTCTATCAAGGCCCAGCATGACTCTACTCGAATTTGGGATCGGTCGGGCAGTTATTGTCAAGAAATGCCTCTTCGAAATCTGGTTGTAGGCCTTGTGCCATAATTTAATGCGACAACCTCTTATCCCACAACCAAACCACAGGAATATCCTTAGAAGATCTGTTTGCGACCCTCCTTCGAATTGTTGCACCGCATCCAAAGGGGTGAGATTGTCTTGGTCCTGACTAGTTGTGTCGACTCCAGAAAGTAGAAGAAGAGCAGCAGAACGTAAATTCCTTTGCCTCACGGCACAATGCAAAAGTGTGGAGCCGTCTGGGGCAAGAACAGAGGACTTCATACCAGCTTGCAACAAGGTTTGAACAATTCTAGGTCGTGTGATGCCATATATCAAACATTCGCTGTATTTATTGATATCTGGCGGATTGTCTTGCTGAGTATTCACATCTATAGCCGCTGCAAGTAGGCGGTTCAGAACTTCCGCATGGCCGTCTTCGGCCGCCGCCTGAAAGGCTGTTCTACCACCCACAGAAGCAGGTTCAGCATTGATATCTGCCCCTGCCGCCAACAGACTCGCCACGATCTCCGCATGCCCACCCTCAGCTGCAGCCTGAAGCGCTGTTCTACCGGAATGATAAGCTGGCTCGGCATTGACATGCGCGCCTGACGTCAACAGACTTGCTACGATCTCCTCGTGCCCACGATCAGCGGCCGCCTGCAGTGCTGTCCTACCGAACTTCTCAGGTGCAGGTTCAGCATTGATATCTGCCCCTGCCGCCAACAGACTCGCTACGATCTCCGCATGTCCACCCTCAGCTGCTGCCTGTAGTGCTGTTCTACCACCGTAAGGAGCGGGTTCGGCGTTCACCTTTGCGCCTGCCGTCAACAGACTCTCCACGATGTCCGCATGCCCGCTCTCAGCTGCCGCCTGAAGCGCTGTTCTACCGAAGAAATGGGCAGGTCCGGCGTTGACAGTTGCGCCCACGGTCGATAGACTCATCACGAGCTCCGCATGCCCACCCCCAGCTGCCGCCTGGAGTGCCGTTTTACCGCCATAAGGAGCGGGTTTGTCGTTGACATTTGCGTCTGCCGTCAACAGACTCGCCACGATTTCCGCATGCCCACCTTCAGCCGCAGCCTGAAGTGCCGTTCTACCGAAATTATAATCAGGTTGGGCGTTGACATCTGCGCCTGCCGTCAACAGAGTTGCTACGATCTCCGAATGTCCCGCCGCGGCGGCCGCTTGCAACGCTGTTCTCCCCCTATTAGCAGGTGGGGCGTTGACCTTTGCGCCTACCGTCAACAGTCTCGCCACGATGTCCGTATGCCCACCCTTAGCTGCCGCCTGTAACGCTGTTTTACCACCTCTTTTAGCAGGTTCGGCGTTGGGATCTGCGTTTGCCGTCAACAGACTCGCCACAATCTCAGCGTGCCCACCATCGGCTGCCGCCTGCAGCGCTGTTCTTCCATTCTTGCCAGCTGGTTTGGCGTTGACATCTGCGCCTGCTGCCAACAGCCCCGCTACGATCACCGCATGTCCACCGGCAGCTGCCGCCTGTAACGCTGTTCTACCACCGTAAGGAGCGGGTTTGGCGTTGACCTTTGCGCCTGCCGTCAAGAGAGTCTCCACGATCTCGGTGTGCCCACCCTGAGCCGCTGCCTGAAGCGCTGTTCTACCGAAATCATAAGCAGGTTCGGCGTTGACATCGGCGCGTGCCTTCAACAGCGTTGCTACGATCTCCGAATGTCCCGCTGCGGCGGCCGCTTGCAACGCTGTTCTCCCAAGATAAGCAACAGGTTCTGCATCTTCCCTCGCGCTTCCTGCTCTCAAACTGATTCCGATCCCGGCGTGTCCACCTCCAGATGCACCCTGTAAAGCTGTTTTCCCGTCATGGGGGGTCGGCGCGAAATTCGGGTTAGCCCCATGTTTCAATAGGAAAGAGACTATGCTTTGTCTCCCGATTGCTGAAGCTTCCTGCAGTGCCGTTCCTCTACATTCACATGGCTTCTCCCTTGGGCACCTTTCCTCGAACCAGGGCATAGCGATATCCTTATCCCGACTGGCACACAACCTGAATGAATCAAGTGTGGCTCCCGCGTCAACTAAGATACGTACTATGTGGTAATGTCCACGCGCTGCAGCCTCCGATAGAGCATCATCCAGGTCGCACAGAAAGAATGGGTGGAACTTGTCTGCTTGCATAATACAATTGGCCACTCTAATTCCGTCTCCGTCCTGAATAGCTTGCATAAACCCGTCTCTACCGTATACAATTGGGGTGGGGTTCATCACATCATACTGGCTGTTCCACATGTTTCCACAGCTCAGGCTGTCTGGGCTGTTGAGACAAGAGACGGGGACGGTATCCGCCATAATTATCGTTTATTATGGCGAGGGGGTGGGGCGGCTTGCGAGTGTGTTTTAATGTTAGCTTTCTGGGAAGCCGCAGCACGAGATTCAGTCGGATGTCTTGGGTGCTCACTTCCGCGGATGGTGAATGGAGAATTCTTAACGTTGAGATCAACACAAGCTATACGAGGTTCCGGTGGTCCGCTTCCTCGTTAATAGCAATTCTCAAGTTTTCTCCAGGATGAAAGAATGAGAACGTGCTCTCCCGATGCTACGAGCTCTAGGAGGAATGCTGTCTCTTATTGACTTATTGGAAGTGACAATTAGCTTGTGTTCTCAACCCAGACGAAGCTTAAAAACGGGGAAGCTCTGCTACCTCGTGTCGAACAGGAAAGTGGGTGCTTATGTCGTTTCAACCTTCATACATCAATTTGCACGGATGGGAGGCAAGACTTGAGTTTATAACGAGGTCGGTATTTTTAGAGCTGTAGGACCTCTGAGGAAGAGCCGTTGTTGTGGTCTTGCCAGACGCTTCAGTGAGTTACGCTGTTCAGATGATAGAAAATGTGGGAAGCCTTGCTAACAGGGCGTTGAAAAAGAGATCAGGGATAGGTACTTCAAACAATTGTATACGAACTAGTAACCGGACCTCAGAGCCACGCCCCTGTCCACCTCGTGCACTTTGGGACGATGAAAACGCCTGAGACAGTATTTACAAGTGATCTCAAAAGTAAGAGAGAGGAGCTCACATTATTACCTCCGAGATTGCTTCACTGAGGGTCAGTTTATCCACAGTCAAGTGGGCACGCGCATGCGCCCAGAAGCTGTTTTAGGGGACAAGAGTCGGCCTGCAGTGCTCAGTCGCTGAATGTACATATGTGCAATCTTCTCCCACCGTGAATGGATACTCGTAGTTTTTTTACGCTTCCGAACTGGACTGGATCTACATATGGGCTTAAATCGTGCTTGGCAACTAGATTTTGGTGGTATGTAGACCCAGTTCAGTTCGAAAACGTTAGAAAACTACGAGTATATAGATGCAGGCATATGCAGACGTTTACTCGGCACCGGATCTTGCCACATATTCATCTCGATTGTTAGCTTCTATGGTACTCTACTGGGCTGCGCGATGATTCATTACAATAGGAGAGTGGTTGTTGATTTGTTAAATCCTGACGTCCGCATACTGCCTCTGGTTGGCCTATACCCCTGCTGCAGCGCAACGAATTCTCTCAAATACTACCATACCCGCTCGGTGACGTTTAAAATCTAGCTTTCCTTCTATACACGTCCGGGTGGCGAGTTGATATCGGCTAGCATGAGCCCATGGCTTTGACTGATTAGAGATACTCATCTCCCTTATTTTCTACCACTTATCACTACGGTAAACATGCTTGGAGCTTATGGGGCTCACGCGGCCAAGCCTTACGACAGTATGTATCTACTCCTAAACCGACCTTACCGCAATCGCTATCCTGTCATTGAGGTCAAGCTCTGAATAAAAATTTAGACCAACTCGAAGACTAATATTATGGGCAACCCGTTTGATCCCGTCCCCTACCCGCGCCATGCAAGTGGTAATTACAGGGATTATGATATGGGGTGGCGCCGTTCTGCCATACAAATAACACCTTTGCATGTTCTGGCGACGCGAGTAGAAGTGCGCTTTTCTATATGACCACTCACGTGCGTCCAGAGGAGCACCCTGTGTTTCAGTGGGCGGGACTCCAGATAACTTATCTAATCGCCGGGTAGCCTTTCATCTGACGAGGAATAGTTGATATGACAGATCCTCCACCTCCTAAAATTACTCAAGTTATCCGGGGCCTAGAAGGTTGGAGAACCTTAAGGGGTCGAGAGCCTCACCTGAAAAATCGAAGTGACCAGTACATAGCAGAAACATTCTGTAATTCGCTATCGATGTACAGGGGTTCAGTCGGATTTCTTGGCGAGAGAAAGTACCGTTACTAAGGTGGAAGTACGTGATTAATATATAATTAGTATTTATTATGATACTGTTGTTACTAGTAGGAGGAGTGTCCCAGGTTCTCCCACCTCCAGTGGTTAATTAATATTTCCTTAGCCTTTTCATGGTCAGCTCTCTCATGGCCAGCTCCCGCAAATGTCCACCTCCCCCGGTAGTGATCCAACCCTTCCCGTTAATTATGAGGTATCCCAACTTATGCCAGCTTCAACCTACCAGCTCCGATGGCAGCTCGAATGCCAATTTGTTCATATGGCGAATTTCAATACCACCTCCAATATGGCTATCCTGTTACTTACCCGCTGTCCTCTATCACTTCCTCCACCGCTCCTCCACCTCCCCGTTCCTCCCCTTCCCTTTCACCCCTCTCCTTCACTCAAGCTGGTTCTAGCTAGATTATTCAGTGTTCCGTTGCTCAGTATCATTAATGTTGGTGGGGTGGGCTTGGTGCGGGGACAGTCAGGGTTAGGGGTCATGCCCCCGATCAATCAGTTGCCAGAGAGTTTCGATTTAAATCATGGTATCACTAAGCAGATAAGAATGACTATGTGTAAAGAGATATATATATCTATACTACCGTATAGCACAACATTTTGTATGACCATCTTTCGAGGAAGAGGTCCAAAATAACACGGGCCCGTTACGATCTCGAGAGTTTCAAACCGAGTTACTGACAGACAGTTTTAAACCGGTTAAAAACTGGGCCGGGGAAAGCTGTGTCATGCTGATGAATTAATCACTGGTGTAAACCAAATATCTTTGTCAATTCGAGGTGTAAAATCGGATTAGACAATAAAATCTTGGGGTGGACATCAAGGTTAGTTCATAAAATTGACAGGCTGACTTCGTGACGCTGTTATTTTCCTGTCAAGTGGGCGTCCTAGTTGGACGGAAAGAGCCATTGGTCAAATGGGCGTGTTGGTGGACTGTTCATCCAATGATCGATTGGCCATTCCCGAAATACTCTTAATCTTCACGCCGCGTCGCTAGCAGCTAAGTGGACGCCATATAATCGTACTACGATCCTCCGGATCTAATGTACCAAAGAGGTTCAGCTAATTCCACACTCCAAAGACAGTGCTGAATGAGATATTCTCCCCTTTTTCATCAGGCGTAAATGCAATATATCGCTTAGCTGTCGATGCTGAGTCTTTCAAACAATTACTATTTGATAAGATGGGCAGCGAGATATATCAGTAAAGTCACAACAAATATATCTCTTTTTTGATGGGCCAGCATCTTCATCACAGCTTGATGGATATGCGCTGACCATGTTCCGAACTTCCGTGTCTGTATACTTGATGACCGGACTAGAGAGATTAGGCGAGCTTGTTAAACGGAGCGCCATGTTCATCATAATATGGGCCTTTTGAAAGGATCGCCCTTGAGGAATTGTGCGCGCACATGGCCAAATCCACGTCTTGGTCAGCGGATCAGAACAAGCCTCTCCCAGTGGAAGGTAAAAGCAGGGGTCATGCAACAGGGTTTCTATACATACGACTGGTTAAGCCAGTAGGGTTTCTTCCACACCCCTAGGATAGGAATGATCAATGGAAAACTGTTATATGGTGCACAGATATTCGCTATCCCTTGGACGGATGAAACTTGTCAAATTCGCGACCACCCTCTTTGAGCTATCACTAGCCTGGTGTGGTAATTGTTGGAAATTCGTGATTGGGTTTGTTGTTGCTCTTTACCACAAAAAGCAATACAATTCCTTTACTAAGTGGTGCACGGTCCAGGTCGCGAATTTCACCCCACCTGTTTTTCCATAGATCATTCCAGTCGCTGTACAGTGCGGAAACCCCCCGGAAACCCCGGAAACCCGAAAAGCATAGCCTTTAGTAGCATTGTCAGGAATGCCGCATTTATGCTGCCTTGAGCATAAAACTCGTCTTGTAGCAAATATTTTATTTCTCTCAATACCGTAGTATCTAGAATACCGCAGATCTCTTTTTCTACGACACAGATTACACCCCCCTTTTTTGTTACAGCACATGTACGTACCGGGCGTTAAGGGTAAGTACTGAGAACCTCAATTTTGGGTAATTTTTTGCCGCTTGGCAGCCAAGTAGGTATTTGGGTACTCTGCCCCTCAGCTTTCGCAACGCATCCTCTTTCCCACGCCTGTTTTTTTCACCCTTCGTCAAAACTTCTTCAATAACCCTAAATCGATGCGCAGATAGAGATCTGATAAAGCGCTACCTATTGGTTATTTTTTTGTATTTTTAGGGGGGAATTTGTATTTTTAAGCGAATATAAATAAAACGTCTCGTGACTTTTTTCCCCCATACATGTGAACTTCGGGTACGACTTGCTTGATTCATTACTATATACATAAATAGATCCCTTTTATACTAGTAGGCAGGCGGCCAATGGCGGTCCCATTTGTGCGTGCGGGTGACGGTTTGTGACCGCACCCGCTACTAGTGGCGGAAAAACCCTAACCCTGGGGCCTTTACCCTTCCGCCTTTACCCTGCCGCTAGCCCTACCACATCCTCCACCACCAAAACGCAATTTGGCCGCTGGGAACAGTCCTGAGCCATAGAAAGGGCCGGCTACAATTTGCAGAAGTGTGCATAAATAACCATTTTTCAACCGTCCTTCCTAATCCCCATACTCAACCATCCCATTCATGACAGAGCTTCCAACTCTCAACATGACCGATCCGCTTCCAACTCTCAACATGACCGATCCGCTTCCCATTACCAGTGCGCCCGCTGCGCCCGCTGCGCCCGATGCGCCTTCTGCGCTTCCTGCACCTGCACCCGCTGTTGAGGCAGCCCCTGGTGCGCTCCCTTTTTGCTTCTTGCTAACCCGCTGCCTGCTAATGCGATTCAGGCCCTGTCGTGCTTCCTGCAGCTGCGCCCGCTGCGCCCGCTGCTGATACCCCGGTCGCTGCAGACATCCCTGTCGCCACCACACCTATCACAATCAGCAGTGATAGCGACCTTCAACTTCAAGTTGAAATTGCCGCTGCCGCTGCCCCCAGCGATGTTGACATGGCCCCGGTCAATAAAAGGAAGAGGCTTAGGAACTTTGGCCCCAGTAAGTAGCCCCTTTAATTGCTTTTTCCGGCTTGACTAATAGTAAGGGTATAGAAATGAGGGAGGTCACAGTTGATGGCCATGCCTTCAAGATCCCTATGGATATTTCTGAGAGGGCCTTCCATCATGTTCGCAACATGGTGGCTACCAGCTTGAAGGCATTGGCTACTGATGGTGCCAAAGCCAATTCTTCTGACATGGCTCTAGTCTATGGTCCTGTGGTACCTATCTCTAGTGCCAATGCGCCCGTTCATAACGATACGCCCGAAATCGTTGCCGTTTCCGAATCCGAAAGTGACAAATCGATTGTCATTCGCTACAAACGTAAACGTCTTAATCGTGCCAGCCGTTCCGATGCCTCCGAATCGACAATTACCGAAACGACTGACACCAATAACGGCGATTCCGAAGCGTCCGTTCCCGTTCCGATCGTTCAGAACAAAGGGAATAGGAAGTTGCGTTTGAGTAGGACTGGCATGATTGGGGACTTTGTGAGCATTAATGATGCTGTTGCAAAGACTGAGCACTGCAAACAATGGGTTGAGGGCAAGTATATTGAGGGTCTTATGCTTCTTAATGGTACTAACGCTCGAACCGAACGTGTGGTTCCCGAATGCACTGATTGTGCCATGTCCAAGGGAAGGCATAAGACTAAGTGTGTGAGGTTGGTTGGTGGTAATGATGACTATATCGCATCCGCCCGTTGCGGAGCGTGCGTTCAACGCGGTCGTGCTTGTAGTTTAGTTAGTCGTTAAGATTAATAAAAATCTGTTTGTAACTTAAATGAATTTCTTGTCTTGACATTCGTCCCATTTCGTAATAGTCGTTCGTGTAAATTGTGATCCGTAATCGTAGCCATTCGAATCAATCGTCCGTGTAAATTGTTATCCGTGATCGTAGCCGTTCGTATGAATTGTCCAAGTTATATGATGGTGAGTGATTTAGTTTGTGTGAGTAAGACTCTCCTCCACCACCACGTTCAAACCTACCGAGGTTTGCGCTACCGCTCGTGACGAGCGTGCAATGGCTGAGTCTGCTCCGCCACGTTTCCGGGCCACGCTTGGTCGTTTAGCTATGCGCTCCGCGGTGGCTAACTCTTCATAGGGTGGGGGTACAGGTTCTTCTGAGTCCAAAATACGTCGTACTTCCTCTGATGGGGGCAGTACTTCCATATTCGCTCTCCTTAACCCCGATTTCATAAACGGTGATGTCCAAAGTTCTGATACGTTCCCGTTGATATGCGCACGTACGAGGCGCTGTCCGTTAATAAGGTGAACCAGGGGCTTTCCTTTAGGGTCTGAGAGCCTATAGGTGCCCAAAGGCATACAAATATCAACCTTGTATGGTCCATACCACTTGGCTTCAAACTTCTGTGGCCCTTCGTGCCGTACGAGCACGTAGTCGCCTGGTTTAAACTCGTGCGGTTTAACGAATGTATCGCGCACCTTTGTAGCGTTCAGTGCACGCGTGTAAGTCGCTTCGTTCGCCTGTAGCCGCGCGTGTTGGAGTTGTATCAAACGGTTCTCAGGGTTCTCAATTGGCGTATCTAACGGACGCGGCGGGTTGTCATCGGATGGTAGGATCGGGTGCTTGCCATATAAGAGATAGAAAGGACTCAACTTAGTTGTGGCATGAACTCTAACTCTACAAGCAAATAGTGCTTGTACCAGGTACTGATCCCATAGCTTGGTAGGTTTACCCATAAGATACTTGGTTAACATTCTGCCGATCGTGCCGTTAAGATTCTCCACTTTGCCGTTCGTTCGCGGGTGATACGGTGTAGTCGTGCGATGCCGAGTTGACAGTTTCCTTAAGTAATGAGCCACAACAGGTGCTAGAAGATTAGCTCCATTGTCTGACAATAACTCCTTAGGTGGTCCATAATGACAGAAGATTTCATCATGTAGGAAGTCGGCTATTGTCTCCTGTTTTGCATCCTTGACTGCCTTAGCGACCGGCCATCCCGTAGCGTAATCCACGGCCGTTATTATCCAACAATTGCCATCTGGAGTAACTGGCAGCTTGCCAATGAGATCAATGGCCCAGCGGTCGAACGGTTGAATCGTACGGGAAGCCATGTGCTGTGGCCTTTCCGTCTCTTGTCCGGGCCGTTGGCGTTGCGATGTCTGACAATTCGGACATGCCGTAACGAACGCTTTAACATCCTTCTACAGAGTTGGCCACCATCCTCTATATCTCAACACTCCACCTAAGCCTGGCATGCCTAGATGTCCATACTCTCCATGCATTCTCTCAAGAAAATCAGCTCTGAATAGCTCCTCAATGTACGGTGCGTTCCCGTTTGAGTCGACGATACGGTGTAAGCGGTCATCCTGTAGGAAGAACTTGTCTTTGTTCTTAAGAATAACATTCTGAATATGATTGTCTGTAGGGAGTATCTTGTCTTTAAGATACTCTATCATTCCTGTTATCCAGCGCGGCTCCGTACGTTCGATGATTGCGCCAACAAAGTCCGGTCGTCTACTGAACGCATCGGCTACCACGTTTTCCTCTCCCCTCCGATACTGTATGTCTAAGTCAAACTCTGAGAACTCAGATATCCATCTAGCCAGTCTCTTTGAAGGTGCTTTGGTTGTCTTTAAGTACTTGAGACTCTCATGATCCGTAATGACCGTAGTTGTATGGCCGTTATCGATGTAGTATCGCCACGTACGCAACGCGTGCTTAATAGCTAGCAGCTCATTTTCATGTACTGGATAGTTGAACTCAGCCGGTGTTAATCGTCTTCCATCGAACGCTACCGGGTGCAAACGGTTATCCTTTGTTGACTTCTGTAAGAGCACACATCCAATCGCAAAGTCGCTAGCATCCGTCTCGATCGTGAACGGTGATGAGACATCTGGCTGAAGTAGGACAGGATCTGATGTTAAACAGCTCTTGAGTGTATTGAATGCACTCTCACAGGAAGCATTCCAAACAATCTTCCTGTGTTTTTGTTTCCTGGCTACAGGGTTGTCTTCCTTAAGTAGGTCAAATAACGGTCCGGCTATGGTCGCGAAGTGCCGTACAAATCGCCTATAATAAGAAGCAAGGCCAAGAAATTGTCTGACTTCATGTACTGTAGATAACATAGGCCACTTCCTGATGATATCCAGTTTCCCTGGGGTGGGAAGAATCTCTCCCCCCCCAACAATGTGTCCACAAAACTCTAATCTCTCCTCCAAAAATGTGCATTTGGACGGTTTTGCATACAGTTGATTCTTTGCCAACGTCTCGAGTACGATCGATACGTGCGCGCGATGATCAGCGAGCGTTTCAGAGTAGATAAGGATGTCATCAAGGTACACCAAGACAAATTTGTCTAGATAGGGGCGTAAGACAGTGTTCATGAGCGTTTGAAACGTCGCCGGTGCGTTCGTAAGACCGAAAGGCATGGCCAAAAATTCAAACTTCCCATGTCTGGTGTTGAAAGCTGTCTTGTGTACGTCCTCCTCTGCAATCTTGACTTGCCAGTAACCAGATGTTAGGTCAATCTTAGTAAGGTGATGAGCCTTAGAAAACCTGTCCAAACATTCTTGTATTCTAGGTAACGGGTATCCGTTACGCCGCGTCACGGCATTAAGCGCTCGGTAGTCTATGCACATTCTCCATCCACCATCCTTCTTCTTGATGAATAAGACTGGAAATCCCCAAGAGCTTGATGATTCTCTGATAAGCTTCTTGTCTAGAAGATCTGCAACTTGTCTTGTCTGTTCATCTATGTGGACCGGTGAGAGCGGGTACGCGTTGACGTTCACGGGTTTGGCGTCTCCGGTATCGATTGTATGAGAAATTGAACGTTCCGGAGGCGGGTGAGATGGTAAATCAGAGCGGAAGACATGTTGGTATTGTCTGATAATGTCCCTTAGTTCTGGATCTGAACAGTTGGGTAGGTTGTCTCCAATTGCATTTGTTCCCGTATCCGTGCGTTGTTCTCCGTCAGAGCCGTTGTGCTCGGTATTGTTGCAGTTTCTGATTAGAAATAGACACATTTCTGTCTGTTTCTTTCTGATTGCTCTTTTCACTGACTGACAGGACATGAGATTGAGTGATTCCTGGTCGTCCGTGCCGTTTCGAAGAGCGCGGTGGTAATTGCCCGGCCGGAGTATATGCGTACGTCCGTGGCAATCCTTGAGTGTAAATTGTAGAGTTGTCCAGTCTGTAAAGGGGTTCACAGTTCTGAACCATTCCATTCCCAAAATAATATCAAATTCTGGCAACTCTATAACACGGCATTCAAACGTTCCCGTGTACGTTCCCATTCGTAGCGGAACTGTAGCCTGACCCAAGACAGGAATTTTCTTTCCATTGGGTAAGACAATCTTCTCCTTCTCTTTATTAGGCTTCACCTTCAGCCTCAGCTTCTCTGCACTTCTACCACTCACATACATCCTGGATGCACCAGAGTCCAACAAAACTCTGACATCTTTTCCTCCAACACAACCGTCCATTACGGCCAAGTCGGTATTTCCCGGTGCATCCACCACACAGACTCGCTCCATCATCTCCTGGAGCCATTGCGACTCGCTGCCGGCCCCGTTCATCCCCAGTGGCGGCCGCTGCGGGTTCGCATCTTGGTCGAGCGTAGTACCCTCTACGCCCGACCCCGTCCATTTCCCGAGCGGAAGTTCCGCGAACGGGACGGATGGACATTACCAGAGTTGATATTGAATGTAACATCGTTCCGTTGTCATCCGTGCTCGGTCGACTCATGTCTGGGTGCTGTGCATTCAGCACTCTTGTGGGAATCTGAGCCACAATTGTAACAGAGTCTGTTTGCAAAACAATGATCTTTCCATTCCTTGGAGCCCTTTTGCATTCTTGGGTTACCATATCCAATAGCATTAACGCGTTGTCGACCGTTCCCGGAACCATTACCAGAGCGTACGTTATGGTTTGATGAGTTGAAGTCTCTTCTGCCGTTCGGAGCGGTGTTAGGTCTGGAGTTGTAATTGTGCCTAACGTACCACTTACGATCGATACGGTCGCATAGTTGGATGTACTGTAAGAGATCTTCAGGGTGGTCCAGAATCTTATCCAACTCATCCAAAACATGATCCCTAAGACCAGTCTTGAAGCGTTCCTTAATTTCGTAGTCGGGCGGACGTTGCGGTAACTGGTCTGCCAGGTCCAGCAGATCAATGGCAAACTCACTGACTGACTTGGTCTGTCTGAGTTTGTTGTACTGTTGCCGGAGTCGATCGTTAAGATTGAAGTCGGTGCACGCTTCGCGAATGACCGAGAAGAACGATTCGAGATCGGTTATCTGTTCCAAGGAACCATTGGTGGTTTCATGCATACGTTTTCGAACCGCCCAAACACGTTTGGCTCGTCCTGTAAGGTAAGATGCTGCCATTTGAATACGTTCGGCTTCGCTCCGGAATTCTCCTCTTATGGTGTAGAACTCAATGTATTCCCTTACATCTGCAATCCAATCTTGACAGGCCGTACCGGATCGCTTTCCATCGTAGACTTGAGGTGCCTTCATTCTTAGCAAGCCAGAGTTTGGCTTCATGGGCATGCTATGAAGTGTACCGTTAGCGCGCGTACCGGTAACGTTATCGGGTGTAAGGTCCATAGGAGTGGGGTTCCTGGAGGGAGGTGCTGAATGAGGGGAGTTGAGCCCAAGATTAAGCTCATTGATGGTATCTCTCAGTTCTTCAATATGGTCTTGAAGCATAGAGGCTGCACCAGTGGTTTGAACAGGATTGTTGGTATGGGTTGGTTCAAGGTTAGGACTGTGGAAGCCACCGTCCATATCGCCCGTGCCCGTGTCGTCTCGCATCGAGACCGAATGGTCAGATAAGCCAGGCATTTGTTGTCGTTGTAACCGTGCGGGGTGAATCGATTACGGTCGGGGGTATCGCTACTGAACTGTAGTGCTATGATCCGTAGGAAGCAAGCCTTTTGAATGTACCGAATGGCTACGGGTAGCACGTCAAGAGCGTAGCGAAAGGGTGGTTGACTAGGTTAAACCACAGGGACACTCTCACTGAGTGATGGGGTATACTCTCACCGAGTAATGGGGCTGAAACTTAATAAACAGGCAGACTACACTAAGTCTTACAGGATGTTGTAACTATACAACCAGGCGGACGCGACAAAAGGGTCCTACAGTGCTTCCCCTGAGGCTTACTTTGATGTAATCCTCAACACTAATACAACAAGGCAGGTATCGGCTACCGGTGCGTAATAACCGGTCGAAGGTCGATCCAATCGGCAAACGGGGACTGCGTACGCGAGTCGGGCGTTTACGCTCGGAGAATTTCTGCTGAGAAAAAGAAACCTTTTGGGTGTAAAAAGAAATTTTCAGAGGCAGAAAAAAATGACGAGTAACTTCGGTGTTGCTACCATAGATGTGAACTTCGGGTACGACTTGCTTGATTCATTACTATATACATAAATAGATCCCTTTTATACTAGTAGGCAGGCGGCCAATGGCGGTCCCATTTGTGCGTGCGGGTGACGGTTTGTGACCGCACCCGCTACTAGTGGCGGAAAAACCCTAACCCTGGGGCCTTTACCCTTCCGCCTTTACCCTGCCGCTAGCCCTACCACATACAAATTTCGGTGCCAAGACCGATTTTCGTTGGCTAATTTTTGGTTGCTATGGGAAATCTCCATACAAAATTCAGGGTGTCTCGGTATTTAACGTGCACGCCCGGTACATTTATGTATCCCTTTGACGAATGAAACTGTGAAATACGCAGCTTGCCCTTTTGAGCTAATACTATCCTAAGCAGGTATCTAACACGTACTTTTTAGTGGCTCCACGTCTATTTTCAACCACTCAGAGCAATAGATATATACCCAACTTACTGCGTGCACGGCCCAGGCTGCCAATTTGATGATTTCATCCGATCGCAAGCACGGCTAAAATATTGATGCTCAGCGTTGCCTTGGCATACCTGCGCACGGCGATCTCTGTAGTCACGCAGAGTAGGCAGATCACCGAGGACACGTCACACATACAGCCGCACGCACACACCATGGGTATCCAACAATTCTTCAAGTACAACCCCACAGCTGTAAATCCATCCTATCATCCATGGTCCCTCGCTGAGGTCTTCCTCGGTGATGCCGACGACACGCTCTTTTTACTCTACAGACCAACATGGTCTACATCATCGACATGTATGTACTATTCCAATGCCACACCTGGAGGCTTTCGTCTTTCCACTACACAGCGCTCCGGAGAACGGGGTAGTGTTGTTCTGGGATGATATTCTATCTGGGGGGGTGTAGGAGACAGTCACCACCGCATTTCCGCATCGTAAGACTGGAGACGGAACCACTCGGCAAAGTTTGCAATTTGCAAGGTAAAAGGGCGTGGCATGAGCCATACGCCTGGGGATGCGCGGTGGGCCCTTTTCTGAATGCTTCTGAATGCATCCTCCGACCCTCTCCCACTCACCCTCAATGCTCCACCCCGTCAGGATAACTAGAGATAGCATGTCCTTACTCACAGTCCAACCACGTCAGTACTCTACCCGTAATACTGCTCACCACGTTTAAACACTCCTGCCAGCCGCTGTGTGTGAATGGCTCAAACAACCATTTTCTCCCCCGGCGCAAGCACTCGCCCTCACACTAGCACCACCACCAGCACCAGCACCAGCACATTCGTACACCACTACTACCACGACCTGACTATCCGACCCCCCCCCCCACCCCATCCATCGGTTGCATCCTCCACAGTTTCCATCACCCCAACCCCACAACCAGGGCGCCCACCTTCCTCAGACCACACCCCCAGCCAGATGTGTATAACCTCCTCGCCCACGGATTTGGGTCAATTGCAGGGCGCGTGGAGCGCTGTGAGATAGCTGGGCACGTGAGCGCGTGGGATAGATGCCGGTGTGGGGAACATGCAGAACGAGAAGAGCGGTGGGAACGTATGAAGCTTATGGCATCCCGGTGGTCCCGCGGTAGCAAGATGGGGTAGGTAATCGCGGTAGATGAGCATGTGTCGCTACCCATGCGTCGGCAAGAGGTTGGTCCTTGGTGGGCGGACACGGTTGCGAGCGCGTGCTGGTGGGTTGCTTATGAGGGGGCAATGGCCGCAGAAACTTGGCGCGTGGAAGACGGGCTCTCAACAAGTGGCGGGGCCGGGGGGGGGGGGGGGGGGGGGGATGGGAGGGATTGGCTTGACGTGGCTTGAGGATCAATAGAAGCCGTGTGTTGTGGTTTGTTATCTATTACTAGCATCCATCGCCGCTTTTGCCTGCTAGACGGGGGGAGAGTCTCATTTTGCGAGCGTGTGGTCTTGGCAGTTCAGTTGTGCGGGCATGGCGTGGAACAAGATTTAGTCGAAAGAGCTGCTGGGGTGGCGATTTGTGGAGTTACTTTATTGATATTTGTAGAAATATATCAGCGAATCTTCTGTGTGCTAGCTAGTAGTCCCACAAGCGTGAGGTAGAAAGATAATGTTCATACCACAGCAAAGTGACAATGCCAAGGATTGAGGCTCTGAGGTGCCAAGGGTGAGAGGCTCCGGGAGCGACGATTGTCTTGGCACTCGGCCACCATATGACGTCACCGTCGATCCCAGCGACGACACTAACCCAACGTCTCACCGCAATGTTTGTATCATATCAGCGATTTCCACCGACAATATGTTATCATACGATACGGAAGAGGTACAGCAGTCAATCGAATTCATGCCGGTTGTCCCAACATTCAGTTCACACCTGAGCCTTGCCTTCGGAGACGCCCGTCTGGGGCAAGGGAGGCTATCTCTACGGCTATCAATCACGATGTGGGCTCTGGCAAGGGGCTCTATTGTCGGCGTCGATGCTAACTATGTTACAGCTGTCTATCACATATCCGGTCTCCTGTTCAGATATGAGGCGGCATACACACGCGTGAAAGCCACCGACACCCCCGAGCGACCCGCGCCGCTAGCCTGCCCAGCCCGCCGTACTGGTAGGTATCCTGAGAGCATTCTTTCCCAGAGAGTAATCTTTAAAGACACAGAAGATATGGCTCCGTTTTAGCATATGATGAAGATGATCTAGTGATGGCCACGAGCCGAGCGGGCTCGAGCTTTGAGTTCGAGCTTTAGGCTCGAACAGGCCGAGCTCTCTTACCGACAGCCCGAGCCAGCTCGAGCCCATATCCAAAAAGCTCGAACCTGGACTCGAGCCTGAGAAGATCCTATTAGTGCGAATAGAGCATTAACGTATATTACGGCGTAACCGCCCAGTACCGGGATACCGCGCAAGTGAGACATTGGCCATGGATCAACTTGTATGGGGGGAAACATTATTTAATAAATGAATTGATAATCTGCATCAAGAGAAGAATGTATAAGAGTATTTTGAAAAGTAGTGACTTCAATCATATGTGTTTTGATACCTGTTATAGGATTCCCCAACCGGCCAGTAGGAATGATTTTCAGTGCCTAATATTTTTAAATTTGACAATATTATACAACCCATATATCCCAGAAGTATTTCAAAGGTGATATTGATCTTTTCCTTTATATATGAAGACTTTTGGGATAAGTTTCAATCCCTTGAGATATATACAGGTATATACAGTTACTACTGGAAATTGCCTCCATTGGCCGCTTTGGGGATACTCCAATCGAAGATACAGTGCGTATATTAGTCTTGTTAGTAGCGAGGATAGCTTATAAGAAGTGATAAATCAGTTTCTATATTTATATTATTTATATCTTATACCTCGAAGAACCCAGACTTTGTGCGGCTACCCGATCATGGTCGGTTACACGGGAAAGTACGTTATAGCTGGGTGACATATATAAAGGTATATCCTCCATTGTTCATCCTAACAGATTTATTTTATACACCGGTGTACTGTGAGATCTATTTTTTTAGGTAGGATCAAGAGCTCAGGCTCAGGCTCAAGCCTAACTCCAAGGATCGAACAACTCGAGCCTTCAGCGCCACAATCCGAGCCAGCTCGAGCCCTAAGCCAGGCTCGTCTCAAGCCGGCTCGTGTCCATCATTAGGCCGCCGCCGCCGCCACCTATCTCACCACACTTCTGGAGCTCCTATTATCCTCCCGTAGGAAGCTCTCGGACTCAGCAAACCGACAACTTCCACCCGATCACTATCACGGCGACCGGTATCCCACGCCTCCCTCCCCTCTCCCGCCAGAATCAGGGGTGTGTTGAGGACGGAAGGAGAAAAGGCCAAAGACTCCCGAGAGCCCGGTGTTGACCATTGCCGCTTTAAGCTAAAAGATGGAACGGGAATTAAACGGAGGTGTTAGGCTCTGCACCTACTTGATTAACCAGGCGGTATACCATACGTATATAACCGGGAGAGTTTATACCGATGGATCAGAAGTCGTATTCTCGCTCAGAGTCGCTCTCAAGCACGGGCAGACCTACGCTGTCCCTGATGCCTGAGCAGGCGCGCGCCCAGACATCCGGCGTCAATGCCTGCGGAGTGGTCCCATTATATCGATTACCGAGACATTTCTTTTCGTACCCATCACCTTTCGTTTCCTTGTAATCTTTATGGCGCCTAAGCTTGATGTACCTCAGGCTAGTAGTAAGAAATGACAGAACTTACATTGTGAATGAAAGAGCACCTCCTATATATACGGAAATCTTTCTAATGTAGCGACACAAACATACATACAATCTCTGAGCAACTAAAAGAAATATTGAATAAACAAATCAAACCAGCAACACTAACAATCCAACTCCATAAGCAAGTAATAATACGACTTACGAAGGTCGATAAATTTTCCGTCCTGGTAACCGAAGCCGGAAACAGAGAAGTATATACTAGTATACTTACTTGTAGGTTGAACGCAGTTCAAGAATATGGCCGTGCAACGTGTCTCTACTACATGACAGTGGTAGGTAAATAATAAGGCTGAGACACAGTGATATCTGTTTTGAAAAAGCTTGACTTACTTCAAAGTTTCTCACCCCGGGGGTGGGTGCTCCCGCGCGGGCGCTGTTAGAGTTATTGTTAACCCCAGCTCTCCAACTAAGAGTGACCTCTTTTCGTTCTCTGCTATTAATTCATTATGCTTCTACGCCGCGGGAGAGATGACAGGAAGGGGTTCTTGGCAGGGGTGAACTGAAATCCGGAGGTGGGGACACCGAGGAACCTTCACCAGGGCGCCGAGTAGTGCGGACTAGAAGACGGATTACACTCTTGATTCTGCTGCTGTGGTAGGAAGCCGGGGATGCGTCCGGGGGAGTGTGTGGTGATTTGCGTTGCGTCACGATATCTCACTCGCTTTGGCGATTTAGAAACTAGCTTCCTTTTTTGTTTAATTCATTAATCACATGCAACCTTTCGGTTATGGTAATATCGCACTCCCAGAACCCCCCGTCTTCCGCCGCCCCGCACAATATCAAAAGCAGGCAAACAGAACAACACAAAACAACCGACTAACGGAAAGCGTAACCGTATAGCCTACGTCCAATCCCATTCCTGTTCCTCTTCCCCTTGCTTTTCTAGCCCTCCGTATGCTTTTTTCGCTTCTCTCTCCTCCTTCCCCTGTTCTTCGTTCCCTCACGCTCGTTGTCTTCTCCCTTCTGTAAACTATTTCCATATCTTCAGGGCTAGTTCCAACCCTTTCTTAGTCTACAGTTTAGAATGTGGTGGTGCTTTTCTCTTCTTTCGTTTAATTCAGCTGTAACTGATGATAGGAACTCGCCGACCTGTTCGAGCGTAACAGGAAGGCGATGAGTACGTAGCTTCGACTCTCGAAAGTGCTGGTTATCGATATTGGTGTGCGGAGATGGGTATGGTAATTGGCCACTAATCTCGTTTTCTCCCGGGGCTGAGCTATGGTTAGAAGGCGACTATGCCGATAGAGATAAGTCAGTATGATGTCCATATATAATTAAAAATCACCGAATAGTAGTTGTCTTACTTCTGCAACTTCGGTTTGAAGCTAGAAACAGTCAGCGCATATTTGAACGCTGAATATCTGTGCTCGGGTTCCATCATTCCGGATCCATCTAGTGATATAATAGCAACATCGACACCCCTTCCTAAAGCTTTCATCGGGAAGGTTATGAATGGATAATCTAAAATGGCAAAGTTTGAATATGTGCTGATGGATGGGCCCGCAGACTCCGTCTATTTTGGATATTTCTCAGCTTACCCGTAAGAGTAATTACACCGAGATAAGAGAGAGCAAATTAACCAAGACGGTATGGCGACCACTCGGTTTCCCTTCATTATTCTATAGTCACAATATCAACCAGCTTGCTATCCCCCGCCATGGGCAGCGGGGGGCGGTGGCCCTCGAGGCCTTTCGGGAGATCTAGGCAACAGGTAGCCTTGAGCTGTACTGCTTTGCTGGCACCTGAGGTCTATTAACCTCCTCCTTTATAATCACCGCAGCATGTGGTGCTGCATCACGACCCTTGGCAAAGACTTACTGCCGGTCCGAAGCTCCTGGGTTGGGTTAATCACGGTGTCCTCAACTACAAAAATCTCTACTTGGCAGCGTCAACCTAGGTTTATGGGCAAAAGAAACCCACAGTAACACAAACCCTAAACCACCGCAACCTCAGCCACACATCAGTTTATCCTTCCGCCACCACGCCCTCAGCCGCATTTCAGTTTATCCTTCAGCCACCGAAACAAGCAAAGCCAGGCACCGCACGCCCCAAAACAAACCAAAACCATGGCCGCCCCGAGCGCACCCCCACCGCCCACACAGGGTTCCCAAACACCCGCCGACCACAAGCCCCAAGCTCAACCCCCACCCCTACCCCCACCCCACCCTCATGCCGCACGCGTAAGCACACCTCCAACGGCCTCGTCGATCTCACCCACCTCTTGACGCTCACCCCCGGCCCGCTCGCGCAGTTTGACGCCGAGCTTGCCGCCCACGGCCGCACGTGGATCGCGGATGCAAAGCACCACTGGCCACCCGCAGAGATGCTGCGCGACTGGCTGCGCGGCTGCGGCTTCTTTGTCTCGCTGGACCCGAACAAGTACCGTCAGCAAAACATGGAGGAGGCCGGGTCGCCCGCTGGGCGAGCGTGCGAGAGATATGCTGGCCGGCTACTGGGTTGCGCCGCGGAAGGCCAGTATTTCGAAGCTGCTTGTAGCGTTCTGGGCGACGGTTGGGGGGCTGCTAGAGGGGGTGGTGTAGTGGGGGCGGATATAGGGATACGGGGGTGCGGCCGGGCGGGGGTTCATGGGTTTTGTATGGTTCTTTTGTCTCTTGGTCGTAAGTGGGTATATCAGTAGATGTATCGTAGAAATTGAATCACAGAAGCGGAAGTACATGTCACACACAAAGCTCCTGTGTGCGTAGATGAATCGGTAGATGAGTTCTTTAGTTTAATATGTCACATTTCTGGCACATGACATAACAACCAAATGTCCTAGACGAGCAGTGCTGGCAGCGGGGATCGAATCTAATCAATTGGAGAACATATGGACGCTCTTTGGCCAAGTCACAGAGGATGACCGAATCAATGCATATATGGCCGAAATTACATGTAGTGTAATTGAGTGCAGAAAGTCCAACTTCCGGACAGAACAGAGAGACACACTGTCCATGCATAGTCTGTGACAGTAAACTAATCAGTCTTCCTATTTACAGACGACATCCGTAGTAAATGAATCCCTTCATCCATTTAACAGGTTCTTTTAGTGTGTAACACATCAAATTATCCACCCACACCGCTGCCATAGTGGGTAATAGACAGAAAATGGAATAGTTCATCCTAGGCCTCAACCATCCACCCTCAAACCCCCTCACATCCGCCGGCACCCCCACCCCGGGATAGAAATCTACCATTCATGACACCCACACTACATGACAACACCGTCCATAGCCAAGATCATCTCATACTCACGCCTCCCGCGACATAACCGCCCCACAGCCTCTAAATCTATCAAGAAATGCAACATGAACGTAAAAGATCTCACATTCCCAAACCAACAGCTGGCACTCCACAGTATAGCTAAATCATAGAAGATCACCCGTCAAGGCCAGGGTTAGGGTTCCGCTTCGACTACTGCCCACCATGCTAACCACGACTATATACTCAGCCAGAAGATGCGCAAGTACAACAGTGGCACGACCAGCACTCCGCGCCGCACGCTGGTCGAAATACACACCCCGCGCTTGGCGGCCGGCTGTGACGAGTGATGGCCAGTGATCGAGTGATTGGCTATGATGACACGAGTGATGGATTATGGTGCGAGTGACGGGGGGTGAGCGGGTGATATAGGATGACTAGTTTTGGCCCTGGAGATCAGTTGCGAGTATACTCTTTGATCATTACCGGGACGGTTCTCTGACAGGTGTATAGAGCATTGTCAGCGGCAGAGATGGTTAAACCGGAGTGATAGTCTCAGTGCATGAAATAATACATCATAGAATTAAACACAAAGGTGTGAAAGCATCCGAAATGAATCGTGTTTATTCAAAATAGTTTCGGCAAGGCCGTGACCCTGATAGCATGAGCCGGGCGAGACTGGCCACATCTTCTAGTTCAGTCTGGCACATTGATACCCTTGGGCTAAGAAGGAGTCTAGGGCAGCGAAGCGGCATGAGAACCCCGACTGAAGGAAAATAATGCGCAATGCGGCTTTCCTATATACAGGATTACATGATATACGTGCTTCCCGGCCTTCGGCTGGTAACGACCTCTAGTGAATCAAAGGATATTGTCAGAGGTTATTAAATAGGATCAGCCCAAAGAAAAAGAAAATAAAAGATTTAAAATGAGGAAATTTGTGAATTGGAAACGTTTTGGATGATAAGAATAATAAAGGGGAGAAGCTGAACTGTGAGACGACGATTAGTTAGCCTTCCTCATCGGAAACGTTTTCAAGTACCAGCTCACCCAGGGTTACCGCGAGCCCATCGCTTCAGCCCTACCCATCAGAACCGTTGTTCGAGTCTTCACTCCTTTGACCTCAACCTCCGACTCCAGGTCCTCTTCACCTCCCGACTCCGGAATGAGGGCTGACTCTTGCCATCCATATCTGGGGAGGGGAATTCCGCATACGTAGCAGATGAGGAAGTTCTGGTCTTCGACCGTGGTATCCTTTAGAATCTCGGGGTCGTTGAGGGAGTAAAAGATCTCGCCCGGATTACCAAGCGTGAGTACGGGCTGCTCCCTCTGTAAAACAATCACGTTTACAAAAACGTGCATGCCACAGCCGATCTGCAGGCCCCAGAAAGCGAGCCTTTCCTTTACGCAACTTGGGCGGCTGTAAGGAATGCAATAGGCAAACAGGTAGTGTGCTGTTGTTGCGAGTGCATATGAGACTGCAGCGAGAAAGAGCCGGATGGTGCCACATCACGTGGATAGGGAGACCGAATAGGGTCCAAAAGGTCAAGAAGATCAGGCATGATAATGGTTGCGCACGCTGAGTGGTTGGTGTGACGCAACTAGGATTTGCTATCCCCGCTTAGACTATATGTTGCGCGTGCTGAGTGGTTGCTGTATAGGTTCTTCGGGTTTCGGCAAGAATCATGATTCCAGTGAACTGTTGAGCGATCGGCGTTCTTATACCTTCCTTAACCTCTGTGGTTGTTGATGGGTAGCGGCTTGCTAGATATTTGTTAGGATTGACCGGAGAAAAACAAAATCTTGAGTGCTAACTTACTTGTGCTGTGCATCAATCTCGAGAGCAGAAACGTTGAGCAACCTACTAGCCTTATTGGCATAATCCTAAAGCTCTTGCTCCAATTAGGATTCAGCGTTCACCGCCGCTCAAGTTTGAGATTTGGAGGTGAGATGTTCAGGGAGAGGGGAAGTCGGTGGAGGTGTGGATGATATCTTCACGCCCGGGGGTGGCTGCAAGGTGGTGGGTTTTTGGTACTCCAAACCCACAAAAACCAAGCATTGCTCGTTACTGGAGTTAGACATGTGCCCTTATCCGGACAGGGAGCGGAAAGCGCCGAATCGAATGCCTCATGCTCTTGTATAAGATCCGTAATGATACTCGATTCATATGTGGAAAGCTCCGATGGGTGTTGATGTTGAAGATGACGATGTCGATGGTGATGATGATGAAGATGCCACGTCAATGGTGATAATGATGCATGGAAACAGGTAGAAGGGAGAGAGAGAAAGAATACAATGGAATACACGAAAGCCGGGTAGCAGAGCGATTAGGTCCCTAATGTACACATGGGATTAATATATAGTAGACTACACCTGTCCTATCCTTGTTCCTGCACTAGTCTATACACGCACACTGTTCTTTAGGTGCGCGTGTCTATCGCGGCACCCTCCCCGGGATGTTCCATCATGGATTAAAGGGTTGTGGAGCTGTAGGTCGATAGCTACACCGCTGGTAGTCATAGGCTCCAGAATCTATAATTCTTTATGAATTATATCGAAAAAACGCCTAGGTCTAGCAACCAACACCACCCTAAATATTGAAACCTTCCCACTCAGCAGCCATTAGGTCAAGGCATCTCACGAGCACCGGCAATCGACGAACAATATTAAATTCTTCGCCAAATACCTACCTAGGTAGAAAATCGACGAACAAGTAGTTAAAGCGGATTATATGAGGTAGTTCGCGAAGATCTATCTAGTGATAAAAGGAACCACTTACAGCACTTATAGCTGTCAATCGCCCGATGCGGTGCCTCATTATAAGTATTATCACTCGGAGAAGGTTTCGGGTCATGTTCTCGGGGCAATGGAGCCTCCTACTTTTACTCCACTTGTAGTGGGTTTTTGCGATCCTCCTAGGGATGATATTAGGTACGGCATAGGATTTATTTGTTGCCTGCTTAGGCATTTGGCGAATGACCTATTTCCAGTTCTGACAGTCGATTTCCGGTATTCGCAGACTACCTAGAGCACCTATCCCCATTCCTTCTTGGCACAGGATATGTGAAAGAAACGATCGAATAGTTGTTGTTTGGAGTATTGGTATAAGAGGTAGGTGAGTCATTAAACTAGAACTTGAGTAACCTGAACTCAATACCTGATATATATCTAGGTGCCGGGAAGAGAAATAAGAGAGGTAGATCACATCGATCGTCTTTTTAGAGTGATATGGATAAGTTCATGGGGAGAGATACTGTACGGAGCAATTGCAGCGCCGCATC
The DNA here is from genome assembly GCA_024521645.1 of Morchella snyderi. NCBI lineage: Eukaryota > Fungi > Ascomycota > Pezizomycetes > Pezizales > Morchellaceae > Morchella > Morchella snyderi. The sequence continues at coordinate 316,708 of JAJJXB010000016.1, forward strand.
TCAATCCGCGTGAGACCCAGTCCTCAACGACAATCGTACCGAGAAAGCGACAATCAATCAAACCAGGCTCAAAATAGTAAAGATCTCCTGAATTTATAACTCCAAGCAAAAAGATGCTTCTTGGCGGCAAATCGCCAAGAATTACTGTACATAGCACGTTTGGAATATTTACAGCCGGTTCCGGGGTGATCGTGACACCAGTTGTAGCTTACATCTTCCCGGTACCGTATGGTCGGATTATTACACTCCTTCGTCTCAAAGGGCCCTGCTGTAAATCTAGGATTATCTTGAGAATTAAATAATGAGGTCACTGATTGAGCTGTAATAGAGACACAGGGAGGAAATACTAACTATTAGATTGAGCGACTTTACAGTGTGTTCATTGCTGCTTCACCGGGGTCAAACGTTGTTGCCTCGTGAAGTTAGGTCGTGAGGTCGCGAGGTTGGGGCATGACCCGCCGAGACAATGCTTACAAAGAATCACATTGCATGTCCCGGGGGTTAAGGGTAAGTACTGAGAACCCCTTTTCGGGAAATCTTTAAAATGATCGAGGGTTTGGAAAGAACTCTCATTGGGCTAATATGAATCAAAGTGACACTTGGCAGCCAAGCAAGTATTTGTGGTAGCCCGTTGGTAGCTCTACCACGGCGGGAAATGCATCAATTGATGCATTGCCCACGTCCACGCGTCAAGTAAATGCATCAATTGACCCATAAGCTGTCGTGGGCTGTGTAAACTCGTATGGTCGATGCATTATCGACCTTTCCCTACCTGCAAATTTTATAGCTTAATTCGCTATGTCTCAATTTACTATCGAACTATATCCACTGATGGCTTATACCGTAAAATGCGGGATCCTCAAGCTTAATACTCCAAGCTCGATCCCGACAATGTATTCTTTTTAAATTCTATCTCTGACTCTCAAGTAATTTCAGCAGTAAAATGGTAAAGTGGGACTGGGGATGCATTCGCCGATGCATTCGCCGATGCATTATATGGAGGCATGATGATGACGCATCTACACATTTCCCGACGTAGTAGAGAGTGTGTCAAAAGTGTGTTGTGGGTGCGTACAAAATACACTAGCAGTTTGCCACCTCGCGAGCGCGAGGTCTCCTTCTTTTCCACCTCCATATAGTATTTAGGCACTGCCAGTAGTTAATTAGTTTTGCCTTAGCCCTCCCATGGCTAGTTCTCACGGCCATGTCGCATAGATTCCCAAATCCTGCTATAGCGATCTAGTTCTTTCCGTTAATTATCAGGTATCTCAACTCTGCCAGCTCGAATATATGCCAGCTCCAATGCCCGCTACAATGCCCGCTCCAATGCCCGCTCTAATGCCAGCTCTAATGCCAGCTCCGGTGCCAGCTCAAATATATGCCAGCTCCAATGCCCGCTCCAATGCCATCTTCAATGTCGGCTCGAATTAATGCCAGCCCCAGTTAATGCCACTCCAGTACTGTGTCCACCCAATAACCTCCACCTCCCCTCCACCGCCCCTCCACCTTCCCTACCCATACCGCTCCTCCGCCACCTGTCTCATTCCCACTAATAATCATCGAATATTTAACGATTACAGTTATTCTTTACCTATACAGAGTTCCGTCGGGTAGGCTGGTTTCTATTTAGGAATGAGTCAGGGTTAGGGTTTCGGCGGGCTTGCCAGCAGAGTAACCACTGACAGCGGCAGGGCAACAGGACCATCCACCTACACTCAGCAGCCAATCACACTGTTCCAATGTTAGAAAAACTAGCGAGAATCTAACAAGGAATCTTGCTGTGAAATAAGTGTCAAATTCTCGGTATTTATGGTTGACCCCCGGTACATTATAGAGATAGATATAAAGCGTGTTTATACACACAGTTCCAGTGTGCTTCCAACCCAGTTCTAAAGTGTTCTCAGCACACATGTCACTTGTGCTACGCACACAATCAAACTTGTACCTTAGTGTTAACACAACCTCCATCACCTCAAATTGACTCCCGCTCAACCACGATTTCATCAAATACCACCCCTCAAGAGAGTCTGGCGGCTGAGAATGATATGCAAATGATACGGTAGACAGGAAGGATAATACTGGTTCCCTGTTTGTGTTTAAATACTGAGTTCGATTTGAAGTGTAAATATATGAAAATGTCTTGGTTGACTTTCAGGTAACGCCAATGGGGGAATAACCATGGCAACCAATGATGCAGGATCAATATTACTTATACGTAAAGGGGAAAAGAATACCTAGCCTAGTGACTTCCCTGAACTAGAAGCGGACACTCGGTTAAGTTTGAATAGCTCCCATCAGTTACATACGCTGTTCCACGTCATTTTAGGTAACCTATGAGAACCGCGGGGAAGAACGAAGGGATGGATGATCATCTAACCTACGCCCCGGAGAACCTCTCCGTGACGCCACTACTCGTCACCAACTACCGTACCATGGCTCCTCATTAACAAGACTGCCACCCACCTCATTGCCATGCCTTCGACCAAAATGCAGGCCTTGTGGGCTATTGCGGAGGAGCAAGAGAAGCCACTTCTCGCCGCATTCGATCCCTCTGATTATCACTGCGAAGCCTGTACCCCTTTGTTCTTGCTTCAGCTCCTGCACTGGTATGACATGCGGGCTAAATGCACACCGCGCCAATCCCGTCACTACCTCCCCCGAATACCATTTCAGAATCCACACCAACCAGATCCAGAGCCACCCAGCTTCTTCACTCCGTCCTTCTTGCAATCCTCGCAACCTCCCAAAACCAGTGCCGGGCGCTCCTTTCAAAGTATCAAGAGAACTCTCAACGACCTCGGCATCTTTCAGTATCGTCTCGGGCTCCACGCGATGACCATACTTCGGCAACACTTCCCCACTTCCAAGATACGTGAGTCCAGTTATCATCACACGATGAGGCCACATTTTCGCTGGCCGGAACGTCTGCCAGAGTGTAGATTTACCAACATAGATAACGCAAAGTCGCGCCTCCGAGCGGTGTTCGCCGCGCTGGAGTGGATAGATCAGGTGGAATATACGATAGAGAGCGAAGGCTATATGATGGGCTTGAGGCTTGAGGGGCATGGTGGAGCGTTCTGGGCCTGGGGAGAAGGAGGGAGAGAAAAGGAAGTAAGGTGCATTATGGAAGAGATGTCTTGGCTAATACCTGAAGGTGAGGAGATGATGTCGGTTTGGAGCTGGAGGGCAATGTTAGCAGACCCCGATTCGAACAATAGTGAGCTCAAGTCTACAGCCGCTGAGTGTCCTAATCTCAAGGATAAATCCTATGTGGTGGGGTCATAAAGTAGTATGTAATCTAAGCTTCTCCCACATCCTGTGTGTAGGCTCTGATGTGTAGATATGTGACGAAAACTCCTTAGGGTCTTTCGCAAATGTGATAGTTTATTCAGGAAATGTTTCTCTGGAGTCATATTGAATGTGATATTGGTGATAACTCACCCCGTACTTTGGGAAGCGAAGAACTGCGGAAAAGAGATATTATTCTTACCCCAAACTGATTATGGTTATGTCTCGCAGATCCTTGAAAACCACATGAATTACGTCGCTCATTTTCGCTCTGTATTCGGAGTAAGTAGTTGAAAGAAAGGGGATATTGCGGAAACTCTACCTAGTCTTAGTTGGGCAGAGGCGGGAGACCTCTGAGGAAACAACCATTCGAGAAACCAGGGATTGTATTGGTGGTCTCATCCTTCATAGAGACATGTCTAAACAGAGCTTTAACATAAGCATGTGATTAAACTCTCCATCCCCCACCCTTGTCATAACGTCACCGATCCCGACCCCATCATTCAGTGTGCTTGACCGAGCGAGGTGGCGCTAGCGACTTGAGCACATGGCTCAAGCAACCATGAGCCACAGTTTTCATCAGTTTTCAGGTTTTTATTTCCACCTTAGTACATGTATAGACGCTGATCCAAAGGTGAAGCTGTACAGGGGATACCTCTACGAGAAGTACAATAGCTACTAGGGGTGGGCCACCTCGCGACCGCGAGTTGTGTGCGCAATTTAGGCAGCTGAAATATTATATTAAATTAGATAAAGAGAATTAAATAAAAATAAAAAAATAAAAATAATACTTGCAAGGTATTTAGGGTCCAAAAGGGTTGCTGGTACAACAAAGGTACTTAGCTTAGTGGTAAATATCTGATACATGTCCTCAATGCTATGGGTTCAACCCACAGCGGGAGCGCGAGCTGTGAAATTCAGACGTTAGTTAGAGGATGTGTGATTGATAACCCTGTCATTATAGGGAAGAGGGTTCTCCGCTTGGCAGACTGGTAACAGTCAGAGACCAAAGAGTGTAATGCCCCGGTTATTTACTCCATCCGGCAGTCTGTGACAAAATTGATAAATTCAAACGATCGTAGTCGGGAAATGGTGTAAATAACCGGGGTAACTCGATGCAGTTTTTTTCTACTAATCACATGATTCTTTAACAGCTTTTTATTACTCTATTACAAAAAAACCATGCCAGAAACAACAATAAGACAGAGAATAATACAGATAAATGCAAGGAAAAATACACGCAAAAGAAATATAAAGTGCTAACTAAATACAGTCCACCGCTTTTAATCCAACTCCAGTACCTCCCCGTTCCCCACACCCTCCTACCAAGCCCCATCCTCTCAGCTATTTCATTTCCGCAACTATTCTGTACCACACCATATCCTTCACAATTTCCATCTCTTTTTCCCACCTGCAAGTCCACCCGTGTACCCTTTTTCCTTCCTCCCCTTATCCTTTCCACCCCATCCGAAGTTCTTTTAACCTACACCGTTAGTTAGCAATTTCATGACGTACGTTTTTGAGATATATAGTTACCATTTGATACTCATTCCTCCTGCTTTCCCATTCCCAAATCCTAGACCCAATATCGTAATTCACCCCTCTCTCTTTCCCTTACGAAGAACCTATAACAGGTATTAGTGACATGTACCTATCTTCCAGCTCGCAGTATTTACTTATCATCTCTTCACAAATCCACCTTCTAACTCCTCCACCCATAATCCCCGAATCCTTCAGCCGGCTCCAGCAAATGTTCTTTATCCCCTAAGCAACAGTCAGTATCAATACGAATATGGAGCAAGGGGACTTACTTCTCTACAGCAGCACTTCACGGTATACAATGTTGTCCGTTTGCGGCGGTGTCTCATCTCGTTGAAGCACCATCAAGCCAGCTATATCTGTAACTCTTGAGAGCGCTACATAGAGCTGCCCGTGAGTGAAGGGATCAGACCTCAAGTCAACCCCAACAACATCCAGTGATTGACCCTGCGATTTATTGACAGTCATCGCAAAGCATAGCCGAATAGGCAACTGCCTCCTCATTCATGTGAAAGGTAGATCACCCTCAGTGGACGATAGCTGTATACGTGGTATAACCTTTGGCTCCCCATCAAACTCACCACCCAGAATCTTCGCTTCGATTCACCGCACACCCAGTTTAGTTACCGTCATTCTTGTACCATCGCAAAGACCTTGCTTTGGAAATAGATTTCGTAGAAGAATTATTGGTGCTCCCACCTTTAGTTTGATAATCGACGGTGGGAGGCCAGACGGATTCAGGCCCTGCAGATATTCCGGAGGTAAGAGGTTTGCATTCTCTTCTGAATTTCCGCTGTCAACGGTGTCTGCTGAATAGTACGTATGCACCTCACCTTGAATTTGCTGCAGAACTCTATCATTGAACTCGGCGACTGTATCGTTTCTCGTCGCCAGAATCGCCCGCTTCGAGAATGCGGTGTAGTTGGTTGGGGCTGATTCAATTATATGCTGCGGGAATACATGCATACAAATGTCCTCAATTGTCTTACAGCTCTGGATGTATGGTGGCAGAACTATTCTGCCACACCATCGGGAATCATGGCTCATCTGCCCAAGCCAAGCCGCAAACTCCTCATTCTCAATACCATTGCGAACCCTCATATTGATCTTGAGTCTTAATATATTGAAGTGCTGCCATAAAGAAGACCGTTGTAGGCATGCCTGCACTATCTGAGCCCGATTACCGCGTTGCACAACTGTTAAAATCTGTACAAAATCCCCTCCGAGTACGACTGGAATATTTCCAAACAGGCAATCATCTCCCACACTACATATATCATTCAGGGTCTGGCTGACTGCTTCAAAGCAATACTTATTCTGCATGGGTACCTCATCCCATATAATCAGCGCAGTCTTTTGAATTAAACCGGCCAACAGGCTGCCACGTTTGATATTGCACTTTGAGCCCTCATGGATAGCAATTGGAATTTTGAATCTGGAATGGGATGTTCTGCCCCCAGGGAGCAATTGTGCCGCAATGCCAGAAGAGGCAACACAAAGTACAATCTTACCCTGTGAGCGGAAATGGGTTCAAAGGACGTTGTATAGGAACATTTTTCCAGTACCTGCGGGGCTTGAATAAAGAATAGGGCTGACGCAAGTTCTTCAACACCATGTGTAATAGTATTAAAGCATTCCAACTGATCCGAATTGAGTTGTGCGAACCTCATTTGTAGGCTTTCCTCTTCTGCAACAATATCGTATCTGAGCTCTGATGCAATCATCTTGTTCCCACCTGTTCGGTTCCAATCCACTGTATAGAGGGGCAATCCAAAGTCGTTAAGCGTTCTGTTGGAGTCGGCAAGAATCTGTGATATTAGGTAGAGGCCATAGTCTAGGTGGGCATCCGGAAGCTCAGGGGGTATAATGAGACCTATGTTTCTTTCCATAGCTCTGGGTAAGTCATCGCAGATATTTGACCGGAATCTTTCCCATAATTATAGAGGTTCAGTCACGTTCCAAACAGCAAAGCAGTAGTGAATAGTGTACGGAGGGAATATCCGCTCAAGAATATGCTCGCTTCAGTAAAGCACAGCACCCACTCTTGATCATCGTCCAATAAGCCAAGTGCAATGCATGCAGTCTTGAATGTAGGATGCAGCACATTATTGACAGTTTTCAGATAATCAAAAGATTTTGCGCCAGGAATCACGGTTAACAGTAGACGCATATAGTATTTCTCCCCCATCATAGGATTGCAATGCCACATACGTCCAATAGCCACACCCTTTTTCCTGGATGCCCACTTACGCGATTTAGCGTCATAGGTAAAATGCACCGGAAACTCTTGATTGAGATACTGGGCCCCCACCTCATGCTCTGCATTGTACTCAAAGTATGCCATCAGTGTAGTTCTCGAGTTTTGCATCCTCTGTATCATTTCTTCCCGGTTGGAATTATCCCCATAGTATACCGGTTGCTCGCCAGGCAGGTGAACAGCCAAGTGAATGACCGACGGGTATTCTTCGTGCATCCCGTATTCGGACAAACGCCATACAGCCTCAGTGGGTCCTATATAACGTCCTTGGAGGTATCTACTAAGCTCATCCAAGTCACTCCCCACTTGGAGTGTTGTCCGATCTGAACCCTTATATATATATTTGTGTATATATTTTATCGCGTGGATTGACCCATAGATCTCCACGTTAATATGAGCTTTATACCTCAAAGACAGATATGTATTATATGGAACCACCCATCTGTTATCCATCCGGTACTATTGATTGAACCCTGAGCCCCTTACCGCCACTGAAAATGTTCTTCCATCATTACGTCTTCTGTACAGTGGATAGCCATCCTCTTGTACAACTGTCTCTGATTGATAGGCCTTGGGGTAACGTTTGGAACATGAAGTTGGTCCCCCATTCTCCTTAGAAGCCATGCAGGGTGATCGCATATTGGCTTCTCCGCATGGACCGTGTACCATGCAACTTTTGATGATTGCATTGAGTTCCCCAGTTGGATCATTCGCGGGGTCCGGTAATTCTGCACACACAATTTCGTCGATCTTCTCTGCAGTTAGAAAGCGATCCTCCGGATGGAGAAATATCAGTAGATGCATGTGTGGCAGCCCTCTCTTCTGGTACTCGATGATCCATACAGATCCAAGATAGCGTCCAAAGATATGTTTGCGCTTTACTTCCTGGAGGAGCTTTTGTTGCTTGAGATGAAACACTCTTGCAACTAAATCTGGCCTATCAACCGCAGTTTGCCCCGGTGGTAACTCCTCAGTAATCTCTTCCCACTTTGGATTCGCAGTAATGGTAACAAATAGTGAGGGACGCCCAAAGTGACGGACTATAGCCATGGAATCCTGGAACAACAGCAGCATATATCGGTCGCCTCCTGTATAGCTTCGTGGTAGAATGATACGCTTTCCGGTTTGTTCCGGATTGAAGTCTTCTTGCCGCATATTATCTGCCAACCCATTATACAGGTCCGCCCGGATATTTGCCTGATTCAGTCGAAGCCAATTCAACTTATTCTGATCACAGACAGCCCAAGCATCTACCAAATACTGCTGAAATAGGCGCTGTGAAAGGAACAAAGTCATGGGTTCAGTCGTCCTGGTATGCAGTCGGTACCTGCACACCATGTATAGTAATCAAAAAGTTAGCCATATCAAAAAGTTGGTTAGCCATAGGTACTTGTTACGCACCTGTAGAATTCACGTTGTTGTAACCTTAGATTCTTCCGTTGGTTCAACTCATCCCGCAGCCGTAGACCCCAATGCCAATCCTTCTCACCGTTTGGAAATAGCAGGACATAATGCAAGGGCATATAAGCGGCATGATTTGGGTTAATGATACTAAATTGTTTATTGGCATCTCCATTTCTATGCGCTAAGACAATATCCCGGAATCCTGTTTCACCGTATTCATCCGGGATAATCGCAGCGACTTCATTGCTTGTAGGCAAATTATGTCTCCGCTTGTCCGCCCTACTCTCCATTATCAACCGCAATTGCGGGTTGAGTAAAACACGCACATCCTCATCTTATGAGGAAGCAGCTTCCAATCTTTCCTTTGCAGTCTTGTATAATGAGATGAAAGGGTTGACTGTGTGTATCTCTTGTGTCAACCGTTCCAAAAGCGCAATGTTAACAGTTGGATGTCCCTGCTGCATCATTTGTGCAGCGTAGAGTGGGTCGTAGAAATATAACTGAGCAAAAGCGGGCGTAGCATTTGCTGCCGGAGTAAGGGGCCCCTGAAGGTGATAAAGCTCGCCATGAATTTGGAAGCATTTCACACCCCCAGCTTGACGGTCTATGAGTTCATCTGAAGTATATTTAACGGAGGTAAAAGTCAAAGCAGAATTGTATTCCCTAATGCTGCTACGGAACTGTCTTGCTATGGTATCGGTAGATTCGAGAAGATACCGGAGATAGGCCGGAGCTTGTTCCAATGCGGGCAACTGAACATCGCCTTTTTTGCAACAATTTTCAAACCGCGGCAATGCGATCGAACTCCCTTGCACACGTTCGCCTAACCAATAGAAAGCGTGGCATGAAGGACAAATCACTGTCATCCTGCCCAACTCCAGAGACCTCCAGCGGACACGTGACGATTGGAATGCGAACGGAACAGCTAGCTGAATTGGTGGCCGTATAGGCTGCCATAGTATCTATTAGAATAATATCCGAAGCATACGTATTTAGAGTCATGTATCAACTTACCTCTTCAGTATTTTCATTTTCTTGCCACCTGGCTGCGGAGCGAAGCCGGTTATACTCACGTGAACGTGTCTTATCATAGATAACAATCAGTAGATTTCATTGGAGCGTATTGAGAATAATACTCACCAAGCATGGTCGACATGTTTTACGTGGCCGACCATTTGTATCGAGATCATAATCTCCGATATCTTTATTTTGTTTACAATGTCTACATTTAATTGTCGACATGATGGATTGAGAGGTGGGTGAGAACACTACAGAACTCTATTGGATAGGATTTGTTATGCTAGAAAGCAGATAATTGTATGGAATATATTGATTGTTCAAGTGTTGATAGAATTTTATTCAGTAGATTTTTTAGCGAAGGGTCGGGTCCTTGAGAGTTGTGTGTTGTCACCCAGCTCTCATAGATCCACCGGTGCAAAATGGGAGGGCTCCGGCAGTTTGAAGCACCGGGGGTTATTTTCAGGGTCGAAAACGTCCTTTTTTTGGTGCATTTCCGCAACTCCGCAACCCACACTCAGAACTCGCACCGCACCCAAAGGGTGCACATAGCAACGGGCGCGACACCTCAAAGTCAGAACCCGCTACCTGTAGCACCCGCTACCTGCACTGCAGGCAGGGTAACCCCAGGTAGGGTAACCGGAGGCAGGGTAACCGCACCACAGAAACGAAATTTGATGGGTCGTGCTTACTAAATACCCCTGTCGCTATCAGCTAATCAGGCTGCAAGGAAATGCGAAAAAGTGTTATTCCAGTACATATTAGATGCCAAGATAAATGGGAGCTATAAGTGAAGGGATCTGTCCGGACTATGGGGGTAAGGGAGACTCCAGAGCTGTTGTTTTATGATTAGTTATTTTAGTTTATTTGCATGTGGCGGTGGATGTAACCATCTACCGCACCAATATCACCCCCGCTTTTGTTGCTGTAGGTGTACCAAGCGTAATTTACTCACCGAGCAGTCACCAGATAATTCTAATAGGGCATAGAATCATACGTCTAGAGAACCTAGCTAGCTATCCTTGACAATGATAATTCATTCCTTCTACATTTCATATCCACCAATTCATAATCACCACCAACCACCCTCGCCTAGAATGCATGGAGGTAAAACGAGCTTAATCGTCCAGTCCACCCCTGCATTCCGCTATGCAGGCCAAAAAAGAAAAAGAAAGAAATAGAGAAAGGTGAGGGGAATTACCATACTGCATTCTGTTCTCTTGCTCCTGTGTCACTCACTCCCGTAAAGGGGAATTATTATGGCTGAAGTCTAAATGTACAGCCCTGTGGTACAAGCAACCGCACCGGGGTAGTTTAGAATAAACCACATGGTCGTTTAGTAACACTCCTAAGTAGTTTATTCTAAGCGAGGTTGTTTAAACTGTGGTTTAGATACACTTCGCTTGTTTATTCACACACCTGGTTTGTTTAATTAAACCACTAAATTTCACTGCTTAAACCCTGTAATCTATTTAAACACCTCGTGCAGTTCAATCACACAACACATTTTTTGCGTTTATTTTCAGTGGTTTGAGCACACACCGTTTGTGGTTTAACTACGCAACACACTCCCACTGTTTATCTCCATAGTTTGTTTAAACACCTCCAAGAGTTTGATCACGCAACACCATTTTTGCGTTTATTTTTAGTGGTTTGAACACACACCGTTTGTGGTGTAACTACACACTTGTCAAAGTCAGTTAAATCTTGTAGTTTATTTAAACACCTCCTGTAGTTTAATTACGCAACGCAATTTTGCGTTTATTTTCAGTGGTTTAGTTACGCAACACACCTTTCCCGTTTTTCATATTATCATATCATTTAAACAATTGTACAACAAGTGTCTATCTATATATCTAATAAGTATATAATTATAACCTGCATATGCATGTGCCTTTATAGTGTTTTGATTGGTCAGAATCAATTTGTTGGTATTTCACTTGATTAGTCATCCAGATTATAAAATAATATGAGCAAAAATAGGGCTCACCTACCAGTATCGAACCATGCCGACCATGGCGAACCAGTCTCAACCAGGCCCATTAGTAAGCGTATGGCAAAAGTACATCCACTGAGACAAGATTTACAAGTTATGGTCAGAGGTACGTTTGTCTGTCTACCCGATTACACACACAGATCATACTCACTACCCAATACCTTTCCTATCTCCGGCTCCGCCTGTCCGCTGTTTGCCCGCTGCCTGCCGCTACTACCTGCTGGCTGCCTGTCTGCCGTTCTGTATATGACCATTGCCTGCCCGCTCCTTACCAGCTACCTGCCCACTGTCTGCCCGCTACCTGTCTGCCCGTCTTATATATCCGCTGCCTGCCTGCTGCTTGCCCGTGACACATCTACCCGTCTCTATACGCCCGCTGCTTGCCTGTTGCTTGCCAATAACATGTTTGCCCGCTGCTTATTCCTGACATGTCTGACCGTCTGTATACGCGTGCTGCCTGCCCGCTGCCTGCCCGCTGCCTGCCCGCTGCCTGCCCGCTGCTTGCCCGTAACATGTTTGCCCGCTGCTTACTCCTGACATGTCTGACCGTCTGTATACGCGCGTTGCTTGCCCGTTGCATACCCGTTGCTTGCCCATGACATGTTTGCCCGCTGTTTACTCGTGACATGTCTGACAGTCTGTATATGCCCCCTGCCTGCTCACTGCTTGCCCGCTACCCCTCTGCCTGTATGTAGATAACTGTTGTTTATCTGCATGTCTGTATATCCCTGGCACTTACTGCCTATCTCCACTCATTGTTTATCCCCATTCGTTTCCTACTCCCGCACGATACCTACTCCCGCACGCTACTACCTACCACTATTCAATGACTAATACTCTCTTCACTGTCTGTCTCTTTTCTTGCCAGCCTGCATGTCGCTGCTTGCTAGCTCCCTACCTGCTTACTTGGCTGCCTTCTACTCGGCTACCTAAATGTATAGTTAACAGGTATTATGGTATGTTTCAGAATTCCTTGAAATTTAGGTTGTTATAATTGATTCATCTGTATTGTTGTATATTATTCAATAATGAGTTTCCATAATTGTGAGATATGTTATATTTGTTGGTGTTGGTAATCGTGAATGTTGTTGGTGTCGATCAAATCTTCTTGATTATGATTGTAGTATGAAATCATTATTACAACATAAATGTTATATACTGTAAGCAATTATTTTATTATTTACTATATAAAATCGTTTAACTTGAATATATATAGCTCATTGGAATGCTGTCTTTTTCAAAGTAATCGAATACAATAAGCCTCAACTACAAATCATTAAACAATGCCATCAACCTTTAATGAAAATTCAACAACTGATATCGCCTGCATTCTCGATTTTTCAAATAAAATCAACAAAACCTCTTGGTTGATTACATTTGAGAGCTTCATTCATTGTTCAAATCAGTTTTTACTGAAAACAATCATCGACATTGAGGATATTTCCTGCAAAATTATTTGCTCAGTTGGCGATTACCTGAAGGAACCTACAGAGAATTCAATTGGAGTATGTTCTGGTGGATTTTGCGATATGGGTTTGCATAAACCACTACAAATTACTGTACTCGAAAATAATGAGTGGGTTCTGCTTTACTAATATTTTTTATTGAAGAAATCGATTTCTAATATTTTAGTAGATTCAAAGGGGATCCAACCGATATTGAGTTTGACCGAATAGCACCACCACCAGCATGTGCGACTATTTTCTCGGTTGGAAAAGTAGTAGCACAACCGAAGGGCACTCTCAAAGCTCTTCCGAATGGATGGTGATGTTTCGATATCCGATCTTCCTATTACGACATCGATTGTGCTACAAAGCCACAAGCCAAGAAATATTTTGTGGTTAGATGGTTTATTCCTGATGGTCGACGATGGGAAGCCATAAAGGTTCCACAATGTGATAGTGTTGTACAATTATCTGGCCGATTGTTGGGTAGAGTTGTCATTCAGGACACAAAGTACTCACATTTGGGATGTATGGTGAAATCGTTGAGTTATATTTCTAATATGGGATCGGGATCGGGTGTTGGTTCAAATAGAGGTGATGTTGTAGGAAAGGAGGTTCATTCTCCTAGTTCTTGGAGTGCTCGGGCCCAAAAAAGAAGTGGTCAGATTAGTGGTAATGATGTTGGAGGAGGGAGTACAACACCAACACCAAATCGGAAAGCAAACAGTCCAATTCCAGCCCCTGCAACTCCATCGAAGAAAAGCAAAACTAGCAAACATATTATTGAACCTATTTCAGATGATGATGACGAGTTGTCGGAGGTGGACGATGAGGATCTATGAGAGTCAGTAATTTATATCTATATATTCCATATTCAGCTAGCCTCTTTGGTAACCTTATCGATATGGATTTCTTTATATTTATTCAATAAATACAATTCTCTCGAAAATGCCAAGAATTAGAAATCCTAGGACATCACGAGAGATTCGAGAAGCCCATCGATTTAGAACTCAGCGAGCGAGGGCTGCATCATCGACAAATAATGTATTACATAGCCGAATACATGGTAGAGCTATACAGCAAATCCAGAACCGACGAAATACAACCCAATTGCAAGCAATCGTTCACGATGTAAATTCTTATACTACATTCCCAAACTCACCTAATAATCTCATACCAAATCCAAGAGGGAACTCTAATAATGGTTGGTGGCTTACTTTGGCTGCAAGAGTGCCGAGTACAAAGCCTTACGAATGCGAATGGGTGGAAGAGTGTACTTATTGTGAAGCAAAGTTATTACAAACTGAGCCGAATGGTTGGTGTTGTACAAGAGGGAAATTTGTATTACCCCGACTACCAGATTATTCACTTGAAATGCTAGAGGCTTTCGAGGCACTCGATGCGAATCTCAATGGTATATCCCGAAAATTAAACAATCTGTTCTGTTTTTCTGTATTGGGAGTGACTGGAGGATTCCGAAATCTGCCAACACCCTCAAATGTTGCAATAACTGGCCGAGTATATCATCAAATTCTGGATATTACTAGAGGACAACACTCCATTCGATGGTTCCTGTACGACGAGGAGTCAAGAAATGTACAATCATCTTAGCAAATAGTTCCTTCTGCTATAGTGAATACCTTCAGGGTATTCCTTGAGAGTGTGAATCCCTTTGTTAGACATTTACGATCAGCATTCAGTACATCCTCCGATTCAGAATTGTTGGCTCTGGAATTACAGCATCCCACTTCTGGTGGTGATATCGCAGCAATTGTACATGCCAACAACATACAAAAGGTGCACCCCCGAAGTGTAATGATTTATAAAAATAATCACAATCGTCCAAAGCCTATCAATATCCTAAGCTCTATGTATGAACCTTTACAGTACCCTTTATTATTTCCAAATAGCACATTAGGATGGGGAAGCTCCTCCGAAATCAGTCAAATCAGATGGTATAGAGCAAGGCTGACAACCGAGAAACGATTTCTTAAGCTTGGAAGACTCTGTGGAGAATACTTGGTCGATATGTATTCCAGGGTAGAAGATGAAAGGTTGGATTACATAAGGAAAGGGAGAGAAAAACAATATAGTCAACTTGACGATTCCCGAGGGGAGGATGATGGAAATGAGGAGTCGATTGAGAATGGGTTTGAAAGGGGGATGACTTTACCGATTTCTTTTCTAGGTTCAAGGGCATGGGCATCAAAGGAGGTTGCCGATTCATTGGCGATATGTCGAGCAAAATGAAAGCCTTCCTTATTTATCACAATAACAACAAATCCTAATTGGCCAGAAATCAAGTCCGAATTAAATCCTGGTCAAACTGCTGCTGATATACCTGTCATTGTATGTCGAGTTTTCAAATCACGATTAGAGCATGCAATAGCAAAGATGAGACAATATTTTGGGACAATTATCTATATGGTTAGAGTTATTGAATTCCAGAAAAGAGGTCTACCCCATGCACACATCGTAATCAAGGTTAGTATATCCAACATGATTTAGATAAGTAGTTATCTCTAATATAATTTAGGTTCATCCAGAAATTCCATTCGATGCAATTGATACAGTTGTTTCTGCCGAGTTACCAAGTGAGGAGGAAGATCCAATTATACGAGGGTTGGTATTGAGGTCCAATATGCATCCAGAAGGTCATTTGAGAACAGCTACGAGTCGGTGCAACAAAAATGGAACCTGTGTATGGGGATTCCCCCAACCGAATCTTGAGAAAACAGAATTGAATAGATATGGGAAGGTTCAATATCGGAGAAGGAAACAAGAAGTTAGATGGGTTTCATCTTATATTCCATTTCTAACAAAGCTACTCGATTGCCATGTTAATGTGGATGTCTGTTTTACTGTTAATATATTCATGTATCTATACAAATATCTATTTAAAGGCCCCGATCGGACTATGTTTTCGATCCATATTACTGATACCGAACAAATCGATGAGATTAACGACTATATCAATGCGAGATATCTATTTGCTTCCTAGGCAGCATGGCGAATACTACAATACCATATATCCGAACGATCTCCAGCTGTCAAATCCTTGACTGTACACCTTCCTGGCAAAAATTACAGTCAAATGTTTAGGAAAGACCAATCAGAATCGTCAGCCTCTACACTACTTCGGTACTTCTCCCGACCTGAACATACCGATTTTGAAAACCTTACCTACATTCAATACAATAAGCAGTATACATTTTATCCGATCAGTGGGAATGTTATGAGGCCCAATGATTTTACCGAACAACTGAACTCAAAATTCCCACAAAATATTGTTCGAAAGCGAAGCAGAAATGAAGCCATACCCGAATCGACACTGTCTCCCCCAAAACTGGAGAATTATTCTATCTCCGAGCTTTATTACTACACAAATCTGCCTACAATTGGAAAGATCTCCGAACAGTTAATGGTAACGAGTACCATACCTTCCAGGAAGCTGCATCAGCATTAGGGTTATTCGAAAATCAGACTGAAGGAAAGGAGATATTAGATGAGGCGATAGCTTCTTTTATTAGTCCCAAACAGCTTCGATTTCTTTTTGCACACCTATTACTCAATATACCACTGTCAGCCATCGAGATTTTTGAAACCTATCAAGAGGCTTTAAGTGCAGACTTTTTGAATCAATACGAATCGGCAGCAATAGTTGTACAAATGTGCCTAAAGGATATCGCATACCATCTTGGTTCACAAAGCTCACAACTATCAGATTTTGGGCTGCCAAATCCAATTGAGAAAGTCGATGAACTCTTTCTCAAAATGCAGCTTTTGATGATCGTAGGGAGGAGTTAAGCTCTTTAGCTGCTCAACATCAATCACAGTTAACTGAAGAGCAATCATATGTATTCAATAGTATATTGGACGCTGTTTATGGAGATCGGGGGTCAGACAATAACTGTTTTTTCTTGGATGGCAAAGCAGGAAGAGGAAAAACATTTACTGTGAATACAATCGTCAATTATGTTAGAGGAAGAGGTGATATTGTTGTTATATCAGGCTCTACAGCATTAAGTGTGACACTTTACGAGAGAGGCAGAACAGCACATTCCACTTTTGGTATCCCAGTCGTGGAGGTAAATATTTGCTATCTTATTACACTGACTTAGTTTCTAACAAAATGTAGAATAATTTGGAGTTGCAGTCAAATCTCAGTGCCCGATCTGATAGAGCTCGATTTACTTCGGAGTCAAAATTGATTATATGGGAGGAAATGCCGATGGCAAACAAAGCAACAATCGAATGTGCCAATGAACTGCTACAAGTTCTAGAAGGAAATAACAAACCTTTTGGAGGTAAGGTTTTTTTAGGCTTAGGTGATTTTCGGCAAGTGGCACCAGTAGTGAAGAACTCGGGGCCTACAGCAACACTTGAAGCCTCGATTAAATCATCTTCTCTCTGGCACTATTTTGAGGTGTTACGATTGCATGCACCTATTCGTAATGCATCTGATCCAGAATACTCAGCCTGGGTTGATTCAATTGGAGATGGTACATTCAATAGGGAACAATCAGTTTCTGATATTGACATAGATTTGCTAGATAGTATCGATTCATATCAGGATATTGCCGATTATTTATTTCCAATCGATATATTGTTGGACTCCTATGAAGTTTGTCGAAGGTCATTTTTAAGCCCTCTGAACTCATATGTTGACGATTTCAATAAGTATATGTTGGATATCCTAATATCCTCGGAAGGTAAAATATGTTTTGGAAAGTTTCAATCGATCTGTACTAAATTATAACCAGAACGAGTATATTATAGTCACGACTGTATCAAAGAGGACAACACTACCAGCATTTCAACGAGAACAGCATTACCATCAGGAGAGATTATGGATTTTTTATCCCTACTTAGAGAACCTGGAATCCCCGAGTACGAGTTGAAACTTAAGGTTAATTGTGTTTGTTCTAATATGCGAAATCTTTCTATCGATACAGGTTTGGTTAAAAATGCAAGGGTAGTAATTCGGGAATTGCATGAGAGATTTGTTAAAGTTGAGCAATTATCAAACAACATTAATATTGCTAGGGGTGCAAGTTATTGCTTGCACAGAATAATATTTGAATTCCAGCCGAAATATTGTTCTTGGACAGTACAGCGAAGGCAGTTTCCTTTACGACTGGCTTATGCAACTACATTCAATAGTTGCGAAAGGTTTAACCTTGGATTGAGCTGTTTTAGATTTTCATACCCCTGTGTTTGCTCATGGTCAGTTATATACTGGTCTGTCGAGAATTAGGAACCGACAATGTGCAAGAGTATTTTTTGATCCCGAGGCTGTTAAAGGGAGAAAGGCTACAAGTAATGTTGTCTTTAAAGAATTATTGTTATAAGTTCCTGATGTTATACACACAAATTGAATTTAAATTCTGAGCTACTGTTTTCAAGGATTATAATAAAAATGGTTTTTTGTAATTTTTTTTTTCTTTTAAGGCTATTTTTAGTACAATCGAATAAAAATAAATAACCAGCAGTTACAATACCAATCGGTTACTAATACATGAGTGGAGATTTTCTGTGATAAGTATAAAGAAAAATACATAATAAAGAAAGCCTCAATTTAATCTTCCTCGGATTCATCAGACTCAACCAAAATAACCTCAACATCCTCGGCAGTAATTTGTTCCTGTTGATATTTCTCCCACAACTTTACCAATCAGATAGAGGTCACAATACTCATACCAATTTGATTGGAATCGGATTCCTTATCGGTAGGACCTTTAATTGATAAGGTAGTTCCATGGAAGTCAGTCGGCTTCCAAACCACTACACAGTTTGCTGCCTGTCGGATTCTGATACCATAATTGGCTATGAAAAAATGACCACCCACATCGGTACTATATGTTCTGGAAGTAGTCCAGAACACTGCATATTTATGAGGGCACTTTTCATTATGAGTACCCCTGGAATTAAATCAGTAATAATAATAATATAAGTAAATGATCGGAATGAAAATTACCTTCCATAATTACATACCATCAATCCAGAAGGGGGTGCCATCGGAACAAGATCAAATTCAATGTCATCTTCCCGAACAGTGACAGTATAGCTCCCAAGTACTTGAGAAGTAGCCCTGTTTTTTGCAGCATAATTCATTCTTGGAATGAGAGTAGAATTGCAAAAGCCAGTGATATCTTCAACAATCGGCTTTGGTAATCTCCCCTTACACATGTTCCAAAAAACAGCAAAAATATAGCTGCTGTTACGGGCCGACTCGGAAGATACGAGAAACGGGTTCGGGGGTTCTCGGTTAGAGAACGGTAGAAACTGAATCAGAGTCACGTGGGTGAAAACTCTTCACCTCGTGCGGGGTCAGGGTCAGGGTTCGGGGTTATCGGGCTTGATACCGATAAATACTAAACGAAGTTCGAGAATACCAGAGATGGCTCAACTTAGCATGATATGCTAGACGATACCAAAGATACGAGGGCGGGGACCAAGGGGCACAACCGGGAGGTTATACAACTTGGATTCGTAAAGGTTTAGAAACAAAACTAAAATGTATTCCTATATAACAGGAAGTTCGGATAAGGAGAAAAGTAAGAAAGAACAAAGGGAAATTACAGCCATATATATATCCTTCCCGAACCCCATGACTCATCCGTGTAACAGAAACCCATAGAAAGAAAACACACACGTGTACGAAAACCCCAAAGAAACTTAACCAACCCAAACCCGATTACTAATCCTTCTCCTTCCCGAACTTCTTCTTGACTCTTGGCACGCCGTTACAGATCAGGTCCCTCTCTAAGGCCTAGCTCCTGCTAGGCTGAGGCTTGCGTGGATACCGGGTATGGAATTCTCGGACGGCATCAGGGGCATGTTCCAGGTCTTCCGCAGGTTGCCAAGAAGGTTCGGCATATCCTACGTAGCGGGTCAGGTACTGGAGGCGACCGTTACGGTGACGGGAATCCAAGACAGTGTCGACTTCCCACTCCTCCTCTCCCTCGACTTCCACTGGCGGAGGCGGCAGTTGTTGTTGTCCAGGTACAGGGTTTCGGGCGGCAAGGGACAGGAGCGAGACATGGAATACCGGATGGACCTTCATGGAAGCAGGCAGGTCGAGCTCGTACGCATAAGGGCTGACCATTCGGGTTACCGTGTAGGGGCCGATCTGTTTCCAGTCCAGCTTCTTGGAGGGGCGCTTGGTCTCGAAGTTCCGGGTGGCTAACCATACCTTATCTCCGACGGAATACCTGGGGGCGGGGGCACGGTGGGCGTTGGCAAACTCTTATTGGATCATCTGGGACCGCTTCATCTCGTCGCGGAGGAACTCGAAGGTCTGAGACATGTCGCGTGCCAATCCGTTCGCTCGGTCTTCGTTGGTTGTCTTTCCATGCGTTAGGGGGCCAAAAGACATCCGGGGGTGCCTTCCGTAGTTGGCCTCAAATGGGGACAGGTGCGTGGTTTCTGAGACGTGGTTGTTGGTGGCGAACTCGGCGAGAGGCAGGAAGCGGGACCAGTCATCTTGTTGGTAGGAGACCTAGGCGCGGAGGTATTGTTCCATCACGGCGTTGATCCTTTCTGTTTGACCGTCCGTCTGAGGGTGGAAGGCCGTTGAGTACCGAGGCGAGATTTCCAGGCGAGCGCAGAGCGATTTCCAGAAGTCCGAAGTGAACTGAGTTCCTCGGTCTGATACGATGGTTTCTGGAAGGCCATGCAGTTTCCAGACGTAGTCCACAAACAGGTCAGCCAGGGCGGGGGCGTCGCATTCTTCAATGGTCAGGATCAGGTGTCGCATCTTGGTCAGACGATCGACTACTACTAGGATGGCATTATAACCATTGCTTTCCGGGAGGCCAGTGACGAAGTCCATTGACAGGTCTGTCCACGGACCAGCGGGTATCGGGAGTGGGCGGAGAACACCTTGGGGTCTGTTGCGGGGAGCTTTGCTGCGGCGACAGGTATCACAGTTCAGCACGTATTGGTCAACGTACTTCCTCATGGTGGGCCAGTAGTAGTCGCGGGACAGGAGTTCCAGGGTCTTGGCTCTTCCAGGGTGGCCAGCGGATGGCTTGTCGTGGTGTTCTTGCAGAAGCCAAAGTTTCAATGGGTCATAGTCGGGGACGTAGATGAGGCCGCGGTATAGGAGGATGCCTTCAGGGGACTTGGAACATTCTCCCAACGATATCTTCCGGGAGTGCTTGGTTCCGTTGGCGAGCATGGCGAGAACTTCGAGGGGGAAACTATCTGTCTGGTAAGCTTGGGTCAATAGTTCTTGGGCAGAGTACATTCTTCCAGCGGGTTCATTTGACAAAGTACCCGCTAACAAACTTAGCTTGATTCCAGAATCCAAATTTTCGCGTTTTAAAACCACCTGACTCTGTTGCTGCAACCTTTCATCCCCCTCCTTAGGGAGGTCTCCTGATCTCCTAGTCAAAGCGTCTGGTTTCCCTCCTTGTTTCCCTGGTCTGAACTGGATACAGAAATTAAAACGGGACAGGAACTCGGACCAACGGGCTTGACGGCGATTTAACATCTTGGTGGACATGAAATATTCCAGGTTCCGATGATCACTGATGACCTTAATGTCGAACTGGGCTGATTCAAGGTAGTGGCGCCATTCGGTGAAGGACTTGATTACCGCGAGAAGTTCCTTATCGTAAATCTCGTAGTTACATTCCGCGGGGGAGTGTTTCTTTGAGAAGAACGCGACTGGATGCAGGATACCTTCGTCATCACACTGGGACAGGACGGCGGCGGAGACGTAGTCGGAGGCGTCGGTTTCCACGATGCTTTCCTTGGTCGGGTCGAAGTGTCTGAGGATCGGGGCCGAGGTGAACGCCTCCTTCAGGTTCCGGAATGCTTCGTCTGCCAGGGGGGTCCATTGGAACTTGACACCTTTCTTTGTTAGTGCCGTCATGGGGGAAACCACTTTCGAGTAACCACGGATGAAACGCCGGTAGAAGTTCGCGAAGCCCAGGAATATTTGCACATCCTTGACATTCGCCGGAGTTTCCCAATCTTGGACCGTGCTGACCTTCTTAGGGTCCATGCTGATGCCGGCGGGGGACAGGATCATGCCGAGGTACTTGGTTTCCTGGACATGAAACTCGCATTTCTCGGGGTTCAGGTGTACCTGGTTCTGTTCGAGGAGGTTCAGGATCTTCCGGACGTGTTCCTTATGCTGCTCCAAATTGTCGGAGTAGATGAGGATGTCGTCCAGGTAGGCCGTACAGAAATCATCAAGATGGGGGCGCAGAACGTCGTTGATACAGTGCTGGAAGGTGGCCGGGGCATTGGTGAGTCCGAAGGGCATTACGTTATACTGGTAATGGCCGAGGCGGGTCCGGAACGCGGTTTTCCATTCGTCTCCTTCCTTGATCCTGATCTGGTGGTAGCCAGATCGCAAGTCGAGCTTGGTGAAGTACTTAGCCTTCGACAAGTTCATCAGGGTTTCAGAGAACAGGGGCAGCGGATGGCGGTTCTTGACAGTGATCGCGTTGAGCTTCCGGTAGTCCACACACAAGCGGAGGGAACCATCGGCCTTTTTCACGAACAGGATCGGGGCACCGGCGGGGGACTCGGAAGCACTGATGAAACCATTGGCCATGTTTTCACGGATGTAGTCTCGGAGGGCCAAGAGCTCAGCTTGGGTCATGTTGTACATGGGACCGAAGGGAGGTGACGTTCCGTTTTCCAGGGTGATCTCGTGGTCGTGGGGACGGTGCGGGGACAGGACGTTGGCGGCAGACTTCAGGAACAGCCGGGAAAAACCATGGTGTTCGAGGGGGACATGAGCCAGGGGGTCAGCGGGGTTCTCGAGGGCAGCATCGATGGCTCGCAGCGAAGCGCAGAATACCATACCTCTTCCTTTACGGAGGAGACGGGTGAACTGGAACGCCTTGAGGGCGGCAACATGGATCGGGGCACGGGGAGGAGACATCTGCGACGTAATTCCCTGGGCGGTGACTGGCTGTCGGGAGACAGAGCATTGGCGGACACAGGAGGGCGAGTCGAAGATGATCTGGTTCTGACGGGGCCGGAGGACAAGGTCGTGGTGGCGCATCCAAGGGATCCCCATCACAATCGGGTAGTGACCCAACTTGGTGACGAGGAAGGGAGCGTATTCCAGGTGGCCTTGGATGTTCAGGGCCAGCTTGACGATGTGGGTGATAGCGCCAGACTCAACTGGTCGGCCGTCGATCACCTGTAGGTGGCGTGGAGTCCGGAGGGGGGTCAGAGGGAAACCGTGGGAGCGGGCAAACGTGGCGTCGATGAAGGCATAACCCGAGGCCCCTGTATCAATCAGGGCCTGGGTTGGGACAGGTGCTTGGTTCTCTCCGGAGATGGAGCAAGCGACGACCAACTGGTCTTCGCTCAAACCTTCTTCGGAGTGGGGCATCGTCGACAGGATCATTGTGTGCGGGGCCGGGGCGGGAGAGACGGGTGCAGGTGTGGGTGTGGGTGACAGGGCGGGCCCCTCTGGTGTGTCAGGATCTACCAGAGGGGCTGACCTTTTAACTGCTGCTGGGGGGTCATCTGGGTGTCTGGCTTGCGCCAGCTGGTCATGGTGCGGGGGTCCTGGGTGCGGGGAGCGGAGCGACAGGTCTGGCGGCGGGAGGCTGGTGCGGAGGCGGGGGTGAACTGAGAGGCATATGCCTCGAGGTTTCTGGTGTAGGGCAGAAGTTCCTGCTCTACTCGGCATTGGTATTCCCAGCCGGCAAGGCTGAGACGGGTAACTTCCTCCTGAGAGTCGTTGAAAGCGACTTCCCAGTCGGCGAGGTCCTCGAGGAGGATCTCGATGTTGGCGGCGGTGATGGCAGAGGACTGGAGGCTTGTCTCGAGCTCAGCTTGCACTGACTCGAGCTGGGACTGGGCGGCGGTGAGGTTGGCGGAGGAGGTCTCAAGAGACCAGGACAGATCTTCGTTGGTGGCCTTAAGGCCCTTGAGTTCAGTGGTGAGATCAGTGATGATCTCCTGGTGGACAATGGTGGTGGGGGCCGGAGCCGGGACGACGGGTTCCGGGACGGAAGTGGCAGGTTCTGTGGCGGCGATGGTGTTGAGGGTGGTGAGACAGTCCTCAATGAGGTCGTAGGTCTCGTTCCACTCCTGGCCGTCTTCTGGCTGGGGTAGGGGGGTTTCTCGGATAAAATCCGACAGGCGGCCCAAGAGGGCGGCCAAGTCGGGGCGGGACATGGTGTTGTGCCGGTTGGTGAGGGGATCCGAACTTAGTGTTACGGGCCGACTCGGAAGATACGAGAAACGGGTTCGGGGGTTCTCGGTTAGAGAACGGTAGAAACTGAATCAGAGTCACGTGGGTGAAAACTCTTCACCTCGTGCGGGGTCAGGGTCAGGGTTCGGGGTTATCGGGCTTGATACCGATAGATACTAAACGAAGTTCGAGAATACCAGAGATGGCTCAACTTAGCATGATATGCTAGACGATACCAAAGATACGAGGGCGGGGACCAAGGGGCACAACCGGGAGGTTATACAACTTGGATTCGTAAAGGTTTAGAAACAAAACTAAAATGTATTCCTATATAACAGGAAGTTCGGATAAGGAGAAAAGTAAGAAAGAACAAAGGGAAATTACAGCCATATATATATCCTTCCCGAACCCCATGACTCATCCGTGTAACAGAAACCCATAGAAAGAAAACACACACGTGTACGAAAACCCCAAAGAAACTTAACCAACCCAAACCCGATTACTAATCCTTCTCCTTCCCGAACTTCTTCTTGACTCTTGGCACGCCGTTACAGCTGCCCAAGTACTCAAAGTCTTCCTGTCGGTTTTTTTTGGAGGTGATATTTCTAACCCAATCGAAATTGGATTTACTCCTAGAACCAGCTGAGAAACCCATCTGACAAATCTTGCCAGAATCTTCAAGCTATATATTATTTAGCACTCGGAAAATAGACTATAGTGAAAGAATTTGAATACTCACTCGGAGAGATTTTCTAATCTGACATTCCTTGATAATAACTTCATTGACCCAATCCAGAGTTTCCTTTCTGTCCTCGGACATCCAGTCCCTAGCAACCAAACCAATGATTTCCTTGGTTTTGGAATCGATAAAAATAGAATTCTGGTCCTCGGTAATATCTAGTTGGAGGTATTCTGGTTCCAAAAGTAGCATCTGTGGTACTTTTAGCCTTTTGTCTTTTGGTTTACCAAGCTGAAGATGGTCATGCCAAATGTCATGAATTTGGTCGGATTCATAAACCCATTTGCTAGGAGGGGGGTAGAGGGTTTGATATCGGTCAACTTCCACAAGCGTAAATTTTTCCAAGTACGTTTCCCTTCTCCCATTGTCCTCCTTGAGGTTGCAATCCTTGACAAAGAGAGCTTTGACTCTCTTGATTCTCTCCTTCTCTTTCTTTCTTTCCACTATGACAGCTCTGAGTTCTGCATAGATTGTCGGATGCTGCATTTGTTTTTCATCATTGATAAATGAAGCAAGGTCATTGTAAAACCCATCGGTAATCTCAGGAAATTTGATCTTTACTGAAAGAAGGAAGGAATCAATATTATTGTCCCTGATCTTTTGTAATAAAGAAGGTCGGCTTGCTATATAAATAGCAAGTTTATCCGTCGGAATTTTGGATGATCGAATCTGAGGCGTTTTTGAGAAAAGGTCTTGATCTCGCAAATGTATATAAGAGATCAAGAAGCTGGGGTGGCCCTCCTTATATAGAGAATTTTGGAAAAATGCTTAGAAATCAACTTATCTCACCAAACGGTGATTTGAGTCACAAATTATGCATGAATCGGCTAATATCTAAAGTATACTAAATTCTAGCATTCCAAATAATACTAATGTCATCGGGGCACATTATACTGCACCCATTGGGGGTATATATATTTGCACTCATCGGGTCATATTCCAGTGTTACTGGATCCTTTGAGAGACATATTATTGACTCGGCACATATCATGTCATATGCCAGTATTACTGGATACATTGAGAGTCATATCATTGACTCGGAACATATCATGTTAAATAGTACTGGAATCTCCTCGGGCCTGCATTGGTTTTATCCAGATCAAATCACTGATATTATAGAAAAAACATCTGGGCGAAGCACATAAACATTTATTCTTTTATCGTTGGACTATCTCTTTCAGATCCAATACCGCAACCTACATCAGGACCGCATCAGGAACATATAATGTTAAATAGTACTGGAACCTCCTCGGGCCTGCATTGGTTATATCTAGATCAAATCACTGATATTATAGAAAAAACATCTGGGGGAAGCACCTAAACATTTATTCTTTTATCGTTGGACTATCTCTTTCAGATCCAATGCCGCAACCCGCATCAGGACCGCATCAGGACCGCATCAGGACCGCATCAGGAACACCTCAGTGGAACCATCAGGGCGAGCGCGTGAACCATCAGCGTGAACGCTGATGGTTGTATGAACCATCAGCGCGAACGCATGAACCATCAGCGCGAACATGAACCATCAGCGCGAACGCATGAACCATCAGCGCGCCCGCGTGAACCTCACTTTCGGAGCATGCTTCGGAGCATGCTTTGGAGCTTGTTTCGCTCGATTTGGAGCATGCTTCGGAGCCTGCTTTGGTGTCGATTCGGAGCATGCTTAGGAGCCTGCTTAGGCAGAGGTAAAGCATGATGCCTAGGCAGAGGTAAAGGATGCCTAGGCAGAGGTAAAGGTAAAGGACGATGCCTAGGCAGAGGTTTAGGCACCGATCCTCAGTGCCAATGAGTCATGTATCAGCTCTCAATAGGCCTAGCGCATATGCGCTCTGCCGAGATATCACATATCTGTCAATATATCACATTTCCGAACCGGCCGAAGGCCGGAGACATCTTGTATATATATAGCTATATAGGTGCCACATACATATACGTACTAGCTACCCAGCTAACACATTTATATTATTCACTGCCTAACTAGCTAGCTATACCACATCGGATCTCAGCGCCAGCCAAAAACAGAACATTACCGTGGGGTATCTCGATTTTCTTGCTGCCCTCACAACTATCAGTAAAGGCTTGATACAATCGTTAATTCGTACAATCGTTATTCATCCACCACTTCCCAATCCATCATTCCCCAGTAACATTGAACGTTCATCCACCAGAAGGGTTCTGTCTCGGTAAAATATCCCGGATCCTCCTTCCATTACCTAGATGGTGAATGATCTCAAGGTTATCGCGACGTTTGACCTAGCCATAGCGAGTAGAGTTTGGACGGCTACCCCTTCTGAGTTGAGCCCCAATTGTAGGGATATTTTCGGTTGAATGGGCGCTGACAACCCAGTAGTGCAATCCGACATGGAGCCTGTGTCCATATGGTAGAGACTCGCCAATATCTGGTTTGATTGTTAGTGTGGCTCAGCTTTAAAGGCCTTGTACATATTCTACTAATCAACTGGTTTGATGAGACCACTAGCTAACTAGTGAACTTGCTGCTGCAATGGTATGATGGGTAGCAGTGATGCGCTGCATGTGCAAGGTCATTGGAGGCCAGGGGCGTTGTTATTTACTTACAGACAATTCGTACAGTACCACTGATGGGTACCCCCTCCATTGCAACCACTCACTTTGATGATGGTTAATTTGGTAGTTTGTTGATGTCTAGTGGTCGAAGGATTGGATGAGCGCATGTTGAGCACTAGCTAGAGCTAGGTCGAGCAATTGTATGCTCTCAGTTACACAGAAGTTGTGTAGGGTTGGGGTTCAACTACTGCGAATAAAAATGAAACCTTCTGGTTTCCCATCGCATTCACGCAGGACAAAGTTACAGACTTATCCATCATATCACCCTATTCGATCACAATGCCATCATTCAAAGAAACCTGCGACTGTTCTATGTATGGGGGTACTGTTCACAATGTCAAATCTGAGCGTAATTGGCGACGACATTTAGCACTTAAAGCATCCGACGCTCTTCACACTGGAAGTACTCAAAATCGTCAGCGAAGTTCAGTGTTGGAGCATCTACACACACCTCCAGATCTACGGCGTTCTCCTACTCCATTATTGGAGCGCTCACACACTCCTGACCTGCAGCGGCCGCACAGTCCAGACTTGCAGCGTTCCTCTCCGAGTCCAGACCTGCAGGGCCGCTCTATCAGTCCAGAACTGCAACGTTTTCCCAGTCCAGACCTGCAGAGCCGTTCTGTAAGCCCTGATGCTTTCAATTTATATTCTCGACTGCCGGTGCACATCCCAGTAGTTCAACGGGACCAGATTTCTGACATTTTGTATGAGGACAACCCAGTGCAGTATGGAAATGAGCAAGACAATCAATTCACCGATGATGAATATTCGGTGGCTGATGTACCGCCAGTCAGCCTCATCCACTCGGATACAGGTAGCTTTTCTGAGAGTGATGCTGGGTTAGATCTGGATTCTATTGGACTTGAAGACGGAATATTGTCATCGGATTCTGATGGCCTTTCAGATGTGGGGCAAATGAGATGGGTCTTTGTTGATGTCAATATCGGCTCGGTAGATGACCCAGAAATCCAACTTTCAAGTGAGGATGAAAGCGACTATGACATATGCGATACATTGGATGTGGTGTTTATCAATCAAGAGCAATATGAAGGGTTTGATTACATATTACCAAATGGCAACCATTTAAGTGAGAAGGAGATGATAGCTTTTGCGCTTGATGATATTGCGCTTAAACATAAGATATCTCGTGAAGCATCGAACGATACACGAGATCTTTTTTCAAGTGCCTTTGCAGACAAGTTGGCCGATTATCGCACAACCCGTACCCAGATCGAGAACAGGATGGGAAAAAAGAAATACAGAATGACTGTTGCCCTAAGTCACATATGTCGTTCTTAATGTATCCTCAATTAGACAAGTGTCTACATTGTAGCCACCCACGCTGAAAACCATTTAGCAAAACCCCTTACGCAACCCACACCTACATAACAATATTGCATAGATTACGTCTGGCGTATTTGGACCCTACCCGAGTTGCATTAATGACCCAATATTGATATAAGGCGGAAAAGGATCTCGACAAGGATCTTATGTCTGATTTTTGGTCCGGAGAGCTTTTTGTTGATCTGAAGAGTCGCGGTTTGTTTGGCAATGATACTGGCATTGGCTTTATGCACAGTACAGATGGCGTAAAGGTGTTCAAAAGTAGGAGGAGCTTCAACATTTGGCCATTGTTGTTGATAAATCTCAATCTTCCACCGGCAATCCGCTTTAAGCAGCGTA
This sequence comes from Morchella snyderi, assembly GCA_024521645.1. Taxonomy (NCBI): domain Eukaryota; kingdom Fungi; phylum Ascomycota; class Pezizomycetes; order Pezizales; family Morchellaceae; genus Morchella; species Morchella snyderi. The sequence continues at coordinate 345,838 of JAJJXB010000016.1, forward strand.
ATATGCTATTAGTGGGCTTTATACCGGGGCCTAACAATCCTAAGGATATTGATTCTTTTCTATTCCAGTTTGTGCAAGAGTTTTTGGAATTGGGAAAAGGTGTATCGGACGTTTGGAACGCTTCACGCAATACAATGTTCACTTTAAAAGCATACATATGCGTCGTTGGCGCGGATATGCCAGGGAGGGAAAAGCTCATAAATTTCAAGGGTTTTTTCTATCCATAATACTCGGTTTAGTTTGACTCCGTTGAATTTGGGTGTGGTTGGCTAATCCCTTCTTATAAGTAATAGAGCGACATGTTATTGTCCGTATTGCTATATTCAAGGCGTTCATAACCACAGCATTTATTGCCCGTTAAATCCACCTTTGAACCCGCCTAATCGACATGAGGTTCAGTGGGAGCAATATGATGCTTCCCAACTACCGATGCCAAATGATGAGCAATAACGAAAAATTGCTAAATACATAGTTCAAACGGGCGATGACAATGCTGCCAAGAAGTATGGAATCAAACGTCCATCGTGTCTTTCCCAATTGTCCTCTACTGACACACCCCGGAGTTTCCCTCCTGATGCTATGTACCTATCGTGGGAAAACATTATCCCGGACATGGTTGAACATTGGCGTGGGAAGTTCTTCTCTGACACAGCCACAGCACAGATTCATGCTGCCATCAGTATGCATGACGGAGATGACGAGAACGGAGGGCGCCAAAGGGGTCGACGTACATCTGTACCTGCCAAGCCATCCACAAAGAAGTTTCTGAAAACCAAGGATGCATATAATATTGGCCCGGAAATCTGGGAGTCTATAGGGAAGGATATGCTTGCAAGCGCAACAAATTTTCCTTCATTATTCGGGAACCCATTCAGAAACTTTGCAGAACATTGTCACCATCTTAACTCCGCTGAATGGAAGACATTTAAGATGCTTCTTGCTCCGATATACTTCAAGGATCATCTACCGGATGAAGATTACGAAGAATTCATCAACGTTGTTGAGACTGTTCAGCTCTGCTGTGAAAACCAGTTGACATTTACAGAGATTGCTGTAATTGAGGGACGGATTAGGCGTTTTATTGAGTATTATGAACGCCGGTATTATGGTCAAAAGTGGGAACGTTTGCCAGCATGCCTACTCGTATTCCACCAAGCGCTACATGTAGCAGATGGGATAAAATGGTCTGGGCCTATGTTCGTATATTGGCAGTGGCCAATGGAGCATGTGTGCGGTATGATCGCAACCACACAAAAGTCCAGGGTATCTGCAAACAGAAACATGGCTATAACTATGGTTTTGAATGAGAGGCGAAACCATCTGCCTTATGTATTACTACGAGTGACAGGTGATAACGAAGATTATGAGGACGCGGATGGGAATGTTTTACTATACCGACTTTTCACTAGACGGCTGGACAAAGCTCACGCAAATCGATATAGCCAAGTATCAGGGGCCGTTTTGCCGACCGCTTCTGGTTTCTGCAAGCCTGCTCGAGCCCATACCTTGAACAATTGGCAAAGGCAATATTCCAAGGAATATCTACAATTGAAACATGAAATTGCGCTCATTACATCGGGGGAGCGAGATCAGGCCGAAATGTTTGACAATCAAATTGCATTGGAAAACCGCCCGACCCAGTGCATAAAGTGAGCGTCGTATATACCCAGTACATCAAGCTCAGCATCAGGTCAAACTTGGACCATCACATCATCTCAGATGAGACGTGTAAACTCTACAAGGAATTCTTCGATGGGACAACCCGCACAGCATTTGGGGAGATTCTGTTTTTTTCCACAGTTGAGAACATATACACGCCAAACACAGACACCGACAAACGTACAGGTCAATTGAAACTAGCATATATTCAACAATTCACTATTCAGAGAGACGGAAACTCAAGATTGTTGTATCGACCTCGAAATTCCAATGAAAAGAAGGCTGTTATCTCAGCGGATAGTATATGTGAGTTAATTGGATTGATCAAGAAGGACGACCGACAATATATCACGCGTAGATATACTTGTCTTTTTTGAATTTGAACATTAAATCTTTACATTTAAGCTTTAATGAAATTTTTTATATATATATGTGGGTTGCCCTGCGCTGCGCGGCCTGTGGCCTACACCTGGATGTATGTTGAAGTTGGCTGTGTGTAGTCTTTCTCAGCATTAGACCTGTGCTAACACAAAGTAGCCTAATTAGTCTGAGGAAACCCCACCTTCTCAACAAAATTCAATAAGCCCCTGAACTCTCGGTCCATCATCATTACACTGCCGATAGCCTTCACTCATCAATTCGGAATCATCCATCATCTAGACATGACCAGCCGAGAATCATTTCTTAGAGAACAGCAACTTCTTGCTGAAAAATTGTGTGATCAACAAAATGGTATGTGTATCCTCGACTCTGAAATGCCCCTGGACCGAACATCAAGCCTCAAAATATAGCTCTCACTCTTGATCAAAAAGGAATTAATCAGACGGTATACGTAGCTGCAAAAACTTCATCAAGCGAACAAACAACGTGTGTTTTGTCACAGGGGTCCCGCATCGCAATATCTCAACCGACAGAACAAATACGCTCAAGCCAGAAGTCAGCTGTCAATGCAAGTCAGTTAAACTCCATAGAAACCGATACGGACTTAGAAAGCGAAGATTTGATCGAAAGGCCAACTGCAAAGAATGTTTACCGGCGGAGGGGTGTTACACCTGTTGAGAAAGAATTGGAGGATACCACAGATGAGGCTCTAAAGAAAAACAAGAAATGTGGCTACAAGAACCGACAGGACATGGCAATCCGCATGCAGGTCGACCCACAGGACGCAACAGCGATCAGGGAACGACGCCATTTTCTTAAAGTCCTGTGTGCAAGGTGCGGCCAACCTTTGGAAAAATGTTTTGACCTGTTTGATGCAGCAGTCCTCCATAGACTTTTCCGGGTTGTATCCGCGGAAATGAAGCAACAATTTGGAGAGTGATGGGGTCCATCTTTCACCAAGGACTTGATGCACTCAATCTGTGTCAACAGGGTCCGGAACGCAAACGCCAAAATACGTGCTGTGAAGAAGAAGGGGAACTTGAATCAAGATAAGCAGAGATCGTCCCAGAAAGCAAACACTAAGAGGAAAAATGTCCCCGTTGTCATTGGTTCTTCAGACGTCGAGGAACAAGAGAAAGAGGAGGAGCCATCTACACCCAAGGCAAAAGCACCTGGTACTGTCTTTAAATCTGCCCCCCTTGCCCCCCCACATTTTGTTGATACAAGTGTTTCTGTTTCAGCCACTCATCGCAATGACTTCATTGTTGCTGCCACTCCAAAAGTTATAAGCGACTTCTTCTTCCCGAACAGCCAACTCCAATAACGGAATACTACGCAATTCATCCGCTTACCCCAATGCAGCAGTTAGCTCTCCCATCCACCCCCGATGTAAGCTCCAGCGGAGCAGGTAACCACGAAAGCTCCCTTGGAGCCGAGAATAATATATTTAACCATCATCTTATCATATATGTCGCCGGTCACTTGCCCTTCAAGATCAAACTGACTACAGATTTCGAAGGATTTGAGACCGCTATCTCACGTGTTCTTCCATTGGAGGAGTATAGTGTGGTCTTATACCAGCCTGCTATAGGCCCCAGGAAAGGACTAGTATGACGTGCTATGTCAGGCCCAACTGAGTATACAAGGATGATTGAGGTTTGCGGAGAAGGTGGCGTGCTGGTCAAGATTGCAGATTCTTCTTGGTGGAATGAGGAGGCATTGGATGAGGTATAAGATTCAAGCATTATTCTCCTACAATTGTTAACACATGGCAACAGAACGAGCTTGCAGTTAACCCCCAGCTATGGCATGATAAAGTGGAGGCTGCACAAAATAGAAAGATAAAACCTCTTTCGGGGACGCTGGATATCGCCAAAGGCCAGAAAAAGCCGGCACCACACAAAGGTGCCAAAGCAAGCACACAGGTATCAAATCCCTCATCTCCGGAATCCCAGGCCATTGGATGCTCTAGTACTCAACCAATACCAGGAAGTTCTTTTACAAGACCCAAGCGGAAAGCTGACTCGACGAAGACTGTTCCAGACTTGGGAGTAGAGTTGCAGCTTCCCGGGTCGCAGTTCCCCGAATCGCAGTTCCCCGAATCGCAGTTCCCCAAATCGCAGTTCCCCGAATCGCAGTTCTCCGAATCACAGTTCTCCGAGTCGCAGTCCCCTGAGTTGCAGTTTTTCGCCTCCATCCAAGTCCCTGACTCACAATTCGTTCCAGGAAAGAGACCACGCGGCCGTCCAAAGGGAAGCGGGAAGCAAAAGGAGCTCCCGCCATCAATACCAGAAGAAAGTACAGTTATGGAGAACCCCAGGCGTAAGAGGGCAACCAAACAGCCCAAAAAGGCTATTGAAACCGCGGCCATCCAGGCCGAGAAGTACCAGACTGAACAGTTAGCTGCTGCTAGAAAAAACATTAAGGAACTTCAAGCTGACTTTACAATATAGAACAGTTATTTGAACTATATAACTGCTACGGTATCTATAAGGCCGGTTATCTTTTGTTTTTCGGTAGGTATCTTCTTCTCCAAATATGTCACAGAACAAGCTAAAGCATGAATAGGAAAACCATAATGATTTATTTATTTCACTTTTTAGCATCATTAACGGTATGTTTCAAATTTGCAAACCTATCTGCCATAGTGAGTGACTGACATGAATACGATAAAGTTAATACCTGTCCACGATATCGTTTGATCGGCGTTTATATCAATATTAGGAGGCATTTGAATAAACCATGGGGTTGTTTGATTAGATCATGTCGGGGCTTAAATACCTATATCGCTATAGCTATAAAATAGTTATATTAATAATTAATAAATACCATTAAATTCGTCGTGGTTTAAGTAAACACTGTGGGTGTTTACATCAGTCTACAATGTGGTGTATTTAAACCACACTTATTCATTTGATTAATAATTAAGCTAAAAATAAATCCGGCCACTTTGTTGTTTAAAGTTGTTTAAAGTTATTTAAAGTTGTTTAGAGCTGTTTAGAGTTGTTTACGTTGTGGTTTAAAATTTGTATTTGTTTTTCGACTATTAGGTGTTTAAATAAACAACAATGTGGTTTAAACAAGTGGTGTAGTTTAAACACCCGCTAAGATGTACCGCAGGGACAGCACGATGTCGGTGGTGATGAGACGGCAACTATTTTGCTATAAAAATGTCACTTTTGAACCCGGTCCTCAACCACTAATAGGATAGATATTATCTGGGATTTGAAAAACTATATATTCTGTATATGGATAATCACTCTATCTGATTAAAATTACAACTCTACGTCCCTAGCATGAGCTGTGATAATCTTGTTGTGTCAATTTGCCAAAAACGTGGCAACACCACATATTTGTAACGAGATGCAACCAAATCTCCAAGTTGCTCTACTTCTGGCCTATGTAACCTCTTCCACATCTGATTACAGGGAGTGCCCTTTTAGATTTATTATATTTGATAGCCGATATTTCATTCCTTAAAACCCTATTTATTATTAATAGCAATTATACTGTGTGTGGTTATTGCATTTTGACGGATTTTGGTGTGGTTTTGTTGCCGTCTCATCACTAGCGACATCGCGCTGTACGATGGCGTAAGATATGTTTCTATGTCTATGGTTTATCTGTTTTTAGATCTTATGCAGTCTGTAGCCCATCAGTCGACTGAGTCTTTGGACGGACTGCCAGTGGCAAGTCTTTTCATGTATCCTAACAGAACGTTGGCCAAGAATGCTCACCTGACCGAGGGATCAAGGCATTTGACCAACCAACCAAAACACCGAAATCCCTCAAAACAACAAGACAAGGGCCTCTATTCTTGCCCCACCCACGCCCCCACCCACACCCCGGTGATAACCTTATATAATATCCCCGGGAAGATCATTCCATTCCGAGTGAGATATGCTTACATACATACTGATCCGTGGATCCACCAATCACCATCGTGGTGTGCAGGGAGCTCGCTAAGGCTTTACCGCCTCACACATCCACCACCACCACACCACCATCACCACCACCACCACCACCACCTTCACCATCACATATCAGCAACACAAAAGATCAGCATTTTCACGACGTGCACATCCCCCCCCCTAATCACCAACCATGAGCCTCTTACTTTCCTCTCTTTCCGTCGAACTGGTCCTCGACATCGCGTCGTTCGCCGACACTCGCAGCCTATCTGCTCTCGCCCGCACCTGTCGCATCCTGCATAACCTCGTAAACCCCATGCTTGAAAAAGCCTTCACCGCCGAGCTCGAGGGTATTGCAATCTGGGCTATAAGAGCCGACAACCTCCTCATCTTCTCACGAGTAATGACTGCAGCCCTCACCCTGTCAGCCCTCGACCCCCGCCCCCCCTCCACCCAGGCCTTTCTAGTTGACTACGCCATGATATTTTGCGCTGAACCTACCCTCTCCACTACCCGCCAAGATGACATCTACATGTACGTCAAGCAAGAGCTCCACACACTCCTCCAAAAACCCGCACACCCGGACAGAGTCAAGATACTCAAGCTGGCGCTGTCGCACGGTGTCAGCCCTGTTACTTTGGTCTGGTGGAGGATGGGTACGACGGCGGTGACACGATGGCTGTCTTATGGGGTGCGACACGGTGATCTGGACCTGGTACGGTGGCTGCTGGTTGAGGCGCGGGGGGAGGTTGGCGGTGAAGCAATGGTGGGGAGCGGCCAGACGATGCTGAATTTTGCACTGTATCGCAGGTTCGATAGGCCGAGGAATGAGCATGTGGAGGAGATATTTCAGCTGTTGGGGGAGCACTACTGCCGGAAGCCGCGCCTGCGCCACATCTACGCTCGCGCTCCGCCGCAGGACGAATCTCGGTGGGGTGGGGGTGGAGAATTAGGTGGTTTTGGAGAATCACGGGAGGACGGAGAATCAGGGAGGACGGAGAATCATGTGTGTTTGGGGAATCAGGGGAGTTCGGAGGAGATGTTTGAAGTGGCGGAGGACCCAGTGCGTTGTTGAATTCGTGGGTGCAGAGGGGCGTGGAGATGGTGCTATAGTCCGCGAAGTTGATGTAGGCAGCAGTGCGGGCGGTTAAAGAAAGAAGACCCTGTAGCTGCAATTAGGCAGTCATTGATACAAGATATCCCATATGATACCAGCGAATCTGGTTGGAATAAAGCTACAAAGGTTTTTGTATAATGAAATGCTATATGTAATCTTTGCTGGCGGTTGTAGTGTCTTCGTGCCGAGTCGCGTCCGCGGAGTTATGGTTCCTATGGTGGTATGGTGCCACGCGTAAGAGAGTCGAAACCGACTCCAGAGATTATGTAGAAATTGAGAATGCAGCATGCCTATACTCATAATTCCCTATGCAAAACAAGGATTTCGATTAGTGTTTCTCGAATTTTCCACTCATAGTTTGACATGGCACCCCCCCAGGCCCACGCCCCCCACACCCCACACCCCCGTGAGAACCATACCCCTGCGGGTCCCATACCCAGCAAGATCAGCATTGTCATGAGCCCCCCACCAACCTCTCCTCCCGTCGAACTGGTCCTCACCATTTCCCCTTTCGCCGATACTCGCACTCCCTTTCCATTCGCCTGCGGATGTGCCAGCCGCACCCTGCACACCAACGTCAACCCTATCAACGGGAAGCTAAAGGTTCAGTATCATTATGATCCTTCGGCTCACAGGGAGGAGGCCGCTGGCAAGATATCCGCTGTGGAATGATCCTAACTGGTGAGAAAGTGGCTTCCCACAACGCCGCGTCGCAAATCACATCGTCGGAGAAGATGTTTCTGTTTGGTACATAGTTGATTGTGGGCAGTTGTTTTGGTTCCGTTACCCTGTTACCCCGGGCGACGGTAGTATGAGCTTTAGTGCCGGACTGGAGTTGTTTTATTTTCTGCGCGGGATCATCCAAAGCGATATAGAAACGTAGAGTATCTACCAAACACCCCACCGGATTAAATATCATTTCCAAGCCTAAAGCCAGGTCCCTCGGCACAACGCGAAGGTGAGAACACCACCGTAGTGCAGTTGCAATAGGTCCATGTAGTTGATGGAGGTATGGCCGTAGAGATGTGAGAAGTAGGATCTAAAGGAAGAAGCGGTTTCTTATACCCCATGTTGAGGGGGCTAGTGCCAATTCCTGCGGTTCGATACCTCCGCGCGTACCAACACCATCATGGGCCGAGTCTGGAGAAATTCACTAGCCTTGACACAGGCAAGCGGGGGAGAGCCGGGGGAGCCAGAGGAGCCGGATGAGTGGGTGGAGCTCTTAGCTGCAAGTATAGTCGCGCCCTCGCCCAAGAAGGATTTCTACATCCCACTCTGCAAAGTGTTTGTGATTCAGATCTCGGAGCGAGACATGAATCTCACTGTATAATCGTGGCGGATCTTCAAGAAAAAGAAACTTCCGGTGCTTCCAAGTGGCTAATGGTACCCGGAATCGGTGCGCGGTGTGATTAATAACATACCTTCTCTATCTATATAGCTGTGACAGCCATGCGCACTATATTATAGATTCTCGTTTTAACATGAACGGTAAAGGGAACATCATTACAGGCGCGCCACGCTGCGCATTTACAACAAAATCATATCACAAACACACTTGCAGAGCGGCTGTATATCAATAAGGATAGCGTTCGAGATGTACGTTAAATGAGATGTGAATATTTCACATTTATATACGTACGTACATAGACCGGACGTTCTTGGGAAACTGGCAATAGTAGCACTCAGGCCAAGCTGTGCAGCATGCATGCATACAGGAAAGCCATTCCAGAGCCCATGCGGCAAAGTCGAACTGCCGCCAATCCCGCTCTATGGCCGCAGAGCCGAGGAAAAGACAAGAACCAACCTCGACACGGACACCGCAGTAGGTCGTAGCAGAACCCCTTAATCGAGACACGCAACGGCGGCGAGACTACTAAGATTCCGGTTCGATAGCCTGTGTCGAAACCTTGGCTTGTTTGCTTGTTGGCTTGTTTCCTTCTTGGCTTGTTTGCTATTCACTACCTCTCTCGAAATCACCAGAAGATTCCAATGTAGCAAACATGCAAACGCCGGGCACCGCCCGCACATCAGGTAATTTTGGCCGCCCTTCAAGCCACAAGCCCTAGCCGGTGGCCGCCCTGTGCAAACACATCACGCCATTTTGGCCCCCTTCAGGCCGCAAGCCCTAACCCGTGGCAACATTCGCCGCCCTGTGCAAGCGCATCAGGTAATTTAGGCGCCCTTCAAGCCGCAAGCCCTAAACCGTTGCAGCATTCGCCGCCCTGTGCAAACGCATCAGGTAGTTTTGGCCGCCCTTCAGGCCGCAAGCCCTAACCCGTGGCAACATTCGCCGCCCTGTGCAAACACATCACGCCCTTTTGGCCGCCTTGTAAGCCGCAAGCCCTAACCGGTGGCAGCATTCGCCGCCCTATGCAAACGAATCAGGTAATTTGGCCGCCTTTCAAGTCACAAGCCCTAACCCGTGGCAGCATTCGCCGCCCTGTGCAAGCGCATCAGGTAATTTAGGCGCCCTTCAAGCCGCAAGCCCTAAACCGTTGCAGCATTCGCCGCCCTGTGCAAACGCATCAGGTAGTTTTGGCCGCCCTTCAGGCCGCAAGCCCTAACCCGTGGCAGCATTCGCCGCCCTATGCAAACGAATCAGGTAATTTGGCCGCCCTGTGCAAACGAATCAGGTAATTTTGGCCGCCCTGTGCACACACTCGCGGCAATTTCGAGGGCAGGGTAGGAAACCCTAACCCTACCGAGTGATGTGGAGTGATGCGCGAGGGCATCTGGAGGAGTATATAATAAGGGCATCCTTCCCTGAGTCCCCTTCTTACTTCACCATCAAGAATACTCGGGCAAGAAGTACTACAGACTCTTGAGCTCAACTGGCACTAAGCTGGCGAGGCTTTACTAGATCTTTTCTACTTCGAGACCTTCTACTTCTTCCTGGAACTCTTACACCTTCTCAGAACTCCTATTCTTTCCTGGAACTCTATATTCTCCTAGATACCCTTCTCTCTTGGTAAGCGATTCCTATCTCCCATATCTTTTCTTCCTTTCTCTCCTATCTCTCTGCTCGACCGGTGCCCACCAAGGGTAGGCATTCCTTTGTTCCCTCGCAGTATCTCTTTCCTCTGCTCCACCGGCGCCTATTGAAAGGCAGGCTTTCCTTACTCTTCTTTTTCTTCCTATCTCCTCTTTCCTCTGCTCGACCGGCGCCTATTGAAAGGCAGGCTTTCTTTACTCTTCCTTTTCTTCAGTCTCTTCTTTCCTTTGCTCGACCGGCGCCTACCAAGGGCAGGCTTTCCTATATTCCTTCTGACCTTCTCTTTCCTCTCCTATTCTTTCCTCTGCTCGACCGGCGCCTACCAAGGGCAGGCTCTCCTATCTTCCTTCATTTCTTTCCTCTCACATCTTTCCTCTGCTCGACCGGCGCCTACCAAGGGCAGGCTTTCCTATATTCCTTCTGACATTCTCTTTCCTCTCCTATTCTTTCCTCTGCTCGACCGGCGCCTACCAAGGGCAGGCTTTCCTATCTTCCTATCTTCCTTCTGACCTTCTCTTTCCTCTGCTCGACCGGCGCCTATCGAAAGGCAGGCTTTCCTTTATTCCTTCTCACTTTCTCTTTCCTATGCTCGACCAGCGCCTATCGAAAGGCAGGCTTTCCTTACTCTTACCTTTCTTCTTTCCTCTCCTATTCTTTCCTATGCTCGTCCGGCGCCTACCAAGGGCAGGCTTTCCTATATACCTTCTCTTTTTCTCTTTCCTCTGCTCGACCGGCGCCTACCAAGGGCAGGCTTTCCTAAATTCCTTCTGACCTTCTCTTTCCTCTCCTATTCTTTCCTCTGCTCGACCGGCGCCTATCAAAAGGCAGGCTTTCCTATATTCCTTCTTACTCTCTCTTTCCTATGCTCGACCGGCGCCTACCAAGGGCAGGCTTTCCTATCTTCCTTCATTTCTTTCCTCTCCTATTCTTTCCTATGCTCGACCGGCGCCTATCCAAAGGCAGGCGTTCCTTACTCTTACCTTTCTTCTTTCCTCTCCTATTTTTCCTATGCTCGACCGGCGCCTACCAAGGGCAGGCTTTCCTTACCTTCCTCCCTTTTCTTCCTATCTACTATTTCCTCTTCTCTTTCCTATGCTCGACCGGCGCCTATCGAAAGGCAGGCTTTCCATACTCTTACCTTTCTTCTTTCCTCTCCTATTCCTTCCTATGCTCGACCGGCGCCTATCTAAAGGCAGGCTTTCCTTTATTCCTTCTCACTTTCTCTTTCCTATGCTCGACCGGCGCCTATCGAAAGGCAGGCTTTCCTATCTTCCTTCATTTCTTTCCTCTCACCTCTTTCCTATGCTCGACCGGCGCCTACCAAAGGCAGGCTTTCCTATATTCCTTCTCTTTTTCTCTTTCCTCTGCTCGACCGGCGCCTACCAAGGGCAGGCTTTCCTATATTCTTTCTGACCTTCTCTTTCCTCTCCTATTCTTTCTTTTGCTCGTCCGGCGCCTATCAAAAGGCAGGCTTTCCTATATTCCTTCTTACTCTCTCTTTCCTATGCTCGACCGGCGCCTACCAAAGGCAGGCTTTCCTTACCTTCTTCCCTTTTCTTCCTATCCACTATTCCATATTCCCTTTCCTCTGCTCGACCGGCGCCTACCAAGGGCAGGCTTTCCTTACCTTCTTCCCTTTTCTTCCTATCTACTATTCCCTATTCTCTTTCCTATGCTCGACCGGCGCCTATCAAAGGCAGGCTTTACTATCCTCCTTCATTTCTTTCCTCTCACCTCTTTCCTATGCTCGACCGGCGCCTATCCAAAGGCAGGCTTTCCTTTATTCCCTCTCACTTTCTCTTTCCTCTGCTCGACCGGAGCCTATCGAAAGGCAGGCTTTCCTTACTCTTCACTATATTTGATCTCCTCTTTCCTATGCTCGTCCGGCGCCTACCAAGGGCAGGCTTTCCTATATTCCTTCTCTTTTTCTCTTTCCTCTGCTCGACCGGCGCCTACCAAGGGCAGGCTTTCCTATATTCCTTCTGACCTTCTCTTTCCTCTCCTATTCTTTCCTCTGCTCGTCCGGCGCCTATCAAAAGGCAGGCTTTCCTATATTCCTTCTTACTCTCTCTTTCCTATGCTCGACCGGCGCCTACCAAGGGCAGGCTTTCCTATCTTCCTTCATTTCTTTCCTCTCACCTCTTTCCTCTGCTCGACCGGCGCCTATCCAAGGGCAGGCTTTACTATATTCCTTCTAACCTTCTCTTCCCTCTGCTCGACCGGCGCCTACCAAGGGCAGGCTTTCCTATATACCTTCTCTTTTTCTCTTTCCTCTGCTCGAGCGGCGCCTACCAAAGGCAGGCTTTCCTATATTCCTTCTCTTTTTCTCTTTCCTCTGCTCGACCGGCGCCTATCAAAAGGTAGGCTTTCCTTTATTCCTTCTCACTTTCTCTTTCCTATGCTCGACCGGCGCCTACCAAAGGCAGGCTTTACTATCCTCCTTCATTTCTTTCCCCCCACCCCCCTCCTATGCTCGACCGGCGCCTACCAAAGGCAGGCTTTCCTATATTCCTTCTCTTTCTCTCTTTCCTCTGCTCGACCGGCGCCTATCAAAAGGTAGGCTTTCCTATATTCTTTCTGACCTTCTCTTTCCTCTCCTATTCTTTCCTTTGCTCGTCCGGCGCCTATCAAAGGCAGGCTTTCCTATATTCCTTCTCTTTTTCTCTTTCCTCTGCTCGACCGGCGCCTACCGAGGGCAGGCTTTCCTATATTCCTTCTGACCTTCTCTTTCCTCTCCTATTCTTTCCTTTGCTCGTCCGGCGCCTATCAAAAGGCAGGCTTTCCTATATTCCTTCTTACTCTCTCTTTCCTATGCTCGACCGGCGCCTACCAAAGGCAGGCTTTCCTTACCTTCTTCCCTTTTCTTCCCATCCACTTTTCCATATTCTCTTTCCTCTGCTCGACCGGCGCCTATCCAAAGGCAGGCTTTCCTTGCTCCTTCATTTCTTTACTCTCACCCCTTTCCTATGCTAGACCGGCGCCTATGGAAAGGCAGGCTTTCTTTGCTCCTCCTTTTCTTCAGTCGCCTCTTTCCTCTCCTATTCTATTCTCTGCTCGTCCGGCGCCTATCGAAAGGCAGGCTTTCCTATATTCCTTCTTACTCTCTCTTTCCTATGCTCGACCGGCGCCTACCAAGGGCAGGCTTTCCTATCTTCCTTCATTTCTTTCCTCTCACCTCTTTCCTATGCTCGACCGGCGCCTACCAAAGGCAGGCTTTCCTATATTCCTTCTCTTTTTCTCTTTCCTCTGCTCGACCGGCGCCTATCAAAAGGTAGGCTTTCCTTTATTCCTTCTCACTTTCTCTTTCCTATGCTCGACCGGCGCCTACCAAAGGCAGGCTTTACTATCCTCCTTCATTTCTTTCCTCTCACCTCTTTCCCATGCTCGACCGGCGCCTATCAAAGGCAGGCTTTACTATCCTCCTTCATTTCTTTCCTCTCACCTCTTTCCTATGCTCGACCGGCGCCTATCCAAAGGCAGGCTTTCCTTTATTCCCTCTCACTTTCTCTTTCCTCTGCTCGACCGGCGCCTATCGAAAGGCAGGCTTTCCTTACTCTTCACTATATTTGATCTCCTCTTTCCTACGCTCGACCGGCGCCTACCAAAGGCAGGCTTTCCTTACCATTACATTTCTGCGATTTCTTCTTTCCTCTGCTCGACCGGCGCCTATCAAAAGGCAGGCTTTCCTATATTCCTTCCAACATTCTCTTTCCTCTGCTCGACCGGCGCCTATAGAAAGGCAGGCTTTCTTTGCCCTGATACTCGCATGAACGCATTTCTATTATCCGCTCAAATAATATCTGTGAGAGGCTAGGATTTTACAGAAGATCCATTGTATCCTCAAGCTCTCCTCCATGATTATGCTCATCTCCTACACTTATTGACGCCTATCAAAGGTAGACCCATTTTACTCCCTTCCGCCTTCAACCCTTTCTTTCTATCTCCTCTGCTCGCCCGGCGCCTACCAAAGGCAGGCTTTCCTACATTCCCTCTCACTCTCCATTTCCTCTGCTCGTCCGGCGCCTATCGAAAGGCAGGCTTTCTTTGCTCGTCCTTTTGTTCAATCTCTTCTTCCTCTCCTATTCTTTCCTCTGCTCGACCGGCGCCTACCAAAAGGCAGGCTTTCCTATATTTCTTCTAACCTTCTCTTTCCTCTGCTCGACCGGCGCCTACCAAGGCAGGCTTTCCTATCTTCCTTGATTTCTTTCCTCTCACCTCTTTCCTCTGCTCGACCGGCGCCTATCAAAAGGCAGGCTTTCCTATATTCCTTCTTACTTCCTCCTTCCTATGCTGGACCGGCGCCTACCAAGGGCAGGCTCCCCTTACTCTTCCTTTGCTTCGATGTCCTCTTTCCTCTGCTCGACCGGCGCCTACCAAGGGCAGGCTTTCCTTGCTCCTTCATTTCTTTCCTCTCACCTCCTCCCTCTGCCCGACCGGCGCCTATCAAAAGGCAGGCTTTCCTATATTCCTTCTAACCTTCTCTTCCCTCTGCTCGACCGGCGCCTACCAAGGGCAGGCTTTCCTATCTTCCTTCATTTCTTTCCTCTCACCTCTTTCCTCTGCTCGACCGGCGCCTACCAAGGGCAGGCTTTCCTATATTCCTTCTCTTTTTCTCTTTCCTCTGCTCGACCGGCGCCTACCAAGGGTAGGCTTTCCTTGCTCCTTCATTTCGTTCCTCTCACCTCTTTCCTCTGCTCGACCGGCGGCTACCAAGGGCAAGCTTTCCTTGCTCCTTCATTTCTTTCCTCTCACCTTTTTCCTCTGCTCGACCGGCGCCTACGAAGGGCAGGCTTTCCTTACTCTTCCTTTCCTTCGATGTCCTCTTTCCTCTGCTCGACCGGCGCCTATCAAAAGGCAGGCTTTCCTATTTTCCTTCTAACTTTCTCTTTCCTTACTCTTCCTTTCCTTCCATGTCCTCTTTTCTCTGCTCGACCGGCGCCTACCAAAGGCAGGCTTTCCTATATTCCTTCTCACTTTCTCTTGTTTCCTCTGCTCGTCCGGCGCCTATCAAAAGGCACGCGTTCCTATATTCCTTCATTTCCTGCCTCTCACCTCTTTCCTATTCTCTACTGGCGCCTATTGAAAGCCAGGCTTTTCTCACTACTACATTTCTGCGATCTCTTCTTTCCTCTGCTTGACCGGCGCCTATCCGGAGGCGGGCTTTCGTTGACCTGATACCTCCAAGAAGCGTCTAATATTATTCACTCCACCAGTGTATTAGAGACTATGCTTTCTTAAAAGCCTCACTGTATCTCAACGTTCTTATCTCTGATTAAACTTCATCTCCTAGTGTTATTGACGCCTATCAAAGGTAGACCCTTTTAAACCCTTCCATCTTCAACCCCTTCTTTGCATCCTCTACACTCGACCGGGTCTTCGCAAAGGCAGGCTTTCCTTACTCGTACATTTCTTCGATCTCTTCTTTCCTCTGCTCGTCCGGCGCCTATTGAAAGGTACCCTTTCCTATAATCCCTCTTACATTCTCATTCCTCTGCTCCACCGGCGCCTACCAAAGGCAGACTTTCCTTCATCCTCCTTTCGTTCGATATCAATCTTCCTCTGCTCGACCGGCGCCCACCAAGGGCAGGCTTTCTTCATTCTTACCTTCATTCTCTCTTTTTTCCTGTGCTCGACCGGCGCCTATCAAAAGGCAGGCTTTCCTTACTCTTCCTTTTCTTCAATCTATTCTTTCCTCTCATTTTCATTCCTCTGCTCGACCGGCGCCTATCAAAAGGCAGGCTTTCCTTCTTCTCACCTTCAGTCTCTCTTTTTTCCTCTGCTCTACCGGCGCCTAGAGAATGGCAGGCTTTCCTTACTCTTCCTTTTCTTTGATGTCTTCTTTCCTCTGCTCGCCCAGCGCCTATCAAAAGGCAGGCTTTCCTTACACTTCCTTTTCTTCCTATATGCTCTTTCCTCTGCTCGACCGGCGCCTATAGAAAGGCAGGCTTTCCCTACTCCCCCTTTTCTTCAATCTCTTCATTCCTCTACTCTTCATTTCTCTGCTCAACCGGCGCCTATCAAAAGGCAGGCTTTCCTATGTTCCATCTCAGTTTCTCTTTCCACAGCTCGACCGGCACCCATCAAGGGTAGGCTTTCCTTTATTTCTCCCTTCCGCTTACTCAAAGATCTCCTTCGCTCGACCGGCGCCTTTGGAAAGGCAGGCCTTTTCAGTACTCTTCGATACCTCTTTCCTCTGCTCCTCCGGCGCATATAGAATGGCAGGCTTTCCTATATTCCCTCTCAGTTTCTCTTTCTTCTGCTCGTCCGGCGCCTATAGAAAGGCAGGCTTTCTTTAGTCTTATTGTGCTCGGGATCTTTCCCTTTCTTTCAGTTCCATTCCTATCTCCTCAGGTCAACTAGCGCCAAGGAAAATGGGCTCCCTTTATCTCCACCTTTGCGAGTACTCCTCTCTCTTATATACTTGCTTTGGTCGAACTCATGTTTCCTGTGCCAGACCGTCCTGAATCATAATCCAAGCTTTTCAAATACTCTTTTTTCATTCCTGTCCTTTCTATTCTCCATTCCTATAATTCCCCCATTTCATCCGCCCAACGGGCCTCTATCAAAGGCAGGCTTTCTTTAATCGTCTATTTCAGAGTATTCTCTGATTTTCTCTTCTCAGCCGAACTACCAAAGTGTAGACTCTCCTAACACCCCACAGTGGTCTAAAGCTGCTCTCTTTCGTCAATCTAAGTTTCCTAAACCTATTGACGCCTATCAAAGGTAGACCCCCTCTACTCCATTCCCTCTTCTACCTCCTCTTTTTATCTCCTCTGCTCGCTCGGCTCCTCTCTAATGGCAGCCTTTCTGCATTCTTACCGACCTGAGTACTCCCTACTCTCATTTATCCAGCCGGTGTGTACCAGAGTGTAATCTTTCTGTATCATTTCACTATGGCCTAAAACTCACCTCTCTCATTAATTTCTCTCTTCTAAACCTATTGACGCCTATCAAAGGTAGAACCTCTCTACTCTATTACATCGTTAGCCTCTCTACTAATTTCTCTGCTCGACAGACACCAATCGAAGGGGGGCGTTCTTTAGTCGTACCTCCGTACAGCTCTTTTTCCACTACCCTTTTAGAACCTAACTTTTCTTTCTGCACGACCAGCGCCTCTCAAAAGGCAGGCTATCATCATCCCTATTTTCTTAACCTTTCCTCTCCCTATTCGCATCAACTGCTTCCTCATACCCCCTTTGCTCGATCTTTGTTTATCAACGCAGACTTTCTTAGAAATAGACTTTTTTCTATAACTCTTTATGTTTCAACAATTCCAGCTATTGGTGACGAACCCATTAGTTACAATCCAGAGAATGATGATCACGAATGAATTATAAACGATTTCAACGAACAGTTACAAAAAGAAAACAAATGTTAATGAAATACATTTATTGCTTACAAATTCATCTCAATTCAACTAAGCTACAAGGACGACCGCGTTGAACGCACGCTCCACAGCGGTACGAAGTGATATACTCATCCGAAAAATCAACCAATCTGACACACTGGGTCTTATGTCTTCCCTTTGACTTTGCGCAACTGGTGCAGGCCGGATCCATCTGTTTAGTTCGGGCCTTTTTACCATTAAGGAGAATAAGACCCTCAATATACTTCCCCGAAACCCATTGTTTGCTATACCTAGTCTTAGCAACAGCATCATCGATACCAAGAAAATCTCCAACCTCCTGCCAACCACGCACTCGAATCTTTCCATTCGGCCTCCTCACATGAACGGTTTGTACGGAGTTACCGGGGACAGGCGATTCAGAAGTAGCCGGTTCAGACGCAGCCGGTTTGGGTTCAATCGATTTGGTAATGATTGAATTGGAGTCAACAGAGCGACTGGTACGATCAAGGCGTTTGCGTCGATAGCGAATAACAATCGGCTGGTCGCTCTCCGAATCCGAAATGACTATGACACTGGTCGGATCGGTACGAACGAGTGTTGCATCACTTTCAACAGGAACCAAGGGGCCATAGGCTAAAGCCAAGTCAGAAGGACTTGCATTTGCGCCATCAGCAACCACTGCCTTCAAGCTAGAAACCACCATGTTGCGAACATGATGGAACACTCCCTCAGGGAGCTCAGACGGGATCATATAGATCTGGTCATCAACCTTGATCTCTTTCATCACTACAGTCTTCTTAGTCAAAGCCAGAAAAAGCAAACAGAGGAGCACTTAACGCTCCCCAAGTGGGCTGACTTGCGCAAGGCTCTTTCTTTTTTTGATATTCGTGTTCGGAGCCGGAACAGCCGAAACAGGAATATCTCCGCTGGTAACAGCAGAAAGCGCAGCGGGCGCATTCGCAGGAAGCGGGTAGGTCATGGTTGAAAGTTGGAAACTGGTTTCCGGGTTGAGACTCTGAAGGACGGTGGAAACTGGTTATTTCTGCTCACTTTTGTAGCGGACCTTTCTATGGGTCGGGTCATGCAGTTTCTTGGCAAGCGGCCAAATTACATTTTGGGGTGGAGGATGTTGTAGGGTTCAGGGCAAGGTTCCTAATAGCCGCAAGCCGTCACCCGCACACACCCACAAAGCCCTACCTTTCACCGCCCTTGGCCGCCCGGCTATTAGTATAAAGGATCTATTTTTTTATTCGGTTTCGATTAACACTACGGGATTTATTTTTTGTTTTTCTTCCACTCTGAAATGCTCAAGGGTTATTATGGTGGTATTATTTTATGCAGCGGGCCTCCCTACATATGGGTGTATAGTTTATTTTGGAAGATTAGACGAGTGTTACCCAGCTGCAATTTCTGTATCCTGCTGCGAGTTAGCGTATTCGATAATGCCAAAAGATCTACACTTATACAGATCTTTCCATTAAAATATAAATATCGCTAAAACACACCTCCGCAGTCTTATTGCCTTCCTTCAAAACACAGTCTTATTATAGTAGCCCTCTTGTGAATAGGACTGTCTTCCGTGTCGAGACCGCCCCCATGCAGTATTTTTGGTAATCTGGTAGTCTATCCCCACTTAGCCCAATACTGGCTTGTGTGGCTGATCGTAGTTCAACCGCATTCCATATCACTCTGGTATCCCTGTCGCTGTGATAAAGTCTGAACCAATGCAGTTTGACTACGGCTCTGAACAAAAATGGCATGCTAAGGTAGGTAAATACCACTTCTAGAGAATATAGCACTAATACTAGCTTTCACGCCAGTCGGTCGCACACACAAGTAGTATTATATAACATTCGCTCTTCTCGGGAAGATAGCACTACCACCGTCTTCTACAAAATAAAATCGCGCTACCGTATCAGGAGCATTCCCCTTTTTGTTGCTGTAATCTGTATCGATGATATCATGATAGAGTCTTGGCGCGCGGATTAACGTGCAGTTTCTCCTTTTTATTGGCTGGATCTCTCCTTCTAACACGCTTCCCGCAACATGACACATCACTCGTATGTGGCTCTACTACATCGGATATGCTACAGTTACTATTACAGTTGGGATCGAAGTCATGCAGCTCCTCCATAAGGATCTAGCCATATTGCAGTGAGCGGGATATGACACGAAAACCAGACTGATACTGTGTATGTCTCATTGAGAACCCTATTACCAGCTCACTGCCACCCGCTACAAAAGCCGAAAGGTTGAATGCGAGTATGAATTTAAAAAGAAAAAAAAAACGATACTGCCACCGACAGCCGCCTATAACTGCATGCAATAAATGAGTTAAACAAAAAAAAAAAAAAAAACCTGTACAGCTTTATTGTGTTGATTAGGGTATGATTTAGTCAAAAGAAGCGATCTTGTTATCTAAAGAGTTGTTTGATTGAGTGACATAATCTATATCTATTCTACTATGTATCATGGCTCTCGTTCTATAGACAAAATAAAAAAAAGGAAAATCGAACAAAGGAAACCCTAACCCTATGGCTATCTACTTGTACAGAATGCGATAACCCCATCGTCCCCGAGGAAGAAATGAAATAACGAAGGATAAAGAGAGACTAAAGAAACATTCTAAGATGATAAGAAATTAAGCCGTCGATAGCTATCTCCCTTCGCAAACACCATGCTTCAGGAGATTATACGCAACGTATCAGTATGTTCAACTCCAACCAAACTCCCTGATACTCCAACGAAGGTGCGGTACCAATGACTGCCCAACTACAAAGCCCTTCGTCTTGAAATGATTGACATGCTGCCTATATCAGCTTCACAGACTATAGCACCTCCCCCGCGCCCAGACCATCCACGATGATGCTTTGTGTGATGCAGCGACGAAACCACTCCCGGCCTCACATATGAGCATCAGTCAACAGGCGATACCTCACCGGCCACTTCCGTTGCGCCAGCGGCCACACAACACTATTCTTCCGCAACAGCCGATCGTAGGCATACTAGAACCGCCAGGCAAGCATTCACAATTACCAACATGAGCATTTGGGGGGGGGGGGGGGGGGGGTGCTAACATTCAGCTCCTCTTCCACCCATTCATTCAACAGCGCCCCCGGGTCCCCCGCCACCTTGAGCATCTCCTCCAACCTACGCTGGTTCTCCCGCCTCACCCCCGGAAACTGTGTCAGCAGCGGCTGCGGATCGTGGTCCACCAGCAGCTGCACAATCTCCTCCACATGCGCACTCCTCGGCACATCGAACCTGCGATACCGCGCAAGGTCCAGCAGCGTCTTGTTCCCCTCCACCCGCACACTGCTCGCAAACGCCCGCGCGCCGGCCTCCTCGAGCAGCCACTGCACCAGCGCCAGATCCCCGTGCTGCACGCCGTAGCACAGCCACGGTATCGCAGTGGTCTTGTCGAGCGACCAGCGTGGCGCCGGGGTGACGGGGCTGATGCTGTGGGAGAGCGCCGCCTTGAGGGTATGTACCTTTTCATGGTTGACCGGGTCATGGCCGAAAGGAGAGTAAAAGAGGTGGCGCAGGCGGCGCCCCACGGCGTCGCGGATGGGGCGCTTGCGGGTGGAGATGGGGGAGGTGGGGCCGAGGGCGGCGGTGATGGCGCGTGAGAGAGTGGTGGGGCGTTGGGCTGTGATGGCCCAGGTGGCGATGTTCTCGAGGTTGGCGGAGAAGGCCGTTTGTAGCCTGGGGTTGAAGAGCGTGTGTAGGGCGCGGCAGCTACGGGTTAGGATGGAGAGTGTGCGGGTGTCGGCGTAGGAGGCGATCATGATGATGAGCTCGAGCGGTATGTGGGGGTTACTGGATCTCATGATGTGTGTTGGGGAGAGTTTTGTGGTGGAAGTGTTGGTGGTGGTGGTGGTGGTGGTGGTGGCAAGTTGTGCGGGATCAAGGCCAGGTGGAGGTGGGGCTGGAGGTCGGGAGACTGCCAGCCCGGTACCCGACGATGGTGATTGGTAGGGCCATGGGGGCCTGCACATATGAGTAATAACAAATTGGAATGGAATGATAGGCTGAGAGGCTCGCAGTTACGGACAGTGTTCGGGGAACAGAAATTAGAGACAGAGAGCCTGGTTGTGGGCAGTTATATCCCTTGCAAGTTGATCATGATCGATGTCGCGGTTTCATGTACTATCGCAATAGGCAAGCTTTGAAGAACTAAAAGAAAAAGTCTCACCGGAGACCTACCAATCATTACACATATATTTTTATCATTTTCTACTCTCTTTCACAGTTACAGACGCTGCCAGATGTATTAACCTGGTGGGGTGGTTTTAGATTGAATCTCCAAGGGCGGTGACCACGGCGGTGTGTAGCGCGGTGTGTGGGTGGAAGTCGGCCATTAATAATCAGCTTTCAAGAGAACAGAGTCGAACCGCGACTTACTTATTATTCCGTCATTATAGCCGAAACAATGCAAGCGGTAGTGCAGGCTGATAGACAGGGCATATAACTGTAGTAGTAGTAAAATTGCGCAACATCTCCATAGGCAGGCGGCTCTATATGAGACTCAACAATATATATGCAGATATGAGCTCGCCAATTTCTGTGGAAAGAATTATATTCGTTTAAAAACGCCATAAGTTTCTCTTTCCCGAACTCACCACGCTGTCCTGACGTATTCGCAAGTTGCCCCAAGCAAGACACACCGCGGCCGGAGACACCTCCGGTGATGACCCTTGCTTACTATGTTTGCCCGGAGATGACACCCTGCTTGTGAATAGAACGTTCCTGGAGACCCCATCCGACTGCGCCTCCAGAAGTACAGATGTAACCGCTTTCTAATTTATACCAGACAGCACCAAACATATTGCGAGCTATCAAAACTATCCGGACACTGTTGCAACCAAATTCCAAGTTCGACGTCGCCTTTCATCACAACCACCTGCAGGGAGTACAAGAGATTTTGAGCTTTGTGATTTCTTATGCCTCTAGAATCTTGAGCTTCGATATGGGTTCAATGGAAGAGGTTTCAAAATTTGGTTCTCCTAGCCAATCTATGTGGTTGCGACTCGAGTGGTGACAACCCACAATACATCTAAACCCTAAACTAACATATATCCGTCATCAACAACCAGATCGACCACTGTGACACCGCCCCGCTGCGTATATGGTTTGGATAAACACGATGCTGGGGTGTACAGCGTAGGATTCAATTACCGTAACCTCTTCGCCTTTTGGGGGGGGGATACAACACAAGCGGTGATATGATGAGCTGTTTTCCTAGGCACTTTCTGGAAACCGGGTTTCTGCTCGGAGACTGGTGGATTATTCGAAACTCTAGTGCTGGGTACACTGTGATGGTGATTTCGCATGGGGAGAATGATTGAAGATTGCTCGATAGAAGTGGTAACTTCAAGATCGGACGTCCGAGTCAAACCATATGGCGGGCGGACGACTGAATATATATGAACTTCTGTCCCATAGAACCTCCAAACACAGCTGTCTTTACAGCGGATCTTCCAAAGAGTCAGACTAATCGAAATATAAAGAATCTGATACCAAGGCTGGAAGGGTCTCACCGCCGGCTTCATAATTATATTATATGTTCCAATAACTGGAAATATTTAGTGGACGTGAGTCACGGGATTCTAGCATCGGGAGTGTATGATGCAAGCAATATGTGTGGACAGGATTATCCCCTGAATGAAGTTTGTTTTGTAATCGTACTTATACGACTTGCGGCGATGCACAAGGAGCGGTACACTGATTAATTCTCTCACGTCTTAGCCGACTCCTCATGCCATCTCCATAAGAGTCCACTTCTGCTCTTGTTTGAGCTAATACCAGTGCAAGACATCCAGAAAGAGTATTTTCGCACTCTTCTACGCAACATTACTCAGAAGAAAGCTATCGTCGTATATTAAATACTAAGGAGTTCATCTCACTCGCGACCGCGAGTTGAACTATGATGGAAGCTCCAACGGGCTACCTCTTTCCACATCCGTCTGGGCTTCGATGGGGCCGAGCACCCCATCCACCTCCATTCGCCTCCCTCTAGACTTCAATTCATGGGATGGGCTGGTTGCCATGTGGGCTAGGGTTCCTCGCTCTCGACCAATCAGCCATCGAGAGCAAAAACGAAATCTCCGATCTGTTTTTTTTTTTTTATTTAACTCATTGATTACATACAGACCGTAGTCTATGGCAATACCACAACTCCAGAACTACCCTGCCAACTTCTGGCCACACCCAATGAAGAGAATTCAGCAACCTAGCCCTCATCCGCCGCCGCTACCTAACTAAAGTAAAAGAAAATAAAGCTGTCCCGTCAGACGTTCTCTACTACAATTTGTATCTTATCTCTCTCTCTGGACCCTATAAATCCGACCAAAAATCTTCAGTTGTACTTCCCTATCTCGTCTTTGTCTTCCGGACTTAAATCTTCAGCGTCAAGAATACATGTGTTTTCTCTCCTCTCCGCTCTAATGCCGCATCCCCCGTCCAAATTTTGTCTCCCAACCAGTGTGTTTCCTCCATAGTGGCGAAACCAAGTCCATCCTCTCAGAATCTCCGATCTAGAAATCTATTAACATTTAGCCTCAAACTCCGCGGTAGTAATTTTCTTAATTCGAAAGCGATTAAGTGATACTAATCTTTCGATTGCCAAATACATCCCAATACAGAGTACATGTTGCTCTTATCATGTGTTACGCTGAATGATAGGCGGTAAACCTAACCCAAGGTTAACAACATGGCATTTGATATCGTATTAGCCACGGTAATGGCTATAGACCCCGAAATGCCACTATCATCGTCGGCGGAGCTTACAATTCTCATCTGAACACGGCAGATCGCGAATAACACTATTTCACCGCTCGACTGCTCAAGTATATATAGGGCCAGTTGGGAACTAGGATTCCATTCTTTTTCTAACGTCACTTAACTTAGCTTCTACAGCACTTAGCATGTATATTGAAATCTCAGTTCGTGAACAAACCATCTGAGAGGTGGTTACCAAAGATCATTACCCCGAGTTTTACCTTCCAGCTAGCTAGAGAGGGGGAGCATATAGCGCCCACATGAATTCTCTCTCTGTCGATGCCCGGAAGTTGGATTTCTTGGTAGCATCCGTTCCGGGAACCTATGAGCGCGATCGATCCCATCTTTCAAAATCAAAACACGGATCCGTCGCTATTAAATGTAAATTGATTAAATCTCGAACGCTAAGTTCAGGCTTCTATGTGACTTGCACGATACGGGGGCCCTCCCCACTTGCTTATCCAAATCCATACACGAATGCATGCTGATTAGACACCCGTGATTTCAACCCACTATTTCGAATTTTTATTTTTACTTTGATGGTGGTTGGGCGAGAGGCGTTCCAGGGAGAAAACTATTTTTGTTTAGTCGTCAACCGCCGGGTGAGCGTATGCCGCCGTAGACCTCGGCCTAGATGCGTGTATGAATTAAACAAAAAAAAAAAGAAACTCATCATTTCGTTGTTTCTCGGCAGTGAAACTCACGCCACTGCTTATCACAAAGACACCCATAGGCCAATCAATCCCCCCCCTCTCGCCACTACCACGCCCACCATGTCGCCGGTGTAGCACAGTCTTCATGTTGTACGCCAGAACAAAATCAAAATCCCCCACCACCACAGACTACGGTCTGCATGTAATTAGTGAGTTGAACAAAAAAAATCAAAAAAAAAAATCGAAGCATTCTCCTGTCGACTAGGTGACCGAGTGAGATTCCATGACCGACTGTATCAATCCGCCAAGGCACGAGTGATGGGTTGTGATTCGAGTGAGGGCTCGTGACGCGGAAGTACTGAGCTTAAATGTTCTATACCAGCAAGCTGTAACCTGGCTACATGGTATAACAGATCTCAATACAAGGCGGGCTATAGTGTACGTTTGACCTCAGGAAGGCGTACCAGACTAAGCCTTACGACGGCTGGGGTGAGAATACATGGCTTTGCTCCACTCTACCCGCTTTAACGCAAATGAATCATTTGATGTTTTTTCCATCAAGCGCACTTTAAGAACTGAAGAAATTGATTCGTTTTCCGGAGACGCTTGGCGAAAGGGTATAAAGGATTCATTTCCTCGTCCTAAAACCGCTTTTGTATTCACCTCCTCTGTTCGGGGGTGGCGGGGGGTCGCCGCTTGTGTGACATTGTTCTGTACCAGAATGCGTTCTCATACTAGAAACTCCTTTTCTAATGACCTTTTATACCGATTCTTATGCCTTTGCCTATGTCATTTCTAATAGAGTGATGGCCCATGAGGACTTCGACTGGGCCTCAACAGGCTTTTATGAGTAACAAACTTTGTCCCGCCTAACAAAACTCGCATACCTATCCGCACCTCGCTCTAAAAGGAATTTAACTGCTTCAACATTTGTCGCTAGCATAGCACCGAAGAGTGCAGAGTATGTATACATGTTCATTACCTCAATGGCAATTGCAATTCCTTAAAATTCCTGCTGTCGACGCTATGTCAGACGACAAATTGTCGAGCATGCTATAACCTCTTGCGTCTTGGGTCAAAGTCATTATAAATCAGGCTTTCAGGAATTGTTAATTAAATATGTTTTTTATTCGGATATCTATATACTTGATATCAATGTGAAATAGCTAGAAGTGCTAGTAATTATTGTATTGAAATATCAATACATTTCGACGAATGAAGTCCTTTCATACGCGCTTGGATAATATGTGGTTTACGACCATTGCCTAACTGTTTGCATAAAAGCAAGGAAACATAAAAGCATGATAACAGTGAACCTAGCCTCGAAAAAGAATTGAATAAAACCAGAGCCTAAAGAATAGTACCAATAACGAAATCAAACATTATTTATTGTGTGACTTAGCAAGAGAGGGCGAAATGGCACGGTTCAACGATTTGAAAAAGAGTAGAAAGAAGACCTACCCAATCGGACACTAAAGAGGCAAAAACAACAAGAATAGAAAGAGGAAAATCTATAGATAACACTGCCATAAGGGATAGACATTGAACCAGTAACAGTTTCAAGAGGCCTATTGGGCGTGTGGACTGAATGAGAAATGGAGATCCCAACGCAAAGAGCCCTGGACCCCTACAGCCCAAAGATTAAAAAAGAACCTCAATAGGTCTGGCCTAACGGTAAAGGAGCTGGAGGCGCCGTTATCGGCACCTCTCTAGCTCGAGCATTAGTAATGATATCCAGTAGATCTTGACCTAACGCTAAACGGGCTGGAGGGTGCTGCTACCAGCACCTCTCCAGCCCGAAGATTAGTAGTTCCAGTATAGAGGTCCCTACGCTAATCGAGCTGGAGAATGCCGTCACCAGCACCTCCCCAGCTCGACGATTAGTTATTGTCTTCAGCTCAAATTTCAGCTCATCTCCCCAAAGGGTTCCGGTCGTCACCAGAACCTCCCCAGTTCGAAGATTAATAAGTAGTTCCTGATAATTGCTGCAGCTCATCGCCCTGAAGGGTCCCGTCACCAGACGACCTCTCCAGTTCGAAGATTAGTGGGTTCCAAGAACCGATCCCTATGAGCTAGTCTTCGTGAAGGGCCCTGTCACCAGAGCCTCCCCAGTCCGACGATTAGTGGGTTCCGAGAACCGATCCCTATGAGCTAGTCTTCCTGAAGGGCCTTGTCACCAAAGCCTCCCCAGTCCGACGATTAGTGGGTTCCAAGAACCGATCCCTATGAGCTAGTCTTCCTGAAGGGCCCTGTCACCAGAGCCTCCCCAGTCCGACGATTAGTGGGTTCCAAGAACCGATCCCTATGAGCTAGTCTTCCTGAAGGGCCCTGTCACCAAAGCCTCCCCAGTCCGACGATTAGTGGGTTCCGAGAACCGATCCCTATGAGCTAGTCTTCCTGAAGGGCCCTGTCACCAGAGCCTCCCCAGTCCGACGATTAGTGGGTTCCAAGAACCGATCCCTATGAGCTAGTCTTCCTGAAGGGCCCTGTCACCAAAGCCTCCCCAGTCCGACGATTAGTGGGTTCCGAGAACCGATCCCTATGAGCTAGTCTTCCTGAAGGGCCCTGTCACCAGAGCCTCCCCAGTCCGACGATTAGTGGGTTCCAAGAACCGATCCCTATGAGCTAGTCTTCCTGAAGGGCCCTGTCACCAAAGCCTCCCCAGTCCGACGATTAGTGGGTTCCGAGAACCGATCCCTATGAGCTAGTCTTCCTGAAGGGCCCTGTCACCAGAGCCTCCCCAGTCCGACGATTAGTGGGTTCCAAGAACCGATCCCTATGAGCTAGTCTTCCTGAAGGGCCCTGTCACCAGAGCCTCCCCAGTCCGACGATTAGTGGGTTCCGAGAACCGATCCCTATGAGCTCAACCAACTGAGGGGTCCTGTCACCAGATAACCTCCCCAGCCCGAAGATTAGCGGTCCATCAAGCCTCACCGAGGGATCCCGTTTCCAGACGATCTCCCCAGCTCGGGTGTTAGTATACCCAAAAGGGAAGGAAAGGGAGGAGGGAGAGAAGTAAAGCCTACCCCAATTGGGCGTCGGTCGAGCAAGACTATTGACATAGAGGTAGAAAGGGGAACTTACCCAGGAAGAGTATGAGCTTGGAGAAAGTATGAACTCAGCAAAGGTAGGACTTATCCTGCCTTTTTGAAGTGGATTGTGGATTTCGGAGTGGTATGGGTTTTGGAAAGGAGAGAGGGAGGGAAGGGTACCCGTATTATATACCCTTTTAGGGGTGCACATCGGCATCACTCCGACACCAAGGTCAGGGTTGATGTGCACAACCGCATCATTCCGGTTGTAAGGGTAAGGGTTGTAGTAGCAAAGAATGATTGATTTGGTGTGCACATCAGTATGAGCAAACGCACATACAGTACTCTAGAAGCTTCTGGAATGTGAGAACATTCTAACTTTGGTCCAGAACATTCTAGCTCGATATCAAAAACCAAATCTTGGATTAACGGTTAAGAGCCCCAAACACCATAATCAAGGAAACATCGATTTAAATGATTCTCGATATCTGAACAAAGGATCAAACATCACTCAGTAATTTCTATGTATTATGGAAACATCCAAACATTAGTTTTAACTATACTAGACCTCCAGGCCACTGCAGGTCTTAGTTGAAACGTTTTAGAATGCCCTGCCCTGAAAGCTTTCAAACATTACTGTAGACCCTTCTAGCTTCAGGCAAACATTGCTCTAGCCCCTTCTAGCCTCAGCCAAACAAAGAACAATTATATAGGCGATATTAGACCCCAAGAGAAACTGGAACCCCCCGTCCTCTAGAGTCTTCCAGAATACACTGGCACACCTGCTTAGATGTGTATGTATCGAACGACTTGTAGGTGCTCAAACCGTCAACCGGAACTCTCCCCAAAGAAATTCTTTCCCAGCCCATGTATAGTAATAGAACCATGGTAGGAGAAACCCGGTGGTTGAGGCTGCAGTCAAAGATAGATGGAGATATTGTGTTCATATTCCGAATAAAGGTCTGTTTTTGTCACAGATGCTGCAACGGTGGGTCTCGGCCGCGCGTTAGGAGTACGGAGCCTTCAAGCTTGTCATACGAGGTGTGCAACAGCCGGGGGTGTAATTATACAAGTAATAGAGTAATCCATCAATCAATGAATCAAATCTGGCAGTGCAAATCGCCATAAATGAAAGTCCGTATGAAATTAATGAATGAGACAAAAGGACAAAAGTAAGAAAGCACTGGGAGTGCAACATTAAATATCACTCGGACCGTGAGGAAGAGCTCCTATTCGTTTCCAGCATGACCGAGTCCTACTTCTAGATATTGTGATCGATGAAGTAGAACACCGAACTGTGAGATGAGTGATATCCTGTGATTACCGGAAGCTAGTGATACATTATGAACCCATCAATGACAAAGCATAATAAAACATTATATACCTAGTACCTCTCAATTGTGGATATAATGGACAGCGCTGATAGCTCATGGCTCTATACCAGGTGAGAATCTAAGATTTAGCCGTCGAGTGGTCATGTGTGACGCCGTAGCTTGCGAGTGATAGTGCGTGACTGCGAACTGGGTTATTATTTACCCGTGTGTACCAGGTGAGTGTACTAGTGCGTAACGAGCCATACCATGAGTAAAACTCGATGATCTACACTTCGGGTGTATTCGCAGATTACCGAGTGATTGTCTGTGATCCTTCGCCGAGCGAGTGATAATGTGAGAGTGAGAATGCGCGCGATGATTATGGTAATGCTCGCGGCTTCAGGGGTGAATTAGTGTGTATCTTTATGACTACTAATATAAGCCCTAAACATTGCAAAGTGTTATCTTGCGCTGATCTCGATCATCAGCACTGCAAACATGTTTCATGCCGCGGTCCAGACTAGCAGTCTAAATTGCGTCCTCGTATATACACAACGCTTTTATACCTGACTCGACACAAATAGATTGTCCTTGCGTTTATAGCTCATATTCCAGGGATATGAATACTTCTTTTTGGCTCGATCATAGTTACACAATATTAGTGGTTCAACGACAATAAGTTGTCATACATGCTGCACAGTATATTTGTAACAGCTAAAAAAGAGCGTTAAATGAATAGTGTAGTAAAGGCGCTTTCAGCCCTTTCTTTGATTTCATGCTCGATGCAAGCCCATTTGAATCTTTAGTTCTTTGATACTTTTGTTGCTTGTTTCTTATTTGATCTTTATCTTGTAACAAGAAATACCTAAATAGGCAGCATCAGTTTTGGCTACGTGCCCTCCGTGTAAGCGTTTATCAAAGTCAATTAACACTTCAAGGGTGTATGCAGAAGATCTCTACCCTCTTGCTTCACACTACAAGCTCTCTTCATTTTCCACTACCACTGACAGCTAATTATGCTGCGGATCTCCTTCACCCAGCCACCACCCCCGGGGTTGGCTTTCTTTACTCTTCTATCTTCTATTCATCTACTTGCTCGGCGGCTGTCGAAACGTACGGTTTCCTCAAATTCTATTTCTTCGAACTCTCCCCTTCTTAGAACTGTTCTGCTTCACCGAGAATATAAAGGAGAGCTTTCATTACCTCCCCTACTCTTTAGCGTTTCTCTCTTTCCTAGAACTCCCCAGTTGCTTAGAACTCACTGGTTGACGGCAACCTAGTCCAACTAGTCCAACCGGCGGAGTCGTTTATGCTGTGAGATCTCCAATGGGCACCGTCAAACTGGCCGAGAATTCCAAATTTCCCGCTATTTTGTGACTTCCTGGATCGCTACCCAGCTGGGTGAGATAGGTTCCATCCAGCGAGGCCGATCCCAAGATAGCGTAAATGTATGGTGAAAGTCAATAGCTAATATAAACAAGAGACTTCATCAGTGTTCTATAACCCTTCCTTCAGCTCAAGATTCGTCTTAATCAATATTTGAACCAAACAGTTCAAAGATCGAAACTGTTGTATTAGGATTGCGAAGCCTGGTAGAGTATCACAAAAGAATGTAATAGGTACCATAAGAACACAAAACCATGGGAAGTCCCGGAACTAAACTGAAGTACCCCAGTGATACTGTATCATTACCGGATTCACCCGTGATAGGCCAATTATCTGACAGAATGGACATTAGTTTAGTTATTTTACCCAGCTGACTAGCGATCCAGGACGCCACAAAATAGCGGCGTATTTGGAGGTCCCTCCAGGTCGGATGGCGCCATCTGGAGATCTCACCGGATAGACGTCTCACTCGTTCGACTAGAGCAGCAGGCTTTCCATACTCTCCCTTTTCTTCGGATTCCATCTCGACAGACACCCTCTAACATAAGTTTTCCTAGGACTCTTCTTTCGCCTAGATTGGCGTTCACCATTCTCTAAAGCCGCCGCCCATTTATCTAAGGTACTACATATAATACAAATTGAAGGGGGGAAAGCAATCGGATTTACGAGAACATGAACATAAAAATAACACAGTATACACTAAAGGACGAGTTAGCTTTCAGCTTGCTGCCTTTATCGGCCCTTGGAATACACAACGGTGCCATAAAGTTCGCAGTTCGCTGCCTTTCCCGACATGCAGTGAGATCCATTTCGCCTATCTGGCTCCCGATCCCACCTGTCCAGCTCACGATCTCGCCTATCTGGCTTTCAGTGTCTTGGCGCCAAAATTGACGTCAGACGTTGTTACAAGTAGCCGCTTGTTGTGTTCAGTCTCTCTCTCTTGATTAGTCGACGACATGAAAATAGGAGATGAGAACTAAAACTCAGACTATACCAACGGAGCTATGTGTTGATGTTGATGAATTATATTTTCCTCTTGGCGCTTGGCGCTTGATCCGGCTAACACCAGCGTCTCTTCCGTTTACCGCTAGCATGCATGCACAACAACGTGGATAACCACAACGGCCCAACCTCATGGGCGAGGAAACAGGGTCGAGAACACCTGGGCTGAGCACATATAACTGAGCAGCAAAGTAACGTACTTCACCGTGGAACCGCTTATCACCATGTACCTGTGCATGTCTCAGCCCAGTGTTTCCAACGGTTCTTCGGTTTACCAGTTCAGGCCGGTTTACTAGAACCGTTTAACAAAACAGTTCAGTTAAGTTTTTTCTTTTCTTTATTTGGTTCAGTTCAGTTTTGTGCTGGGGTAAAACCGGTTTTGTATGCAGCTGGATCTCCTCGTACAAATTACGAACACCCTAGTTAGACGAGACCCTAACTCTGACCACCTTTGGTGTACAGTTCCTATTAGTCCAGTGCCAAGCCCTCAGAACGGTTCTACAGTACAGACCAGTTCCTATTCGGCCGGTTCAGCTACAGCCCACCGTTTTTATGCAGTTCAGTTCAGTTCAGTTTAGTTCAGTTTTTCAGAAAATACAACCCGGTTACAACCGGTGGAATCACTGTCTCGAACAAATGCATATACAGTACTGGTGTCACGGCCACCTTAGGATCGGCAGTAAATATTGCAACGAATTCTATATATAGTAATTCTTGCCGGTCACAGTTAATAGGAATACCTCTCGCAAATATAGTGGATCTTTTCCAGTTTGGGTGCATCTTGGGCAATTGTCGTTTTCTCAAGAGAATTGTCGCTAACGGCGGGTGTCAAGCAAAACCAATTCTCACTTTGCAATTTCCCGGTAGAGTATACCATCGGTCTATTCGCGAACACTCTGGGGATATGCAGTATATAATACAATATATGTAACGCGGCAACCGGGGGTGTTCTTCTAGTACGTACCAGCGAGGAGCGTCCTTAGACTACAGCACGAAAAGGCGGGATGTTCTCACTACCAGTGAAATACCGAGACTAGTGCAGATGCGGCATATATACGCATGTATTGGTGAATGCTGTAGTCCTACGGTATTCATTTTTCGCTGAACCGGGAATTCTGGGTATTACAGTTGTGCTGCGATAATTACAGTGCTGCTACAGTATTAACAGCAGTTCCGCGGTGTTGTAGGTTTTTATGAAAGTACAGTTGCTATCTCATGTTACTACGATTTTTTATGTACGAGACTGAATAATCTGATGAAGCCACACAACCATCAACATCACGAGAGATAAATCCATTAGTAGCTCTGTCAATTGTTATATTACGAGGATGGGGTTTCAAAAGTTAGGGAATACCTTTTGAACTGAGGGTTTCTATGTGGGGCTAGGGGAGCTTGCCTTAATGAGGAAGACGTCAGGGCCAATTCACCCGATGATACATGTAGTTGTAGGTGACAAAGAGCATGATAGTAATCGTACCCAGTGGTGGTTATCGTGGTGGTGATCGTGGTCGTTCGATGGTGTCAGTCGGTCACAGTCGTTTCAAGCTGCTATGTAAATTACCACTAGTGCATACGGTATGTCCAGATTGATATTGATTTTCACGGTATTTCTAGGTAGCTATTTCACCCTCTTGCTCGGTACTGCAGGTATACCAGAGGGGATATACTCCACTAGTCCAAAAGCGGTGCGCGCTAGTTCCATTTAGGGTTTAGCGTACGTATACGTATACCAGCCTTTATCTTTAAATTTTACTACTACCCTGCACCATATACTACCATAGTGTAGTGGTAAACATCTGAGATATGTCCGATGGTACAGAGGTTCGAATCTCAGTGCCAGCCTTTATGCCGTGTGATCCGGAAAAGGGTATTCGGATATAAACTATTGATAGCCTTCTAGCTCAGTGCTGCCTATTGATTTAGGTACGCCTTGCTGAGTAATAATGAAGGAGAAGGGTTGTCCGCTTGGGGAGTGAATTGATTCACAGCGATCCAAGAGCGTAATACTCCGGCTGTTTATCTGATGCCACCCAACATTGTACATGCGTTGGACCAGAAGATAAACAGCCGGGGCAACTCGATGCAGTTTTTTCCTATGCGTCGAGTGATATCTCATGACGCGCGGTAGTCCCTACAGGGAGCTGTTCTCCCCTAGGAGCCGTACCACTCTCTGTACTGACTCCAGGGCAGCGGCAATTACCTAAGGCAGCTTTGCATGCCAAAGAGAAGTTGGGCTCGCGCTAGGGCAGTTGTGCTCTGCTTAGGTAGGCAGCCACCACATAAAACAGGAAGAAACGAGTGACAATGTACGATTCCTTCCTAAACATTCTCGAATAGACTCACAGTATATATGCATTTATTCAAGAACTACCTTACAGTAATGACAGTACGATGCGGTGAATCGTTCGTGGATTGCCTTTGTTCGTGGACTGACTAGGCATATCACGAATATTCGTCGATTGCCTGGATTCGTGAAACACCTACAACAACTTTACCCATCTCATCCTCGATATATGAGAGACATATATTTATTCCCTTGTATTAGCTCTGAAGTTAAAGAGTCTGACGGGACGGAAACCCGGGTATGGTGCGCACACTCTTAAAGGTGATGGGGTGGCATACGGAAGATACAGAAGTGGAACAATTGTGGCTGCAATATGGCCTCATAGGCCAATAAGGGCCCCATTTCTAGTCTTCTGCTGCATCACCGCCATGGTCAGATCAGGTTTGCTTCTTTAAGGGTATAAATGGGTATAATACTGTTCCATTTTGTTTAGTCTTGGCGCTTTTTACATACTAAAATACCGAAATTCAAGCTTGAATAACTTTTTAACTAGGAGAGATATCAAAGGTCTGGTTGATAAAATCATTCGTCATCACTAGCACTTCATAATTTGTTTCATTGCAACGTTATTTAACCTCGACCTCGCCCCAATTTTTGACTACCTTTATGACTGGGCGCACCACAGTAGATTCATGGAAAATACCACTCAAATCAAATGATTCAACTCAAAGAACCTTCAAAGATCAGCTCTGTATATTATGTATTATGTCACTATTTCTAAGCCTAAGCTTGGGTATGCTTAAACCCTGAAACCTGGGGCGTGTGTACACGATGAAATACGTTATTTGCCAACCCTCAATTTCAAGAATTTACAAATTGTGGCGCTCCAAAATGGCAACTGGGTTGGTGCAGATATTCATCGGCCAAATAAGAGAAGGAGAACTTGACGAGTGGAATATTAATCTCCTCATAGTATATCAAGCCCTAAACTCGTGAAAATGTTATGGTAGTAGAATAGACTGAAAGTAGTTTTACTACCGTCCAAAAATCTTGAATTCCTATGGCCTGGTCAAGAGACGGAAAGAAAATTTATATCCGTACGAACAAAACACACTCTATCACCGAGTCAAGAGGAACGTTACTTCCTATCGCTCGAACCTCCCTACCGCTCCGACCTCACTACCGCACCAACCTCCCTACCGCGCCCACCTTCTAAAAACCATAACATTTCCTTCCCCAACTTTTCAATGCGAGATGCATGGCTGATCCACGGTTCGGCAACGTGGATTGTACAGAACTCGAATACAAATCTGAGGCCATGACCTTATTATTTTTATGGACCCATTCGAGTAGGGTGACAACCATCTCAACATCGTCGTCTAGCAGAGCAGCCGCAAAACTCGCCTCGAACAGAAGGGTAGCTTCTTCTGGAGCTTTCTGCGCCGCCCAATTCAACAACTCGGTAAGCAAGTCTGAATCCTTCAAATATGATGCCGTGTTGATAGCGGTTTTGAGTAGTGGCGCTGCTTCGGCCGCATTATGCATACTTATCCAATCCAGCATCCGACCGATCACCGGCATAGAGCGTTTCTGCAATGCGATCCCGAGAAGATGTCGACATGGTGAAGGCTCACTGGCTAGCCAATCATCATTCCAGTGTAGCAGCTTTCCAGCCATGAAAGCGTTATTGCTTTTCACCACTGTCTCCAAAGCGAGGATGTGTAGATCACGTGCGCCAGAGATATCTTTCCCACCAATCCAATCAAGAAGCGTGTTAGCTAGGTTGATGTAACTGTTCGACAGGGACATCCGTAAAAGCGTCCTGAGCAGTGAGTGCGCCTTGACTCTATCACTGGACTCCATCACGTCAAGCATCCCAATCATTGTCCCGCTATTGGAACGCAATTCAGTAATCAGGACATCGTGAGAGACTAAAGAACCTTCAATAAGATTGCTTTTCATCATCGAGTACAGTACCGTTATCGGGATAGCGCCGTCATCCCCCCAGAAAGAAGCGCTGAGAAGCGGGATACACAAATTCACGATGTGAAATATATCCTTCTCTGCCATGATGTCTAAAAAGACATCCATCTCAATCGCATCCGTTCCCAAACGGCTACTGTGCCGTGCTACATCTTGCGAGCGCCCACCCAAGTAGCTATGCTGCCGGAATATACCATTTTTGATCATCCAAACCAAAAGCCGCCTGGATGCATCGAGATCACTCTTTAACATGGCAGTGTCCATGATTTTGGGGCAGATATGTAATGCCATAGATCTGGTACTTGAAGTAGATGTTAACCTTATGTGATTGAGTAGATTGACGGTCTCCTTGTACGCCTCTTGGGAATCATCCTTCAGCATCCAGCTGATGATCCAGGCAGCCATATCAATATCATTCTTTAGCACGGCATATTCAATGCAAGTTCGTACCAGGTCGTATGTTCTTGCCGTCTTCCCACCGCCCCAGGCACCACCCAAGAACACCACCAACAAAGGGTCGAGACTACCGGAACCGACAGGACCGTGAAAAGTGTCTTCCTTCACAGTCAAGTTTGGAATTAACTCGTGGAACACTCCCCAGCGGAGCAAAGCACTGGCCGTTGGGACATGATTCGTCATAAGAGCAGTTATGAAAGAACAGGCATATAGGGAGGAGAGCTCGCGATAAGAAAGCTTTTCTTTGATCCATTCCAAGAGTTCAATGGCCTTAGAGAGGTTCTTGCTCTCTACCAGAGTCTGCAAGCAGAATCTGCTTATAGAAACCGTGTGCTTAATATCTAATGTTACCTTGATCCAGTTGAACATTGTGACGGTCAAGGTGTTGTCACCGTGTGCTAGGAACTTGATGATTTCAGGTTGACTCCGATTGTATCTCTCCATAATCCAATCCAGCAACCAGCTGACCATGATGATATTACTACTTGATATAGCGACCTCCAAGCAGAATCGAAGGAGAGAATACGAGGTATCCATATGTGCACGCGAAAGCTCCATAGCTAGAACGGTTGTATCAGCCCTAGCAGTAGCATCTCGTAGAAGCGTACACAACGATTCTGCGATCATACCCGCCGGATGCCCTTGTGCCTCGATTTGTGACTCCAGGGAGGAGAGGGTGTACCACCATGGGTTATACAAATGTTCAGGAGTTACTCCCACGGGTAGTAGTGCTGCATCCGTTTCCTGCGCGAGTTTCCTGCCAGATTGTTCGAACTTGGTATACGATAAAGAGAATATAGAGTGATTGGAGTCGATTGTAAACTTGGAAAATTGCATTCCCAAGCGCTGAGACGTGCGCGTTGATACACCTGTACTGTCCAGACAATCGGTCTGCCTATATGGCCTTGTGTTGCGCAGCTGCATCAAGAATGTGATAGGCCGCTTTGATCTCGCGCTCCATGAACTTCTAGTAGTCAAAATAGAGCTTGAGTCTGGCTCTGCCGAGGACCCCGGCATAGGAGTGCTCGAGAGTTTCGCTTGGTCAACATTAAATGATGAGCCATGAAAGGACAGGTCCAAAGCTGATGATTGTCTTGCCTGATTGACACTGGTTGATGATCCACTGAATGACGGGTTGAAAGATGTTGATGATTTTGCCTGCACTTCGCCCGAGCTAAGATCTGTCAAAACATCGTTCAGGCAATCAACTGAGTGCTCTGCTTCAGCGGATGATTCACTTTCACACCTGTTAATCTCTATTCTACTCAAACATGTCAAGAGGGAACCATACGTTATCCAGATGGTCAACAGTAACGTTAGACTAAGCTTATGCCGTTGAATACGTGTGATGAGTTGAGAGAGAGTTCCGCCGGCGATGGTCCATCGTATTCGCTTCACATAGCTCATCTGGGGGAAAGGCGGGGGTTCACCAAGTATCTTCTCTTGTCGTGGTAAGAGACGGTCCAGAACTCTTTCCACCTCCGAGAATGTTGCCATACAGGCCAATAGTGTAAATGTGAGGTGGCTGACATCTGTCACGGATTTTCCAAGTTGGCTAATTTCCAACCCGTCCTTCTTCAACAAGATACCCTGCATTCTTTGGAGCGAGAAATGGAAGTCGCGCACTTCGTTGTGCGTGGCGAGCGCAAGGGATGGTGCATCCTTACAAGCGGAGATGAATGTTTCCAAGGTCGTGTATACCTTAGCACCAATAGCAAGCAGTCCCATAATCGACGCAGCGGCCTCCATGATATCGTTCTTTCTGTCGTATCTTGTAATAGTTCACACAGAACATACCAACAAGGCTACCATCAACCCCACCCACGCGCCAAGGTATTGCCAAGCATCATATGTAAGGATGGGGGACCGTAAAATCTGAGCATATTGGCGGTCAAAGACTGCCTCTGGTTGGCCTATACCCCTGCTGTCCCACGCAGATTTTACGGTAGCTGAAAGGATAGAAGCAGGATGGTTGGGGACGAGCCTAATCAAGGGGTACATAGACCGCGCCGGGTCGGGTGGGGCCGCCTAATTTAACTACTTAGGTAAGCTACTTCACAATTCTTGGCTAACAGAACCCCTCGGCTGCTGCTGCGCCTGCTCAAATGTAACGTAACGGCTAAGTTTGCGACCAAAGAAAATATGACAATTAAATTGCCAGCGATCATTGCTAGGCGCTTACAAATCGTACATGTGTTCCCAATGCTTCACCCGTTGAAGCCCATTCTAAACTACAAGTTCTAATTTATGACGAAAGTCATTACATCTATACTTAATCCTATCATTAGAGAGTGTTTCCCAACAATTCATAACAGAAGTTTTAGCCCTATTTGCGGTCTCCTGACTTGCACCAGTAAAAAGCCCTTCACTTTGTAAATTCTCTTTTAAATAATCCCATACCGGTTCTATTTCATTTAAATCAGGTGAGTTAGAAGGCCAGTTGGATCTATGTATATTGTGAGATGTCATTTCTAGGGGCCAGCGAGAGTCATGGTTTGTGGTTCCCAAATGACCGGGGACGTGATCCTCAACCAACAATATTTCTCGGTTAGGGTGTTCTTCCCGAATGGCATTGAGAAAAGGGTAGAGTTTTGGATAAGGAATATTTTTCCGATATCAAGCCCAGTCTATAATCGCAGCAGTTCCAGCTCTTTTTATCTCCACCTTCTTCCATATGCATTGAGGCGGTGGTCGGGGTGATTGTCGTCCCGATGCTGTTCGAGGACCGTCAATAACTCTAGATCTACGATGAATCTTCAGTATCATTCTGCTTTCTTCCATTCCAACCATTAATGCTCGTGACCGATATCTTTGAACAATCAATTGCATTTTTTTGAGCATTCATTTCCGTCACAATCCTATGATTGTGTACTTTTCTGGTGAGGTTTCTTTAGCCTATATGTGGTAAAGCCCGTTATAACCATTAGTAATCGCTCTCTACAATATTATCTGTAATGTAGCTCGTGTTCTGCGATGGGAATATTCCTAAAGCTTTGCCCCCTTTGGTCGTGATACTTTTCTCTGTCTCCGCTTGCCTCCAATCTCTATCCAAGTCTCATCGTTAAATATAAATATTACACTTCTAAAATACTGATAGAACAATTTAATAGTACTTGGTATGTAACGTGTTTCACCGGGAGGTCGTAACCGGGAAAGCAATCAAGGGCGACAACGGGATGACCCAAAGTTGCTGAAGTTGGATTTATATATGATTACAGAACCAAGTTGCCAGAAGTGTTATTTAGATGACCCCCAACTCTTTTTGAAATGATTCACATCTATCTAGAGAGAGTATTGTTCAGAGAGGTTGTTGACTGGCTTATGAAGTGTCACTTTTATCGGCTTACCAAATTTTGGTTTATATAACTTCAGGATACGGAAACAACACACTAAACCTTCTTATACGTGCCTGCCTTCATATATCGTGTTTTAATGCCCACAACCTCCTTTTGTGGGGTTCGGTTACTTTCCCGGTGATGATCGCTTTCCCGGTGAGATACGTTACTTACTCATTCAATTTAGACAATGCCCACTCGGCAAAGACAGCTCTCTCTCTCATATTTTGCTCTGTCAAAGGGGGTTTCAAGCGAGGAATATATCGATGAATATCAGGATAGTTGTGAACAATCTTTTCGATTGTAGCACGGCATACATAATTATCCAAACCCATCTTCTTGGCAACATCCCACCACGGCATCTCCTGGTGTTCCAAATCACTTAAAATACGTTCTCTCAAAGCTTCAACAACTAGAGATACCTCGGATATCTTCTCCTTCCTTCCGCATTTGCCCGCCCTATCAATTTTGACCCCGTCAAAGTAAACCCGTACCTCCTCAGAACCCATTCCTGTAACTGCTGTTATGTGTGCTGCAGGTAAGCTCTCGGCATTCTCGGCGTTCTCGGTATTCTTATGAGTCTCAGCGTTGATATAGCTCTCGGCGTTTGAATTGTCCTCGGCGTTTGAATCGCTGTCGGCGTTTAAATCGTTCTCGGAATCCTCGACATCCTCCACAGCATGCCCCTATAGCTTATCAGTAGATACACAATTGAATCTGCGGTAATGTCTTACCTTTGCGTCCTGACAAATACTACGGACTATCCGCTCATTGACCTTCATGATTGCTGATATCTGGGGAGCCTTCATTGTTCCAAACAAATGAAGAGCTATCACTCCACCTCACATAGCTTCAGATAACGCATGGATATCTCTTTGACGGGGCATTTTGGCTGTTCGTTGAGTGAGTAGGACTTGGTTGTAGGCGTTGCGCCCAAAGGTATTGGGCCCGCTCACTTGGCTTACTCGCGCATCTCGCTTAGTCAGAAACCCTGATGTCGGCAGTTTAATTCTGGCGACAAGAGTAGAGTAGGACAACTAGTAGCTTAGTTAGCATGCGTATAAGCCGGCCTGACTCGGCCCGCAGGTTAGTTCTTACTCTCAGCTGACTTGCCCCAACACCCGTAGTACACTTCAACCACACCCCCAAAAGTAGTATAATCGGCCCTGCAACAACCTACCAAAATACTCCCATCTTTTCTATACATTATTCCAGTCACTGTAGAGTACAGCCGCGTCCGGAAAGATTAATTTGGCACCCCTAGTCTTGAAGCTCATGAGCTTGAATCATGATACCTATATATAACCGGACAAGGACT
Source organism: Morchella snyderi (assembly GCA_024521645.1). Classification (NCBI taxonomy): domain Eukaryota; kingdom Fungi; phylum Ascomycota; class Pezizomycetes; order Pezizales; family Morchellaceae; genus Morchella; species Morchella snyderi. Next base: position 386,788 of record JAJJXB010000016.1, read on the forward strand.
ACAAAAGGAAATTTATAGATAGATACTTCCAGACTGCTGTATGTCACGACACTTTGTATGACATGTATCTTTCGAGGAAGAGGACCAAAACATTTTCTTTGCTGCAATCGCGGATCTTTTGACGTAGCTACACAATTTCGCTTATCTAGCTACCGATCCCGCCTATCCTGCTCCCGATCTCGCCTATCTAGCTCTCGATCTCTTGACAGGGTTGGCGGTGGTTGGCTGGAACCTTGGTGGTTACCTTGGCGCCAAGCTTGACGTCAGACGTGATAGCCAAAACTGCCCATCTTCAAGGGCGAGGGAGCAGGATCGGGACACCTGGGCTGAACACATATAACTAAGCACCACGATTCCACACATACATGTATAAATGAGCTTAGAGCATCTATCAATCATCCTTCTACAGGTATTTATTTTTTAAAGAGCATTCCCAAAATGCGGGCTCTCGGATGAAAACCCGACCTCTTGCAGTTGAGCGTACGCGCGCGTAGGCTTCTGCAACTCGAGAAATCTCTCATTACGGGCTTGGGAATTGGAATGAACTCTCTAAGCTCCGCAGCTTATATAATTATGGTAAGCGGATTTAATAATCAAGGGATTAGAGAACTTCAAAGAACCCTCTATATGCAAATTACGTGCACTATATATACGTGTTCTTAGTATAAAGAGAGGGCATCCGTAGAAGGACGAGTAAGCCCCGGAGGCAGGAGGGAACTATCATATTAGTGCTTGGCATAGGCCAACATGTAGTGTTAAGCGAGGATAAAGTGGAGGTCACTTCTTTCTTAGTAAGATCATCATCAATCAAAGTGACCACTAAAGTAATGAGTACGTGTTACTTGATTAAAGCCCGCACATAGTAACTTTTGTTTTCCATTACACGCGATGTCAAAAGTATCGAGGATTTCAAGGTTTGGTTATACCCGTTAGACTACCCGACCCCCGATAAGCAACATCCACTATGTTGTCATGGTCTGCTAGAAGGAACTCCACCAACGCTCTCGAAGAGATAGCGAACGCATATGTTGATTTCGTTAATCAACACAAATCCCCACCAAACCTGACTCGGAGATGGACCTGTGTAATGGTTCATGGATTATCACTCGACTAAGCTGGTTATGTCGTTGAGTAAACTACTCCGCTGTTTTCTACCAACCGACACCTGATCTTGGCTGATATTGTTAACTCTACGCTAGTGAAACCTAATCTCTAATCCTCCGGCTATAAAAGACCTATCCCTTGACTCCTCCTCGCCATCATCATCCACATCACCATCGCCATCAATATCGCCATCATTACCATAACCACCGACACCAACGCCAACAAGGTAGGCTAATTCAAGCAAGCTTGCAGTAGCAGCAGTAGTGGACGGTGGTGTGTAACGTATTTCATCAGGAAAGCGATCATCACCAAGAAAGCGATCATCACCGGGAAAGCGACTAAATCTCATAAAAAGAGGTTGTGGGCATCAAAACACAATACATAAATGGAGGCACATACAAGAGGATTCAGTATGTCCTTTCTAAATCCTGGAGTTCTATAAAGATATAAAACCGAAATTTGGTAAAGTCGATGGAGCTTACAGTCCCTAATCCAGTCTACGACTTGTCTGAGACAATACTGTCGCTGGATGGAGATAAATCATGTCAAGGATAGTTGGGAGACGGCTCAATAGCACTTCTGGCTACTTGGTTCTGTGATTGTATATAAATCAAAGTTTCTTCAGCAACTTTGGGTCATCTTGTTGTCGCCCTTGGTTGCTTTCATACCGTACTGTGGTAAATAATACAACTTGGAAGTAAAACAATGAATTAAAAAAAAGGTCATCTATCAACGGTTCTCACATAAATGAAAACTTAAAGGCCCCAGTATTTCATTTAGTCACTACATGACCTTGTCACGTTTCTACAGTTAACGACCCAGTGCCAGAGACCTACATCTAGGACATCAACACATCGCCACATCTCTCACTCCTCACTCTGTGGCCAACCTACAAGCGAAGGAAAGAACGCCCGTAGCATTAGCTATCCTCCCCCCTGCCCGGATGACCACGCCGCCTTACAAATAATAGTAGAACGGTGGACCACGCCTATAGATCCCATGCTCTCCTCAGACCAAAGTCAGAGCTCAAGCTCCACTAAAGAGACAGACAGAGGCACAACCCATGACTCCCCTGCCAGTGGCCGCTGCGGGCGGTCTGGTGCGCGCGCATATAACCGGTAGTTCGTCACGGACTATCACTCGACCGGTCACTAACTTCATTTCGTTTTTCTACGATTATGCACTCACGGCTCTACAGCCCTGTGGATACTACGAGAGCAGCACCTGGTGCCTACGGTATCGCAGCGGGACTTTGCTGCTTGGTTCAAAGATTTACAGCAGGGGGCTTGTTTTTTTCTCTTTTTTTCTTTGGTTAACGCATGACTTGCATGCAGGGAGGAATTACAAGTTGTAGTTTTATTTTACTCACATCCGGTCCTTGACGTACGTGACATGTAGAGGACTGGAGCTACGCAGTGGGCCAAGACGAGCAGGCTGGTTGATCGGAGATTTGGAGGCTAAATCTAGTTCTCTTTTTTCCAGCGCGCAATAGCTTGATGTAGATTGCATAACTTGCCCCGGTCGGCCTCGCGCGGGATACAGATTACACGCATGACTCAACAACACATTCATCCCAGCAGCCAGAACCCAGCATACAGCTACGCCCCTCCCCCCCTACGCCCTCAAGCTCAGCACGCTCCCTCAGAGCTCATCACTTGTCCTTGCGCTACCCATCTAGGCTGAAGTAGCTACGTGCTCCATTTGCGGCAGCGGCGGCGGCGGAGGTGTTGCCGTGCTGGGCCAGCTTGGATGATAGATAGATACGGTGGCGGAGACATACCAGCCCTGACTCTGCCCCCGCCCCCACCCTCCACGCAGCTTGAGGCGGGTGAAATCTAGCCCGTGTAGCGGGTCAGCGGGGAATCGCCGGCTGCCTGCTCGAAGCGGGCAGCGTGTGTGAGGGATGAGACGCGACGGGTGGATGCATAGCCTGGAGCCGCGAACGTATGTAGCTTAGAGAGAGTAGGGGGGAGGGGGGGAAGGTAAAGTGGGGGGGTGTTCCGTTGGCGTGGCTGTAGGCTTGATTGGCAGGTTAGAATTACTTGACCCGTTCTGTGTCTGCGGGGGGGTGGGATACGCTGAGAGAGAAGGAGGTGGTGGTGTAGCGGTGGTGCAGCGGGTAGAGGGCCAGACAGCCGCGTCTGGGTACGGCGCGGGGGTGGGCGCGACTACTGTGGCGGGGGGGTGCGCTGGTGCGCTGTGGTATTGCTTGCATGCGCCAGGCGCGGGGGGAAGAGAGCGGGGCCCGGGGGGGCGTGGGCTGTGGAGCGGAGAGCAGGCTGTGGGTGGTGATGCACGGCTACGGCGTGGGGTGGATGTGGATGGAGGATGCAGCGCACCGACGCAGGCATCGCACCGTGTATGTAACCCCGCGCCAAGACTGCGGGGTAGTGTACCTGCGCCACTAGCGCGGGTCACCCGACTCTAATCCCTGCATGCACACACGACAAGACGAGACTTGGATGCAGAGCCGCAACGCGTGTGGTGGCAGCTTGGATTACCTGGGCTGGCGTTGGAAGTAATCATGATCGGGCACATGTACCGTATGAAATCAGGAGAGATTCATTATAACATATCCCCCCCCCCCCACACCCTTGTTCCGATTCAAGAGACTAGCTGGAGAGCTGATATTGTCGTGGCCGGGGAACCCTGGAATATGATGTCGGAGAAATAAACATATTCTTGGATGAGTATAGCTTGTTTTCGAGTGATTTTTGCATTTTTACTTGTATCTACCGTACCCCGCAATTAAGTAGCACCTCCCGTTAACTGCCCACCAAAATAATTGTATACAACCCCAACACCCCACCACCGACCGACATACACACACACCCAAGCAAGTACCGATCAACATGTATAAGCCACCAAGCCCGCAGCGGCGATACGCATTCCCATATGAACACAGCTAGCTAGCACTGGCGGGGGGGGGGGGGCTTTGATACATACAATACATGACTCCATTTTGCGCCAGAGGTGGAGACGGAAATATTCGATCGGGAAGGTGGGAGTGTTTTCGAGGCGAAAAGACGGCGGAATTAATCAACAGGAGCTATCTATCGATACATACACCTCTACTCCAATACTCCAGGCCGGACGAACGATAACACCCCCCCCCCCCCCGCTTCCCCAGCGACTGTGCACGCCTCTGCAGCTCTACCACACCTACCGCAGCGCTCTCAGCCCCTTTTTGGGCCGCTGGGGCTCTGCCAGCTAAACTCACTGGAGCTTCACTAGCGGGTGTGCACGGCACTGGGGCTCTACCACACCCGCTGTAGCTTCCCAGCCCCCTCTGCATGTCACTAGGACTGTACTATACCCACTGCGGCTCAGCAACACCCACTGGAGCTCTACCACACCCGCCGGAGTGTCCGCAGCTAATCTGTACCCGCCAGTTGTTACCTTTATCACAGGTGACAAATAATATACACTATGAACCAACGTCTCTATAAACATCGTACCATTGATACGTCATCAATATCCAATAGCCCACCGTAACGCCCAAAGGAAAAGTTACCAACAGCTCACCCCCCCGCAAAGGTATAACTCGAATTGAAAAATCATGGGACAACGCCTAAAAAGCACCAAAATGTCGACCTTTTCCAGCTCGGCCCTAGTTCCGCCGCTAGCTGTGGATAGACCTTGAAGCTGGTTGTGTTGGCTCTAGAGTGTCTATATTTCCTATCTTCGGAATTTGAGTCAAGAAGATTGACTGGTGTGTGCTGGGATCTTAGCAAAACCCCCTCTTCTTCAACCCCTACAGGAGATTACTCACCAATGATTTATTTTTGAAAATAAGTGCCGATACAGCATGTCCTAGAAACCCCCCAGCTATTGACACCTCACCATGTACCAAGAATCCCCGTTGAAACATACCGAAACCCTTCTGTGCCTTCCTTCCCGCCCCCGCACTTCTGAACAAGACCCACGCCAGCAGCCCCGATCGCCCCAAAAGGAGATCTACCAACAGAACCCACAACACCCAAACGAAACGCCACTACCACGGCCCGCCCGGACCGTGCCCGACCTCCGCTCACCACCGACCCCGCCTCTGCCTCTGCGCTCGCCCCGCAGCACCGTCCCGGGCGCCCACGTTGTAAGACTAATGCCGCGCGCGCGGGGGAGGGTTCCGCGGCCGGGAGATGCCTCCAGCGCCAGCAGGTGATGGCGATTCCAGTGTGTGGTAGCGAGATGAAGGTGAGGCCAGGAACGACGCCGCCAAAACACAGGCAACAGCGATGATGGCAAGCGCGCGGTCAAGCGCTGGGTACGCCTAGCCCCGGCGTGTAGATGTGTATCTGGGCCTGTGAGCACCTCCTCTACATGTGGTTGTAGTCCTTAGTATAGGCATCGCCATGTCTGCCGCACAGCACCTGCGGGGCTGGGTGTGCGTTTTGGGTTTGGGGGGGGGGGTGCTGCGGATATATACCGCCGCCAGAAGATATGGATAGCGGTGTACCATGGGGGTTGGCTCGGGTTGTGGTGGTGCTGGTGGGGTGGGGGAGAGACGGGTATGGTGGGTTGGTGGTTCCGAGTTCCGAGCTGCCGGAACTGCACCTCCAGCTACCGCACTGCCGCAGATAGACACCAGCGTGCAGTGCGGGGGCGGAGTAGAAGAGGCCAGCCGGAGGCTCGGGTGGTCTTTATAATGGCCAGCAGGGTCGGGGTAGAGAGGCAGAGGCGAGATCGATGACAGAGAGGAGGTTAATCCGGTGTTCATGTTTAATGTTTGGTGGTGCACCAGCATTTGGCTTTTTCTTTGATGTTGTTGTCTTTTATATGTATGTATATATCTCGAGATGGGTTTCGCCGGGTAGGGGGCTTTGACTACTAGCTTTGGGGGATTGTTAGATGGAGGGGTGGTGTAGTGGTGATATTAGCTGCAGCGGCGATGGGGGATGATGGGGATGCCGGATACTAGCCCCCACACCCGACCAGCAGTGCAGGCACACACCAGCCAGCGACTACAATTCAGCATACAGCACGCAGCTCAGCTACACTCCCTAGCGTGCGAGCTGACTCGTGGTTTGGTTTTTACCACCCTACTCCTTATTCCTTCACTGCCGCCGATATATATGTATGCACGAACCAATCCACCCCCGGCCGATTCCCGCATCGCTGTGAAAGGGCGGCTACAGTGCAACAACTATGCGCTCCACGTAGCTGCAGCGGTGGAGGTGGTCGGCGCAGTCGAAGTAGACCAGCTTGTATGCAGATACGGCGGGGACATATATACCAGCCCCCCCCCCCTCCCCGAGCAGCTGAGACGGGTGCAATCTAAACAGTATAGAAGCCGACGGCAGGTACAAAGCCGACGGCAAACTGCAGACTACAATAAGCGGGCGGCGTGGGTGCGAAGAAGGAGGCTGGATGCACGCACGGCGGGAGCCGCGAACATATGGAGTGCGGAGAGAGAGAGCGAGTGGGGAGGGGGAAGGTAGAGTGGGGGTTTTCGTGGGTGCGGCTCTGGTCGTGTCAGTTGCTAGCTTTGACTCTCCTGTTTTGTGGCTGTGGGGGCAGGCGCGGTGGTGTCGGCGATGGTAGAGCACAGGGCTGCATGGGTAGAGATCGCTGTACATAGGCTGGCGGAGCAGCAGGGCGGGGAGCCGACCCAACCTGCTACGGCGACTGGTGGTTAGTGCTTAGCTCGGAGTGGAGGGGTGGGAATACTCTGCGCTGCCTCCCCTCCAGCGCACACTCAACACCACCCTCCGCGCGCCCGCTGCAGTCCGCTACTTGCCCCCCCCCCTCCCGCCATGACCGATCGCCTGGTGACAGAAAGATGGGCATTCACCTCCCCACCATCCATCCATGCACCCATCCATCCACCACGGAGCCCCACCACATCGCAAGCCCACCCACATGCACATGCTTCCCCGCCATCCATCGACCCACAGCAAACCCCGCGCCAAGACTGCGGGGTAGCGAGCGTCGAGTACCTGCGTCACTAGCGCGGGCCATCACTAATCCCTGCATGTGTCTCTGCATTGCAGGAACACAGGACTTGGGATGCGGCTCTGCTGAGCCCCAGTGCGCGTGGGAGCTTGGATTCCTGGTTCTCGGCTTTTTGTGCGTTTGAACTGGGGTGCGTGGAGGCGCATATGCGTCTTTTTGGTCTGCACAGGGTGCTGACCTTGTTATACTATCGCGATCGGGTAGTTACCCCATACAGCGGCTGGTTGTTTTTTGGGGGCAGGCGGGTATGTTTCTTTGGTCTGCCATGCATCTAGGATATACTATTCCCCACCAGCTAGCGGTGAGTATCTTCATTCTTGCTACCCACGCAACCTCAAACACCTTTTACACAGTACTGAAATCAGAACAGATAACGCATCACCGCGTTGTGCCAATCCGATGGCTAGGGAGGGATAACCCTACTTGAATATATCGATACTGTTCGATACATAAACCACACTTTAGGAAGAATACGTCGATTTAGAATGATTTTTGCGCTCATTATCCACCCACCACTACCCACCAAAACAACTCCATAACCCCCCTCCACTTGCGCCACCTGAGGACGGCCCACACGCCGACCATCATAAAGAGCACCAGCGCCGCCGCCGCCGCGTACTCCGCCGTCCCTCGAGACACGGACACGGAGCGCCTCTGCCTTCTCGTCATCATCCGCCGGTCCGAACCGGTGCGTGGGTGCGGATTCAGCACCCTCTATCCACTCACACCCATCACCTGCGGCTACATTCACCTGAGCCGCGTAGTAAAGGCGTAGTTCACGTCAGCGGTGTTGGGATATGGTGCGTGTGTGCTCTGTAGACAGTTTCGTATATTCCCCTGGGCGGGGACTGTTGGAATTATGGTCTGAGCCTACTAATACTCATGTGGGTGTCAATATACAGTCATATATAGACTGTTCTAGGCACAGTTTTCGGTATAAATCAGGGCTCTATATGGCCCCTTTATAATGATATAAGTCAACTCAATCAAGAACGCCAATAGCCTTCCGCATTTATCATTATTTGTTTGTTATTTATTTTCAGGATGGGTGGGAGGAGGCGAGTGATGGGTTGTGATTTAAACTCGGTTTCGATGCATAACAGAAGGTGGGTCGTTGATCTTGTTCTTCATTTCCTCCTGGGCGCGACTGGACACTGGGAGAGTCTTTTGTAGTGAGACAAGGGGTTGGGGGGGCGGTTGAGTACATGTACTAATGAAGAATTTGCTCATGTCTCACTCCGAAAATCGGCATAACGAACGCTTTGCGGTGTGGCTGTATATGTAGCCCCCCCACAGCCTCTAGATATCAGCCGGTAGTGTTTTGTGTTTGCTCTACGCACATCTGCTGCCTACATGTACGTACTTTATTACTAGATCGACAGAATTAAAGCCCGACGCGACACATTCACAGACAACTCCCACTACCCACCCGCCCAGTAATATAAGCGCTTATCAGCAAACCAAGAGCACAAAGCTGCAGCGGCGATGAAGATCTTTGTGAGCACAGCTGGCTAGGGCGGGGTGACTAACGATGGGCACGAGAGATAAAACGACACCATTTTGCACCAACTCTCGTCTTGGCTCGTCCCATCATGCTCTTGGAGGTCCCGAGACCTGGTGTACACAGAAATCTCGATACAAAGCTGGTGACGAATATAAGCCAAACCCAGGCTGGGTTTTGAGGTAGGAATGTGTGCCTAAATCCGTCAATCTTCACTCCCGGAAGAAGGTGTAGATGGAATTTTGGGGGCGGAATGCATACCCTACTTTCTTCAAAGTTCTGTGCATAAGGTAATCTCGGTATGGGCAAACCTAAGGACTAGAAAGCACCATCGCTTTGGCTTTGGCTTTGGATCATTGAAGTATCACTCCATGGTCTCGGGCCTTATCTCGAGATTTCGAATGAAGAAGGCTCTTCGAGACATCTCGTCTTGTCCCAGGCCAGCCCGTCTCGTCAAGTCTCGGGTCTGTGAGTCTCGCGCGGATCATTAGTGCGGTCGGGCGGCTCTGATATATACACGACGCCTCTATTTACCTCTGTGGCAGAAACAAAATCGGCGTGGGTAGGGATGTTCTCGAGGGTAGGGGGAACAAGACAACAGGTAAACACCATGTGAGTAGTAACCTCACCGCCGGACCAGCCACCCCCCCCCCCCCCCCCACGACCCCTGACCCCCAGCATACATCTAGCTCCTTCTCCTCCATCCCTCTCCCTCCCACGACCAGAATATCAAACCACAGCTCCCCTTATAATACTAACTCTCCAATACAACCCCCCCACGGTCCTCCTAATCTCCACTCCTCTAGTACCCCGCGGACGATATCTCCCTACCTATGCTCTGCCCCCTCCCATACTGTCTTAACTGCCAGACCCCCCCCCCCCCCCCCCCCCCCACGGCAGAACACCCATTCCCTTCGAGATGCACGAAGCTGGGAGCAGCCCTACAAGACAATGCCAGAGGAACACAGGACGTCTATCCTGCGCCGGCTTCCTGGCGGTCGGGGGTCCTAGTGGAGGTGGCACGGGGAATACAGAGTGCGGGGTGGGAATTAGTGGGTTAAAAAAAATAGTGTGCAGAGGGGGGGGGGGTGGTATGGATGTTGTCGACGGAAGAAAAATCAGAATTAACAGGATTGTGGGTTAGTTAACTCTATAGATCGATACACCATGTGCAGCGACCTAACACGATCCTGCCGATGCCCGCCCCAGCAGCTCGGGACGCCGCGGTTAACACATCTTCACCTGGCAGCAACCCCGGCTCCAAGACGTATACCCGCCCTTCCCCGCCATTCCAGCACACCACCCCCGGAATATATCAACCCCCACCCTCTACCATCCCCTCCCTGACCAGAATATCAAAACACAGCCCCCACATCTCGCCCACAACACCGCCCAGCGCGCAAGCCCCCCCTCCCCCTCACAATGCCAAATGGATGCCCCACGACGCGAAGCTCGTAGCCATGTACGACAGTGGCAGCAGGACACAGGACGTCCGTACCACGCCGGCTACGTGGCGGTTATACTCGTAGTCGAGCGATGCGGGGATACCGGGTGCGGGTGTGTGGTGGTGGAGTGGGTGACACAGCGGAGGTTGGGGGGGCGGGGTATATGGGAGTGATCAGTTTCAGGTCGTAGCTAACGGGTTGGTAGACGTTGCCCGGTTACGCGGCCCGCGGGGCGTGTAGCTGGTGCTGTGCGGGTGAGGTGGCTGCTGCGTCTTCTCCCGGCTGCATGTGGGTGTGTAGTAGAGATGGGTCGAGGGTCGATCGCTGCGCTTCGCTTCTTTACATTTACTCGCCGCGGCCATGGTGGTCATGGCTGTAGTGGGTGATGGAGTTGTGGTGGTGGCAGAGTAGGTAGGGCTGCGGGTGGAGAGTTCCACACGTAGATGACAAGTGGATAGTAATAGTGTATTTAGCCGTAGATGGGCCGCCACTCCCCTTAATACTCGATGGTTGTCGGGGTGCTTTGGTGGGGGTGATGGTGGAGCGCCAAGTGTTCCCTGTAGCCGCTTGTGATTGGGTCTTGGCGGCACGTGAGCTGGCTGGGTGCTCGCTGTCGGCGCGGCCACAAACCGTCACCTACACTCCGTTTGCTATTTTCCTGATCGCCTACTACCTCGTATACTACCCGCCGATATAAAGCTTCTACTCTATATTCAGATAATCAACCAAGTCTGTACGGGAACATCACACCGCTGCTACTTGTTGTGCTGCGCTGCTGCGTTTTAATTTCCCTAGAGAGATTTCACAGTTCTGAGTTTGGATTAACAGAACTTGACCTTTATCAGGAATAATTCCAGTATTTCTACACCACCTCGGACTTCATTATCCAACCCACCCCCAACCCAAAGCCCGGCCGCTAAACCTCTGCAGCTTCTAGTGTTAAAACAGCGTCTCTCTGGTTTTCAAAAATAGACCCTTGTATAGACGGGCAGTACTACATGTGGGCGGGGGTATATTTCAATCCGGCCTAGACAAAATTTCACAATTGTATGTCCCTTCAAGTCCCATCTCTCTAAGCACAACCAGCAATAACGTAGAACAGAGACCGTAAACCAGCGCAGACTCTCTATAAATCCACGGCCCCCGAATAAACCATCTTGTGTTGTGGTTGAGGAGATAGATTTGGCGTTGATCTGCTTGTACCGACCCCGTTGTCGAAGGTGAAGCCTTTCGAGAGCGGGGCCAAAGGTCTCCCGCTCACAAAAACTGGTGGGGTTGAATATCATGAAAGAGAGTGACTCGGAGGGGCGGGGGGCAGGGAGCCGAAGGTCCCCCGCCCGCAAAACTATGGCTGGCCCTCAACTCGCCATCGCGAGCTGGCCCCTGCTATGTACCGGGTGTTCACCATAAATGCCGAGAACCCCCCCTGTTTGAAATATAAGCCACCAGTGGCGGGTAGGAGCCAACCAATGATAGTTATGCAATTTGTGTGAGGAAAAAAATAACGAGAACCCTTGCACCTTCCGCCGCCCACAAACACCAGTTCAGTTGAACCTTATGTGGCTGATTTCTAACACCAGCCAATCAGAGCCCGCATACAACCAGTCAACCTATCACGACGGGTTCTTCGTACTTACCCTCAACCCCCGGTACAGCTTGTGGTAAGATTATTGTAGAAACATGGGGGGAACCCTATTGGGATTGGGTTGACCAGCCATACAAACCCTGTTTTTAGACCCCTGTTTCTACAATAATCTTCCCTCTCGCTGTAGGCACTCTAGTACTTGTGGTATAGTCGTCTTGGGGGCAACGACGAAGCTGGTTGGGCGACGAACGGGGGTCTTTGTCGGTCAAGGCAGTGACGCTCAGGCGGTACGCAACCACTTGTTTGGCTGAAATCTGTGTTTTCGTCGTTGTCCCAGGTTCGTCGTTGCCCCAAAGTTGACTGTACCGGGCGTGCACGTTAAATACCGAGACACCCTGAATTTTGTATGGAGATTTCCCATAGCAACCAAAACTTAGCCAACGAAAATCGGTCTTGGCACCGAAATTTGTATGGGGGAAAAAAGTCACGAGACGTTTTATTTATATTCGCTTAAAAATACAAATTCCCCCCTAAAAATACAAAAAAATAACCAATAGGTAGCGCTTTATCAGATCTCTATCTGCGCATCGATTTAGGGTTATTGAAGAAGTTTTGACGAAGGGTGAAAAAAACAGGCGTGGGAAAGAGGATGCGTTGCGAAAGCTGAGGGGCAGAGTACCCAAATACCTACTTGGCTGCCAAGCGGCAAAAAATTACCCAACATGGGGTTCTCAGTACTTACCCTTAACGCCCGGTACACCACTTCACATGTCGCCTTCCTAAATAGGTCACACTAATGCACTGCACGAGCAAGCGCCTCAAACACTACAGTCGTCTTGGGGGCAACGACGAACTGGTTGAACGACGAACAGGGGTCTTTGTTGGTCAGGACAGTGGCGCTCAGGCTGGTATGCAACCACTTATTTGGCTGAAATCTGTGTTTTCGTCGTTGTCCTAGGTTCGTCGTTGCCCCAAAGTTGACTGTACTCGTTCTTCCATGACGTTTCCGAACATGACCAATATTGCATACACACAAAAAGGTGCATTTGGCCCCTTTTTGTATGGTATGCAATATTGGTCGTGTTCGGAAACGTCATGGAGGAACGAGTACTCTCTATTTCATGACGTTTCCGGACTGGACTGGGTCTGCATACCACCAAAATATGGTTGTTAATAACTTGTTATGCACGATTTACGCCCATATGCAGACCCAGTCCAGTCCGGAAACGTCATGAAATAGAGAGTAGAAAATGCAGTTGCTCGGGGCAAGGATTATTTGTATGGAGTGGCGACGATCCCTCATACAAACTATCCTTGTCTCCACCGCTTGCATTTTCTGGTTCTGTTGCTGAGCAGGGGTGGTCACAGACGTACATACCTCGCCACGAGCATGCCCACAGCCAGTGAGGATCGTTCCCGCCCTTAAGTTATGCTCATTAGGGTTCTGTGTGCCACAGCCCGAAGGGTTCTTCAATCGCTAGGGAGGATTTACTGGGCTGGAGATTCGATTCCAAGTCAACCCCTAATACCTTCGTCAATGCCCATTGGTATCCTCTCGAATTGTGCGGCGCCTAAAGTCAAGGGGGATACTACCTGGGCGAGAACGAAATATGTATCATGTAGTTGTATGTGTGGATTGAGAAGCAAGCATCAATTTCCTCCGCTAAGTAGACTGACATCCTTGGCACTCGGTGGTTGGTCGTGCTACATACATCTATGTACAAGGGTCTGGCATCAAGTGAATGAACGAAATTGGGTGTTGACAGGTGAGGATCCGTTCACTCACTAAATCCCAGAGCCTTGTATATACATGCAAGTAAGCGCTCTCGCGTCGGGACATGCAGTCCTCATTATGCAGCACCAGTGGCGATATCAATCGGCCATAGTTACCCACAATAGCCAGCTGAGACAGAACTGCGCGCGAGTATGCGCACATTTGCACTTAATGGGCTGAAGTGCATCACGCCCAAAGAGGTTGCTGAGTGGGTGCATCTGTGCTGTCCCTCTTCAGCTGCCCGATCATGTCAACCTCTTAGCCTCTTCTGTTTACACCAACAGCACAAACCTCTGAACAACATACCCTACCACAGATCTAAACAGCAACAAACCGCTCTTCTTGAAACGCTCTGAAAGAAAGGTTAACTCAAAAATATCCCGACCGATGGGTTGTCCATGCTCTAAGCCTAGCCCAGCTCATGCGGGGCAGGGGAACGCCGCCGAAAATACTCGGGTAGCCAAAACGAAGACGAGCTCGCGCTTGCGACGGAATACAGAACGCATCGCGGCGAGGTATGTCAATGGGGTGTAGTTTGCTGATAACTAGCAACTCTAACGCGCTATACTTTACTACTATAGCAATCCTAATGTCATTCCCGATCAGCCTTCGAGGAATCAATCCACTCCCACACAAAGCTCCAACGCATCTTCGGACACCACTATATCTCCGGTCGCCCACTACGGCTCAAATAATACTGTCCACCCGACAGATACCGCGGCCGGCCACACGGTCTCCGGAGGACGGCCACCTGGTACTCAGACTGAGAAGTAGGTAGACTGTTATCTATGGCGCCTGGCCAGACTAACACGCGAACTTCCATAGAGTTTCTCCTCCGTCGAGTGTCGCTCCAGACCAACCTCGGAGGAATGCATCTACTTCCATCGGATCCTCCATGGCGACCTCGGGTGCCTTTGCGGCTCCTACCGGCGCTATCCAGCTCGCGTTACGTACCGCATGTATCTCAGCTGCAGTAGGCGGTTCCATAATCCCCCAATCACAACTTTCCGGGGCTCAAATCGAGAAGTATATATCCTACATATAAGTACCGGCAATGGTCCTTGGCTGACAAACTGATAAGGAAGGCATCAGCTCTATGGGAAGAGGCATTCAAAAAGATGCGGGAGCCGGGTGATGGCCGCCCAGAGGTTGAGACATTTCCTAAAGGCTCACTGGTTGACAATATCATCAAGGATTTGAAAGAGAGAAAGGAGAAATGCGACAATAAAAGATGGTTTTTTATAAAAGATGGCAGCAAGGTCTTTATCGTTGACACTCTTCTTGTACAACTAACCAAGTATGCGGCGATTGGTGACATCGCCCTTCAACACAACCCGGATATCGTCGCACTAGTGTGGGCGGGCTTTCGAGGACTTCTTCAGGTAGAGGAATTGGGCTCCGGAGGTTCTTGAGAGCGTTCTGTTGACAATTCTAGGTTGGAACTGCATACATCGATCTGATGCGCTCTGTTTCTGAAGGTTTGGAATACCTGGTGAAGCTTCTCTGCTGCTGCGATATATACGAGAAGCTTTACTGCTACAACACCACCGAATTCGGCATCTCAAAAGATCTCAATGAATGTTTTGTGGGTCTATATGTGTCTATCTTGAAATATCTCCGCAAAACGAGCAGCTATCTCGGTCACAGTACAGGGGGTAGGCTATAGTCCATCCTTTCGCATTGTTCATTAGAAACCCAAAATTTAACAATATCATTAGGTCGTATCATAAAGAGCTTTTCCGAGGAAATGGGGAGGTTTGTGAACGACATCAAATCTAATGAAACAGAACTCAACAAAAGGGTCGATGTAGCGGACAAAGAAGGTTTGAGGCCCTGTTAATTATTGACGTGATCGCAAAGTGCTAATTACCATTTAGCCTCTGCTTCAAACCGTTTTGGTAAGTTCTCGGTATCTCCCGCGTCCGTTCTGTAGGGTATCCCGCGTTCGCTCTGATGGTACTAACAGCTTCTAAGACCAGGACAAGAGTATGAAGAAGTTGCGAGGTCTGTTGGCAGATATACAGGAGCCAATCAAGGAGACATTACGCGTCGTAGAAGTCATATATAATAAAGTTGAGAGTATGTGAATGAACACTCCCTTCCATGAGAGACATAGACTAAGTTGCTCAGATGATAGGCAGCTTCAGATCTTGACCTGGCTATCGGAGGTCGAGTACGAGAGCCACCACCTGCTTTCGCGACAGCGCCGCCTAGATGGCACAGGCTCCTGGCTGTTGAAGAATAAACAGTATGTGGAGTGGATAGAGTTAGAAGTGAACTCAATTCTTTGGCTACGCGCAGATGGTAGGAAGATTTCTCCCACCTCTAATACAATAATTATAAGATTCTGACACTCAAACTCAGCCGGCTTTGGTAAAACAATTCTAGCGTAGGATCAGCCGCCCTGATATCCATCAGATTGTCATACTAATCCTGTGTAGCTCCTCTATCGTCGACAACTTTGCAGACCTATCAACCAGTGATGACCACATCGTGGCATATTTCTACTGCAATTATAAGGAACCTACCAGGAGGAGCACTGAATCTATTCTCCGGGCCCTCGTCAAGCAGTTCGGTGTCAAGGCAGTACGGGAAAATAAAGTCCCCACACTTGTCCATGATATTTACAACGATAGGGAGAAAAATGGATTCTCAAGGGGCCATCTGAGTTCGGAAGAGTGTACAGAACTAATAATCAATCTCTCCGAAAAGTACCGATCGACAACGATCATTGTGGACGCACTTGACGAATGCGATGCCGACACACGCAGCAGTTTATTTTGTGCGTTGCACAACATTGCGAAGAGGGCTACATGGGTCAAAATTGTGGTGACCAGTAGATTTGACATTGATATCGACCGGTTTTTTTCTCAGGGTCCAAATTATTATATCGACGCAAATGATAATTCCCCCGATATCAATCTTTATATCGACGTGGAACTCGAGCGACGCTGCGATGCGAGCAGATTTCCCTGTGAATATGCGCTATTACTTGATGGAAAGATTGAACTGGAACTTAGAAACAGAATAAGGTCGACTCTCCAGTCTAAATCGAATGGGATGTAAGTAATCAAACGTTCCTCATTTCTGGAGTTTTACTAAAGGACCGCACGTTAGGTTCATGTGGGTTAACCTGCAGATTGAGTCATTGTGCGCTGCAGAGACCCCAGGTGATGTGCAAGAGGCACTCGATCGGATGCCAAGAACATTAAACGAAACCTACCTACAGATAATGGAGAGGATTAGGGCGCAGGACCCGAATGCCTACCGGGTAGCAAAGAAAATCCTAAAGTGGCTACTATATGCGCAAGAGGCTTGTACGACTGCAAGCGTGATCCAGACTCTTGCAGTAGAAGCTGCGAAGCAGACTTTGAACACGAATGGACTTAGTTGGACGATACCAAAGATTCTAGGAACCTGTAAGAACCTTGTAATACACGACACAACTCTCGATATCTTTCGGTTCGCCCATTTCTCCGTTCAGGAGTTCCTACTTTCCCAGGTAGACTACCAAGCAAAGAGCTGCAATACATATGTGGCCGAGGTTTGCCTTACAACGCTACTATACCACCATGCACCGGCGGGCGATTCCCCGCTCCGAGACCTATATACCTACGCCGCGAATCACTGGGCCGCACATGTTCGTTTGTCAGAGGCCACGTCCGGGAATGTAGAGGATCTTAGCGTGCAGTTTTTGAAACCTTGCACGCCCTACAAGAAATGGGGGAACGCAATTATACAAGTGCTCCATCATCATGGTTTAAGAGCCAAAGAGGGTGGCATAGTTACCCCACTTTGGGTAGCCTGCTATTACCAGCTACACCACCTGACTGAAAATTTATTGCGCGTCTCAAATCAGGACTTGAACTCCTGCAATACCAATGGTCGGACCCCACTATCCTGGGCGGCGGGGGCTGGCTATGAGAAGGTTGTACAGCGGCTGCTGGAGAAGGAAGGGGTGGATGTGAATTCCAAGGATAGTGAATATGGAGAGAGTCCATTATGCTGGGCGACGGAGAACGACCATGAGAAGGTGGTAAAGCTGCTGCTGGAGAAGGAGGGAGTAGAAGTGAATTCCACGGATAAGGACGCTCGGACCCCATTATCCCTGGCGGTGGGGAACGGCAATGAGAACGTGGTAAAGCTGCTGCTGGAGAAGGAGGGAGTAGATGTGGATTCGAAGGATAAGAACGCTCGGACCCCATTATCCCTGGCGGCGGGGAACGGCAATGAGAACGTGGTAAAGCTGCTGCTGGAGAAGGAGGGAGTAGATGTGGATTCGAAGGATAAGGACGCTTGGACCCCATTATCCCGGGCGGCGATGAACGGCCATGAGAACGTGGTAAAGCTGCTGCTGGCGACGGAGGGAGTGGATGTGAATTCCAAGGATAGTGAATATGAAGAGAGTCCATTATGCTGGGCGGCGGAGAACGGCCATGAGAAGGTGGTAAAGCTGCTGCTGGAGAAGGAGGGAGTAGATGTGGATTCCAAGGATAAGGACGCTCGGACCCCATTTTCCTGGGCGGCGGGGAACGGCCATGAGAACGTGGTACAGCTGCTGCTGGAGAAGGAGGGAGTAGATGTGGATTCCAAGGATAAGGACGCTCGGACCCCATTTTCCTGGGCGGCAAGGAACGGCCATGAGAACGTGGTACAGCTGCTGCTGGAGAAGGAGGGAGTAGATGTGGATTCCAAGGATAAGGACGCTCGGACCCCATTTTCCTGGGCGGCAAGGAACGGCCATGAGAACGTGGTAAAGCTGCTGCTGGAGAAGGAGGGAGTAGATGTGGATTCCAAGGATAAGGACGCTCGGACCCCATTTTCCTGGGCGGCGATGGAAGGCCATGAGAAGGTGGTAAAGCTGCTGCTGGAGAAGGAGGGAGTAGATGTGGATTCCAAGGATAAGGACGCTCGGACCCCATTTTCCTGGGCGGCGGGGAACGGCCATGAGAAGGTGGTAAAGCTGCTGCTGGAGAAGGAGGGAGTAGATGTGGATTCCAAGGATAAGGACGCTCGGACCCCATTTTCCTGGGCGGCAAGGAACGGCCATGAGAACGTGGTACAGCTGCTGCTGGAGAAGGAGGGAGTAGATGTGGATTCCAAGGATAAGGACGCTCGGACCCCATTTTCCTGGGCGGCAAGGAACGGCCATGAGAACGTGGTACAGCTGCTGCTGGAGAAGGAGGGAGTAGATGTGGATTCCAAGGATAAGGACGCTCGGACCCCATTTTCCTGGGCGGCAAGGAACGGCCATGAGAACGTGGTAAAGCTGCTGCTGGAGAAGGAGGGAGTAGATGTGGATTCCAAGGATAAGGACGCTCGGACCCCATTTTCCTGGGCGGCAAGGAACGGCCATGAGAACGTGGTAAAGCTGCTGCTGGAGAAGGAGGGAGTAGATGTGGATTCCAAGGATAAGGACGCTCGGACCCCATTTTCCTGGGCGGCGATGGAAGGCCATGAGAAGGTGGTAAAGCTGCTGCTGGAGAAGGAGGGAGTAGATGTGGATTCCAAGGATAAGGACGCTCGGACCCCATTTTCCTGGGCGGCGGGGAACGGCCGTGAGAACGTGGTACAGCTGCTGCTGGAGAAGGAGGGAGTAGATTCCAAGGATAAGGACGCTCGGACCCCATTTTCCTGGGCGGTAAGGAACGGCCATGAGAACGTGGTAAAGCTGCTGCTGGAGAAGGGGGTAGTGGATTTGGATTTTACGGGTGAGGACGGTTGGATAGCATTACCCTGGGCGGCGCAGTTCGGCCATGAAGAGGTGATTAAGCTGCTGCTGGACAAGGAGGGCGTGGATGTGAATTTGAAGACTGATGCTGGTCGGACCCCGCTCTCCTTGGCGGCGGGGAACGGCTATGAGAAGGTGGTAAAGCTGCTGCTGGAGAAGGAGGGAGTGGATGTGAATTCTAAGGATAGTAAATATGGAGAGAGTCCATTATGCTGGGCGGCGGAGAACGGCTATGAGATGGTGGTAAAGCTGCTCCTGGAGAACGAGGAAGTGGATTTTAATTTCAGGGATAATAGTGGTCGGACTCCATTAACCTGGGCGGCGTTGAGAGGCCATGAGAAGGTGGTACAGCAGCTGCTGAAGAGGGAGGGATTGGATGTGAATTCCAAGGATAGTGGCTTTGGACAGACTCCATTATTTTGGGCGGCGAAGAACGGCAATAAGAAGGTGGTACAGCTACTGCTGGAGAAGGAGGAGGTAGATGTCGATTCCACGGACGCCGAAGGTCGTACACTGCTAGACATAGCGCGTTACCGTGGTTATGAGGCGGTAGTGAGACTGATAGAGACAAGGCGGGCGGAGCTGGCCAGTGTATCGGGCCCCGTCTCATTGTCTCCGGTCGAACCTCTAGCCGCTACTTAGGTGTGTACCGACGAACCGTACCCCCCGGGTCACCTCTTCATCAATACTAACTGGTGACCATGCAGATTGATTTCTCGTCACCTACGTTCTCACCATTTCCTAGTAGAATCTATGGGTACGGCTCTCCCACCAGCACGATCGAAAGTGGCGGACCAGGTATCAGAAAGTATGATGGTGTTGAAATCGGTGGCTTGGTTGCAGAAGAAGATGATGCTGCCTTCATTTCCTTCCTCTTGTTGTTCAAATGTCGTTGTTTCTTGCGGTTGTGTTTTTGGGCTATATTTCATGGCGATTAATTTATGTTATCTTTTCTTTCTTTTCCTTGATGTAGTCTTCTCTAGCTAGCTCGTTTGTTTCTTTAGGTGTATGGGTTGATTTCTTTCGTTTCTCCTATATTTCGTCTGGTGATTCAATCTACCTCTTTATGTTACCGCAGGACCTCATTTTTCTTTCAGAACTGGCTGGGTGGTTAGCAATCCGACAGCACACCCGGAGGAAGTCGCTAGATCGTAGAAGTAGGCATACCCAATTGACCAATCACTCATATCACCACAGTCTACCTCCATCGCGGAAATCATGGCACGAGTAAGGCGATTAACCCTCCGATCTACCTTGCTCATAAAGTAGTTCCCCGCACCGCACCCTCCGGCCTCGTCCATGAGCTTGTCTGGCTGCAAAGAACCAGTTTGTTCCAAGAGCGAAAGAATACGCACCCCCCAGTGCCCTTCCGCGCCGGTTGAGTTAGCATCAGCTGGGCTATGAGTCTCCAGTGAGCTGCAGCGCATATCAGTACAGTTCCCTGCCAGCAACCAACGACCCTATTGTCCTCGGCGGTATTACCCATGCTGATCGGTACAAGCGTGCGAAAGCAGGAAGTATATGCCAATATCATGTAGTGATCGGAACGAGGCATCGTTCATACAGAGTCTTCTCCTAGTATCATGTTGCACACGCGGTGACCAGCCATCACGGATCACCGCCACAGCAAGTACACAGGCGCAGAGCACCGCCGCCGCCGCCGCACACACCGCAGCCGCAGCCGGTGTAGCACCATGTGCCATCTATACCCGCACAGACAATGCCATATCCCCACCACCGGACGGGCGGGGAATTGGAGTAGTGCACCGGCGGCTGCAAATATACCACTAACAGCAGAAAACGGACTCCTAGCGTTTGCTGCCGTGTGGCGCTGCATTGGCCGCCCAGATGCGGAGAGACGGCGGTGGGGGGTTCGTACTATGGGGATATGCATACAGCCCACGCGGGGCTGGGAGCCGGCGCTTCCGGGCGGGTGTTTGTACGCGCTGGGGCGTGGTGGTGGTGGTGGTAGAGTGCTCAGATATTTATGGTAATGGCTGTCGGGCGGCGGTGGTGGGTGCGTGAAGGGCGTGGGGCGGGGCGGGTAGGTATTGTCATCCCCGTCTCGCTGGATATAGATGCATACTCGTAGCACACCTCGCGCTCTGCTACGTCGTTGGTGAGAGCAGCAGCGGGTGGAAGGGGGAGTGCTTGCGCCGCTATGAGCAGGTTTGGTTCCGGACAGCGGGGGTTCGTAGTGTGCATGCGTGTGCTGTGCTCCGGCGCGGAGGCGGTGGGGGATAGGCTGCGGGTTGTGTTTTCGCGGGAGGGGGGAGGGCGGTGTGGGGCGTCGGGTGGGGTGGGAAGGGGCTTGCGGTGTTTCGGAGGTTGGTCTTGCTCTGAGGGGGGGGGGGGGGCGGGTGTCGGGAGCCTTTGTACACTAGCGGAGGTGTTTGTGGTCATGGCGCTTTTGGGGGGTGGTCACGGGACGGGTTGTGAGAGATCGTTTACCCGGGGTGGGAGGGCACGCGGGGGTCGGCGGTACCTCGATGCCGTGCCGGTTTCATCTCGCAGGAGGTGGCTGCGGAGGAATGGTGTGTCAGGAGAGATGAATTGTCACTGGCATGTTTTGGAGATGATATTTACTGTTTTGCCAGGTAAAAGATAAGCAGGCGGGATGATGTGCATATATATGTATAGCTGCTGCTAGAGGAGTGATCTTGCAAGGGCAGAGGGAAAGCTACCTCTGGGTGGAGACGACCAGAGCTGTATACATGTGTAGCGATAGGCGTCGGCAACAAGCCATCCACCCCCGCGCGCAGCCCTCCCCACGCTCAACATCTCTCCTCGAGCCCGTCACCGTGCCGGGGAATCCACCACGTTTCCCCAGAGCCGGCTCTCTGCGGCGGTGCAGATCGGAGTCGGTGTTGGTGTGTTGGTGTTGGATTGTCTCACCAGCCCCACCACCCCACTACCCCACTACCCCACCACTAGCGTAGATCGTGCCAAGACAACTGTTGAGCCGCAATTCTCCGGGCACTGCCGCACGGTGCACAGGGCAGCTGCACCACCGCGGCCAGCAGCACGCACACACCCCTGCCGTTGTGACGCAAGGATAGTTAGTAAACAGGCACGGCAGGGGAGTCCTTCAAAAGCTTATTCCAACAGCAGAGCCTGCACGGATCTGCGTGTGGGTGCTGGGATCATCATCATGCAGGGGTGGAGTGGCTGGACCCTGGCTGTGCAACGCGGGGTGACGAGTGCGGGGTAACTGTGGTGGAGACAACACCAGAGACCAGCAACACACACGCCCTCCACGCAGACAGAACTGCCAGCCCACCGCAACCCCGTCGAGAGCTTACGACGACTTACGCGCCGCGCACATATGTACATCGGTGAATCGACCAAGACCTCACATCCGCCGCCGTCACGTGTGCGCGCTTGTGCTTTCCAGGGCGCTTGGGGCACAGCCGAGAAATGGAGGTGGGGATGGGAGGGGGGTTTTTTGCAGAGTGTGGGGTTTCGGGAAGTGGTGGGTAACACTACTTCATCTGAGAGATCGACACTTCTACACATCCGCGATCTGTGGCGTCCTCCCGGGATACCATCGCCCACCACCCTCGCGGGGGTATTCTACAGCCCGTAATGTTCTCGAGGTGCGCGCCATGGAGAGAAGAGTAACTTCCACTCCGTTCTGCGCAGGTGTCTGCTGGCGGGGCCCGGGTTGTCGCTGCTGGCGTCTCTGATTTGCCGACCGCGGCAGAGTGTGATAACGGGGTGGTGGTAGGTGGGTGGCATGATGGTGCTGGCGCCGCGCTGGCATCGCCGGGACTGTCTGCTATGTAGATCCCCAAGGAGCTCGTGATACTACTACCTACTTACGTTGCAGCTATTACCGCAGTACCGGCCTCCGACACAACCCCCAAACACACCACCCCGCCGGGATCCAAAGGCGACCGCGGGCAAGAGAAGTCAACCACACCTACCTCTTCCCACCCCCCCCCAAGTTGACTCCCCCTCTCGACGAAAACCCAATGTTTTGCGATACTTCAACCCCTAGCAGAATGCAAACCCCCCAGGCTCCTCCTCCGCCCCGGCTATGCTTTTCCAAACACCACCGCGCATTGTCCAAAACAAGCATGCTCCCATAGCTATAGTGGCTCTGCGGATCCCAGGGCGGCGTTGCAGGTGCCATTATTTATAGCAGCGGTACCGGGACGGGTGGTGGCGAGACGATGCCACCAGGGCGTGGGTTATGGTGGTGCTGGGCACGGGTTAGTAGATACAACGCAGCGAGGTCTCCCTTTTCCCTTTCCTCTTTCCGTTTAATCCATGGATTACATGCAAACCTAACCGTTCGGCTGTGGTAGGTAACATCGCACTCCCCCCTGCCCTGCCCTCCCCTGCCCTGCCCGGCTTTCGCCGCAACCGTGCAGCGAGGGCAAGAGATGTCTTTTTTTCGTTTCTTTTTTTTTGTTCTCGCTCCCCGCGCGGGATCGTGTAGGGCCGTGGTCTGGGATGCTATGGGGCGAGAGGTATATTGCGTGGTGCGTTGGGGGGGGTTGGCACTCGGGTGTGTACTTGTGAGTAGTGGGGAGTTGAAACATGCTGCTTTGGAGCTCGGGTGGTGGTGTTGGGTTTGTTGTGGTGGGGGTGTTGAGGTGGGGGGTTGTGTATATGTACATACGTATAGTATAGTATTGCGACCTGGGTAGTCACACAGAATGTTGAGCGGGTGTGTGATGTGCGGTGGAGGTGGTTACAGATGTGTTTTTACGTATATGTCATCCATATATACATGTACATACATTAGTATACAGTCCCTACCCAGATGTCTTCGTAATTCCGGAGACTCGGCGGCAACCTCAAAACCCCACGAATTTACTCACGAATGATATGAGATCAATGCCTGATAGAGTTGCTGCAGTAATTGCAGCGGGCGGGTGGCAAACTAAATATTATGATACATGTTTTAACTAATTCATTGAGTACCTATTGATTGTTGATCATTGAATGCCGAGCGTCGACGAGCGTTCGTTGCCATTGCGCGCCGTACCACCCGAATCACGAAGACATCTGGGTAGGGACTGTACGTATGTAGCTGCCCAGGACATGCAATTAGCAAAGTATCAGTTGTTGCCTTTTTCCGTTTTCCGGTGTTATTAATCAATCACGTGTTGCTTTTTCCCTGTCCTTTGACGTTTCTGGTCTACCTAGTGGCACAAATGAAAAGGACGAGGTACGTATGTATGGAGCTTCCAGGACCCGGTCATCAATACTGGCGGTTACTTGGGCGTATGCTTGTACACTATACAACGGGCGACGTCCCATATCCGTTCACGGCATGAGCTCTACACCAGCGTGGAGGCTGGTGGAAATTGTAGAATCACGGGATTGCTCTGTTTTTTCTTTACTCTTTTCTTTTCTTCGCTTTTTGTCAAGTTCTGTAATCACACACAGACCGTAGTCTCTTGGCAATCACGGGATTGCTCTTGGGGGTGTGGACATACACGTATCTGGATATATATGAAAAATGATCTATCTCGCCTGGTGGAATGGGGGGAGGGGCGGGGTGGGGGGGGGGTCGTATGGCCTTGTACTGCGCTAGGTGAATGCATACATATATCGGTATCCGCCCGGAAATGAAGGCTTACGATATTTGGAACGCCTCAAATCTCAACATACTTTGAATTTTTGACAAGTGCACAGAGAAATCACGGTGTTGGCGCGCGCCAGGAGAATCAAAAGTCGGCTAGGGCTGACTACTTTCTGAATCCTTAAAATTTCAGCTCAAGATAGCGAGACAGACTATGCTGGATAAACATATATTCCAGGAATCAACTCCAAGCCATGAGTTCATCAGCTATTATATTGCGCGGTATCAAAATTATCCGAACATTCATTGTTGCTACCATATTTTCCCACTTGACGCTCGCCTTTCTCCACAACCACAAGGAGAGAGTACGAGAGATTTAGTTCTTGCGATTCTTGTGCTCCTATTCTCTCAAGTTTCGATATGAGCTCGGTTATTCTACCCAATCTTTATGGTTGCGGCGCGAGTGTCTGGATAATTTTGATATCCCACAATACCATGTTGGAAAATATATTCCGGGAGGTAACTCCAAGACGTCATGAGCCCACTAGTCTATACGTTTAAGCTGGACTGGCCGTCTCCGGAGGAGGTGTCCTGGAAGATTATGGCTCCATTGGAAGGTTCGGATCGAATCTCCTTAGGTATACAGTACTTGCGCGCGCGCCACAATGGCTACACGTCTACTGTTTTTTCTTTTTTCTTTCTTTTTTCTTTTTCGTTTAATTCATTAATTGCATGCCAGACCGTAGTCTATAGTGATATCACAACCCCAGAACCACCCCGCTGGCTCCTGGGCCACACCCGGTAAAGAGCATTCGGCAAGCTAGCAATCATCCGCCACCACTTGCAAAATGAAGTAAATAAAATAAAAACATAACCCTCATTCATCCGACCCCACCCCAGACAGTTTTGGCTGTATTCCCTTCTCCCATCATTTTTTCTTCTTTCCCCGCAAATGGTAGCCGTTGTACCATGGGTATGCGTCTAAATCCTCGTACATGTCCATCGTTACTCCATATATAGCGCCCAGCTCTGTTTCCTCCATAAAATGTCCCCGGCTCCTGATATACTATTTTCCCTGTTCCTCTTGCATATCCACCTTGCAAGAAAAAGAAAGCTTGCGTGTCGCTGTGCTTAGACCATGCCCGGCCGACGAGTGTGTACTGTGCCCTGTTGTTGGCGTTCCATTCATCGTGTGCTTCTTTGATTTTTCCCACTTGGTAGTAGTTCCTCTCGTAAAGGCGTAATTACGCATGTCTACTGTTGTACTTTGGCGGTAGGGGTAGGTGAGAAGAGAGCACGCCGCCAAGGTTGCTTGAGGAGTGTACTCCCACTTATATATAATTATCCCACCCCCAAAGTACACAGTCGTGATAGCTACTAACGGCTCCCTACAGTCTTACCTGGTTACAGGGCTAGGGTTTCCTGGGCTCTCTCTCCGTCGTTGCTTTATCGTATACTGACTGTTTCAATGAGGATCGGGTGCTGTAATGATCATGGGGGTATTATCATTTTCTCCGAACACTATTATATATCGTATTTCTCGGATATTGTTGGTTCCGTTACAGCACTTCACACGAATACACTCGTTTGACGGACAGGGATTATGACCAATAAGAGAGCC
This sequence comes from Morchella snyderi, assembly GCA_024521645.1. Lineage (NCBI taxonomy): Eukaryota > Fungi > Ascomycota > Pezizomycetes > Pezizales > Morchellaceae > Morchella > Morchella snyderi. The sequence goes on from JAJJXB010000016.1 coordinate 413,037, forward strand.
CATCCACTTAATACATACATGTACTAACCAGTACTAGCCTAATGCCAAAGCTCTAACCTGCCAAGTATACGTCTTCTCAACTCCACTCCGTTCAGCCTCAGCCTTCAGCCGCCCTCGCTTAGTCAACTCCTTCGTACTCCTTGTCTATACTTAGATACAATACGTATATATACTCCTGCATGGATGCCTTGCAAGACCCGCGTCCCAACACAATACCAACTCTACTGTCCCCAGAACTGTCATCATATCATGGAGGTGGCAGCATCAATAGTGGGCCTACTCACAGCAGCTGCTAATGTCTATTCTACCCTTAGTGCGTTCCTCTCTGCATGTCATGATGCGCCCACTATCGCTCAAACAACATCCGATGAACTTCGAGACTTCCATTACGCGCTCTTGAAGCTCAGAGATCAGGTGTGGCAAAGCAAGAACATAACCCCGTTAGGAAGAGCGACGACCGACACGAGTCAACTTATACTTACCTTGGCATCCGCTATGACAACACTTGCTCAAGTAGAGAAGACACTTGATCCATTATTGGCGCAGCCGAAGAAGATGGATTACATACGCCGCATCAGATGGGGGCTCGCAGATAGCGACCTTTCAAAACTTCTCACGAGGATTCAAAGTCATAAATTGACTCTTAATCTTCTCCTGACAATATGGTTGAGGTTTGTGATACATCCCTTTGCATTACCATACCCATCGTCCTCAAATCCATGCTCACGGAACATAGCGAGTCAGTTGCGCACGCAGAGGCCTCGAATGATCTCCTAAACGACACCCTAAAAGGTCTTCTGGATCCACGATATCTGAGTAGATTGCAACCTTTCGATCCGTCCATTTATGACTCATCAATAAACGACACCCTGCATGGCAGCACGCCCGGCATCACCCCCGGCGATACGCCCGGGCATATCTTCCACACACCAACCCCTTTTCATCTGGGGGCTCCTAATAGGACAGATGCGGAAAACATGTCCCTGGTGACTGTTGATAAGGCCTTTAGCATAATGTCGGGGAAGTCCTTGAGATCCAAACTGCTAAACACCAAGCCATACGCCGGTCTCAAAGCTTTCGATAGTTCGGCCGAGTCCGTACTTTCATCTGAAAGGGCAACTCCATGGTCCGAATTCACAATCGGATCGAATGCATCGGTATTTTCTTTACCCTTCAGCGCCGGGCTAAATTCAGACAAAAAGAGAATTTCTGAGGTGAAGGAAATACACCGGTTATCCTTGCCGATAGATGGGATGACCTTTTACAACGACTGGCGGTACCCAGAAAGCAACATCTCGGCGACATTCCCCACAGGAGCTCTATGCACCCTTCTCTCCATATTCGGGCTTAAAGCCAAAGGTCCGAGAACTGGGATGGAATTCAAATACACTAACATATCATCATTGCTTCTCCAAACCATGAGTCGGGAGCTTGCCCTCCACCGCCGTCAAGGCGGGACACATTCCAGCTATTTGAAAAGAAAGCTAGCCTCAGGCCTCCGTCAAAAGGATTTACACTCAATCGAACTACTTCTGTTTTGGAGCGCTCAAAAACGATTTGGCTCTTCCCCTTCTATTAGAGATGAATTAGTAGGCATCTTTCGGAGGGCAATAGTAAAGGGAGCTACCCAGATCGTTGAGCTGTTCTTGGAGTGGGGGGCGCATATTGAAGTACTGCATATAGAACCACACTATGAAATATTCGATTCGGCGCTAAAATCGCATAGTCTGGAGATAATCAAGCTGTTTCTTATTCATGGCTTTGACACTGAGAAAGGCTACGGTAACCCGGCTTCTACACCGTTACAAGCAACGGCGGTGGGGCGATATGGTACTGCCTCCGTTCGTGTCGCGACCTGCCTTTTGGAGTTGGGAGTAGATATTGAAGGTTACTGTAAGGAGGAGCCTTGTACACCGCTGAGATTGGCAATAAACAGCCGAAACTACGACATGACCACTTTGCTCCTTGCCCATCAAGCAAATCCTGAAAATGGATGCGGCAACCCATCATGTACACCACTACAGGCAGCGGCGATGGGGCAGTACCAAGACTCTCTCGGCTGGGCACTATTTCTTTTGGATCATGGGGTAAATATCGACGGGTACTGCGAGGAGGAGAGTAGGACACCTGTGGAACTCGCCATGAGACACGGGAACTATGAGGTACTTGTGTTTCTAATTGACTCTGGAGCAAACCTCCTTAAAGCTGGCTATGATAAGTCGTTATACAGACCATTACAAATAGCAGCTATGTCACGATTCGAGCAATGTCTTGACTTCGCACAGTTCCTTTTGGACCGAGGGGTGGATATTGAACAGAGCCACCCAAACGAGCCTAGGGCCCCTCTAGAATTGGCTGTCGAAGCCGGGAACTTGAAGATGATTGCGTTGCTCCTAGCGCGCGAGGCCGATCCTGAAAGAGCCAGCTACGGAAGGCCAACATGTACACTATTGCAAAAAGCGGCTATGGGACTATTCGAGGACTCTGTTGGCCTTGCGAAGTGTCTTTTGGAGGGCGGGGCGAACGCTGAAGGTTACTGCGAGCAGGAGGATAGGAAACCGCTAGAATTAGCAATAGAGGATAAGAACTATGAGATGGTCACGTTGCTCCTTGCCCATCAAGCAAATCCTGAGAATGGATGCGGCAACCCATCATGTACACCACTACAGGCAGCGGCGATGGGGCAGTACCAAGACTCTCTCGGCTGGGCACTATTTCTTTTGGATCATGGGGTAAATATCGACGGGTACTGCGAGGAGGAGAGTAGGACACCTGTGGAACTCGCCATGAGACACGGGAACTATGAGGTACTTGTGTTTCTAATTGACTCTGGAGCAAACCTCCTTAAAGCTGGCTATGATAAGTCGTTATACAGACCATTACAAATAGCAGCTATGTCACGATTCGAGCAATGTCTTGACTTCGCACAGTTCCTTTTGGACCGAGGGGAGAACACCGAAGAGAGCCACATAAACGAGCTGGAGCCTAGGGCCCCTCTAGAATTAGCTATAGAAGCCGGAAACTTGAAGATGATTGCGTTGCTTCTAGCCCGCGGAGCAGACCCTGAAAGGGCCAGCTACGGAACGCCGTCATGTACAGCATTACAGAGAGCGGCCATGGGACTATCCGAGGACTCTGTTGGGCTTGCGAGGTGCCTCTTAGAGAACGGGGCCAATGTTGAAGGTTGTTGCTGGAAGGAAGATAGGCTGCCGCTGGAATTAGCTATGGAAGCCGGAAACTTGAAGATGATTGCGTTGCTCCTTGCCCGCGGAGCAAATCCTGAAAGAGCCAGCTACCGCGAGCCAAGATGTACACCATTGCAGAAAGCGGCTATGGGAATATTCGAGGACTCTGTTGGCCTTGCGAGATGTCTTTTGGAGGGCGGGGCGAACGTTGAAAGTTACTGCGAGCAGGAGAGTAGAAAACCGCTAGAATTAGCAATAGAGTATAGAAACTACGGGATCATTGAGGTGCTAATGGGGTGTGGAGCGGACCCTAATCAAGGCTATCAATGTACACCATTACAGACACTTGCAAAAGGTTACCTCCTTCATACGACGCACATTATGAATCTTCTCCTGGCTGGGAAGCCGAACGTTGAAGGGTGCACAGAGACGGAGAGCAGGACACCCCTTCAAATTGCAATCGGTAACCGTGACCATGAAATGGTGAAACTTCTCCTCTCGTGTGGAGCGGATAGCAGTAAGCCCTACGCCGAGAGTACAGAAACCCCCATCGGAAAGGTCATCGGTGATGGGGATCTATCTATGCTTAAAACCCTTCTATGCCTTGGAAGTGACATGGAGAGAGGGCACGGCTCTCCCCAGCGCACGCCATTACAGCTGGTCGTCCAAATGCGACCTATCAACGCTTTAGACATGGTGAGGTGGCTTCTAGATTCTGGAGCCAATATCGATGGACACACTGACGAGGAGCCTGGAACACCCTTGGATATAGCGATACGAGCGCATAATATCACATTGGCCCAGGTTTTGGTAGCCAGGGGAGCAAGTCTTGAAGAATGGTCCGACGACGCCCTAAAAGAGAGTACTGTAGATAGAGATTTAAATTGATTTGAGGAGATGTTGTGTTTGTTCTGATCCATTGACCAAGACGTCGGTTTGGCCAAGTGCGCGCACAATTACTCAAGATTGACGGATAGGGCGATCCTTTCAAAAGGCCCACGTTATGATGAGTAGGGCGCACCATTAAACAAGCTCGCGCAATAGCCTCTACTCCAATGATCGAGTATAGACACAGAGGTTCCGAAATCTATCATGCAGCACCTAACTACCCCTTAAGCTGTCGTGAAAATCCTGACCCCCCCCCCCCCCCAAACATGATATACTTCGTGTGGCTTTAGTAAGAAATCATTCCTCAATTTAGTCGTGCCAGCGTCGACATCTTCTCAGGAAAGAGCCGAAATTATTTGATGGAGTATTGTCTTTGGGGTATTTATTACGGAAGAAAATTACATTATTCCATACCGGCGTTTAGACCTATGGGAGGCTTCTTTTTATATGAATCCATTGACATATTCGCTAGAAAGAACCATTATATGGTTAGCTAGTATATTTCGGGAATCCCCACTTAATCATTAGTTCCGCAATCCACCAAGACGCCCATTTGGCCAAAGGGTCTCTCCGTCTATCATTTTGCTTGATAGGGCGCAGACTTGACCAAATGTACGTCTTGGTCAACAAATCAGAATAGTTCCGGATATCTACCTATCTCTGGCAGACGATGCTCTAGGGCATGGATATTTCCCTATGGTATTAATATGCTAGGTATGTAGCGGTAAATCATCCATACGGGGATGATACTTAATGCAAAAAACATTCAAAATTGACTCGTTCTGGGAAGTGTGTTTAGTTCTCACATTATGCCGAAATATGTTGGAGTTATCACCCAGGAAATATGATTACTTCAGGGAGTGATAATTTATCTATTCTGATTTTGGGGCTGTCCAAACGGATAGAACAAGCGAGGCTAGCAAGGATAAGAGGCTACATACCTTAATCGGATCATGGACAGGTACGTTTGGAAAAATGAAAGGAATGGGAATGCTGTCGCATGAGGTTGAGAAGGGAAGGGAGAAAAGGGAAGCGGGCTCCTATCTCTCACTTTACCTGTCGTATATGCACTTTGTTCTCTGTCGTTCCTGTTTTGTTGAATATCACCGGCGAATATTCGCTGCTGCCGATCCAAATCCGATATCACATGACCTCCAAAAGAAGCAAATATATATGCACGGTCCAGGTCGCAAATTTGGCCATTTGCATCCGTCGAAGAGATACTGCTGTTTTTAATTTCGACTGACTGTCTCACCCGCGGCCGGTCTGCACGGGTTCCACGGTTTCTTGGTCTTTTTCTTTTTTTTTTGTTTAACTCATTAATTGTATGTAGACCGTAGCCTATGGCAATATCACAACCCCAGAACTACCCTGCATCCGCCGCCATCTTCAGAAAGCACTAACAGAAAACAGTAAATAACAAATAACTAGCAGTATTTCTCATCAAAGTCCCAATCCACCCCCTCTGGTAACACCGGCTTAACATAACAATTTGTGTAATCCTCGAAAATAGTTTTTATACTTTCCCTTACTCCCATGTTCCCTGTTGGCTCTAGGAGGTTTTTACCCTCGTAGGCATCCTTTAGTATCTTATAGTCCTCCTTGTTGAACATGTTGGCAGGGATTGGCTGTATTCCAATGAGTGCTGTCTCAAAATCGAAACCCAGGTATCTGTCGTGCATTCCCGATATGATGATATTTTCTTCCTTGTTCCCTTTGAACCATGCCCAACCCCTGAGTGTATAGTTTTCTGCTTCATTTGCTCTATTCCACTCGTGCACTTTCTTTTCCATTTCTACTACCCGAGGTGTAGTCGTCCTAGCGTTTTGGTCAACTTCGCTTTGGCCGGGGGTGTGTGTGCCGGTTTTTGACTTGGCTGGAAGGTTTACGCTGTCACTTTTAACTTTGTTGCAGGTGGTGGCTCTGGCGTTGTCTCTGGTGTTGGTAGTGGCGTCTTCTGGATCTCTGATAGGGTTTCTTGGGCTCTCTCTGTCGCTGTTTCATTAGGGAGTTTGGGGTGTAGACCTAGGTCGCTACACTGTCACACTTAATCACGATCATGCAGAGCAAATACCTCCCTAGATGTGCATGCAGAGTGCTCACCTACTGGAGGTCTAAGATGTCGATTCGGAGACCTGGAATCTCGACCCATGAAAAGAGAACAAGACTATAGGGATAAAATTATAGGAAAGATCATGATAAACCTCAGATGATTGTCAAGAATTCGTCTCTTCCTAGGCTCAAAAAAAAACATAAACCGAAGGGTGAAGCAGGGATGAATAAAAGTGAGTTTCCATCGATTACAGTTTTCTGTTGCATTTGAACACCAGCGCGGCCTCAAACCCGCAAACTCATTACATCCCACCTATGTATATACATATCCGCTTCTACAGAGCCTATCCACAGCAGTATAGTTCGAGATATAGCTACTATTGGAGGAGCGATCTTGCAAGGGTAGAGGGAAAGCTACCTCTGAGTGGAGATGATCATTATCTCCTTTGGCCAAATTGGCAAGCCTGAGCCGGTATCAATCAGCTCTACCTTCCTCCGGAAATAGGTAGCTTAACATCGAATCTTCAATGAGGTCCATATTTACCCCTCATCACCCCCGATTAACCGGCGGGGGCAAAGTGTTTTTCTGTCCACATCCGAATCATTGCAGCGCGGTGGATATCGGGGATGCGCCTGGGCGTGTTTTTCGGGCGCGGAGGTCATTTCTTCGCATGGGGACAACAGGTCAAGCCTCGGGTAGTCAGATGAGCTGTATACATGTGTACATGTAGTGATAGGCGTCGGCAACCAGCCATCCACCTCACCACTAGCGTAGATCGTGCCAAGACAACAACCGCCATTCTCTGGGCACTGCCGCACGGTGCACAGAGCAGCCGCACCACCCGCACGCGTCTAGCAGCACACACCCCTGCCGTTGCGACGCAAGGATAGTAGAGTAAACAGGCACAGCAGAGCCTCCATGGATCTGCGGTGGGAACGTGGGGTGGGTGGACCCTGGCTGTGTAACGCGGGGTGGACCAGTGCGGGGTAATTGTGGGGTGTGGATGGAGACAACGCCCTCGACGCAACAAGTTTTCAGGAATGCGCCCCCCCCACTCAGATAGAACAGCCAGCCCACCGCCACCACGTCGAGAGCTTACCACTATCCACCTACGCGACGCGCACGTACAGCTACATTGATTAATCAATCAACACCTCAAATCCGCCGCCGTCAGGTGAGTGTGGGCGCTCGTTTTCCCAGGGCGCTTGGGTACGCCCGACGGATGGGGGAAGGGGGGGGGGGTTTGCAGACAGCGAGATTTCGCGAGGTGGTAGGTAACACCCCTTCCTCTGAGAGACACTTTTGACGCTACAGCTAGCTACACACCCGCGATCAGTGACTTCTTCCGGGGATACCAGAAATTCCACGTGATACTAGGGCTTGTACTTACTTACGTTCCAGCAATTATCGCAGTACCGGCCTCTGACACAACCCCAACCACACCGCGCCGAGATCAAAAGATCACCCGAGGCTTTACAGCAGCACCAATCAAGCTTCCTACTCATTCCACTCCCAAACTTGACTCCCCCTCTCCGCCGAAAACCATTACCCTTTGACACACTTCATCCCCTACCCACCTCCCGACTTAATACCCACCAGCAAATTGCCTCCCCTTCCCCCCCCCCCCCCCCCCCCTGCACTCCTCGCGTACGCCCCGCGTAGAATATGGTTTACTCACAAAACCGATCTTCCCCGTGATGGCCTTACGGATTGCTAGGGGTTGTTTTGCTGTTGGCATTCGGTGGTGGGTAGCGCGACGACGATGGTAGGACGTGGGATAGCTGCGTCTTTTTTTCCTTTTTCTTTCCCTTTCGTTGATATTCGTACTCGCATGCAGACCGCCGTCTATGGCGGTGGGCGTACTTTCCTCTTCAAGTATGAATGTGCAGGGTTTCGTCCGATGGATGTGGAATAGCCCAAACCCACATCTAAGGCTGGCACGGCCATTTGCAACGCAGAGAGGGTAAGAGAGGTTATATTGTTGCGCGCGTGGTATGTACGTTGGGATAACACAGCACAGAAAGGCAAACACTCAATGAGTGTTTTTGGTTGAGTGTCTTGAGGTTGGTGTTGGCAGTGGGGAAATATCATGCTAGCTGTAGGGCTCAGGTACGTGTGGTGTTGGGTCTAGCTGCAGTGGGGAGAATTGGAGGATAGGTCGTCGGAGTGGGAGCGGTATAGTCGTTTTTCGCTGACATTTTTGAACTGGGTCATTATTGCATAAACCCAAAATCATGAGTTTGGCGTATCTTTGTATGGCATCCAATATCAGTCGCGTCCACAAAATGCAATTAATGAGTTGAACAAAAAAAAAAAAAAAAAAAAGTCGCGTCCACAAACGTCAGCGAAATAGGAGTACATACCTACACTACTACATGTAGTACAGAACGCTGACTACACATTACATGTATTTCTACCTACCAGGCTAGCGCATGCAGCTAGGCAGGCAGCCACTGACCATCTAGGAATAATCGCAGAAGAGCGCTTGATTGGGCATGATCTTGTGAGGAAACTTAAGGACTAGAGTAGAATAGGTAGGTGGTATACATGTATCCCTACGGAATCAGTCCGATTTTGAATATCAAACTAACCGTATAGGGTATCCTTGCGTTAAGGGCTGAGCCAGCCAGCGCACAATAAATCTCGATTGTGGACATGGCCTGGGCTGGCGCCTTTTGCGCGTGGTGTGAACTCTGGCCTAGCTAGGCTTGAGGCTCCTTGCGATTGTGGTATGTGGGATTGCTCTGAGGTGTGTAGTAATGTAGATATTGAAATCGTCCATTTCAGCAGGTGGAATGGAGGTCGTATGGCCTTTATACTGCGACAAGCACATCTGTAGTGGCCCGGAAATCAAGGCCTTTGATCATTATTTGGCACCGGTAAAATCTCAACAGTCTTTAAATTTTGACGAGTACATTGAAAAATCACCAAAACAAACGAAAAAACAAGCTAAAGGTGATTAATTCGCTAACCCTTACTTTTTCCATGTCACCGTCTCACCCGCATCTGCCTGGCTTCCATTAAGGTTAGGGTTTCTAGGGCTCTCCGTTGACTCAATGAGAATCAAATACTACAGGGATCACCGGATAAAGCCAAATACGATTATCTATATATATTCTAGTATGTGTGTTACTGAGACCTATCTGACTCAGCCGAGACAACCACGAATAAGGGGGAGAAGCCTCGCAAGTTTTGCGTCTCAACCGCAAGCAACTCTAACGTCCCCAGAATTATCATTACAGTATGGAGGTGGCGGCATCAGTAGTGGGCCTACTCGCAGCAGCTACTAATGTCTATACCACCCTCAGTGCGTTCCTCACTGTATGTCATGATGCGCCAACTATCGCTCAAACAACATCCGATGAAGTTCGAGACTTCCGTTACGCCCTTCTGAAGCTCAGAGATTACGTATGGCAAAGCAAGAACATAACCCCGTTAGGAAGAGCAACGACCGACACGGGCCAACTTATTCTTACTCTCGCATCCGCTATGACAACACTTGCTCAAGTAGAGAAGACACTTGATCCATTATTAGCACAGCCGAAGATGGATTACATACGCCGCATCAGATGGGGGTTCGCAGATAGCGACCTTTCGAAACTTCTTACGCGGATTCAGAGTCACAAACTAACACTGAATCTTCTCCTTACCATATGGCTGAGGTTTGTGATACATTTCCCTCTCTTCATCATACCCGCTTTCCTGCAATGTATGCTTACAAAGCATAGCGAGTCAGCTGCGCAAGCAGAGGCCTCCAATGACCTCTTAAACGACACCATAAAAGGCCTTCTCGACCCACGGTATCGGGGAACATTGCAATCTTTCGATCCGTCGACCTATGATTCATCTATAAATAACGTTTTGCACGGCAACGCGCCTGGGGATATCTCCCATGTTAGTACGGAAGCCTCCAATGCGACAAGTGCCGATACCATGTCCTTGATGACCGTAAATAAGACCTTTAGCATTATGTCAGGAAGGTCCTTGAGGTCCAAGCTGCTCAATACCAAACCATACTCCAGTTTCAAAGCTTTCAATAGTTCGGCCGAGTCCGTACTTACATCCCAAAGGGCAACACCATGGTCCGAGTTTACAATTGGATCCAATGCCTCGGTATTTTCTTTACCCTTCACCGGATTAGACCTCGATAGAAGGCCAATTTCTGAGGTAAAGGAAATACATCGGATAGCCTTGCCAGTAGATGGCATGGCGCTGTACAACGACTGGTGGTACCCGGAAACGAATACCACCCGGGCCTTAGAATTCCAGAGGGCAAACCTATGTATCCTTTTATCAGTTTTCGGGATTGAAGCTGGAAACTCAAGGACTGGGGCGGACAGATCCGCAGGTCCACCAACCGCCTTGGATTCCCTTAGCGTATCACCATCGCTGCCCCGATTCTTGAGTAAATCGCTTACTCGTCATATTAATGGTGGTGGAGAATACTCAAGCTTTCTGAGCGGACAGCTACTGTCAGGCATCGCTAATAATAATTTACAAGTGGTAGACCTAATTCTGGCTTGGTGTACTCAGAAACGATTTGGCCTGGCTATTGGAGATGACTTAGCAGCTGCGATGAGAATCGCAGTCCAAAAAGAACGTATACTTATCGCTGAGCGACTATTAGACTGGGGATCGTGCATTGAGGTCCTTCACAGAGAGCCGGATTACGGTATCTTTGAGTTGGCACTCAAATCGGGTAGTCTCGATCTCATCAAACTATTCCTTGTCCGTGGAGTAGATGTAGAGAAGGGGTACGGGAACCCGGCATGTACACCACTGCAGTGGGCGGTTATCCGGACATCCCATGAGCTTGCAGAGCTGCTCCTGGACAGGGGCGTGAATATTGAAGAGAGCTGCAACCTGAGCACACCGCTGGAGCTTTCCCTCGAACTCGGTAATCACGAGATGGTCGCTTTGATGCTCGACCGTGGAGCAAATCCCGAGAAGGGCTACGGCAAGTCACCACTTACACCATTGCAAGCCGTGGCGATGGGGAAATACCCCCCTAGTTTTGCGCAATTACTTGTGGGCGGGGGAGCAAATATTGAAGGTTATTGCGAGGAGGAACGTAGGAAACCACTTCAGATAGCCATGGGGTATAGCAACTACTCTGTGATTAAAGTGCTGATTAAGAATGGAGCGGACCCTAATCATGGCTACCCATATACACCATTACAGGGAATTGCCATGGGTAACTTCCCTGATCCTATACGCCTTGCGAATCTTCTCTTGGCTGGGAAACCGAAGGTTGAAGGGTGCACAGAGCAGGAGCGCAGGACACCCCTTCAAATCGCAATCGATAAGCGTGACCATGCAATGGTCAAACTTCTCATTTCATGCGGAGCTGATATCAACAAGCAGTACAACGATGCTGCACATACGGCTATCAGCAAGGTCATCGGGTACGGGGATCTGGCTATGTTTAAAATCCTTCTACCCATTGGAAGCCACATGGAAAGGGAGTACGGCTCTCCGCAGCGCACGCTATTGCAGATGGTTGTTGAGATGCGACCTCTCAACTCTTTGAAGATGGTGAGGTATCTTTTAGACGCGGGAGCCAATATCGATGGACACACCCGCCAGGAGCCTCGAACACCCTTGCAGGTAGCGGTACAAATAGATGATATCACAATGGCCCAACTTTTGATAGTTCGGGGAGCGAAAACTGAAGAACTGTCTGAGCATGAGGCAACTCTGAAAGGACAATTCCGGACGGTGGTTGAGGATTAATACAAGGGGATGTTTGTAATTCTTTTGGATGTACATGTGGAGCAATGCCGTATAAATGTACTCTAGAATACCAGGGTCCCATACACATGGCGCTAGTAGCCGGGTCGGAGGGGCTTGTGGGGGGTACTTTCGGTTAGTTCAACCCTTTGGAGGAGTGTTAGTTTCGACGTTTATATCGTCGCTGGAAGATGAAGGCAGTTCCGGATATCTACATCTACGGTGAGTTAACAATGTATTATTATCTAACTATTTCTCACAAACGATGCTACATACCACGGATATTTGCGCGTTGTGTCCCCCCAAAGATTTTATAATATGGGGCCTGGGTTAATGGATTGGTTAATGTCTACTCGGTTGACCAAGGCACCGGTTGGCAGCTGTATCTCTTGTAAATGAATTCCTCGCTTTGTTTTGCTGAACCTATTATTGATACTACTGTTACATATTGCCATAGCCCCTAGGCTACAACCAATCGATAATTCATCAACCAATCAGCTTGTCTCTTATCCCTTAGGCGGCCAGGACCCATCTCAATGTATTACCGAACATGGTATAGTTGATGTGCTCTGTTGAAGTCTGTCGGTGTTCACTCTCTCCTCGAGTTTATTAGGTCTATTGCCACAATGATAGAACAAACGGCAACAGAGTTCAAGAGAGTGCATTCGCCGTATCAGGTTCGGCATACACCGCCTAAAGGATAAGTTCCCGAATGAATACAATCTGCTTAGGCTCCTAGATCCCTATAATCGCCCCTAGCTCCCCCGCCGGAGGTGATAGCTATATAGTAGGAATTAAACCTTGTCCTCCTTCTTTCTCCAAATAATACACAATCTCCCGGAGCTTTAGTGTTCGTTACAAGTAGGTGAGTTCGGGTATTTTCCATAATTCTCGTTGTCTTTGGAATATATACCGTTGCGCTTGAATACCCGTCTCGCCAAAGAGTAAATGCACAACATGGGTAGGATCATGTACAGGTCAGAGAGATTACACACTAGATGACGCGTTTCTGAATAGTTCCTTTTAGCCATACACCTAGGAAAACCTACTATACATGAATAGTATATGCTAATAGTTCAGGAATGTTCCTTGATAGTACGCCCAACCGGGGGCGTTCGTAGGCAGCTCATCCTATCCAGAAACACTCCCCGATAGTACATGTACCTATATCGTACAGCGGTGGGTAATAAGTTATCGGATGACGTAGCCACAATCTTGCATGCAAACGCGGATTTTGGTGCCGTTCCGTCCGATGACTTATTAACCACTGCTGTACAGGTAACTACCCCAACAGCTTAAATTGTCGTGGGATATAAGCTAAGAAATGATAGTATAGGCGATATGAGCTCTAGCAACAATCCAAGGGAACCCCAACAAATCAACTCCTTTTTTCTTTTTTCTTGATATAGCTAACGACTCTTCACCCGCTAAAGCGCTAGCTATCTTGAATAAATTATACCCTAGTGCTACAAAATACTTTTTATCTGGGCTGTTTACGGGTTTGTTGATTTATCAAGACGTTCGGCATTATGATAATATGTAATCCACACAACCTAGAGACCCCAAACGCCACGCCCCGTCTAGTGATGGACAAAAGACATAAATTCTCGAAGATTTGTCCAGAGACAGGAAACAAAACGAAAACATTGGCCAGAACTAGAGATATGGGGACATTCCACAAAATGGACAGAGGAGCGAGGCGGAAGAGACGAGGAGCAAGAAGAGGGAAGGGAAGCAAAAAAGAGGGTATGGAGGATTAGAGAGGGACGAAGAGGATGAACAGTGAAATTTGACGCTTTGTAAATTTTGTTTTGTTTTGCGGTTGTTTTGGTTTTCGGTTGCGTTGTTTAGTTTCGTATTTGATTTAGTACGAGGCGACGGAAGACGGGAGGTTCCACGGAGTGCGATATTACCATAACCGAAAGGTTGCATGTAATTACAGTCCCGTAAACGAGGGTAAAATTGCTACCGTGGGATACGGTATCGGGTCAAGAATATTGGTTTAAACCAGCATCGTAAGTATGTACAATACCATATCGATACCGCATCAATACCGTATTCTTACAGCATCACTATCCCTTTCCGGTACTGTAATGAATTAAACAAAAAAAAAAAATTCATTGGCGACAAACATGACGAAACGAAAAAAGTTTAGTCCCGAGACTTTTAGAAACATACGAGTGATCATCTATGATCTCTACATCAGCTATAAACTCTAGTTTTGATGGCTTCCCCCCAAAACAGTCTGTATCATTGTGAGATAAACTGATGTGGAGCCTCGGCTAGGTGACCCTAACCCTAAGTCTCGAGACCTTTCACCATACATGGCTCAAGTATTGCCAATTCGGAGGCTACCTTCCATAATCCACGAAAGAAGACAAATATTGTCATGTTTTATTTTGTGCCCATCAATAGCCCCGTCCCCCCAGCCAAGAGCACCCTCATGTATAACCCAGTAGCATGTATCCTCTACTCCCAAACCCAAATCAATAACCCTATTCCGCTCTCTCCAGGTAACAAGAACCCTCAAGATCTACTGGTATTTTCCTAATCAGTGTGTCAACTTCGTTTGGCAATTTGACATAGCGTTAGGTTTTGTTTGGTGAGTTGAATAGTGTACAGGGCTAGGGTTTTCGCTCAATCGGGTCTTGACATTGATTGACAGCTCATGATCGATGATATCAGTGATGTCATTGGTTTCTTGAAGTGCGCATGAACCTCCGACTATCACAACGACAGTACTCGCAAAATCTTCTCAGCAGACCTGTCCATGATGGCCGATTCACTCTCGATATTAGCATCTGTTACAGGCGTTGTTATGCCTGGTACTCAAGCTTCCCCCCTCCTCTACACCACCATGAAGTGTTTGGCATCTGTTCCTCAGACCGTCATATCACTCAGCAAGGAGCTAGACACGTTTTGCAAAGCATTCAGCTACCTTGAAACGATAGTACGAGACCACGATATCTCGACCTATCCACAATTCCCAGTTGACATGTTGTTGGAACTCCTCGACGCTGTGATGGGCGACCTGAACAATTTCAGGAAGATCCTGGATGTGCCGGTGAAGCAGCGGGGGGAGGGACTTCTGCGCAGTATGTGGAAACAGGGTCGGTTTGTGCTGAAGGACGAGGAGATTACGGAGCTGAGGACTAGTATTGCGGGGTATAAGGCGACAATGAATATGACAATGACGGCTGTAAACCTGTAAGTGCCTTTACTGGCCTGGCAATTGCAAAGGATCTGATGTGTTATCTAATATGTAAATAGAGCCATCGTAGGCCGTTCTTGTGGGAAGGTCGAAGATTCACGAGCTCTTATCGCGGAGTTGAGAGATGAAATCGCTGCTTGCAAGAAGATGATCGGTCAAGGCTCAATAGCAGGGGGGCTTGCCTCGAGTAGCGGGGATCAGCGGGTCAGGGGTGTCTCCGGGGATGCCGCCCCCACTTCACCACATCAATCACCCAGACACCATCGATCATCTCGTGCAGGATCCATTACCAGGAAAGGTGACTCACAGCTCTGTAACCATGCCGAAGGAACTACACCAATTCTCGGTCTGTCCTTGAGCGACAATGTAACAGGACTGCAGCGCTGCGATACAAATAAGACAATCAACAGCTTCAGAACATCTCGCGCAGCATCAGTAATAGACGATTATTGCGATAGTCTCGCCCTGATAGTGGAGCCGGAGCCTAGGATGATAGATGGCATGGGGAATTGTCTTGTAATAAGCCCCACTGCTGTGGCCCGGCATGATAGACCTGGTGACCTGGAGCTTCCGCCGGAAGAGACGAAGCCATCCGCCGAGAACACGACCCCACCCTCGGCGCCGAACAACCTTTCTCCTTCCTCAGCTGAGGGTAACCGACAAAACTGTGTGAAATCTGCACCTCTACCGTACTTCGCGGTAACCGAAACTAACCCGATGCCCCGTCTGTTGGCTGTGCCTGGTTATTCTCACCCCCCAGCCTCTTTGGATGCTGGCGAAAAGGATACAGAGGGTGTATAGGCAAAGCATGGGCGAGAAGGATATAAACCTTACGTATATGTTCAACTAGCAACTCAGTAGGATAGGTGGACGACCATGACCCGCCCGGGCGATAAACCCTACCCTTAGACTACAATATCAAAGAGATAGATTATCCGCGATGGAAGGTAAAGCGGCGGTGTCCTGATTTTCCTCTCATGATGCCTAGCCCATCCCCATGTAGCGGTGAAATGGCATAGAATTGGGGGCATCTAAAGATTAATAATCCAATCATTATATGAAGTGATTAGAAGTTAAATATAGTCAGTGAAAACGTAGACCACAGGACTGCTCTAGCCTGGCAGCTAATGGCTGTTATCCAGGACTGTTCTGTGCTGGTAGGCCGCTGTGAGGATCATTTCAACCTCGGTTAAGGGGACAATGACCTGCGCAGGTTCTCAAATGGAGTCACTGCAGAACAACGTCCCGAATATTGTTTATAGGTGGCGTATCAGAGCCATAACCCACACGTCCTTGTTTCCTTTCTCGGTTCTTAACGTTTTATCAGACTTACTATGTTGCCATGAAGACCGCACTGCATATTTGTGATCATTGCGTCAGTATTTATATGTATTTTAACACCTCCATCATGTTCCACCCTTCACCTGACCTTAACTATCGGCTAACGGGATTTTAGCACCAATAAACGGTCACATAAGTCTTAGAACTATATGGATTTCCGGGATGGCCTAGGTTCAAGCTCGTACTTGATTGATTACTTCATTACTCATAGGCTCAAACTCGTAAATACAACACGTCAACATATGAATCTATTGACGAATCAGCTGAAGTATCAAAATTGAATCTCAACTAGCAGGTTACTCTAGATCGTGATAAGTACTGAGATCCAATCAAGTTGTCTAGCTGAGAAATGTGAACTGAGAGGGAATTGAACTCGTGATATACAACTTGGAATATGTAGAGTATAACTACCAGACTACCACGACAATACTTAATTTTATAGAATGCTTTCACAGGCTAGGAATTCGATCACAAATGTTTGTTACAATGTATAGCATAATGTGTATCATAATATATAAAACATTGTGGGATGTGCTGCTATATGGCAAATCTTGACATCTTGATACATACTCGATATCATTTTCAGAGCCCCTGCTTTCCATATCTCAATTCACTTATCGCATCTTTTCCGGTCAATGCACCGAGTAAAGAGCCGTCAGATGCTATTCTGCTTGATGACGGGCCACTCCCCTCTTACCGGTGGTCCTGGGGAGATGTTTTGTTGGGAGTTTTTTGTACTAATATATATTTACTTTGGGGGACTAGCAGATGAGGCAAGGGCGAGGGCCGGGCAAAAGCACGCGCTACGATGCACCTGCGCAGCGTACCGGGCATCAAAGTCCTCTTTCACTACTCCCCTCATTCGACGGGCGGGCAGACTGAGGCTTACTCATCCGCATTCCACCCAACCCTTGGCCACCTGCACCCTCCCAGAGATCCTAGCCACCGCTCGCACCCGAACACGCTAACAGGACCATGAGGGCTCGCCTCAATGCGGCATTTCCACCTCCGCCCGCACTGTGACAAGTGGTGTACGCTGTCAGGGCTTGTCTGGAAACGGCAATTCCGCAGATCGACCCGAGGGGGGGTGTAGAAATGGTGTGATCACACCCGGAAATGGATTAGCTCCGGGGTGTGGGTAGGTTAGGGTGGCTAGGTTGGGTCACGGGCTCTCGGCTTACTACATGCAGCAATAGAAATTATATCCACCGTCCGCTGCAACAAAAAATGTACGATTGTCGGAGAAAGAAAAAGGATAATTCTCTACTTTATAGGCATATAATATATGAGATTGGTGTGATCAGGTAAACGCAGTTGGCTGACCGTAGCGATGCTCTCATGACTGTAATATCAATGCCATTATAGGGGACCTCTATGGGCGAGCGGAGTAGAAAATAACATTCATCCCTACTACCCCCACTCGTAGACGGTGATCATTTGATCCCCCGTTTTCCTTTTTGTTAGTCTATTAAATACCGTGCAAGTGTTTAATCGGTAATGTGACCGCCGCATTGGTGTGTTTATGAGAGTGGCCGGCCACATGACTAAGAGTAATTCCGGCATTGCTGGTGTTCAACACCGGAAAGGGGGAGCGATGTTCCGCACTGCCTGTTTGGAGGGTGGCGTGGTAGGACGAGGGTCACAACTTATCACTCGCGTTCCTTCTCATGGTCGACGGTGTGACCTCTGCTATGCATTTCTTTTTTTATTTTTCTATATTTTTATTTTATTTTACTTTTTTGCTCTTTGCGCGTGGAGTTTCCACTACGAACACGAACACGGCAACGCTCCCTCTCGTCTCGCGTATTCACTCCACTTCCGGCTGGCAGTGGCGCATGGGGTGTTGGTTGTGGCGTGTTCCAGTTACCCTACCTACGCCACACTCCATCCACTAGTGTCTAGTCCCGCTTCGGCTCCCATGCGTCCTCTCCCACAACTACGCCCCCGGCAGCAGCAACACACCAATGCCGCCCAAACGCCCCGCTCCCGACACTGTCGACGCCACCGACACCACCGACGCCGCTCTAATGCCCCCACCCCCGCCCCACCCCCGACCCACCACACCATCCTCCAAGCGCCGCCGCACAAGCCACACCCACCACACGCCCAGCACCACCGCGCCACCCTCGCTATTCTTCACCATCCCGCTGCCGCCGCCCTACAACCCCTCCCCCCTCTCCTCCACCCACGACGCCGAAAACACGGAGCCCCCCAGCGACAGCCAATTCGCCGCCTTACTCCACAGCGCCATCACCGCCCTGCCAGCAGCGACACAGGCGCTGTATCACGCCGCCATGGCCAACCTGCGGTCAGAGAACACCCCAGAGCTGACGGGCGAGATGCGAGCGTCGCTGACGAGCGCGGTGACGGCGTTTGTGGTGCATCTGCCGGCTTTGGAGTGGGTGAACGACGGCGACGGGGGGGAAGGAGGAGAGAGTCGCTTTCTGACCAGGCTTGCGCGCGGGGAGGTGACTGGACGGGAGCTGGTGGTGTGGGCCGACACTGTTACGGCGGCGCTGAGGGCGTTTACTGGCACTGGCGGCAGTCCTGCTCCGTCATGCCCGTCCTCGCGTGCATCCTCGAGCTCACCAACACCAACACCGGCGCAGAGCCCGACACCTCCGCCGCCAGCGACAGGGCCAACGCCTACTCGCACCCCCGGCGCCACCACCACCGCCCCCTCCAACCACCACCGTAGCAGCGCCTCAGGGCGCTCTGGCACCCTCCGCACATCCACACTCACCCGCGATGCCAGCGCCTGCGTGCTCACAGCCATAATAGAGCCCACGACCCTCGACGCCGCACATATTATTCCGTTCTCGGTGCGGGGGGCAAAGGCGGACGCGTTCTGGGGCTTTCTGGGTCTGTTCCTCGGAGCCCCGGGCGCGGAGAGGGTCCGGGCAGTGACATTGCAGCTGGCCACCGGAGCAGCGGGCGCGGGTGCGAACACGGCGGCGGCGGCAGGGGAGCTGGCGAATTGCGTAACCCTCGAAGCGCGCGCACACAGATACTTTGATGCGGGCGCGATTGAGATGGTACCGATCGCCGGCAGCGGCAATTGGAACGGTGAGTATGACCCCAGCGTGGTCTCTAGCGTAAGCACACCCACCCCCGTCTCTTCCACCCAACCTCACCACACATACATGCCCAGCTAACACACCCGCAGTACGACATAACACTTTCCTTCCCCGGCCAGGCCCTCCTCCCTCTCTCCCGCTACCGCTACTCCGGCGCCACGCCGCCTCAGCTACTGTCTAGCGTGCAACTGACACCCGGCGACACCGTCACGCTGTCTACCCCCGATCCAGCGCGGTGGCCGCTGCCGCATCCATTGCTGCTGCAGCTGCATGTGTTGTGTGGGCGCGTGAAGCGCCTACGCGCGGCAGCAGGGTGGCCGGTGTTGCCGGCGGGGGACGGCAGTGAAGAGGGGGTGGGAGTGGGCTGGGGCGAGGAGGAGGATGGATGGGATGAGGAAGAGGAGGGGGAGGAGGAGGTGGCGGAGGTGGCGCTGGGGAAGGCGGTGTATGGGGTGGTGTCACCCGCTGGGAGTGTGCAGGGGTGGGTTTTGGGTTGTCGGGCAGAGGGTGGGGTCGGGGATGAGCCGGGGATTGGGGGTGGAGGTTTGAAACGGAAATATGGAGCTGAGATGGGGGGACAGGAGGGCGGGGGGGAGGGCGATGAGGTGCTGGAGCGGCCGAGAAAGGTGGCAGTTGTGATGGGCGAGATGGGGATGCGGGAGGAGGAGCGGTGGGGGCTGGTGAAGGGGAGGGCGAGGAGGGTGTGATGTGATTTTGGGCGGAGTTCTTTTTTTAAATGGTGTTTCTGTTGATTTTTCTTGCTTCAATATCTTTGTATTTTATTTTTATCTAGCTCTTTTTTATATTTCGGCCTGGGATAGGGGTGTAGCGGATTGCATATACAGGCTACGGCGTTTATCCCCCTTTTATTCCTTTTCTGTTCGGCTTTGCTCTCGGTACCCGCTTCGTAGCAACTTTTATAATTTTATAATCATCGAGGTGCTGATCATACGTACTCTCGAGAGCTGACATTTTTGCTGAGTCTTGCTCGGGCTTTGCTTGTCTTGTTGCTAGATATACTTCTTTTTCGTGCCTCTCTATCTTGTTCCCGATGGCTACATGTAGTGATGGGTTACGTTGGGGGTGAGGTAGCCAGACGCGCTGAAGGGCAAGTTAGTCACAGTGTGTCACTCGGCGAGTGACACTCTATGACTATTTCTTCCTTGTTTAATTCATTAATTGCATGCGGCTTTTCGCAAGATAGTAACTTGAGACTGGTGAAAAGTAGGACTCTTTCTTTTCTTTGTTTGGTTCATTAATTCCTGCTAAAAGCGAGGGCTTGGTCGGCCACTACTATAATGGCCGTCTGCGTTATGACAATATCTGTCAGAGCCGAAACCGATACAATGAAAAGGCAAAAAAACAAATCACAAAATAAAGTAGGCAAGAAGAGAAAATGCATCATAAATGTTCTATCTTTCCCCTGACCAGCCTTAAACCCTCCCTTTCCCCTCACAGTCCAATTTTTATCGAGTGAAAGACAGGACGAGTCTTACTATTTTTTCAATTCATGTTGATGTCAACCGCTAATACAGGTTGCCATATAGGAGCCCGGACAAACTATCATGACGTCTTTGAATGGCATACATATCAATATGGTGATTATGTTCTATCCTATTCGCGGATGCTACTTATTCACCTAACAATTCCATATATAATGAACGTAAGAGACGTGGAACAGTAACATGAATTTAAACGTAATTATTTCGAACTGGGGAATGAAATTTAGGTGAACTCCTGGACCATGTTTCTCGGATTCGGAGATATGGTCGGGTGGCCAGTTGATGTCCGCGGCGGTGTTCGGTGGGTCGTTCTCACCCGAGAACCCTTGAAGACATGGCGCAATTGGCACAAACACATGGAAAAACAGGTGGAAAGAGGCCGAAATGTTACAGGAGGATATCCTCAATTTCAGGAGGAATTCTTTGAGACCGGAACACCAACAGACTCTATCCACGATGGCGGCTTTAGCAACAACCTACTGGTACAAGTCGGACCTCTCGAATGCGGTGGTACCGGAGAGAAAAGTGCTCGAGGCACGGGTCCGGATACTTCGCTCTGATCATCAAGTTACAATCTCGTCTAGGAGGAATATAGGAGCGATGTATGCATCTCGAAATCAATATGAACGGGCGATAGAACTGCAGAAGCAGGTGGTCGATTCACCATCCAGGGTCGTCCAGTTTTCATTCAAGAACGGGAAGAGACTTCATGCAGATATTGGAAGCGATGAAGAGCTACTGTAGGTATATCAACAAGGGCTGAAATGAACTCGGCGAAAAGAGTATGTTAACGCCCAAGACAGTGCCCGGATGTTCGAGGAGGTCTATAGCTGGATCAAGGATATTTCCCCTCGATTTGGAATTATTTTGCTTCTTTTCTTATCTCGTTTGCAATCTCCTCTTCCTTACGAATCTTCCGGCATGATATCTTCCCGCGGGTGCTACAGGCATTTATGGACCAAGATCCCAAGGGCCAGGAAAGCCGTTCGCGCTTAGCATGGAACGAATGGGTGCTTTGGTTTAAATGCATGTATGGGTCTAAAGGTTCTAGAAGGAGGATGGATATGCGAGAGATTATGGGGAGCTATTTTCTTTACATTCTTAGATAGTTCATTTCCTTTGTTTCATGAAGCAATAATGACACATTTTACTGCATCTCGATCCTGGTTTCTGAGCGACCTCTTTGTAAACCATGGACGTACTAACGGGGGGGTAGAAACGACCAATTGTCAATTGACGGATAGGTTATGATGGATATTATAAACATTCAGGAATCCATTCCGGCATCAAAAAAAAAAGAACCAAAACTCCAAAGTACCAGCCCCTGGTCCTTGGCCTTGCACCTCCGCTTCAGTGTATGGCGTCTCACCATGCGAGAATATAATCGGTCCGTCAACTCAGCGAAACAGGTTCCAGAAAGTCTCCATCTGTGACTCTCCGCCGGACATAACTGTAATTAATAGTGGTGAATCGTTTCGATAATCGTAATCCTTGTGGTTTTTAGTTAGAGACGGGATAGAATAGAATGCAATGGGCGCATTAAGCACGAGGTCGTGCAGTGGAAAATAGATCGGTCGTCTGTTGAATGAACTATTAGGATAGATTTCGTTCCCGGGGATGTAGTTTCTGTGGGATAATAGGGAATCTGCCGGCAGTTTTGAAGACACCTATAAATTTATGGTAGTAGGCCTGTAATTTGCGAAGAGGTTAGGAGTGGTACTTTGAGGTACATAGCTAAAGTATTTATGCCTCTGGTTGCCAGTGATGGAGTGAGCGAAGGAGCAGGAACAACGAACCTTATACATACGTCCACACACAGGATCAACAGAGGAAGACTAGAATGCCGATGGCAAGCCTTAGAGGCCGAATTCCTGTTTAAACTTGTATAACGAGCGGATCCCAATAGGCAAGGGGGGGGGGGGGAGGACCTCCGGGGGGAAGCTTAACCTTAACCGTACCAAGAGCTCACCTTCGCCGTAAGAGAGATCGTTTCGTTGCCCCAACACATGCTGACTCCCCGTAGCGCAGTCCTTTCAGACCTCCCCCCGTATCGTGCTGTGATCGATAGCTTCGCCATGCTTACACCACACCGGAGGAGTCTTGACAAGCTGTGTCAGTATACTCCGGATCTCTATTAGTATTCCTCCTTCTGTAACCCATCACCACCTGCCTCCGTGTCTAGATTCCAACCCCCGTCGACTCTCTCAACCCGCGTCGGCCGAGGCCGCTTCCGGCCCAGCTCTTGCCACTGCACCCAGTCTTTATCCTAGGAAGGTCCTCCTACGAGCATACCATTTACCGCAGCTTGTATGGGTCCCATTACCGCCTTTCGCGCTTCCCCCGGCAGCGTCCTAGCACTCATTAACACCGTTCTGCTTAATCACGTATTAGTTACCCTGCTCTATACCCTCCGCTACTTGCCTGAGATGTTAAGCCCGCGCCATGACCGTAAGTGCTGCAGGATCTCATCAACTCAGCACCTGCTGCGAGCTCTCTTGCCCCTTCGCGACCATGGCCCCCTGTGCCAGAAGCACGGCACCGCTCAAACCGCTGGCATTGCCGTCGCTCGCATTAAAATTGAAGTTGTGTCGATCGTGCATCTGGAGAAGTCGGCTCTTTGTCGCGCAAAGAGTTGGCGTAGTTGTTGGTAACATTGTAGAGTGCGGGGTAGCAAGCGAACGAGGGGCTGAAGCTGGTGCATGTGTGTGGGGTGATGAGGCTTGACATTGTGGCGGTGGCTGAGAGACGCGAGGAAAGAGCATGGTCTTGGCACACCGGCCATCGCAGGGGTTGTAGAGCTAACGAACACCTCAGAGCCTCATTGCTTCCTGGCACTAAGCTTAGCTATCAGTTACAACTGCGTATCGGAACAGCGCCATTTTATCCTTCATACAAGTTACATGTAGCTACTTGTACTCAGCTAAAGTCTATTCCGTCCCTAAAACGGTATCACTTACGAGCATGATATTTTTTTATTTTTTTATTTTTTCATTTTTTTAAATCAATTGATGTTGTTTCTAGGTACAAGCTCCGCGTAAAGTTAATACTATGGCGTAAAGACTTATCCCCAATTAGTCTCGTGCCCAGCCTGTGTGTTTACTTCGTGTGCGCAGAAATGAAGTAAAACACAGGCTGGGCACGAGACTAATCCCCAATGCCAGTTCCCCAAGTTATAGTAACTATATGTATGGTACGCTACCAACCGCACTCCTCTTACAAGGTTGAAGACTAAGGAAACGCCCCGCCCAAGAATAAATGAAAAAATTTCCGGATAACACAAACGAGAGGCAAAAAAAAAAAAAAAACAGATTTGACAGTGGCATCATGCCGAGTGCCCGCAATGGGTAGTGGGTCTTTGGGTGAGGGGTGGCCGTGTTTAGACCGTCCTTGCTAAAGGGGATCCCATAAGGGCTTTGGGAGCAGGAGGAGGTGGTGGTGGTGGAGTCGTCAGTTACGGGCATGACTTTTCATGCGCGGCCTTTATAGTACCTCTCAGAACACAGTGTTAGGGTTGGCAGCGTGCAAGCGAGTAGTGTACTACATGTAAGGCGGTATGGATCGCCGTGTAGTTGCATGAAGGACTGGGTATTCAGGAATATTTATACAACTGGAATGAAGCCAAGCTCGGCCCGCAAATACGCTAAAGCCAGAGAGTGAAGTAATACTACATGTAGTATTATTTAATTTATTTACAACTTCTGAGTAGGTATCGCAATGCACGATCTTCTACGAAGTCAATTATCGAATGATATCAACAAAAACCGGTACAAACTACCAACTTATGAAAGTGGATTATAGCTATATATGTTGTATTCTCTCGCACTCGCGACCGATTTCCAACAGACATACCCTATAAGCACATTTACATGCGCCTTTTCCCAAACCCTTGTGTGGGGAATGTGATATTTGATGCATCCCCACTAGTAGTAGAATCCCTTCGTTGAAAAATAATAAAACCTTCCTGATTTTGCTACACAATGCACTAGATCTCATTACCCTGACTGTCAAGCCGTCCGCTGCAGCCACTTCAAGGACCATATTCTCCACGAACACGCAGTACTTAAGCAAAGGATATTTGTAGTACGTAAACACATAAACAGCCGCTCTATTAGTACTCTAGGACTGGTGTAACGCTAACCCTAGCAAACATCTCGCAAGAAATTGCGACCTGGCTACTGCTATTCAAAGTTGAGGTAGAGCTGTGAGGTCAGTTTTTTTCGGTGCAGCTTGTGCAAAATCCAATACTCGTCCCCCAGAAATGGATGCTTTGCTAGTTCGTAGGGTGGAACAATTGTTAGTAGGTTAGGTAAGCTTCCATATACGTACAGGTATGTATTTACTATGGCTTGGCGAGCTAGGAGGACCAAGACCCCTCTTATGGACAAGGTCTAACTATCCCTACCGCTGACACCTACATATTATGTGAAGGGACAGCTTAATTGTTAACGCACGGGCTGTTATGGTCATGTCGTCGCCGACAATATCAACTATGTTTTCACTAGCTAACCACCTCAACTTGTATATCTCTGTAGGCGAAAGCTATCCGCTATCCTGGGTGTCCGTATACTCCTCATTCAACAACGTTTTCATACACAACTGCTATTGCGTACCATATAGGAATATGGCTGGGTAGGTGTTTGTTGTGAAACGGAGCAGAAAAGATATCTATCCGGAGATCTCCGTGTCTCACATCTTCAAAGTAGCACGTGCTCATGCGACGCGCATCATAAACTGTCACTCGTCACTATTAAACAGTGCGATGAATATCTAGGCGTGGATGCCCTAGTGGGTTGGGTTAAAGTATTAGATAAACCGAGAGGATACAGGGCCGCCGCTGGAAGCCATCTAACCCGAATTCAAAAGTTAGCTGCACCCAGAGACCAATCAGACGGGCGAGAACTATGAACACGTTTGAGAATGGAAGATGTAGATCGAGAGCTGGAGATAGACGATCGGACAGGAGTATCATGAGCGTACCGCTGTATGAAGTAGGGCACTATACAGGACATACTAGCCGAGCATTGAGCAGTGAAGATAACTCCCTTCCAGCGGAACTGGGCGTTCAAAGCGTTGGGTTTGGTTTTCATATTGCCATTTTTTGTATACGGCCGCGGCCTTAACATACATTGGGGGTGAGGAGAATATCTGATTAGGTATTGTAAGATTGAGCCATTAATTACCGACGTAGTGATAAAATCGTGTGAGAATGACTAAATTAGCAGTCCAGATTATAAGGATTAAAAGGTTGTGGAAAATTTGCAGCACTCAGGGACGCCGACAATATGTGACATGGATTGATGGTGATGTCCAGTTATACTTGTAGGTTTAACAAAACAGTTTGTGAGACCCTATAATCGTGAGTTGAGGTACATAAATCTAGTTATTCTCACCGCGGATTTACTTGTTACATAAATATGCTGGGCAAGTTTAAAATCATTTGAAAAATAGCCGGCAGAAAAGGAAGACTCCAACCCTCCCTCCTACAATCAATTTCTGGGAATTCAGTCTCCCGGATACTGACTGATATCCACTCCTGAAAGAGGGTGCGTTTTGGTCCGCCAATTCCCGGGTGAGCCAAATGGTATAAATACCAGCTTTGGCCCACCAAGATGCACAACCCACCTTCACTAAGAAAAACTCCACACACAACACAAAAGCTTGTGACCTCCCTCATTTGTAATCTTTTTTGCCAACAACAACTTTTTCTCATAAATATTCTTTTATAAAAACATTTTATTTCCCTCCAATATTTTTTCGAGCAACACCTTTTTCTTTCCTCTTCTTCAACAATGCCTGACTCAACTCAAACCAAGGGAGAGAAGATCACTGATCTCAACAACAAGATTGCTGAGGTCTTGGTCCTCAACGACCAGTACTGGGCGTCCATCGACAAGATTAGTGTCCAGCTGCACGAGGATGATAACGGGTTCACATCGGCTGAGGTGGCACGTATGCAGAGGGAACGAAGCACTCTTTTGAGCAAGGTCATGGACCTCAAACCTCTCATCAGGCAGTATGATGAGGAGTTACGTCTTCTCAAGGCCGAGGCCCCGGCCCAGAAGTAGGATCGATCTGCCTCTTTCATAAGTTACTAAACATTTCCCTGTTCATATTATGCCATTGCGAGTGGTAGGTCCCCTCCCCTTCCACACTGTTCATGATAGTTCATGCCAACAAATATCCATAGGTTCCAAGTCAAATAATGGGGGAATAATCGAGTATTACGTGTATGATTGGTTTTTAAGAGGTAGTTCCTACCATGCTTCACTTTTCTACACTCAATAAATGCTAAAAAATACATAGTGTTTTCAAATTTGGTCAAGGTTATCTTTCGGGATGGGTTCTTTGTGGCATGATTGGGCGTTGGATTAAGGTGGATTTCCGTTTCTTTCAATTTCAGATTTCCTGTTGATACTTGTTTCTTTGTATCATGTGACATTTGGCGGGTGCCGGTTATAGCTCAATTCTCACTGGTTGTTAAGACTTTCACTCCTTTTATTTTTCGTTCGATTGTGTTGAAGCCGGGAGAGAGAAAAGAAAAGCTATTCTTACTTCTTTTCGAATGTAAGCCTAGAACTACTTCTGTGCTTGAATCTATATGCTTCGCTGAACTACAACTTGATATCATTTTTGTTTACATGCGTTACCAGCATGCATATGAGGAAGGAGATATAAATATCTACATAAATTGTCCGGGGGTTTAGTTTCGACATCACTTTGTTCCAGGACCGCTACGATCGAATGATACCGAAAAGACGAAATACGAACTAGCCAACAGTTTATTGTTAATTAGCCCTACTTTTCCCTGGCAAAACAAAAACTTAAACTCTCTCCTATCATATTGATCAGGGTAAAAATGCCAGCAGTAATGAATCGCGTGTAACAAGGTTTAAAGGAGAGCCATTTACTTCGGAAACTACGAATTTCTCGCCAACCTTCTTAAATGTCTTTTATTTTTTTGTTAATTCATTAGTTACATTTAATTAAACGTCTTGAAGTATCAGCGATACTAGTCAGGATGGTAACTTTCGTTATTGTAGGTGTCTAGGCATAAATGAAGGCTGTTCTTTTTTTCTCTTTTTTTTGTTTAATTCATTAATTCCATGCATACGGAATGAAGGCTGTTTGTCTCGAACTAGACGTCGGGTTGGGGTCTTATTAAGTTAGGGTTAGGGGTCTTATTAATCACCTCGCCGATGGGTGGCTCCAAATTCTTTGATTTTATTAGAGAGTATTTACGAAGTGTCAAAACCGGCAACGTACGCTTCGCCAGGTTGCCGGAACAGTCGTTTTTCTAAGGTGGGGATGTAGGATACGCCTAGAGGTATTTCCTATACTGCATGCAGTTCACATCCTGCCGGCGTATTTCACAGCAAGCGTGAAGAATTATTTATCTATGGAGTTTTTCCTATCGTACCTTCCTGGTGTGGTTAATTAGGTGACTGAGGGGAACTGTCAACCCCGCCTCCCGCAACTGTCATTTTCATGTTGATGGTAATATTCCCCGGCCTTGTACGAGCTTGAAGTCGGGAGTGGTTCGAGACAAGAAGGCTGTTTGAATTATTATATAATTGATACAAGTAGTCGCAAATTTGTAGACTTCAAAGGATTCGGGGCCTAGCCAGCATACTGGAAATCGGTTTTACAACATCTTTCTAAAATAATTAATCTACTACAGGTAGTGTAAATTAATACTAAAACTTACTTAACCCTTAGTTGAGTCAGTTCAACTTCCCCAACCCTAACCCATGGAACCTATCATATTTTTTTCTTCTATTTAATTCGTTGATTACACGCAGCCTTCCGGCTATGGTAGTAACATATCATAATTAGGCATAGGTTATTATTGCCATAGGCACTCCACTGTACAACCGCTTTAGTGAGGAAAGAGATCCCGGGGCCTATCCATGTACCTAAGACTAAACTCGACGTCTTCGCTGAAGAATGTTTCAGAAAAGAAAACGCCAAGAGCACCGACGCACACACGAAAGTTTCTCGAAGTCAGTAAGTATATTAGACGTATACCACTACATTCGACGGGAAAACTCTCGCAATCAGCTGGTAAGAAGTTCAACCAAGATAAGGATCATCCGTTAATAATATGTCTCACTATATAGTTTTTGAACCGACACAGTCTAGGGATAAAGCCAGCGCTTGTAATTGTCCGAACTTACCAGTTCATGGGTCGTCAGTACAGCATGAAGTCTTTTGGTTAAGGCAGCTGAGCATCATCTCATAATTCTTTAAACGTACATGTAACTAGTACCCATCTCCTATTCCCAGGCGTTGCTAAGTCCTATTTAAGGTCCTACTAATCAAGCCCGATACCGTTCTTCTCACCGGCGAGAACTCAATCCCCATAACTACTCATCGTATATTTCGCCCTCAACCCAGTACCAAGTTTTATCTCACTGCTCATCAAATATTTCACTCACAACCCAGTACCCAGTGTTATCTCACAGCTCTAATACCTACAAATGAGGTCAGACATATTCCCATGCCACCGTTCAGTACACATCGGCCGGAAGGCGTCTCATACTCACGAACGGCTCCGCCGTTACGTAGACTCTACAAAGAAAAATAAGAAAACAACATGAACTATTGACACAGTTTTTACCATAGTTACGTTACCCCCTTTCGTCTCATTGATGTACAGGAGTTTGGAGAATCTATCGAGAAGGACTGGTGTAAACGGTAAAGAAATCAGTAATAAACAGACACCATGCCGGATAAGCATCTCGACGGCGGTAGGAAATTGGTAATTCCATGCCGCACAATGTACAGCGCCATATACATGCAATACCATGCTCCGGTACGGGTACAAATCGTCGCAATGCAGCTGTGAAGGAACCTCCGCATTACAGCGATATTCTCTCTGCTTTTCAAATATACATCCCCAACAAGCCTCTGGTAGACAGGGTCCGGCCTACCAACGTCCCATCGCGGAATGTCATTGGCTGCTCTCTGAGTGCGATTATCGACTATTTGCTTGTTTTCGACCCTCTGCGAGCCGGGATAATAGATGGGTTGAATGCGTAGCTGATTGGCTTTGACCAAAGTCTCCCTTTCATAGAGAGTCACTGACCCATCAGGATTGAGACCCCCTACATCGGCGTTTCGTCTGTCCCGCGAAATGAAAATTATTGAGGTTGGTCTTTTGAGTGGAGGTATCGAGAGGCACCCAGGAGAGCTGTCATCTGAAATATACCATTCTAGTCCGCTAGTAGCAGCTGTATGTCCGGCCGGTAGGCTGGACCTTGATCGTGACACACATAATGTCACTTCACCAACATACTCAAAGGCCTTTAGCCCACCCGTGTTTCTCTCGGAGATTGCAATGGGTCTATGTATACCCTGAGGCTTGTACCACCAGAGCCCATATACAAAAGCCGTACATATTACCTGGATCATGACATGTAACTTGAGAAGAGCGATCGGTAGGCCATTCAAGAGGCGCGCAAGACAACAAGAGGCGCGCAAGACAATGAACCATGACAAAGAGGGCTTGAGACAAGGCAAGAATCTTGGATATTGTATCTTGCTTCATTTTATCCTGAATCGTTGATTTGTCGATCGATAGGGCCGCCGGCGATCTACTCTCCTACAATCTGATAAACTCTTCTTAAGTCACCTCTCGGAGCTAGTTCCCACGATAGTCAATGGGACCGTGGGTAAGGCCATGTATATGTATGAAAAAGCATGCTGTAAGGCCCCTTTGTTTCTTTGATATGGCATTTTCAAGAGGATGACCACCAGTGCATAGTTGGTTACGGAGCTCCTTCATCTCTAGCCACTTGACAACGGCCGTAAGGATTACGAATTCTGGGGCTAGAAGCATCACGGCCGTGATGAATACTCGGTCAAGGAATATCTCTGTGCTTGACCACTTGATGAAAACTGGCTGGAGTAGTATTGTGATTCATAGCATTCCTTTTAGGTCCTACCATCGAAGTTCAAAATGCTGAGACTTAAGGGTTAAAAATGGGAGGAATGTGAGAAAATAATTGAGAAGGCAATGACCTATTACAGAGAATCAAGTAAATCTCCCAGTCTCCGAATTCCCGCCGAGAGATTTGGTATCTCCTGAAAGCATCTTAGAGATAGGCCAAATGGACTTCAAAATGGACGGGAGGCATACAGGGCACAACAATTGTTAAATGAGCATGAGGAAGGATGTGTAGTACAATGATGTCAACGCATGGATGATTGGGGTTTCCATTGAAACTATTACTTATAAAGGAGCTAGTGGCATGCCTAGCTTCCAAACGTAAGCTTTAAGATTACAAGTAGAACAGCATTAGTTGGGCAGATTTTTGAACCGGAACTTGAACTCAGTTCAAGGTCTAGTGAATAGTTAGACAGGCAAAGAGCGGTAGCCAATAACCAGGATTTATTAAAAGACTTTTACAAAAAAGTATGAGCCCAGCGTAAGCAGTTATTGCCGATGCAGACAATCTCGAACTTTACTAACTGCTTATAGTTGAAGGATGTCACTGCAAAATACGAAATCCTACCAAAGGATACTTGTAACATGGATGCAGAGGGATTTATTATGGATATTTGTGTAAAGGTTAAGGTTATTTCCAGGACACGACGGAAAAATCTGCATCTCACATATTCAGGAAACCGTGCATGGGTAACGGTTATTGAGCCAATCTCTAGAACAGGAATAGCATTATCTCATATGATTATCAACCAAGGAACGGCTCACTATAAAGGCTGGTATGTAGGCGTAGAACGCCAAGATATTGTTACCTTTACCTATTCTCGTAAGAGTTGGACGGATTCAAATCTGGTATCACGGCCCGACCGTCCCCACCTGCCTTACCATCGATACAGCTCCGAAATCGTGTTGTTAGATGAATGACCGGTGCCGCGTCAGATATGTTGGTTTATTCAGGAAATTATCCGGAGATGGAGGTAAGTGCTAGGCGGATAGAGTTAGGATTACGGAAAGAAGATCAGGATCAGCTATTGGATTCATTACGTCCGTCTGTTGTTTCTTTAGTTGTAGGTGCGAGGGTTAGTCATGGGGTTTCTCTTTGGAGTTATTATTCAGGGCCCTGTCCCACTCTCTGTACTTTTCTTTCTTCCTTCTTTACGCAACGTATTCTTTATATTTGTTAGTATCAATATATTGGTCAGTTCTTTAAAGCCTTCTCCGATCGGTACCTAGCCCGGGCTCCCAGTCTTAGCCCTCAAAATGTATCTCGAGTCGATTCTCGTCTCGGTTCCCGCCTCTATCCCTCACCCCATTTGACTACGTTACATTGACTTACACATCAGCAAAAGACTCGCTCCACTGAGATGAACCGGTACGCCCAGGCGCACAAATCCGTCATCAGCGCCCAAAGCTCGTCTTTTACGTCCAAAACCTCGTGTTCTGCTCGTCCCGCGCGTCCCCCCTTCCTAAATGCGACAAGTCGTCTTTCAGCATCTACTATGCGTCCCAAATGTGATATCTCGTCTTTTTACGTCGTATTAGTATCACCAGCTGATGACGGGAGATTTGGCGCGCTCTCTGCGCCTCGAGGATCCAGACACAGCTCCTTGTCTGCCTGCCTACCTGCCTGCCTACCTACCTACCTTGACACCTCAACATTCACCTGCCTGCCTACCTCGACACCTACCTCGACACTTACCTCAACACCTATCTCGACACCTACCTCGACCTCTACCAGGACGGCTACCTCGACACCTACCTCCTGCCTGCATCAATATCTGAATACGTATTTACCTACCTCTGTATTTCGACGCCTGGACTGACACCGCTGCAGACTCCAAATCAGCATCAAATTGACGCCCGAATCAATACAAATTAATGCTCGAAAAGATATCTGAATCAGCACCAAATTGATGCCCGAATAGACACCCAAATCAGTACGAAATCGGCGTCCGAATCAGTATCAAATTGATGCTCGGATAGACGCCCGAGTCACCATCAAGTCGATGATCGAATCTAAACCATAGCAGGAATGAATCAGCAGCAAATTGACCCCTGAACCAACACCTGAATCAGCATCAAATCGATGCTCAAATCGACACCAAATCGACGCTCAGTTCGACAGCAAATCATCAACTGATTGCACCAAATCGACTCCCACATTGACAACTGACGGTGCACTGAATCGGCCCATATGAGCACCTAATTAGCATGTCGGTGGGCAGCCAGGCGGGCATGTAGGCTGACTAGTAGGCGGGCAGGTGAGCAGGCGGGTAGGAAGGCATAGAGGTAGGGGGCGTACCGAGGGGGTGGAAATAGGTAGGCATATGGGGAGGTATGCAACGCGTTAGGATATATGTACAGCGCGAGGACATAAATCACCGATAGTGCGCCACGGTGCAACGCCGCCGCAACGCCGCAACCATCAGAAAAAAAAAGGTTTCATAATTTTTGGCAGAGCTACGGGAGAAGGATATCAGGTCAATCTTTATGCAAGATCATACTAAAGTACACACCGCCGAAACCACCACTTAATAGTTGGAGGAGAATGGGGTTGATATTCTGGAGGACTGGCCTGCCTATTCACCTGATCTAAACCCCATGGAGCATGTTTGGGTACACATCAAGAAGCTCTACAATCAACACTACCCCCGTTATTTAACGTATAATACTAGATCACCTAAAGTAATTAAGCACCTGATGGAGGCAGCTCTCATTTATTGCTGGGAATAGCTACCTGATGATTTATTTGGTAGGCAGGTTGAAGGTATGCCTACTATGATAGAGGCTGTAATAAATGCAAATGGTTGGTACACAGGATATTAAATGCGATTTATTCTTTCTTTATACACTAGATAACTATTCTGCAAATTATTAGCTCTTCAAGGAATTAATTGTGGTTGTTGTACTCATAATCGTTGTCCAGCGGGTTGTGGTCGAACCCGTTGCTACGGCAAAAAGAACTGAAAAATGCTGTCTCGTATGCGCCGAGGCTGATATCAGGTTGGAACCTGGTATAACATGTTGGAGTCGGAGCCAGAGCAACATGATGATAGAGTTGTAGTTTCCGAAGATATTAGAATTCTGTAGAATACTGTTGGAATGACGTTGTTTCAAATATAAGAGGTATTGAAGTGACCGGAAACCACAATCAGAGGTTCAGAATATAACCTTTACTGCTCATAATGGCTATCAAAACTTGTGAAGTTTCCTACAAGCAGTGCTTCTGCATCAAAGACCTACGTTTTAAATCTAAATGGACACTACAGAAAGTAGTACAACACCAAGGTGTTAGTACTGTTTGGCGCATTTGCTGGCCATGTAATTCCGCTACACCCAAAAAGAAAAAAGACCGACCCATAAAACTCAGTTCGCCTGTCCGTTCGTCCCTCATTCAACATCCAACATTGAACGCCGAGAACCGCCGGAAAACCTTACATCAAATTGCGTACACATGCAGTATTAAGATTGGCAATGAAACCTACAGAAAGCCTTCCGTTTGGAAGGGTACGGTCGAAGAATTGCATGCAAGAAGGTTCTTCTTAAGTCCGAAACCAAAGCCAAACGCCTCTTATTTGCACTACAACATCAAAACTGGACGTCAAGGACTGGAAAAGAGTTATCTGGACTGATGAGTATTACGTTTGGGTGAGTGGAAGACATGGCAGAACTTATGTAACCTGCAAAATGGGGAAAGAGGAGGATTATCTTCAAGACTGTATAGTTCCTAGATTTGAGAGAAAAAATACAGTAATGATATGGGGTGCCATTGTCGGCGATAGGAAGTCGCCACGAGTATTTTGGGACCGTGAGGACTGGGTACGATCACTGCAGAAGCTTATATCAACTATGTACTTCGACCTGTTATTCGATCTTTTTAGTATTTTAATAGTATGGATTTTGGAGTTAGATTATTATTGATGGAAGATGGTGCCCCGGCGCATTGAGCTGGGGTCACAAAAGCGGAAAGAAAATGGTATAATATCCCTTCTTTTACTTTGCAAGTGGCCTCCTTCTTCCCTAGACTTCAATCCTATTGAAAATATTTGGGGCATATTGAAGGATAGACTCTCTAAAAGAGTATCTAGACCCAGCGGATCTACAGAGATGAAGGTTAGTTTTATTTCACTATTACTATTAACTATTACTAATTCTGTCACAGGCTGCTATTACTGAAGAGTTGGAGAAAGTTACTCCTCGAGAAATCCTAAAAAAGAGTGATAGTATGCCTGAAAGAATTGTTGAAGTAATTGCAAATAATGAAGGGCATACGGGCTGGTAGACATTCTTTAATTAATCAATCGAAGTTCTCACCTTTTGTCAATCCTTGCCAAAATCAGTGCTCGGCATGTCTGATCATCGTGCGCCGAGAAATCTCATTTCTCGGTTCTTTTGGGGGGAACGAGTACATAGAAGAATGGTTACACATGATGCGAAAGGTATAGATAGATGGTAGCGTCTACTTTCCGTAATGTACTTTCTGAGATGTCTGCCCATGGTGCTGTTCTGACTCACCTAGGAAGTTATCACACATTTCTTTAATTTGCCAGGACCACGGTCATCATATATGAAGAGCAATGTTTGTACAGCACCCTACCAAAATTCGTGGAAATGGGCGGCAACCGCAACGCTACGACACCGGAACGCCGGGACACAGGTCTTTCACAACCCGATGGCGCCGCCCCATACCCAAAAGGCCAAGGGAAAATGGCCGGAGCATCTACAAATCATCTGCTCTTCAAACGATCACCTGTGGTTGTTGTGCTCATAATCGTGGTCCAGCAGTTAGAGGATGATATCGCTATCGCGGTGAACTAGTCAGCTGATTGATCCATGAATGACTAATGATATTATGGGATTTACACCGGTGATACTTCGTGGGTAAACTGATCATATACTCGGACTTCCTCAATGAACTCGAGGCTTTCGAATCTAGTTCATCGAGGAAGACCTCAGTCCACCCAGGAAACCCCCTGGGTAAACCAGTTCACTCAGGAAACCTCGTGCATAAGCGAGCTTCCCGGGCGAAATTGAACAGTGGTCTTTTCCCCTCCGAGATAGAGTGCAGGCGAGCGCCGCGGGTATATATATACATTTGTAGTGACAAGCTGTTATACTACTGAACTCAAACACATTGCTGGGGAAGGAAGACCTATATATCTCGAATGTGCCGCCGGAAAAGTAAATGTTGTTTGTGAAGGAGAATTAGAATGATATCCAATGTACCATCACTGGCCGTGGTACTAGCTAGGTCCAAGAAAGATCTGAGAATTTGTACGCTGTAGCTAATTCAATCAAGAAACAGGACAACGAGACAAAGACAAAGGCCAGCGAGGCACCAAGCCAAAACTTGGAACGCTCTACAGGCCCGCCCACCTATGAGCAGCTCAACCAACAAATACCCTTCCGCGTCTCGCGAGTATACTTACCCGGCCATCCAACAACGCCGGCCCTGCGCCGAATGCGCGTAGTACTCCTCGAGTCCTTTTTAATTTCCGTCTCGCCCCACATTTGCGTGTTTGCTGGTATGTGTTCATGAACGTTTTTCCTTCTCCCCTTGAATCCGTTGAATACATGCAGCCTTTCGACTACGATACTATGTTGATGAACGCCCCCAAGATGACCAATCCAGATTTACACTGACAGGCCTGGCCTCATATTGTCCAACGGCGGCGGAAGCGGCGAGGATATAATACCGGGGTGCGGGTGGGAGTGGCGGCGGGCTGAGAAAGCGGTGTGGCAGACAGCGGTGACGTCGGTGTCGCGAGCGAACAGGAGAAGAGCAAGTCATGTCGCACAGCGATCGATAGGTTCTGTTCCTGCATGCGTTCCTGCATGGGCCCCTTCCGCGAGCCAGCGCCTGTTCTTGTGTGTACCTGCATTAGCGCCACCACACGTGGTGTGTTCCTGCATGACGTCCTTGATCCCATCCCTGCCGCCACGCAACACAGCCCTGCCAAGCAGATTGATCGGTACCTGCATCGGTCGATTGGTACCTGCGTCAACCCCACAACCACACCAAGCCCCACCCCACCCACCCACATCCTCGATCGGTACCTGCGTCAACCCCACAACCACACCCACCCACACCCACCCACACCCTCTTAACGAACCACACCCACCCACCCACATGCGCGCGCAGCCAATAAACTGTCATACCACTGCAGCACGTCGCACATGTGTCCCCCCCTGCCCCCCAGATTCGGCGCGTGTAACACCTGCCATGTGCTGCTATTGAGCTGTAGAAAACATGCGGGGCTTGCGGGGTGGTCAGGCGGCGGACGAGATGGCTAGATTGCAAAGATGCGGGCTACTATGCCCCAGCGTGGATATATGCGCGCCAAGTCAGCATGTTTACCGCTGTCGCGGCCTATCACCGCGAGCATGCGCCATCATGCACCATCACTCGCATCCCGTCGCCTACTTCTCACCTTACCTCCTACATCCGCCATGATTTTTAACCGTGCCTTTAGCCTAAATGGACCGAGCACATTCCACCAGTCTCGACAGCATGTATCCTCTCTTGTACAGCACTAACACATGAACGGGAGATGCACACACTCTGTTCTCAAGAAGTATAACAATTGCCACTGCCATAAGCCGGCATATAGTTGATTGATTAAACAAAGAAAGGAAAAAAAGAAGAAACACATTATCAATCAACTACTACCTAGTGAGATCCTTAACCCCCCCCCCCCCCCCTCCCCTCTTATCCGGGTAGAGGTGAGGCGGCCGCAGAGTGACCGCAAGACGTACAGACTTTGCTTACTACACAGACCAGCTAATCCTTCCTACCATCCAGCTTGTTCCACTCTTGTCTCGTTCCTCTAAAGAAGGTACGAGGCAACGGTGGAACAATCGAGACGCACGATGATTGCTGGCCGCAAGACGTACATACCTTACTTACCACACAGACCAGCTAATCCTTCCTACTATCCAGCTTGTTCCACTCTTGTCTCGTTCCTCTAAAGAAGGTACGAGGCAACAGTGGAACAATCAAGACGCACGATGATTGCTGGCCGCTTGAAGAAGAGAAGAGGAAAAAGGAGGAGGAGGAGGAAGAAGAGGCGGCTATTTATACTCGAAGTGGGCGGCTAAAATGTAGGGCGGCGAAAATGTAGGGCTAGCCTAGGGCTGGGGTAGGGCTAAGCTAAGGCGAATGGTCTGGGCGGCGAAATCGCGTTAGAGCTTGTATACCACACTGTGTTTTAGTGGCCTGCATGATTGCGGTGGCGTGGCATAAGGGGTACTGTGCACTGGTAACTACATGTAGTGGCAACTGGTTCTATGCTCTTGGTGCACGCCATATATAACTAGCTATGATGGTGCGACGAGAATTCTGTTACCTTTTATCTCGAGATATCTTCTGTTGGACTCTATGGGTAGGTTTTCTACTGCACCTGCCCTCCACCTCTCCTTCTCTTGGGTGCAGACTATATATGCTTTCAAAGCCTGCTCTGTATACACCGCAATACTCGATCCCCGCTCAACCCTTTGTGCCGCCGCAAGCCCCAGGCCCAAGAGCGTGTGCGCGAACCCATCGAATGCGCACACATCAAAAAAAGACATAAAAAGCCACCGACCGTTGCGCTCCCTTTAAGAATCAACATACACCACCTAGAATTTAAGATCCCTCGCCTCGTTTCCAGTGATGGGTACGAGACAGATTGTCTGGGTACCTGTATGAAAACAAGACGACACCTGGGGGCTGACAAGAAAAGACAAGAGAAGAGAAGACAAGAGCAAGTACAGGGGTCCCGAGATAAGTCTCAAGACCCTTTGACCTTTTATCTTACCTAAATATAATCTCCAGCCTCGGCCTAAAATAAAAATAAAATGAAAATATGAGGATGAAAGAAATTAAAAGCACCGTGACCTTTATTTGCATTGAGTAGCATAATCACGATACTTTCACATTCTCGTGGTTGACGAAAGGTCTCGAGACTTTAACGAGACTAGACCATTGTCTCGAGACCTCCATGACTCAGTCCAAAGAATACAAGACGGGATGAGATATAAGAAAATCTCGTCTCGTCTCGTCTCGTGCCCACCACTACTCGTTTCGTGTAAAGTGTTGCTGTTTTCCGCAAAGACATCAGGAGATCTACTTACTGCCAACCTCCGCACCACCCCAGTTACTACTGATATCTCTTCCTCGACCCGAACTCACAGCGGCACCGTACCCCACTGATGCGCCACTGAACAGCAGTGCAGAGGATGGTCATTGCTCCCCCGCTGCCGAGATATAGAGGCTCGTCCGCCGACTCAGACGCGCCGAGAAACGCAACAAGGACGCCAAGAAACGTACTAGGATCGCCTGGAAACGCATCAAAGCTGCCTCCAGAACCCCCGCGTCACCAGACCATGCTACGTTGCCACGGGGCGGTAAGTAATCGGGTCTCATCCGTTCTCCTCCATAATCCCCTCGGTAGCTGCCACACGAAACACCTCCTCCCCCAACAGGCATCTGGGCCATCGTCTTCCGCCTCTCCGGCTGCAACTGCGTATTCCCGGCTGCAACTGCGTATTCCGGAGCATCACCGGCGCGGGGCGGGGCGAGACCGTCTGTGTCGCACACGACCTCTGAGCCGAGCTTAGAAACGCGGACCAGTTGGGTCTTATGGCCGAGCAGGGGGCGTGGTTGCACGGGCAAGTTGTTGTTGTTAGTAGCGGCGGTGGTGGCTGTGTGTCCTGGGAAACGCCAATAGGAGGTAACTAGCCTGATAGCTCACTTTGCAAAACCAAGAAACACTGGTGAAATAAGGAAACTGGTAGTAGAAGTGGTAGACTCCGAGTTACCCGTCAAGATGATCGAGGTTCGAACTCCTTGAATTTTATATTTTTGATAATTGTGCTAACATATCTATGGTGCTTCATCAATTCATGAAGATTGCTTACCGCCTATGCAGGCCAAATCTTTCTCAGGTTATCTTTATAAAACGGATAAACATGGTACTCCTCATGATCACGGATATACCCTTCGCCTTAAAGGTCACCGGGTATATATTGCAGGTGGATTATCTTTACGAAATTGCTCCCTAGGGAAGGTAAGGTCTGAACTGATAGGTTGCTCAGTGCTGCCGTGCGTGCCGCACATGAAAGCTGAAATTAATTGCTCAGATGTTCTCATATTCATCGATATCTCTTGGTACGTGCTTGTTTCTAGTTGCGACATGGAGCATAACCTACATCATGACATATCACTCGGTCATTGATCATCACTCGATCTATTGATGTATCGTGTGAGTCCGCCAAGCCCTTCATCTAAGCCAATGAAAGACGTTAGAGAAGTCATTGAAATAGATAATTATAAAAAGACACAGTAAGACACTCAACGGTGTAGGTAGCACGGTTTTCCACGAGACGGGAGAGACGTACAGTCGTTCACGGGGTATTGGCAGGCCCTTGGTGTTGACGGACAGGCCAAAAGAGGTACAACCAAGCCAAACTTTGCTTGTAATCCGCCAACACCCAGTGTCCGCCAATATCCCGTGGACGACAGTACAGAGAGTAAGAAATATTACATATGTAGTGAGACATCGTTAAGGAATTAAAAGAATAAATTTGTAGCTATGGAAATGAATCCCTCCATCTGTTTCTACTACACGCCCTGCGGAGAGGAATCAACTGAATCATTTTCAGAAAGGTTTTGTATTGAAAATGAATCAATCGATTCATTCCCATAGCTGGTGAGAGTGAGAATTCATGAGTCAATTAAATTTCAGCGTGCGTCGCCTATTTAGCTCTTAACATATCTTGTTTTGGATACCTGACCAGCTTCGTAAGTATCTAACAAAGATTGCCAGCCTAGGTAGTTATTTGGTTGTACTACAAAGAGAGCTCATCGATCTGCTCGCGTGAAAAACAAATTAGCAAGGCTGGAGCATGATTAAGTGCTCATGCATCTAATAAATAGGCATTACTCTAAGCATGATCATGGACTCAGGGTAGCAGATAGTTGTAACTTTCAATATGCGAGTATCGAAATGTTAGGAAATAGCTTCGTCTCCTAGGACATGTCGGAGATCCGGTTGATGGGTTCAGAATACGAAACGCGACTCGATTAGTCTCTACAGCACCGACACTAACTACTCTACTTGGCACTATTAGCGATCTATCTTGACTAGCTGCTCTATACCCTTAGCGCTTGTGGTTGCTTTTCGATAACATTTTGACCTCTGGACGCTCTACCACGGTAGAAAATGCATCGTTTGATGCATTGCCCATAGATAAATCGTCTAGCCAACAAAGTAAATGAGTCAGGAAATGCGTATGGAAAGTCGTCACGATATGCAATTACTTCACTATTAAATGAGTAAAGTTCTTTGAATAAATATTATGGATTATGTGATAATATCTTGGCTGGATATTCAGGACTATTGGAGTTCAATCCCCCCCATCGTCATGGGATTTATGTAGTGTAAGGTTATCAGTATAATCGTAGCTGGTACCACAACATCCACCTTTTTGGACCTGGGTGATTCATTAAAATGATTCATTAAGGCGACGTATTATTGGGATTACGCGTAGTATACATGCGGTACCCCCCACCCGATGCGTTTACGGACGATTTTCACTCATGCATTTTTTGCGGTGGTAGAGACGAGAGCGGAATTAACATTCAAGTTCAGCAATCCTGTGTCTACCAAACAGAGTATCCCTCACCTGTTGGTTGGGTCTGGTTACGAAGGACATGGTTTGTCGGTAGGATATATGTACCATACAGGCGATAGCTCATGGTGTATATACTTGCATTTATGTAATTTCCACAATTTATGGAACAAGTCTATATTACCAGAAGCGACAAAAAAAGAAAAAGAAACACCCTGAAATCTCCAACCGAGATACCAATAACCCCTGACCCTATTATAACCACACAAAACATGATCCCATCGCCTGTAGAACCACGGAGCTACTATGTAGAACTGAAAAGGGTACGCAGTGTCAAATACATAAGTCCCCTTAACTCCTCAGGAACAGATAAATGTAAAGAGAAAATAAAGCCCCAACCGCAAATCCTTCCTACTATTCAGCCTGTTCCGCTCTTGTCTCGTTCCTCTCAAGAAGGTACGAGGCAACAGTGGAACAATCCGAAAGCACGATGATTGCTGATGTGTTGAAGTGTCAAATACATAAGTCCCCTTAACTCCTCAGGACCAGATAAATGTAAAGAGAGAACAAAGCCCCAATCGCAAATCCTTCCTACTATTCAGCCTGTTCCGCTCTTGTCTCGTTCCTCTCAAGAAGGTACGAGGCAACAGTGGAACAATCCGAAAGCACGATGATTGCTGACGTGTTGAGGAGAAGAGAAGGGGAGAACCAAGGGACGGTGCAATGGTATTTATACTCGGTACCAAGGTTAGGGGCGGCGAAGCAGTAGGGCTAAGGATAGGCTGGAGTGTGGGGCGGCGAAAAGGTAGGGCTAAGGATGGGCTGGAGTGTGGCCCGGCGGCCAAAATACAATAGGGCTAGGGTTTCTGCGGCGAAAGCACCAAGACGCTAAGCGAGTACGCGATATACGGCTGTGGTTAAATCTGTGGAATAAGGGGTGTTAAACTCCGGTAAATCTTTCAGGTGTCTACGCTCCTTTGCCAATGTTTGTTTTCTCA
Organism: Morchella snyderi; assembly: GCA_024521645.1. NCBI lineage: Eukaryota > Fungi > Ascomycota > Pezizomycetes > Pezizales > Morchellaceae > Morchella > Morchella snyderi. The sequence continues at coordinate 455,576 of JAJJXB010000016.1, forward strand.
CCCTGGATCTCTGCGAAGGCGTGATGGACGGGTAGAACTCCACCACTGTTCTCGCACCGACCTCTGTCCGGTCTCTTTGCCACACGATCCCGCTAGCCTTCAACAGTCTACCCCTCAGCCCTTGGCCAGCCCTTTTAGGCCAGCTCGTTTTATACCATATCCGTCCCGGCACGATTCACGTGACCGAGTGATATTAAATGACTGTCAGATATAAGCCGGCGCCCCCCCCCCCCCAATAGAGTGCGAATTTCGAGCATTCATCTTATCAACCCTTGCAAGAACACCGAGTACATTGATTTCTATGTTTATAATTGGTACGATAATTCTCGCAAGAAGCTCGCATACTTATCATATTATAAGTGATCTTTTGTGACTAACCTTTACTTGGATGGTTTAGGGAAAAGGTCGGAGGTAGGTAATGAGAGAGAGGGGCCATGGGGCTCTAATTCTCGAAATTCTTGCAGCACTCTACCCAGTCATTGACAGACCTTCTACAAACAGCATACTCGCTGGTGTTGGTGTTGTACTCCAACGTGGGGTATAATCTATGGGAAGTGCCGCATGTCGCGAGACGTGCTCTGGCGGTACCTACGAGGTGGCTACAGATCCGTATTATCCATTCCCTAGGTACATGGAAAGAGTGTCTACAGAGGATATTAGAGAACGTTGGCGCTAAACAGGACGTGCGCAATTAACGAGTCCATGGCGAAGAAGTGCATATCAAATAAATCAGTCAGAAAATGCACAAATAACGAAGCTTGGTGTGGCAGCAGTAACATTGGGGAGAACAGTAGTAGCGAATTGTGAAGAGATAAACGGCTTCTGAAATGAGATGTGAAATGGCCAGGTAAACTGTCGGATAATTTGCGGGGAGTTGTTCTAAAACAGTGAGAGTGTACAGGCTCGTTGGAGAGTCTGCATTACGAGGGAAGCTTAAAGCGAAGGAGGTATCTTAGGAGAAATAACTAACGATCTAAATCGCATTTGATGGGAGCTCTATGGGAAGAAAATCAACATTAATAAGAAAACGGTTTTGGATGTCGTCTCGAAAACGGAAAACTGTCACTTAATATATTATTGACGAGTGGGAGGAAACTCATGAGCTGAATCACTAATAGGCTATTACCTATTGCGCCATACAACCTTAGTTATATTAGCAACATCGGGCCGCGTGTAAGAAACGAATTAGTAACAGACTATATGTACTTATTAATCCCACCCGTACCCTCCTCCCCAACACGTTACCCATAGACCTACACTCTACTACGGTGGGAAATGTATCGTGATAATGCATCCGTAAATGCATCCCTCTTTTCACGCCGTGACCTGTGTGTGCCAGAATAATGCATCTGTATAATGTATCGGCAAATACATCCCCAATCCCACTTTACGATTTTACTGATTACATATAGTACTAGGATAAAAGTCTTTTGTCCCGATGAGGAGATTTCCGAGGGTTGACAAGATTACAGGTTCCAATCATGCCGGGGCGAGGACTCAGGGGATATTAATCGTGGTTTCCTTTCCTGGCTTGGCATGTGGGTGGGTTTCTGCTCGTGAAGAGAGTTTTCCCAGTCCCGGCGCCCAAATGGGACATGTAAAGAAAAATGCGGAGGAGTGTGACTAAGTGAAGGTGGCGGGCTTAAGTGATCGGTTGGGGTATTCCATTAGGTCCAATTATGGATCGAAGTCTCCAGGTGAAGCTTAGAGAGGATAGTACGCCGCCATAGACTATGGTCTGTATGCGAGTAGTTATGAGTTAAACAAAATAAAAAGAAAAAAGGACAAAGGTTTTGGTAAGTCGTGGAAATCTGGGGATGGCAACCAACCTCGATGCCTCAACCCACCTATACGAGCCCAACCAAAAGTGATCACAATAACTTCAAATTTGAGGTGGAGGTACTCTAGATAGAAAATATAAATTATATTGAATTACATCTTCGTTCATATCCCTGGTTGCCATCTAATATTTGGTACACCACCCTTCTGCCTCAATTACAGCCTGTACTCTATCTACCATTGAGTCTGAAAGCCGTTAAAGGAAATCAGGCTCTATTTCCTCCTAAACTAAACGGAGAACTTTTGCTAGTCTCGTCCTCACTGCCTCAGGCCTGCCTCTTGTATTTGGAATATCTGGGTATAGGGAATGCAGTTTATCTTTCAGACTTTTCCAGACATGCTCGATAGGGTTCAGGTCAGGTGAGTATGGTGGCCATTCCTCATATTCAATGTTGTTGACATCCAGCCAAATCATAGGGGTGTATGTCTTATGTACTGGGGAATTACATGTATCTTGGATAAAGACTGGGTCCCTAATGGTCTGCTGTACCCGTCTATAGATAGGTCTAAAGCACGTCTCCAGGAGGCGAGTGTACACGAATTGGTCCATATCGACGATTAATGTGTTCATTAGATGAGCAGATGTCTAAATTTATTACTAAATGTGTTAGTAAATGTGCTCCATAGAGTAAATACATGTGTTAATGTGTTGCCAGACAATCTTACAACTGATATCTACCACCAATGATTCCTGGAAGAATTTCCATACGACTTTCCCGCACCTATTTCAGGAAAAAACCCCTCTGTAAATGTGTTCGGGGTAGACGATCATCAGGAAAGTAATCCATAATGTGTCATTAATGCATCGACCATACCACCTTCCACAACTCACGACAGCCTATGAATCAATTGATACATTTAGTCGCTTCGTTAATATGGGCAATGCATCATTTGATGTTTAAACCGCCGTGGTAGAGACAGAGAGAAGAAATCTCATTTTAACCCAACCCTAACCCTGTTCAGGAGGTTTAGGCAGACTCATAAAGTCGACAAGCGTAGTCCATCAGGTGGAAAGATCCTTGGTTAGGCTATAGGTACTACGATGCATAGTCAGAAATTATATAAAAGTCATGGCATCCATGTGGACACAACTGCCACAGAACTGAGTGATATTTCTTTTTTGTTTAATTCATTAATTGATGAGGGAACTAAAGCTGGAAGTTGTGGCTCACACACACATATAGTATGTATGTACATACACACTATCCCATAGTCCGTCAATGCTGCCCCCCTATACCACAGAGATTAAAGCTGTATTAATATCTTTTATTTGATAAGAAAGATAGCAGGGTCTGTTAGTAAAGCCACACATCATTTCCTTTTTTCTTGGGGGCAGCATGTTCTGACGGACTATTGGATAATTGAAGCCGTATTTGGCTAGCACTTAATTAACCTCTTGGCATTTAAGTATTGTGGGTTATCAATCGGGCACTCGCCGCGCGCGATCGCAACCAGTAGGTCTGTTACAATAACCAAGCTCATAAAACCCTGGGATGATAGAAACATAACGATCAAATCAAAATTGAAATCTCTAGCGATATATATGTCTCGGTAGCGCAGATATCTTATGTAGGCTGATCGGCGCCAAGACACTATCTTTATAAAATCATTTCCCGTTGTGTCTTTGCGCATCTGCCATACCAATAGCACGTTGTAGGCTGTCCCCTGTTGCTCACTAGAGTCTCATCCAAATCGGTCATCAATTTGAGTAAGACGTAAACCGAAGACAAACTGATAGTATTGTATGAAGGATGATAATCTAGTCTAAGTGTGCGCGATGGACTAAGTTTATGTCTTCTAGCCACATTTCCTTCCTGTTGCCCACACAACGTGCGCCCAGCGTGGGTCCTTGCTGCACCCCCGACCAAGACAATGGCAGATGCCGCTATCAATGGGTCCAAAGTCCTGGATATCACATACCATTCTCCGAGAACCGATAGATCGTCTCCCCTACCCGCCACAAATAGCCCACTTGGGGATCAGGGCCTCTCGCTAGTTAGAAACCCAGTTTCGCGAGCTAATGGAGTTAGGCGTAAGGTCTTGGTATTAAGACGCCAGTGGAACAGACGGCATCAGGATGGCGGATCAAAGATCGAGTAACAAAAAAATGCGTACGCTTTTTGATCTTATATACAATATTTTACTGTACTACCATCCTAAATAACATGCCCTGACCCCCCCCCCCCCCTCCTTAAATAAAACCATACAGCCACTTATCCTTAACCAGATCTACACACAGAGATATTAGAGGACTCCAACAAACAAGACACCATTCCGGAACACATACCTTTTCAGCTCATCTGATGCTGCTTGCGTACCTAATACTCAAGGCTCACGCGATGGTCGCCTGCTACTCGATTCTTGTAGGGGATTTGGACTATTGCCTTGGGTGTGTGCTGTAGAGATACCAGGTGCTGATGGGTTGGTCTTTTCTCTGTTAGTGCCCCGGGGATGATCCTTGAGGAACTTCTTGACCTCCGGCGAGGTCTCCATGGATAATACTGTCTCGCCCAGTTCGACTGATTCACACTCCAGGAGCGCCGCTACGATGTCTCGCCGTTTTTGCCGAACCGCGATCATGAGTGGTGTTTCACCCTTAGTGTTCGTGGCATTGAGTTGAGCTTTAATATGGGGGCTTTTCAGTAGTCTTCTAACTAGGACATCCGCTTTACGATTCAATGCTTCGTGTAACATGAAAGGCTTTTCTGAGATGTACTTTTCAAGTATCTCGCTATCTAATTCAAGTCGTTGATCGTTAAGGAGGAGAAATAGAATCGCCCAGTCCTTCTTCTCGGAGGCGGTGGAGAAGGCAGTCTTATGATGGCAATCTTCGGCGTTTATATGAATCCCTTCTCTTGACAGAAGCGTTTCAATAATAGAAGCCAGACCACATGTTGCAGCCATAATTAAAGGGGTTATACCACTTTCATCTGCACCGTTCTCTAGGTCTCGAGCAGAATCATGGCCCAAGATCATCTCCACCACAGACTTAATCTTCTCTTCCGTGACCCCTCTCCGTCCGTTGGAAGCCACTGCTGCCAGAAGGCAAGTACATTTCGTTTTGCTAAGGATTTTGGGGCTGATTCTTGGGTTCGCTAGCAAGGCCTGGACTACCTCGACATGACAGTTTGAAGACGCAAGGGTGAGAGGCGTCAACCCTTGGTTGTTGGCATGATTGATGTGGAATTGGCGTTCGAGTAACTTCTCCACAATCAAATCGCTCCCAGCCTCCGCCGCAATTGATAGAGCGGTGTTGCCGTCGTTATCCTTACTATTCACATTTAAACCATCCCTCGCCACCAACCATTCAATAACCTCCACATGGTTCCAAGCTACGGCCCTTAACAGCGGTGGGAGGCCATTATCGCCGTCGCTTCGGTTGATGTCCAGTTTATCGTTTGTGAGTAGATTACTGGTAACGTCTTCGTGACCTTTGATTAGAGCGTAGTGAATGGCAGCCTCTAGATCGAATGGGGCTGTTAAAATCGATTCAATTATCCCTGCGTCACCACTGTGTAGTGCTGCCTGCAAGATAGTCTTTCCTTCTGGCTCCGTCTCGTGCGCAAAAATAGGAGCGCCCTTGACCAAAAGAATCTTCACCGCTTGATCATGACCTCTCTCCACTGCTGTGTACAGTGCTCTCCTCATCTCACTACTAGCGCCATAACCAGGAGTAGTCGTACGGCTCTTTAATAACAGTTCAACAATATCCCGCTTCCCAGAGCATACTGCGCCGTAGAGCGCGGTGCATCCATACCTCTTCGCAGGTAGATCATCCACACGGGCACCGTTATCCAGAAGCAGCTCCACTGCCTTAAGATGTCCTTTTTCTGCTGCACCCTGTAATGCGCTGCGACCTCCACAATCACCTGGCGGAGCATGAATATTGGCTCCCTGAGCTAGAAGTAATTTAATAACTTCATTGCATCCCACCTCAGCCGCTGCCTGTAAAGGTGTCCGTCCGTAGGTAGAAGGAATGGGGTTCACATCTGCTTTCTTTTTAAGAAGTAAGTTGACAATTTCGATATTTCGATGCGCAGCAGCCGCCTCCAATGCTGTTATACCATAATTTGAAGCTGATTTTCCATTGACATTAGCGCCATTATCGATAAGAAATGGTACTATCTCTTTCTGCCCTCCCTCAATAGCTGCCTGCAACGCTGTGCGTCCAGAAGTCTCTGCTGCTTCGGCGTTGATCGGCGCTCCAGCATCAAGTAATATCTTCACAATTTCCATATGGCCCCCCCCCGCCGCCGCTTGTAGGGCTGTCCTTCCGTCCTCTGCCGCCGGATGGTCAAGTACCGTGATGAACTCCCTATCTGATCCCCAAAATTCAAGAATCGTCTTCACAACTTCCATTTTTCCGAGCTCTGCTGCCATCTGAAGCGGTGTCCTGTATCCTTCTATCAAAAGAAGATCAACCGGAATGATTTCATCGTCAGTCAGCTCAGAAGCAAAGGCCTTCGTCACGCTCATTTCTGCCATACGCTTGATCGGATCGTCATTCTTAACGTATTCAATGAAGGTTTTTGATGCGAACATGTACGATAGTTTTTGACGGGCTTCGATAATCACCTTAGACGCTTTATGGTGTGAAGGCAGACCTGCGGAGATCTTCGGTCTTTGAGTAGTAGTATTGAAATTCTGCGCGGAGGTACTCGGCGATTGAAACATCCGAACCGTTCTGCCGTTCCTAGCATGGAGCCACACAAACTTGCTCAGCAGTTCGGAGTCCTTAAAGGTTTCCGGGGGTTCATCCGTAATCTTCTTCGAAATCTCCTCAGAGGATACGTCGGGATTTAGTGATTTTATGGTACTTTGTAATAACTCATGCAGCTCTTTGATATCATAATCTTCGTTCATCCGGCAACGGGTAAGACAGAGAACCATGAGATCAAGACTGATAGACGAGAGAGGCAGCTTCGTTGAGATTAGCTTGCATCTCAAGTACAAACCATTCCACATGGGCTCCAGATCGTGTAGAATCTTGTCTTCTCCGGCGCTCAGATAAGAGGATATAAAGGCTTCCCTTAAACTACAGAGGCGTTGGAATAGCTGTCCTTCCGCGGTGTTTATCTCTTTCCGTGAAAGACCTAATGACCCCAGGGCATCATTGAGATAGAAATCAATATCCAAGGAAAACCTCCAGTCTGTCTCACGCTTTGCAGAACTATCCGATGGGATGCTCAGAGCATCATCAAAAACCTCCCGCGACAGTGGCGGCTTTTCAACCCTTTGGAAAGCGGGGATAATGCAATAATAGGCCTCCTCGATGTTGCCTAGACCAGAATCCTTGAAAATATCGGCGATCGATGCGAGATTGCTATTAATGAGCTTGAACCCTGGAGGGCGAGCTGTAGGCTGTGATGGTGCTGCTATCTCACCAAGCAGCATCGTTTTCCCCCCAACATTCCGGATCTCCTTCGCTAGACGATGCAGAAACATAAAATAAAGTTGAAGTGTACAAATGTCCTGTACTGTGCGATTGGTCTCGAACTTCACATAAAGTGACTCATCACCTCTTCCTCTGGTTGGCCATCCAAAATGTCGCGTACCCTCATCCGAACGCTTGATGCTCTTATCTGGTACAGTAGGGTGCATCCAAACTCTATACTCTCTCTTAAACTCATCTGTAGCGGGTCCGATATGCCAAATGCTTTCTTTTGGCTTGTCCTCACTTCTTCTCTCTTCTATGAGCGATGATACCCAGAGACCAAGTACTGCCTCCAGCATGAACTCATGCCCATCGACCCTCCAAGCAGAACAACCGTTAAGGTCGTCTTGCTGTCTAGTCAAGCTGATTTTGATCAAGTCACTTTGTCCGATAGAGCTCTTATACTTCACAACAACAGGAACATCCCAAGAAAACGAGAGTCTCGACCATCTAAGCCGCTCTTGCCGGAGGTTCATTTTTGAATGCACATCGTTCATCGTCATCTCTATGGCAGTCCTCAATCGGTTCACATTCTCCCGGAGAGCATATTTCCATTCATGCTCAGGAGATATTGATAGATTTCCTAGACAAGAACGTACCTCGATGGCCTGCTGCGGGGAGAGTATCAAGGTCACTCCAGTCTCATCTGTCTGTGTCTCGCGTGTCCGAGGATTATCACGGGATATTACCCCCGTAGGTGCTGTTAATATTGCTGTTGTTGGTCGCGATTCAGGTGGTTGAGATCCTGTTGGAACTGCTGTTGTTGGGCGTGATCTTTGGGCTGCAGGGATTCCGCTAGTGTCCACTTCCAAGCTGGATATACCCCCAAGATACTTTGCAAGCCAATCCAATTCAAAGCCTTCTACCTGTTTAGGTTTTTCAATTTTGTTCCTTTTATCTCGCTTGGAATGGGCTAAGGATCGGAAAACGGTCACGATTATGACGGCGACCAACTGCAAGACAGTAACGGAAGAATGGGCAGCTCTTAAGCCGACCAGTTGGGCGATGAATCCTAACAGCGTAAAGGTACCTGCCACAAATACCAGTTCTTTTCGATGGTTTTTGCCCTCTTGATCTCGACGGTAGGATGAGATTATCTCGCCCTCAGACCATTGAGCAAAGGACTCGAACTCTTGGTCACCTACTTCCTGCCCCCCCTGTTGGAGCCATAACACAAAGGTCCCCCGCTTTGGCTCCGGCTTCTTGGGAACCCAGATTATCTCCCCTGTGGTCTTTTCAACGGTGTGAGCACACAGAAGAATTCCCACGCCTAGAAAAATAGTTCCGGCACATAGAACAGGAAAGGCGTAGAAAGAAATAGGTAAATCGTTCTTTGGCCAATGTAAAACATATTGTGACACCGCAGCAAGTACTAAAACCGTAGCTTGCACGATGATGCCGATAATGATGAAAACGATTAAGGTCAAGCGAGATACTGACTTGACACTGAGATTAAGTGAGATGTTAGGAGGGTTCCGATCTACCTTCTCGTCCGGTGTATCTTCCTGATCGTCCGGTGTATCTTCCTGATCGTCCGGTGTATCTTCCTGATCGGCCGCCGGCTTCTCAGGATTCCCCCGGCTGCCAGTCCGCTTGCTCTGGGAGCCACCTGAGCGCTTTTTCGTATAGTGACGATTCCTACTATCTTTCTTTCGGAAGTTGTAGAGACCACAGGTTTTATCATCCGGAACCCCCGCTTCCCCAGGAACCCCCGCTTCCCCGGGAACCCCCACTTCCCCAGGAACCCCCACTTCCCGAGGAACCCCCACTTCTCCAGGAACCCAGATAAGCTGAAGAAGAGCAGCAGTTCCAACTACACGAAGAACACCACCCCCGCTCCACAGCTCACACACCTCACTCGAGGTAGACGACAATAGATCTGTCTCCACTACACTGCGTGTCTCCCTGCCCCTTCCGATAAGCGATTTCAATGGTCCTGCACCAGACACCCTGATTGCAGAAACTAGTATCGTTATGATTCCTAGCGGTGCAAGAGCAAGCAGTATATTGTCTATCCAGTCGAGTGACTCGCTCATGTATTGGGTTGTAACCTGTTCTCCGAACAGCGCGAGGAATGGTGCCAGATCGCTTCCGAGGTTATTGGCAAAGTTATCCCACCCGTCCCTTGGGACGCAGTCTGGAGTGGTACACAGGGCGTGAACATGCAGAGGGAGAACAATCATCATTACTAAAAGCGACATGCCCAAGTAGTCATGATATGTAGAGCGTCCGGTAAAGGAGCACCGCCTCCACTTCGCTGTTAAAAATGATAATCAGTTTCAAACACAAACCATAAAACCCCGGTAGCTGTTCTTACCTTCCGCATAGAGTCTGGTGCTATGCATGTCGTCTAAGCCCAATGTATCTGCGTGTTCCTTGGGGCTGCGTTTTTCTTGATATCATGTTAACAGCGTCTGGCATATTCGAATAAAAACCTACCTTTATGTTTGGCGAAGATTGGTGAAGATGAAGGATGATCGCTGATTGCAAGCTCCATAAGAGGCCCTACTTATTCACTATCAGTAACTCGCTTATATGAGGCTATACAGGCGTGCTCTTCTCATATACCTTTGTCCACTGGCGACACAGTGTTGTCGGAGGTGGGACCTTTTAACCTGAGGGTCTCGTCGTAGGTGAATTCTAGCTCAAGTCAGAGGTTATTCGATTTGAAGGAGAGGATCTTCAATACCAGCAAGCGAACTTTCAGCAGCGTTGGTTCTGTTGTAAGTCACACCCAAGCTGGAGCGATGTCGCTATCGGTGGGGCGGGTAGGATGCAATACGATGATATACTCAAGTGATGTTCGTCGACAAAAGTGGATTTTCGGAGGGGGCTAGATGGTTGCTTTGGAGGTTAATCGAGCAACCCCAGAACTAAATAAATAGAGCCTAATTTTTAACACTGGCAATCTCCTACTGATCTTGAGACATAGTCCTAGTACAGTAGGGCTACCTCGCTCTAGTATGTGCAGATAATTACAATTACAGTCGTCTACAGGGTGAAGACGGACACTGGGTGTTGACAGACAGGGATTGTAAGTATGGTGATAAACAGCCAAGCTTCACTTCCCAAGGATTATTATTCGCTGGGATCCCTTGTCCGTCAACACCCAATGTCCGTCTTTACCTCGTGAGTGACTGTACACAGGTCCTACATAGAGAAGCACATTGATGCAAGGCTGTAAAGTGGCATGGGGGAGCGCGGTATCGCATGTGCTTCTGATTTTCACCCCTTGTCATGTGTTTATCCAATCTTTCACCAAACAAAGACACCCATGACACAAAAATACGACAAGCTCATGTAAGTTTTGGGGTGTATGCATACTAAATACTTGTAATGCGAATTGACGAATCATATGCATGTTCACTCTTATCATGTGGGATAAGTAAAAGTAAATAAATGCACTTATCCCATAAACCGTCGGCTTCGTAAAACGCGAAGAGGCGGCTAGAACCAATGGGTTTTGTAATTTCTTACCTCATTCTACTGTACTTTCGATCTCGCATGAGGGTGTCAACATCGACAGGATGATAATCCCATCGCGCCCGGGGTAACACGAAGTCGCAAGTCGATATACTCTTTCACAGTGTTTGTAAACACGACCACTATTGCATGCCATACAAAAAGGTTGTGTTCACAAATGCTGTGAAATAACGAGTATGTACGTATAGTACATGAAGCCAGCTGCAACATTGGACCATACTCCATGGCTAGGCCAAATGTCAATGTGACACACGACACGGCGCGCGCAGTGCGCAAGACAGGTCATATATCCGATATATGGAGTATGTAAATACATATCATCATGTACTGTCGCTCACCGGGTATCCTTGGATACTGGACCGTATTGGCGAACTGCAGGTAAAATTGGCTTGGCTGTCTTCTGGACCAATCAAAATGGATAAAGTGGGATGGAGAGCGCACCATTTGAGGCTTAGCTGCATGATACCATTCTCAAAATTACAATCTAATAGACTGTATATGTATAGCGCGATTTCGGAAGTGAAGAGACGGCAACCAAACAATACCAAAAATGCCACTTTTCAGTCCGGTCCTCAACCACCAATTATGATGGATATTATCTGAAAATTGGAAGACTATATATTTTGTATATGGATAATCGCTCTATCAGCTGAAAACTACAATTCTACATTTCTAGCATGAGCTGTGTTGATTTTACTGTGTTGAGTTGCCAAGAAATCGTCAAGATCACATATTTGTATGGGATGCAACCAAATCTCCAAGTTGCTCTACTTCTAGCTCATGTAACTCCTTCCACATCTGATTTCAGGGAGTGCCCTTTTAGATTTATTAGATTCGATAGCCGATATTCTATCCCCTAAAACCTTATTCATTATTGATGGCAATTATGTTGTGTGTGGTGGTTGCATTTTGACGAATTTTGGTGTGGTTTGGTTGCTGTCTCATGACTTTCGATATCGCGCTGTACCTACAGTCACTCCGGGGCGAAGGCAGTTGTTGTCTGCAAACACAACCATCAAACAGGACCCGCCATCCTGTCCCTGACAAGATAATGCACGGACCACGCAAGTTTCATTCGTCTGAGGGTCAACTTAACGCGGTGTACAAGGCCGATGTCTAAGACATTTAGTGCTTCTGCAACCAAATCAAACCAATAAAAGGCAGGCTATACAAGTAGACTACCCTAGCGCAAAAACAAAAATTCGCATTGGATCAATTATACATGGAAGACGCTCTCCACGTAGCCCGAGGACGTACGGTGTCGGACAGCCAAAACCAGCCGGCCAGAGCAACCATCGACTTTCAACAACGCAACACTTGTCCAAAAATAATGTTCTGTTGTAAAATAGGTCTAATCATGGTTGTAAACATCCCCATAAAAGGGGATTTGAAATAATTAAGAACTGTCTGCACTATGACCTCTCAAACATTTAGTGCAGTCTGCCCGAAAAAAACATAGGTGTGAAATAATAACTTTAATAGTTTTATGCCAAGGCGGCCACATTAATTGGGACAATTCTTACCCTATTGGGATGATTCGATGATTATTGTTACCCGATTAGGACTAGTTTCTAGCTTGAAAAGAACATGAGGGTTGATTTTGACTGTCCGGCGCTATACCAACCTCGAATCTTCATTAAGCTTCATCCGACGGTTTCGAATTTCGGCATATGGAATGTTGATTGGTCAGAGTCTTTTAGGCACCCGCCTATCTCTTGGGGGACCTACTTGCATATACGTCTTTTAGCTAGCCTACTCCGGTAAGTTGTAAATTCTTGATTGGCTCTGATGTTGTAAAACTAACCGTAAAATGCAAAACTATTGCCCTACTAGTGGCGCACGGTCCAGCTCGCGAACTTGTCAAGTTTTATCCGTCCAAGGGATAGCGAGTTCCCGCGACTTACGAGAGACGCAAGGCGATTGTATGTAAGTAGGTACTCTACTCGTAGGATCATAGCGTTTCCGAACACGACCAATATTGCATGACATACAAAAAGGTGGATTTGGCGCTTTTTTGTATGGTATGCAATATTGGTAGTGTTCGGAAACGTCATGAACCTACGAGTAGGATCTGATCTACGAGATCCGGTCAATCTTAATGGATGAGACCACTCGGATACGATGGGTGGTGGAGTGGTCGCTTCGGTGCTGCGCTGCATTGATGAACCTTATTAACTGGACTGGAAGATGTAGTTGTCGGTAGATTCAGCCTCAAGCCCTTGTCCATCGATTCCCTTCGCGGTCTGCTAATACCCTCTTATCCCTCACAACACCACCGACGATGGCCAGCCAAGTCCATAATTCACGCCTCGTGCACAAGATCGTATCCCATTCCCCGATGAACTGCCAGGAATCGGATGGGGAGTGCGTGGATAGGCGAACAACCTTCCCTTTGCCGCCCTGTAGATCATGGTCTTGCGTAACCTGATTTCGTTTGTTTTGAGCTGCGATTTGATCGATCACACGTGAGCGTATTTCCATCTGCGCATAAAAGGCGGGCTTGAGTAATCAATTGTTAATGAGCGGTAGACCACGCAGGCCAATGGAGAAATGGGAGAAATCTTACAACTAGTGGGGATCGTGATAGCTGAGGTTCAGTACAGAGTCAAAACAGAGATCTGTTACGGCTCATCCATGAATCCAGCTCATTCACGAAGTTCGGTGACTAAACTAGTTCATCAAGGAAGTAAGGTATATATCGGAACGTCCCAGCTCAGTCAGGAATAAAGGAATAATTCAGTCCATTCACGAGGTTAGCGGTAAACTATTACAAAAAACCCCTCAGTTTTATTCCACCTGTGCCTTATGCATGCCCACTGTCGCCTATCAACTCGTATATGGCTCGAGGCGCTCATACACGGTAATGAAGTGCTCTTTCAACCCTAAGAGGCTTTCTTTACTATGTACTTAAAGTAGTCGGGAATAGCTTTTGCAATATGTGGAGGAGGGGGCTCAGCTGGAAGACCATAATGACTTAGCCCGTAATAATCAGTACTTCCTGACTGAATCGGTTCACCCACGTAAACTTCGCGAGTAAATCGTCTTCATGAGTGAGTCGTAATAGATCAAATAGTTCAGTAGAAAGCACTAGCAATATTTAGGTGGTTTTCCATGTTTAGACTTTGGAAGGAATTCAAACGTATATATGGTCATTTCCCCTACACATAAACCTCTTCCATACAACCACTATTAGTACATCACACCCCTTTACTCCTAGCTATATACTCACCATGCCAGAATTAAATTGCGCAAGCCTGGTCTTAAACTGAGTAGAAACATTAGGTAAGCGCCAATTTAATATTGGCAAGGTGAGTAGAGGACTTGCAATCTCTGTAGCTCTTTACAGGTGTATGAGGGCCTCGGCAATAATTGCCCACGCGTGCTACAAACCTGCGGAAACCCTATGTCTGAACTACTAATTCGAGAAGGGGAGTAGATGATTTGATAAGATATTCAGTAAGGTGGTTTTACCGAACGCAGTGCATTACCGCAAGCTCTGAAATTTCTTGCTGCACTGCAGCAGTAATATTCAACACAACAGCTACATTTTGACGTCCAAAGACTGATTGAGTTGGCTTTGCCGCTGCTGTGTCTAAACGATATTCCTCAGATTTTGCGACTAGATGTGCGGGTGAATATTTCGATTCATTACCAACGTTTGAAGTAATATAAATGAGACATATTCAGCTGAGGATTAAGTACGTTTAGCCCTGAATACCTAAGCTCATAATCTAAATTTCAGCCCCACAGGTTACGCTCCTAGCTGGGTCTGGTGGGCGATCCTAGGCTTTTGATTCTTACTCGGGGCAGGTAAAAAGTACCGGACAATGCAGGTTTTGTCTCTGGGCGTTTTTGCAGTAGTTCACGCCCTGCATGCGTGCACCCATTGGTGAACCAAAAACCTGCATTGTCCTTTACCTGCCCCGAGTACAGGTTGGACAAAGCGTGATCAACCAGTTCTCACGACTCAGCCCGGGCATGCAGAGCTTTCCCCGCCCTTCGAGAATTGATCCAATTGCACGAACTAATGTTATCTCTCAAAAATTCCTCGTAGATCCTTTTTTTACACTTACTAATACTACACTATAGGAGCTTGATCGCTACCACCACCCTGATTAGCAACGGAAGGCGTTCCACCATTAGGATATTGTTCGCGCTTTACCAATCCTACCTCTAGCAATGGTAAGACGTGCCAGCGTTACAACATAGCCTAACGATAAGGCATTTTAGAAATATCGACTAAGGTTTAAACCCCAACCCTGAGCTTTTTCAGCTACATAACCGCGTGTTCGGTTGACACAGAAGTCCATGGATTGGTTACGATTCCTTGGACTGAGATAAAAAAACACCTCCGGAGGTAATTACTCTATTGAGCCCAACCCATGGATTGCAACCAATCCGGCAATATTCTAGAACTGGGTACGAAAGTTTTACTAGATTATTAATCTCAGCTAGCTGCCGCGTGCGACTCTATCTTACAAGTTGAACTTGAATCATCCTTAATACGTTTTCATACGTGAGTTTCCTGGCCCATGCACCGGACGCTAGAGGCCGTTCGATAATAGGTGCGTGAATTGTAAATTATTACCATAGTTCTTAGCTGTACCTCCGGTGAGTAGCCCGTATCAAGTAACCTTTTGGGTCGGTCACCGAAATCAACATTTACATACAGTTATCATCAAAGGATAGCAGGTAGTAATCGCTCCCTCTCGATCTAGAGACCCAGCTGACTCCCCGGCCACTTCCCGATGCCCCATCCTACTGGGATAATAAAAACATTGAACTTCCATTTGGTGCAGAGAAAGGCCTCATTCTATCAAACCACCTGAGGCTGACATAGGCACAAATTTTAAAGACCCCGCAGAAAATAGATTTCGATTTCTAAACCGCGTTTCTCCACTCATCATCTGTAGTATGGGTAAGAGCAGCGCCATTATTTTAATCTCCCCTCCATCTCACCTGGAATTAGATGCCGGATGTAGATGCGTAACGTCACACCAGGACGCCACCACACCCACCACGCCAAAACCGGATCCACAAGGTAGGTAGTCTTTTGGCGTTTCCGGACGCGACTTCTATTACATACACAGAAAAAACGCGCCAAAGCTATCTTTTGTATGATATTGTAACAGTAGTTGTGTTCAGAAACGCCAGAAAACTACGAGTATACTCGCGCAGCCGGTTTGAACCCGCTCAAATAACTGTGGCGTGTGATCTGGCAGCCAATAAAGGCCAAAGTTTTTGCAGTATTCAGATCTTATCTAAGCGACATCATACCGGCCGCCCGGGTCTGGTGCACAGACATTTCGCCATATAATTTAACCCCCTTCCCCCTGTTTTGAATCATAGATCATTCCGGTCGCTGTAACCTTATCCCAACCCCATGCGCTGGTTCTAGCGTCGGGTGCTCCCGCTGTCGGCTAATCAATGTGGCATGGTAGCGTGGTGATCGGCACAGGGTTGACACCTATCAAACGTAAAAGACAACAACAGTAATCGGAGTTAAGGAATGTACTATAGATATGCCTCCAGCGAGGTATGGATGGGATCGCGGTGAAGGTGAAGGTGAGGGTAAAGGTAAACGTGTGGAGGTGAAACTAGGCGTGAAGGTGTGGTGTACTCTGCATCCGGCCATAGAGCCACACCGGACTCGGAAGAAGTGCCGCGCCCAGGGCTCACGTTACAGCGCCTTTTGTCTGAAATGAAAATTCATATTTAATGGGATCCAAGAAATCTATCCTGCTGATATGGTTTGAAATAACGTTTTCTACAATTCTGTCAAAAAATAATCTTGGTTAGGATGGATATTGAACTTTGCCCATCCAAAAGTTGACTGTTCCCGATGCCGGTGTGAGTTTATGGCTTTTCGAGCCATAATTCCCGGAGCCCCCCCATAGCAACGGAGTCAGCTTTTCGAAACTATACAACAATCAAATGCATATAGAAGAAAATGTACATATAGGGAGAAGAGGCATACTCTCTGTTTCCCACACGGGTATCTTCAGGTTGATCCAATCTATGGTTAATAAGCTAGAATTATAGGAGTATTAATTGTACAGCGCGATGTCGGAAGTGATGAGACGGCAACCAAAACCACACCAAACCACACCAAAATCCGTCAAAATGCAACCACCACACACACAGTATAATTGCTATAAATTAATGAATAAGGTTTTAAGGAATGAAATATCGGCTATCAAATCTAATAAATCTAAAAGGGCACTCCCTAAAATCAGATGTGGAAGAAGTTACATGAGCCAGAAGTAGAGCAACTTGGAGATTTGGTTGCATCCCATACAAATATGTGGTCTTGGCACGTTTTTGGCACCTTGACACAACAAAATCATCATAGCTCATGCTAGGGACATATAATTGTAATTTTAAGCTGATAGAGCGATTATCTATATACAGAATATATAGTTTTTCAATTCCCAGATAATATCTATCTTAATTGGTGGTTGAGGACCGGGTTGAAAAGTGGCATTTTTGGTGCAAAATGGTTGCCGTCTCATCACCTCTGACATCGCGCTGTATATATAGCACCCTACCAGAATTCGCGGGAAGTGCGCATAGCAACGGCTTCGAACACCACCTACTAGGCAATAGTTATGAGCACAACAACCACAAGTGATCCTTTAGATAGCTAATAATTTGTAGAGACTTAGGCCATCTTCCCTTGGCTTTTTGGGTATGGGGCGGCGCCATCGGGTTGTGAAAAATTTGTGCCTCGGCGTTGCCGTTGCCACGCATTTCCCACGAGCCGCCAAAAGCGGAGGCTAAAGATACAAAGTAATATCTATTCACGACTTGTGTTGGGATATTCTTATTCGGCATTCTCTCTTTAGCTATCAACTTGAATCTTGTATGAAGGCTCACTTTGGTTGTGGTTAATTGAGACATAGAAGTCCCGTTGCCATGCGGAGGGGATCCGGGAATTACTTAGACACAGCACCCTACCAAAATTCGTGGGAAGTCATCCATTTTACACCTTTTCAACCTGGCCCTCAACCACCAGTTAAGATAGATATTATCTGAGAACTGGAAGACCATATATTTTGTATATAAATAATCACTTTATCAGCTGAAAATTATAATATTACATTCCTAGCATGAGCTGTATTGGTTTTGGTCCGTTGAGTTGCAGAAAATACGCCAAGACCACATATTTGTATGGGATGTAGCCAAATCTCCAGATTGCTCTACTTCTAGCTCCTGTACTTTGTTCCAAATCTGAGTTGAGATAGTGCCCTTTTGGATATATTAAACTTGATAGCGAATATTTCATCCCCTAAAGCCTTATTCATTGTTGATGGCAATTATGTTGTGGGTGGTGGTTGTGTTTGGACCAGGTTTTGGTGTAAAATGGATGACTTCCCACGAATTTTGGTAGGGTGCTGTACTATTCTACCACGGTAGAAAATGCATCGTTTGATGCATTACCCATAGATAAATCGTCTGTTAAATGTACCGATTGATGCATAACACATCGGGGCCTCTGTTTAATCGTCGGGTTGAGAATCTTACTGCAACCTTTACTGGCGAATATATTGTAGCAGTTATAACCGAGTTGTAAGAGCGTCCTATCGACCAGGAGGTGTGATTCGGATGCCCTATCCACCAGGTACCTGTTTTACCGGATTACACTCAAAAGGTCACCGCGATTCATCAGAGAATTCAGATCCTGTTCAGCAAGAAACCACAACTCAAGATAGCTAGGTGCATGGCAGATCATCTCATAATATCTTGGGCCATCGCCTGCAGACTATAGAGATGTAAAGAAATACGGAATTCTCTATTCATACAATTTCTGGGAATCGACTGTATATAATAATCGGCATCTATTGTGCGAAGGCAGTGTTCAAATCTTGACTGGACTGCAACCACATTGCACTGTTGATAGAATGCCAGATATTTGGATATTTTCTAAGGGCTCTAATTGCCCAGGCTGAGATGACGGCACAGCAGCCCAGGAAAGCGCAGGCGCGGGCAGAGGGCGTTGCAGGTGCACTCGGTGGCTTATGTATGGGGGATCTCCTTATGAGTCGGGCGCTATTTGATCTCCATGCGATAAAATAGTTTCCTGGCCGATAGGGCGCCCAATTCGCATGTTCTCCTGGATAGAACGACTTGCGGATCGGACAGTTTAATAATAGCTGGTGACCGCCACCTCCACTTTTATTTGGTGAAATCATCAGTAAAATCGGTAGTCGTGCTAAGATGGGCCTGGGTGATGCATTTACGGACGATTTTCACTGATGAGTTTTTTGTGGTGGTAGAGCTACTTATGTCTTTAGAACAAGTAGCGGGTTTAAATAAAACTCCCCAGCACAACTCCGCACTTTTACAGCGCCCGTGTCAACCAAAGGTTGCCGTGCTGTCCTGGACTTATAGTGGCTAACATCTCCCTCAAGCAAAATTACATCTCTACTCACTGACTGCATCTCTTAGGTAATTGAGAAGATCCTTAAACCAACTCTAAACGGCAATATTGTATGGTTTGCACCATTCCGTCAGTCACCGGCAATAACCACTTCAGCAGGCAGATACTTCCGCGTATAGATACCTCTCAGCTAAACCCACCCCGCACCCCGCACCCCGCACCCCACATCGGCTGTCGGGTAAGGTTACAACCTGCGCAGGATGCGCCAATTGCAAGCCAACGTCCACCACCATGCGCGGCAAAAATAAAAATGCAACTTCCCGTTATTAGACGACCCTTCACATGCAAGGAAGCACTCTACTCTTCTGCGTGGTGCTAGTGGTGTTCGTGGTGGTTGCGCTTCCATGATTTCTGACAGGCAATCTGCATGTTTCCCGCATATATGTTCTGTCCACATTAGGGGGCAGGTCACGCCGAACCAGACAGGAAGGCAGTGCTATAATTATTCCGCAAACACTCTTCTGAGCCAGCCCCTAGACCGATATATAGCCTAAGGGCCTTTCATTTCTTTCCAAACCTTAGTTTACCCTGTATTTGGGTCGGCTATGCTTACGGCGAGGCCAACGGTGTCGACGGGATCCGGCTTTCCTTCTAGAAGCATACCTCGCACATTTATGCAGAGAGTTGTTTTAGTCAGCATCGTTATACAAGGTCTAGAGTTGCCCGAATGATTGGTTGATTGCCTCTGTTGCGGGGGGATATTTTAACCCTTTTTGTGTCGATGCTATTTTCATCCAAGATTGAGAGATTTTTAGGGAGAATGCAATCTATGCAAGGGAAAGATCATGATCTAGATCTGTGTTTATGTTGGTGCGTATAATTAGGTGGAATAGCTACGGTTTCCCAGATGAGGAGTCCACTATCATTACTCTCACATCACAACTCACAGGCTTGACACGCCAGGGGAAAGATTGAGTGGAGTTGGATTTTCAAGACTGATATCAGTCCATAACTTTCACTAAAGGTTAGCGTTCTTGCCCCCACCGCCCTCTCGACCTTCGTTCCCGATTCCACGTCCAACATCATTAACACCGCACTTTTTCCATGCCAGGTTGAATGGCAGGTTGAAGAAACCGCTCCTAACAGAATTCAAAGCTCTATCAACCCCTAGAACCTTAGAGCCTGCTACATTCTAAGCAAACACTAAATTTAAGTTAGCCTCGTCAAACTCTCCCACCGCCATGCTATCCGTCCTCCTCCTCCTTCAATTGGGGGCATGTGTCCTTGGCGCCCCCATCCCCGGCGAGTCGATGTCCGCAGAGCAAGACTATACCACTTTGAAGCCGGAGCCAAAGACCCGCGGAACATTAGGGATCATCCGCACCTGCGGCACCACCCTAGTCCTATGCGGCCCGTCCATCCCAACATAATTGTGGGTGGCACCGTCTATAGCCGTTTTCTTAAGAAGCTCCAGCTATCATTCGATGCTCTCGTGACGCCTGAGGAGATACTAAAGGACGCCATGAAACACTGGGACAAGGCACGGCGCCTTCACCGCGCCCTCACCGCCGTGAAGTTCATCACCGAGAAGAGGCAAGAACGCCCCAGCACAGAGCCAACCGCGGAAACGATCGATGCAAGCTCAATCTCGATGAAGGTCACCTACTTTGTCGTCGCCGGGGGCTTTGTAAGAACCGACGGCTACAAGAAGCCCATCACCTACTCCGAGTTCTTCCACGCCTTTGTCGAAGACCCTTTAAGTGTATCGTGTAAGGTCAAGGAGGCGGATATCATTGATAAAGGGAAGGCAGCTGGTTCTTGCTCAACCTACTTGGCCGGCAGGCGCAAAGGCTCCCGATAAAGCTTCTGGAGGTGCCTGTGGGGATCCATATCCTCATCGCGGCAGTCATGTATGTGCTGTGGTGGAGTAAGCAGTTGGATGTGAACGAGCCCATCATTCTTCCTCTAGACACCACGGGCTCCTCGGAACATAGGATAAAACAGGCAAAGCAGTGTGAGAAGGCCATGTCGGAAGTGGTGGCACCGAGAGAGGGTACTTGGAGCTGGTCGGTTTGGGGGTGGCTTCTGATGGCGGATAAGAGGGAGGAGGACGAGAAGTGGAAAAGGGCGGAAGAGCAAATAGCGGCTATTCCCATGAGGAGAGAGTCATCTCCCATTGCTGCAGAAGTAAAATGCCAGAAATACATGCGCAGAGCGATGGATTCGGAGCATCAGCCACCGAGCTTCGAGCTTACTGTCAGTGATGGAGATGGTCGGGGAAATCAAGCGGAAACTGCAGCGGTAGGACAGAATGCGAATAACCTGCACCTAGGTTCTGCACTTGGCATGAGTTGTACCCAGGGTATTAGGTCTTGCACAAGATCTAGCATAACTACACTATGTGGCTCCCTCAGCGGGGAATCGTCCTCCATACCCCCACCCGCAGAAAAATCAGATGCTCCATTGTAAGTCCGCGACGAAACGCAAACCATGCCCCGTTCTAAAGGCGCAACAACGGAGCGCTTCCTCGTCTGCCTCTTCTACATCACGTACGCCAGTCTCCACGCCACCGCGTGGAACTCCCACTTCCCCTCCACTGCCGAGCGGTGGATCTGGCGGGGGTCTTGCCTCGCTGTCGGATTCGTCCCGGTGGTGCTGTTCCTCGGGTCCTTGTTGAAAGCGCTTAGGAAACTGCTGGACATTACGCCGGGGATGAAGGGAGGGAGAGAGTGGTTCGAATGGATCCTGCGGATTATGAGTATCGTGGCGGCTGGTGTGTTGTTGATATTTTCGTTTGTTGACTTGAGACACAGCAGGGGGGAGGTGTTTGATGTGGTGCCGTGGGTGACGAGTGTTGGGCATTTTTAGATTTTTGGCCAGATGTATGTATTTATTTGCTTACTTACATGGGTTTCTGGAGTCCCGGAGCTATGGCTTATGTTTATTATCGAAATTTTTGGTGTGGACTGAATACGTCAGTAATGTCTAGTTAATAATAATGAATAATGTCTAACTTGTTGCAAGAAACCGTCGGCCGAGCTCAAAGATTAGTAGCCATCCGGAGCTTTCACCATGAGTACGCTGTTCATCAGTCCATTTCCCAGACAACGAAAGAAGAGAAGAATGAGAACCGGATTGAGTGGTATTCCGCCGCTCAATTGTATTTACCTTCATTAAACTAACATATATGTCCAACTTCCAAAAACCACGTCGCTTCCATAACGTCTTCACGCTTGTTCGGCCAACATGCCCATAATTCTAGGATCCGCACTGTGGCCGCGGAGGAAGGGACAAACCAAGCAATCCGCTCTTGGCTATCTGGCTCAGGCTGGGAGAACAATATTACTTCAACGACATGCATCTGGCCTCAAATGGCGAGTTTGATGTGTACTTTACCGTCGACATTGCATAAGCCTGGTACAGATCCAGGACGTTTATTTAAAAGGCTACCTTTGCCCTGTGTTGAACACGGTCTCGGCTATCTCACAGGACCCTGGTGTGTACCATTGCGAGTTGGATAGGGTCTCCCCCATTCTTTCGCCAGCGGTTTCATGATCACAGGAGTAGGTAAGATGAAGTAATGCGCGAGGTGTTATCCTCACTCTCACATTCCCTCCTTTTTCTTTTTCTCTCCCAAAATCAAGTGCTAATACTTCTAGGTACATACAAGCTCCGCATAAAGTTAATACTATGGCGTAAAGACCTATCCCCAATGCCAGTTGCCCCAGTTATAGTAACTATGGTATGCTACCAACCGCACTCCTCTCACAAGGTTGATGACAAAGGAAACCTCCGCCTAAGAAAAAATGAAAAGAGTTCCGGATAACACAGCTGAAAAACAAAAAAGGAAATCTGGCGGTGCCATCGTGTCGAGTGCCCGCAGTGGGACTTTGGATGAGAGCGGTGAGGGCGTCTTGCCCGAGGTGAGAAGAGGGGTGGAGGTGAGAAGAGAGGTGGCCGTGTTTTGACCGTCCTTGCTGAAGGGGATTTCCTCAGGGCTTTGGAAGCGTGAGGGGGGGGGGGGGGGGTGCGCCATGATTGTTCCACGTCCATATGCGGCGTGTCACCTTTAAGACTGGGCGCACCATAGCTTGAGCCTGGAATCAAACTAAACAGACAAAGGGACCTTCTGTTAATCCCGGATAATCAAAGATAAAGCTGGTCTAATTTATAAAAAACCCTACTGCTGTTAGTTTAGTAACTAGGCTGGAGAGCATGAAACGTGTAGCTTTGAAAAATATGTTTTTATTTTTAGGTTCCGTTACAATGCGAAGAGGCCAAGAAGACTGGTTTCTAGAAACGTGGCTGCTAGCTACGACAAAGCCCGTACCGAGTTCCTCCACCTTCTCATATAATACTCCGGAGAGATAATACTCCGGAGAGATATTACCCCAGACGTGATAGAGGTTTTTAGTCGGTTGCAAGCTTCATACAAAACTGCGTCCATATGCACCTACATACGAGAAATTTTGATGGGAAATTAATGGAAGAAACCGAGTAAATGTCTGTACTGGTGTTGATCAGAAGTTGTGATTACGTGAGTCTAGCTATTTGATCCGAGGCATAACATAGCTATATAGTATAAATCAAAACTAACTGTAGGATATCCGTACTTGATTATTGTCTGTGCTCTGAACAATAGTAGGGATAGATTGTTTTATAAGTAAACTAAGAGTGTCGATACTGATCAGGTTAATCTAGCAACAACAGTTTTTTCTGCATGTTCCCTTTCCCCTCGAACTAGTCTTCCATTCTCGATCATGACGAGTCCCCGCAATTACCTCCTACACTTACCGCAACTGGATCCTGAAAAGGCCCCGTAGGAACCAGATATAGCAAAGCGTATGTACTTGAGTATTCTGAATCCAGACTTTCCTCTCGAAATGCTGAAAACTGGCATGCTGTCCTTTTCGCTCTATGAGCTGATTAAGACTGTAAGATGATGCGAGAAACCATAGCCCTGCCGATAATTCGACAATTCTAAGCTACAACACACATCGCGGGTGGTGATAAGATTGAGCAGGTCGATCTTAGGAGCAATGACAGCGAGATAAAGGGTTTGGGGGAAATGTTGCTTTAGTACCTAATTATGGTGTACTTGCTGTAGACAGTAGTCTGCGCTGCGTCCCGACCCTATTTAGGGGGGTGGATTTTTCTTTTTCTTTTTGTCTAATTCATTAATTGGGAGGTGGTTGTTAGTAGTGCAGAGCTTTATATATTGTTTGAACCGCTTTGGGCGTGCTGCTTACATGTGCAAGGCCTAGGTGCTATCTACGAGTTGAAAGGTTCTCTCGCGACTGCAGATACTCAATTGATCAACTGGTCAACTGCTCGCAGCCAGAAACGCATGTCATATATCAGCTACGAGGCATCCACTCTCTCCACAACCGCACAGACAGATATCCTCACCGAATCGCAAATGCGGGAAACAATCCTCGCCTAGATTTTCGAAAACAGCACTACGGGCTTCCGGATGGAGGCGCACCCCTTTCGCTGATTGATCCCACAAGCCTGTGCTAGTGAGTACTCAGTATTGGCGTAGACAAGGGTCTGCATGCCGTTGATGAATTGAACCGAGTGATGGTCCATGGCCGGCGCCAAGTGCGGATGGAGGTGAATGGCCGTCACCTGACTCGAGTGAACGTCTGTGACTGCCCGCCAGGTTATGCGCGTATCACAAGGATCCACTGTCCTAGGAGCCTGGAGGTTTGGTATCGATCCCTGTGTCATACTGTCCTTCTAGTCACAGCTAGAGCCGCCACAGATCCACCGCATGAATACATGCAGTGTCTCATGGTCGCAGCGTTCCGAGCGCCAAGGGACCATCTGGCAGGACTATGGCAGGTTCCATCATCAATACAGGACAACTGGGCAAGCCAAATACGTGGTCCCATGATTAATTGTTATGTCGGTGGGCTGTGAACCCTTACCCTTGGCCCTAACCCTGGCTTGGCATTGCTGTGCTTCGTATCCTCGGCGACATGCATATTGGAGATCCGGAGAAGAAGAGTAGGGTGACGTTTTCGTTGGGAATGGGACTTATGCAGGGCACTTTCGGTAATAGCGGATGTGCTTAAAGGAAGTGAAACATCCTTGTACTGTATTCGGCTCAAACCATCACAAATTACTACAGACCCTACGGCGTTTTGTGCCGCTCATGTCGTTGTGCGCATTGGCTGCAAGATGGTAACCCTAGGATAGAGTTGCGCAGAGATATAAGAGCCGGTCAAGTGGAAATACATGTACCTGGGAAATAGCCTGTCCATCTGTTCTACTACGATTACCTGAGAAAGAGATACCCTGGCCGGTGAGCGTTTAATAAACCTCCAAAACTGGAAAATTAGATCTCCCATACAATTTAATGCCTATATCATAAGGGATCAGCAACTAGCTGTTTAAGGGATAATAGTTATTTAATTGAGACCGTGATAGCGGAGACATGTTTATCCTTTACCACACCCATGAGATTGAAGCCCTGCATGAGTTCTTCCATGGGGTGCGACCCCGCGTTGGATACGAGTAATGAATTATTTATCAATGAATCAATGACGAGAATTGGAGAAAAAAAAGAGAGCGAGTAGTGATGTAAAATGGTCGTTCGCAGTCCATAATAGCTTCTCTACAGTATCGCGTAGTCTGCTGACATGCTACCCAGCGATGTTATGCCATGAGCTTGTTTCAACCGGCAGGTACTTAATCCGCGAAGAGCCTGGTGACAGGGCTGGTTCCCAGGAACACTATGAGTCTGAGCGTAATTGGACACCTTCAGACATTCTGCCAATGACACTGGTAGAATCAAACTTACATGCTCATCTGCGGGCGTTTCTCTCCACCATGTGATGCAGTTGATCTAGATAAATAGAGAGAAAGATACCATAATTCCGCCCTCGCGGTAGCCAGTTCTTGCTAGAACCATTGTAGGCATGAGATTCAGCGATATACTTGTTAGTAAACTCATCATCTGTTCCCCAGAACGCCTACCTTAAGTTCGGTGGGGATCAAAGGAGGTGTACTAATGATAGGTTTCGCTGTAGTAGCCTTTCTGGACATATGACGTTTTAAAAACACTTACTGTACCGGGAAGAGATACGGAGGAGACAGAACAAAGCAGAAGTTAGCCTCATAATGTAGAGCGAGCTTGCTATTTCCAAACCCTACAGCCCTCCCGTTATATGTATACACATACATTTCCCTCTGGTAAATCCTCTATAACTGATTGTAGAAGCTGGCGCTCTTTCTTCCCAACTATAAGCGATGGAATAAGTAAACTGACGAACCTAAGACCACATGACCGCGAGAGCTCGGAATCAAGATCTCACCAGGACCCAACAACCTGCGGACCACACCACTATATACACATATCTCTCGCGATAAACATCTGATTCATCGCTGCCAACTCCACTAAGAACATCCGTCCTCCACCTGTCGCCCAATCGCAACGGATGCAATCCCCATCTGTTTCATTCCCGGATTTCTTAAGCAATGAATTATCAATCAATTCCCAGCTTCCGGACTATGAACAGAATGTTGTGAGCTTGTGGCAAGACGTTAAGGCTGGGCACGAACACTCTACTAGCCAACATTTACATACCGGCTATGCAGCCTAAAGAGGTTTTTTTGGGTAAGAAGGTTCATTTTCTCATTGTGGTTTGTTCTAAGCGATCTAGAAATTGTTTGAGGCGGTCTAACACGGGTTTTGATGTGTTATACGGAAGCTGGTCGCTACCTGACTAAAGGCTAGGGTTAGGGTTACCCAACACGACTTTTCCCTTTTGTTTAATTCACTAATTTCATGCAGACCATAGTCTATGGTAATATCGCACAAGCCCCTGACTGCCTGTTCTCTTCCATCACCTCGTAGAGTGTAATAGTAGAAGTAACACATGAAAATGAAAGATAAAATAGTAGGGATGAAGTAGGAACAATGAAATAACAACCTATTCAACGAGTAATAATATGAATCTGTGTTTCCGATTCATGGTAGGGGGAATTCGAATCGTGACTTACATTGTTGAAGTGATAATTGATTGCTCCTTTGAGGATGACCGATGCAGGAGAGCTTCGATCTACTTGGTAAGACAGGTGTATTTGTGCTAAGCTAGTAGATCTAGGGATATTTAGTTTGTCTCGCGCTGGCAACCGCTCATTCTCACCAAAGACCAGGCCATATAAGTTATAAAACCACAACCAACCCAATGGATAAACAAAGTGTATAAAGGTTATTTTGTGTTCAAGAGTAGTTCCCTGCCCTGGCCCGCTGCTTGGGGTAGCGGTTGTTGGGGTAAGAAAATGATAAGATATTACATAGTTGCTTTCGAGAGCTAGACCATACTTGATTGCAACACAAGATACTACTACTCTCCATATCACTCCATTGGTGCTTACGGAAGTGGCTAAGGACCGAAAAGCTGCTTGCCCTTGAGTATTTTTGAAAAAGTGAGATGCATCCCTCTCCCTCAACCCGTCAGTTGTTGACCCCGGTAGATACTGAAGAGTCTTTCAGGGCTACAGATTAATTGTAAGGTGATATATGGCCTGCATGAAATGGCAGATGTAGGCTTAGATGGGCGAGCTTCGCAAAGGGGAACTGGGGTACATAATTCAAGCTTACTGTTACTCAGCCTACGTACATACTTTGCTTACCACACAGACCAGCTAATCCTTCCTACCATCCAGCTTGTTCCCCTCTTGTCTCGTTCCTCTCAAGAAGGTACGAGGCAACAGTGGAACAATCGAGACGCACGATGATTGCTGGCCGCTTGAAGAAGAGAAGAGGGAAGAGGAGGAGGAGGAGGAGGAAGAAGAGGCGGCTATTTATACTCAAAGTAGGCGGCTAAAATGTAAGGCGGCTAAAATGTAGGGCTAGCCAAGGGTTGGGGTAGGGCTAAGCTAAGGCGAATGGTCTGGGCGGCGAAACCGCGTTAGGGCTGGGGTACCCCACTGTGTTGTAGGCTGAGGCGAGTCACGGTCGGAGTCGGACACTGCCAGCCGCCCAGTCCGACTGTCGTCCACTGCAGTCCAATATGCCAAGCCAGACTGTGGACTGACTGTTGGATGTGGACTACATATGGGCTGTATGTAAATTCTTGGCAGCCCGTCCAGCGAGTCAGTCGACTGATGGACTGATGGGCTGGTGGTGGAAGTCTTGACGGGTTCAGTTGGAAGGGTTAGGGTTCTTTTCTGTTTAGGCACGGGCTGTAAACCAGCAATATTGATTTGCGCGCTGTCAATTGTTAATTACCACTCTGCTTATCCTACCCACCTCTCTAGATTCTATTAAACTCTTCTGTCCCATATGTGGTTCCTGCCCGATATGGTTCCAATTTGCGGAGGGAGAGATTGTAATATCCTCATTGATTTTCTTGAATGCTTTGGGGACTGTTTCCCAGAGTCTTACTAAGGTGTAATCATAATTCTTCTCGGTATACTATTTTATATCAGTAGTACCTTCCAGTGAAGTTGGATTCGCAATTGAATTTGGGGTAAAAAATGATTTTGCGATAGCTTGCTTTATCGCTTCCTGAGGATAGCCTTGTTGTGCTTGAAAATCCAATCTTCGAGGGTTAGGTGTTGGGTTAGGTTTATTCTCAGATTTCCCTGCATATCTGCCAAAACATTGTTCTCGTATAATGCATTGATTACATGCAATGACTCGGTTATCGTGATCTGCATATCTGCTATATCATGGCCAGAGATACTCAAACATCGGAAGTCGAGCGGTGGTGGAGGCTCGATCGAGCTGGCTCTTGTTGTCTCCTCAATCAATGCCTTTGTTTCAAATAACGTAAGCTAGGTGCCGATGCCTGCTAGCACAGGTTCAACCTTTTTTACTATTGATCAAGCAAGCTAAAAGTCTGTTCGCGTGAAAATGCAAGGCCCATTGAGTAGCTTGCTAAGGTACTGCCTGCTCACAGACGTCTGCCAGGTGCGTAGAATATGTGTTCCCATGCTTGCTCACACGTGGTGGGACAGCTGCAGGTTATCGGAAAGGTGTTGAGACACGTTACAAAAGCCACTCCCATCTACGTTTTTCCAACACAGCAACCACCGCCTTTTGATACAGCATTCTCCACCTCGGATGACCACCTGGCCCTCGATCACCGGCAGCGTGAAAGTATACACCGCTATTCTCGCCCCGCCTCTCCTGTAACTTTGTTTTATTCCGCCCTGGTAGTACCTCGGAAGACTCCCACCCGGTTGCAGACATAAGGTGGGAATATGGGCCCGACAGCGGAAGGAAGGAAGAGGCCAACCTGTCTTCCTGGTGATGTGGATCTGTCCCGATGACATCGCATTACAGGCTTGCTCCAATATCTTGGTCGTCGGTATCTCGGCTGGCTGTGTGTGGGCTGACGATTTTGCTGATGACTTCTACTGATGTACGCAGCAACAATAGGTTTCTATCGGATTCTCCTGACCCCTGGTGCATTACATCCGGTCGCATCTCGCCATGGTGGAACTCAACATGCTGAATGAGCCCGTATCAGATCAAGTGAATCTTGGCCATCCGTGACAGGGAGGTACGAGTGTACTCCAGCCAAATGGTGCTGTACGGTAGAGTTAAACTCCACATTACTAGTTCTGTCTAGGATATATCTACGTGGCGCTTGACTATACGAGACACTGCAGCATCCTCTCGGTTCAGCAGCGTCTTGGTGTCTTGAGACCTCCGAGCGCCGACCGCGGCCTCGAGCTCAGCAGCAGAGGATGGATCGAGTGCTGTCCGTAAATAACTTGCTATTACCTGATTTGAATCCAACTGACGAGCTATTTGAGCACTGGCCGGAGCTTATTTTGACTCCCAGTCACGCAGTAACGCGAACCAGCCCCAGATCTGCACACGAACAGGCGGGTTCACAATCCTCATTCCGCTTCGGTGCTACCCGCTGGCCATCGACACCCGGCAAAGTCCCCCTCTCGGTCATGCAGGGGCAATGCAGCCCCGATAACTGGTTCCTCGGGAGTTTCAGTGTGCTGCGGGTGATCTGCGGAGATGCCGCGAGAGGAAAGTACTGGAGAGAGTCAATCAATGTGGTGTCAAGTCATGATCAGACTATATCGATAATAATAGCTTAGTTCTGATATTGTCGAATGTTCATATATATATAGCACGCCGCTTCCAACACTACCTCCCACCCACAAGGCCTACAAGTCACCCACCCACCACCATAATGACCACCGCAATGACCACCACCGACAACTTCCCTAAATCCCTCTACTACGTCTACGTGCGTCTCTCGCGGCCCGCCGAGCTCCCCAACCTCAACGCCGGCCGCTACCTCCTCACCTGCGCCTCGCGCTACCACGCCGACGACTTTTTCCGCGCGAACCAGCAGCGCCTCGGGCTGGCGCGGGTCTCGCCCCAGATGTGGACGTACACCGTCGGCGGCGAGATGGGGCTGCACGCCGTGCTCAAGGACGCATCGCTGCCGTTCAGCACCAAGGAGCCCATCATCATGTCCTGGCTGCAGAACGGCGACATCAGGATAGCATGGTCTGTTGCGGCGCCGCTGGCGGGGCGGGAGTGGGTCAGTGGGCAGGCGTACTATGTGAGGAACATTAGGCAGCCGGAGGTGTACTGGTATCTCCCGGGGGCGGGGCGGGAGCTGGTGGCGTCGCGGAAGCGGAAGACGAGGTTCTGGGTGAGGGCTGTGGGCGCGGGGGAGGGCGAGGGGCCGCTGTATCTGGTGAGGCGGGATCGTGTGAGGATGGTGACGCAGGGCGCGGGAGGGGAGGAGGTGGTGCTGAGGAGGGGGGCGGCCACGGGAATGGGAGGGGAAACGGTGTGTGGGGTGGCGGCGGCGGGGGGTGCGGGGATGGAGTTTGCGTTTGGGAGCTTGTTGGGAGGGTTTGGGACGGGGTGGGCGAATGAGGAGTCGGATGTGGAGTTTGTGACGTGGGTGCAAGGGGGGGGACTGGGTGGTGATGATTGGGAGCTTTGTTAGTGTCTGAAGGATGGAGTATTGTCTCTTCTGAAGCGTGGAGGTGTGTTGCTCGGAGCAGGCGCGGTGATGGGGGTTGTTTTGCTCATACACTAGCTGTGTGCTGTGCGGCGCACTGCGGTACTGAGAAGAAGCAGCGGGGATGCTTCCCCGATCGTTTATGATTTTGTCCAAAATCCATGTTTTTTATGTAGATAGTCCTAGAATTACTTTTTGTTCTCGCTGAGCGAGCTCAACGCCTCAAATGTGAACAGCAGTTTGTCGAAAGCCCTAACCCTGGACGCCAAGACCACGCTAGTCTTTACGAAACCCTCCTGATTAGTTATCAACTATTTATAATGAGCCCGGATTCGCTGTAGAGTAATCACAAATCTCTATTAGAACGAATCGATAGATGATTTATTAGAAGGAGAGAAGGATAAGAGAAGAGAAGTAGATACAGCAACACGCCCACTCGGGTGAACCTCACTTTGACTATAGGATTACAACTCTCTTCCCGTTCCTGCCAGTGAATTATCGACGAATCTTGATCTATAAAAGTCTCGGTCTTCGTCCTCTATCTATAGCTACATGGACTAACTAGAGTATGTGTTTTTCGCTAAATTGAGCAAGGTATCCTTACCACACCGCCCTCATCTGTTGACAGGAACTGCTCCTTGCCATTTCTGAGTGCTGTAGCATGATTATTGCACATGAAATGAAGAAGGGTAAGCATTCAGCTTTGGCAGCAGTGGACACAACAGTTTGTCCTACCTTTCGGACAGTTTATCAAGTGCGCGTGGGTTATGTGTTTTGTTTAGTTCTATTGTAGTCAATGATTTTATTATCTTGAAATTCTAACTATCATAGTAATGATCATATTTCCCCAAACGATGTAGAAATATAACCCAAGAAAAGCCACAGTCAACCAACTACATGTACAGAAAGCTATATATAAAATTCACCCATCGTCACCTCAACAGAGTTAGAAAATACAAAGGCATTATCTAAACACCTAGCGACCGAGTGACATTCTATGATGAAGAAGAGTAAGAAAGACTACGCAGGGCCGCCGGTTGAGTAAAAATAAGAAAAAAGGAAAGAAACAAAAGTCAGATACTTAATAGGGAGGAATACCAATGGACTGCGCCAATGTATCAGAGAAATCAAAATGAAGTTAGGAAAGCCTACTGGCGGACTTTTTCGGACGGGAAAACATGGTAGGAAGATAAGAATAGCTTACCAGTGAACTAAACGCTGGTAGAATAAAGGGAAAGGTGAAGTTAGGAACTTAATAGGAAAGTAAAAAATCGGTGCTAGTTGAGCGAGAAAAAGTTCAAGAAAGACTACCAGCGAGCGGTTGATGAATAAAACCAAAATAAGGAGAAAAAAAGGAATTTCTATCAGCAAGGTAGAGATGGAGTAGTAAATAGAATAGATACTAGGAACTTAATTATGGTGAAAGCCAACTAGAAATCTGGACCTGGTTGAGAAAATGAGTAATACAGTAAGGGAATTCTATCAGAAGAGTAATTGGGTCCGCAGAGTTATATAGAATAAAGACCTACCAGCGGACTGTTGCCAGTCTACTAGCTAAGAAGAGACGAGAATAGTAAAAGCGCCTTGCAGTGGAAAAGAAGAAAGATACTAGGAGCAGATCTAGAAAGTCATGCCAGCAAGCTAGTACCACTCGAGCAGGGAGAGAAGAACACAATTGATAAGATGAACTACCAGTGGACGACTACCAGTCAGGCACGAAGGAAAGTGACAAAAACGATAGATACGAAAGGACCTATCAGCAAGCGGGTGCCGGTCGAGTAATGTGAAAAGAATGATATTGATAGGAAAGCCTGCCAGAGAACTGGTGCCGGTCGAGCAGAGAGGAAATAAGGGAGATGATAATGATAGGAAAGCCTACCAGCGAACTGGTGCCGGTCGAGCAAAGAGAAAATCAGGAGAATTTGAATAATAGGAAAGCCGAGCGAAGGAATGGAGGAAAAATGAAAACCTGCCTTTGGTAGGCGCCGGTCGAGCAGAGGAAAAAGAGATATTGAAGGTTACAATAAAGAAAGCCTGCCTTTCTATAGGCGCCGGTCGAGCAGAGGAAAAAGAGATATTGAAGGTTACAATAAAGAAAGCCTGCCTTTCTATAGGCGCCGGTCGAGCAGAGGAAAAGGAGAGATTGAAGGTTGAAATAAAGAAAGCCTGCCTTTCTGAAGGCGCCGGTCGAGCAGAGGAAAGAGGTCAGATGATCAGGAAATGTAGCAGTAAGGAACGCCTGCCTTTCGATAGGCGCCGGTCAAGCAGAGGAAAGCGGTGAGAGCGAAGAAATGTAGGAGTAAAGAAAGCCTGCCTTTGTTAGGCGCCGGTCTTTTTTTTTTTTTTTTTTTGTTTAACTCATTAATTACATGCAGATCGTAGTCTATGGTAGTATCGCACTCCCCAGAACTACCCGTTCGCCTCAGAAACAAACACACAACAGTAACGCTCCGCACCAAACAGTACCCCAAACAAATGAAACTGGTTTGGTAGGCGCCGGTCGAGCAGAGGAAAGAAGAGAGATTAAAGGTTAGAAAAAAGAAAGCCTGTCTTTCTATAGGCGCCGGTCGAGCAGAAGAAAAAGAGAGATTGAAGGTTACAATAAAGAAAGCCCGCCTTTCTATAGGCGTAAGTCGAGTAGAGGAAAGAGATCTAAGAATTTAGGAGTTAGGAAAGCCTGCCTTTGGTGGACAGTGGTCTAGCATAGGAACTAGAACAGTTCGAAGAAATGTAGTAGCAAGGAAAGCCTGCCTTTAGTAGGCGCCGGTCGAGCTGAGGAGATAGAAAGAAAGGTTTGAAGATGGAAGGGAGTAAAAAGGGTCGACCTTTGATAGGCGTCAATAAGTGTAGGAGATGAGTATGATCATAGAGGAGAGCTTGAGGATACAGTGGATCTTCTGAGAAATCCTAGCCTCTCAGAGGTGAGAGGAAAGAAATGGAGAAGCAATGAAAGCCTGCCTTTCAATAGGCGCCGGTCGAGCAGAGGAAAGAGGTGAGACTGAAGAAATGGAAGAGAAATGAAAGCCTGCCTTTCAATAGGCGCCGGTCGAGCAGAGGAAATCAGAGAGATTAAAGAAATGGAGAAGTAATGAAAGCCTGCGTTTCTATAGGCGCCGGTTGAGCAGAGGAAGGAAGAGAGATTAAAGGTTAGAAAAAAAAGCCTGCCTTTCTATAGGCGCCGGTCGAGCAGAGGAATGAGGTGCGAGGAAAGAAATGCCGGAGTAAGGAAAGCCTGCCTTTTTATAGGCACCGGTCGAGCAGAGGAAAGAGTTGAGAGGAAAGAAATGGAGAAGTAATGAAAGCCTGCCTTTCAATAGGCGCCGGTCGAGCAGAGGAAAGAGGTGAGATGATGAAAAGTAGCAGTAAGGAAAGCCTGCCGTTCCATAGGCGCCGGTCGAGCAGAGGAAATGAGAGAGATTGAAGGTTAGAATAAGGAAAGCCTGCCTTTCAATAGGCGCCGGTCGAGCATAGGAAGGAAGAGAATAGGAAAGAGGAGATAGGTAGAAAAGGAAAGTAAGGAAAGCCTGCCTTTTGATAGGCGCCGGTCGAGCAGAGAAAATGAGAGGGATCGAAGAAATGTACCAGAAGCCTGGTGCCAGTCGAGCATAGATAAAATAAGGGAGATGATAATGTTAGGAAAGCCTACCAGCGAAATGGTGCCGGTCGAGCATAGAAGAAATAAGAGAAATGGTAATGATAGGAAAGCCTACCAGCGAACTGACGCCGGTCGAGCATAGAAGAAATAAGAGAAACGATAATGATAGGAAAGCCTACCAGCAAGCTGGTGCCGGTCGAGCAGAGAGAAAAATGAGTGAGATTGATAAGAAAGCCTACCAGCAGGCTGGTGCCGGTCGAGCAGAGGAGAAGTAGGAAAAATGATGATAATAGGAAAGCCTACCAGCAAGCTGGTGCCGGTCGAGCAGAGAGAAAAATGAGTGAGATTGGTAGGAAAGCCTACCAACACGCTGGTGCCGGTCGAGCAGAGAGAAAATCGGACAAATGGTAATAATCATAGGAAAGCCTACCGGAGAATTGGAGAAGGTCGAGCATATAAGAAATAAGAGAAATGATAATGCTAGGAAACCCTACCAGCGAACTGGTGCCGGTCGAGCAGAGAAGACATACGACGAATGATAATGATAGGAAAGCCTACCAGAGAACTGGTGCCGGTCTAGCAAAGAAGAAATAGGACAAATGATAATAATCATAGGAAAGCCTACCAGAGGGCTGGTGCCGGTCGAGCAGAAGGCTTACCAGCAAGCTGGTGCCGGTCGAGCAAAGAGAAAATCAGGAGAATGTGAACTATAAGAAAGCCCAACGAAGAAATAGAGGAGAAATGAAGGCCTGCCTTTGGTAGGCGCCGGTCGAGCAGAGGAAAGCGGTGAGAGCGAAGAAATGTAGGAGTAAAGAAAGCCTGCCTTTGGTAGGCGCCGGTCGAGCAGAGGGAAGAAGAGATCTAAGCAATGGAGGGGAAAGGAAAGCCTGCCTTTTTATAGGCGCCGGTAGAGCAGAGGAAATGAGAGAGCTTGAAGGTTACAATAAAGAAAGCCTGCCTTTCTATAGGCGCCGGTCGAGCGGAGGAAAGAGATCTAAGAAGTCTAGGAGTCAGGAAAGCCTGGCTTTGGTAGGCGCCGGTCGAGCAGAGGAAAGAGGTGAGAGGAAAGAAATGAATGAGTAAGGAAAGCCTGCCTTTGGTTGGCGCCGGGCGAGCGTAGAAAATGGAAGAGATGGACGAAATATAATAGTAAGGAAAGGCTGCCCTTTTCATAGGCGCCGGTCGAGCATCAGAAATAAGAGATCGAAGAAATGTAAGAGTAAGAAAATCCCACCTTTCCATAGGCTCCGGTCGAGCATAGGAAATAGGAGAGATCGAAGTTGGAATAAGGAGAGCCTGGCTTTGGTAGACGGTGGTCGAGCATAGGAGCTAGAACAGTTCGAAGAAATTTAGTAGCAAGGAAAGCCTGCCTTTGGTAGGCGCCGGTCGAACTGAGGAGATAGAAAGAAAGGGTTGAAGATGGAAGGGAGTAAAAAGGGTCTACCTTTGATAGGCGTCAATAAGTCTAGGAGATGAGTATGATCATAGAGGAGAGCTTGAGGATACAGTGGATCTTCTGAGAAGTCCTAGCCTCTCACAGATAGTATTTGAGCGGATAATATAAAGATGTTCTTGGTAGTATCGGGTCAAAGAAAGCCTGCCTTTCTATAGGCGCCGGTCGAGCAGAGGAAAGAGGTGAGAGGAAGCAAATGCAGGAGTAAGGAAAGCCTGCCTTTCTATAGGCCCCGGTCGAGCAGAGGAAATGAGAGAGATCGAAGGATACAATAAAGAGAGCCTGCCTTTTGATAGGCGCCGGTCGAGCAGAGGAAAGAGGAGATCGAAGAAAGGGAAGAGTAAGGAAAGCCTGCCTTTTAATAGGCGCCGGTCGAGCAGAGGAAATTGGTGAGAGGAAAGAAAAGGAAGAGTAAGGAAAGCCTGCCTTTCAATAGGCGCCGGTCGAGCATAGGAAGGAAGAGAATAGGAAAGAGGATATCGAAGAAAAAGAAGAGTAAGGAAAGCCTGCCTTTTGATAGGCGCCGGTCGAGCAGAAAAAAGAGGTTAGATGATGAGAAAATGTAGGAGTAAGGCGAGCCTGCCTTTTTATAGGCGCCGGTCGAGCAGATGAAAAAAGAGATCTAAGAAATATAGGAGTAAGAAAGCCTGCCTTTTTATAGGCGCCGGTCGAGCAGAGGAAAGAGGAGATCGAAGAAAAAGAAGAGTAAGGAAAGCCTGCCTTTTGATAGGCGCCGGTCGAGCATAGGAAGGAAGAGAATAGGAAAGAGGAGATAGGAAGAAAGGGAAGAGTAAGGAAAGCCTGCCTTTCTATAGGCGCCGGTCGAGCATAGGAAAGAGGAGATTGAAGAAAGGGAAGAGTAAGGAAAGCCTGCCTTTCTATAGGCGCCGGTCGAGCATAGGAAGGAAGAGAATAGGAAAGAGGAGATAGGAAGAAAGGGAAGAGTAAGGAAAGCCTGCCTTTCTATTGGCGCCGGTCGAGCATAGGAAAGAAGAGAATAGGAAAGAGGAGATAGGAAGAAAGGGAAGAGTCAGGAAAGCCTGCCTTTCAATAGGCGCCGGTCGAGCAGAGGAAATTGGTGAGAGGAAAGAAAAGGAAGAGTAAGGAAAGCCTGCCTTTCAATAGGCGCCGGTCGAGCATAGGAAAGAAGAGAATAGGAAAGAGGAGATCGGAGGAAAAGGAAGAATAAGGGAAGCCTGCCTTTCAATAGGCGCCGGTCGAGCATAGGAAAGAAGAGAATAGGAAAGAGGAGATAGGAGGAAAAGGAAGAGTAAGGAAAGCCTGCCTTTCAATAGGCGCCGGTCGAGCATAGGAAAGAGGAGAATAGGAAAGAGGAGATAGGAGGAAAAGGAAGAATAAGGGAAGCCTGCCTTTCAATAGGCGCCGGTCGAGCAGAGGAAAGAGGTGAGAGGAAAGAAATGAAGGAGTCAGGAAAGCCTGCCCTAGGTAGGCGCCGGTCGAGCATAGGAAGGAAGAGAATAGGAAAGAGGAGATAGGAAGAAAAGGAAGAGTAAGGAAAGCCTGCCTTTTGATAGGCGCCGGTCGAGCAGAGGAAAGAGGAGATTGAAGAAAGGGAAGAGTAAGGAAAGCCTGCCTTTCTATAGGCGCCGGTCGAGAATAGGAAGGAAGAGAATAGGAAAGAAGAGATAGGAAGAAAGGGAAGAGTAAGGAAAGCCTGCCTTTCTATAGGCGCCGGTCGAGCATAGGAAAAAAGAGAGATTGAAGGTGAGAATAAAGAAAGCCTGCCTTTCGATAGGCGCTGGTCGAGCATAGGAAAGAAGAGAATAGGAAAGAGGAGATAGGAAGAAAAGGAAGAGTAAGGAAAGCCTGCCTTTGGTAGGCGCCGGTCGAGCATAGGAAAGAAGAGAATAGGAAAGAGGAGATAGGAAGAAAGGGAAGAGTAAGGAAAGCCTGCCTTTTGATAGGCGCCGGTCGAGCAGAGGAAAGAGGAGATCGAAGAAAAAGAAGAGTAAGGAAAGCCTGCCTTTTGATAGGCGCCGGTCGAGCAGAGGAAAGAGGAGATCGAAGAAAGGGAATAGTAAGGAAAGCCTGCCTTTTGATAGGCGCCGGTCGAGCATAGGAAGGAAGAGAATAGAAAAGAGGATATCGAAGAAAAAGAAGAGTAAGGAAAGCCTGCCTTTCAATAGGCGCCGGTCGAGCATAGGAAAGAAGAGAATAGGAAAGAGAAGATAGGAAGAAAGGAAAAGTAAGGAAAGCCTGCCTTTTTATAGGCGCCGGTCGAGCATAGGAAATAGAACAGTTCGAAGAGATTTAGGAGGAAGGAAAGCCTGCCTTTGGTAGGCGCCGGTCGAGCAGAGGAGAGAGGTGAGATGATGAGAAAATGTAGGAGTAAGGAAAGCCCGCCTTTCTATAGGCGCCGGTCGAGCAGAGGAACTGAGAGGGATCGAAGAAATGTACCAGAAGCCTGGTGCCAGTCGAGCATAGACAAAATAAGGGAGATGATAATGTTAGGAAAGCCTACCAGAGAGCTGGTGCCGGTCGAGCATAGAAGAAATAGGACAAATGATAAGGATAGGAAAGCCTACCAGTAGAAGCCATGCCAGTCAGGATATGAATGGTACTAGATCCAGCTAAGCCTGTGAGCAAACTGATTCCGATCGAGAAGGAGGAGGAGCATTGAAGAAAGCTTGCTATTAAAGCTCGGTCTGTGTCGGAGGAGTGTGGAAGCTGTTGGCAGAGGAAGGCTGCTCAACTTTGTGTCTGTGGATGTAAGAAAGAGAGGGGCGGGGATGGCCGCTATATATACTCCCGAAAGTCAATTTGAATTTAATTAGGGCTTTGGCACAAAGGCGGCGAACATAGCTGGAATCTAGGGCTAATGTACTAGGGCGGCCAAAATAAGGGCTAGGGCGGCCAAAATAAGGGCTAAGGCGGCCAAAACAAGGGCAAAGGCGGCCAAAACCTGGTTCCAGAATCACTCTGGTAGTGCTAGAAGATTCCAGGGCATCCGAAGCAAACTTGGGAAGCAAACTTGGGAAGCAAACTTGGGAACAAACACTAGGATAGAATCTTCCAATACATTCGAACCAACAGGTGCTATCAAACCTTGCTTCCCAACTCCGGTTCTCCGAGGAAGTGGTTGAAATTCAACATCCGATGTTTAAAGAAGAGCACTGGATATATGTACACACCCTACCAAAACTCGTCGGAAATGCGTGGCTGCGACACCGCAAGGCCGGGGCACATATTTTTCACAACCTGATGGTGCCGCCCCATACCTAAAAAGCCAAGGGAAGATGATCGGAGTCTCTACAAGCTATCAGCTCTTTGAAGGATCACTTGTGGCTGTTTTACTCATAATCGTTGTCAAGTAGGTGGTGTTCGAAGCCGTTACCACACGAATTTTATGTCTAATTCACCCGAGTGATAGTCAATGATGTAACCCTAACCCTACCTTTTAAAAGCGTGGATTGAATCATTGGTTATTTCATTAACCGTATGTAACCAGAAGGCGACATTTGAGCGACATTTGATATTGTAGATTGTGAGGACTAGGCTGAAACATTTCGCAATTGTGCTGTGGTGCTCGTAGACAGGCTAACGGGCGTATGTAGTAACAGTAGGGGCAAGAAAAGACACCCACACAAAGGAAAAGAATACTCGATGAGAAAAAATATCCACCGAGCACCGTTGGCAACGTACTCCAAGTCCTGAGAGGAGACAAAGCGATTACTCGCACCCGGAGAGTCGCGTCGAAGTCTCAGTGCCCAATGCCGGCCGGAGTGACGTGAACTAGCTAGTTCATACAAGTATGCAGGTGTTCACGCTTTCCCAATCTCATAGAAATCAGAAACCTTGTATTACCGTCTTTGATATACCTCAGGCTGAACTCGGACCAAATAACAGATTCCTTTCTACAATTGTATTTTCCGAGAGAACTTTCTTCCGAGTGATCGGAAGAGCATGCGTTGCCATGGTTACCTATGTATGTACAGCGCGATGTCGGAGGTGATGAGACGGCAACCAAAACCACACCAAACCACACCAAAATCCGTCAAAATGCAACCACCACACACACAGTACAATTGCTATAAATAATGAATAAGGTTTTAAGGGATGAGATATCGGCTATCAAATGTAATAAATCTAAAAGGGCACTCCCTGAAATCAGATGTGGAAGAAGTTACATGAGCCAGAAGTAGAGCAACTTGGAGATTTGGTTGCATCCCATACAAATATGTGGTGTTGGCACGTTTTTGGCAACTTGACACAACAAAATCATCACGGCTCATGCTAGGGACATATAATTGTAATTTCAAGCTGATAGAGCGATTATCTATATACAGAATATATAGTTTTTCAATTCCCAGATAATATCTATCTTAATTGGTGGTTGAGGACCGGGTTGAAAAGTGGCATTTTTGGTGCAAAATGGTTGCCGTCTCATCACCTCCGACATACAATCTAACAAAAAAGACTTGGCGCACTCGGCAGCCAGAGCTGCTCGGTCGAGGACTGGCCATGCCTCAGCACCACAAGATCTATCCGACTATCATCGCGACTACTATCCCCTGGGCAATTCGGCGATATCAACTGTACATGTTTGTCCAAATTTCGTCAGGCTGAAATTTTCGAAATATTACCAGGATACCCGCACTAGATAGCTGAGTGCCTGCAGAGAGAAAGCTTATATCCACGTTATCTATCGGTTGCTATCACAGCGAATCGTGGAGTAGTTGGAGGAGCACGGCCGGAGCAGGGGACTTTGAGCGGGGGGGCTGGCGCCTGGGTTGTTGCTGTTGCACTTGTCAAACTGCAGTCGGTCTTGGAATCGCAGGGGATAGATAGTTCTGCTGTATTGATTGAAACACACTGCGTTCAGTAGCTTATGGGGGTTTAACAGGAGAGGTATTAGATAATGCGTTAGCTATTAGTTTGTAGATGTGATGAATTTGGTGGAAATGCTGCCATGTTATCAGGAAAACTGGAGTCATGCGACATCACCCGGCCTTGGTTCGGGGACATTTGATTCAGTGGATTAAGGAGCGTTTCGCTAAACAAGAGTTCAAGAAAGGGTCATGTCTACTCTACAGCACTCATACAGACTTGGGTACAAAGATCATC
Organism: Morchella snyderi; assembly: GCA_024521645.1. NCBI lineage: Eukaryota > Fungi > Ascomycota > Pezizomycetes > Pezizales > Morchellaceae > Morchella > Morchella snyderi. Next base: position 496,805 of record JAJJXB010000016.1, read on the forward strand.
CATGACAAAATCAAGTCAAGTCCCATTGCTAAATCCCTGGGCCTCCTCCCGCCAGAATTCAGACCCAGTAAAATCATAAACAAAATTGAGTATGGCAGTATCGGAGTGACAGAAAACAATCTAGAAAAGAGATTCTCTAACACAACTCCCAATCATCCAGATGCATCTCCGCCCTATTCCCCCACGTCACACACTCACACGGCACGCCCACCGCCGGCCCCTCCCCCTCCGGCCCCACCCACTCGGTCCCAAACCCCCCCTCCAACTCGCCGAACGTAAAGTCGCCCGCCGTACTCGCCAGCTCCGCCGCCGACGGCCTCACCACCATGACCCGCCCCTCATCCCCCCTCCTCACCACCATCCCCTTTCCATCGCCCTCGGCCGCCGTCAGCCGCACCTTGTCGCTCTTTATCAGCACCGTGCCCGTCTCGCCCTCGGGCGCGTCCGACAGGCGCACAATGAACTTTGTCTTTTGCCAGCGCGAGGCCAGCACGCGCTCGTCGCCGTGGCCGGGCTGGTACCAGTACAGCTCTGGCTGGCGCACGTTGCGGATAAAGTACGCGCGGCCGCTGATCCAGTCGCGGCCTGCCTGTGCCGGCACCTGGATCCACCCGCCGATGTTGTCCGTCTCGTGGAGGCGGCTGATGAGCACGCCGCGGCGGATCTCGTCGGGGATGGTGGGGTCCGTCAGCGTCTGCAGCATGGCCAGGTTGGGGTTGACGGGGTCGTATTCCCAGAACTGGGCAGAGACGCGGACGAAGCGCAGGCGCGAGTGGAAGTGGCGGTAGAAGGCGTTGGCGTGGTCGCGGGAGGCGCAGGTGAGGAGGTAGCGGCGCATCGCGCCCACATCGATGGGGGTGGTGGGCTGGTAGCGCGTGTAGACGTAGTAGAGGGACATGGTGCTGCTTTGTGTGGGGTGGATAGAAGTAGCGGTGGTGGTGGTGCAGTTTCTAAAGGTCTCGGAGGGTATGATGGAGAGAGGGAGAGGTGAAGTGGAGGTGAGGGGGGAGGGGGGTTAAGTGGGCATCTTATACATTCACCTCATTGCGACAATCCACTTTAGCTGCCTTTTTTGTCGGAATGCATTACGGCGATAGGCAGTACATGTTTGTCCAGCAGCTGAGCATGGGACGAGAGCTCTGGCAGCCAATTGCAGCTTGTACTGGCAGAGAGTCCAGAGGCACTGCGATGATCAACACCATTGAGGCAGCTGTACAGCCGACTCTGCATCATGTCAACGAAGGTCAGGATCCAGGCATCCCATCTATCCATGCAAGGCTTCCCTAAAACGGGTATGTGATCGCTACCAGTAATCCTGCAACAAATCAAATCGTTGCCACTCGCGCCGCCGAAGCGACAAGGTCGCTCGGATACGGGGCCAGTTTGTCTGAGTAGGTACTCTACATGACACCCGGACACATCAGAAACAGGTTACATATGATAACTAGTAATACTATGATAACTACCAATACTAAATAACAATAATAATCAATAATAATTCAAAGGCCCCTGCCGCTGTTCACACAACTTCCAGGCCAGCAAAGTAGAGTAGGCAGTGGCAACAAACAATTAGGCATCCACCCACCCACAATCTCCACCATCAACACACACTCCGCACCTTTGCACCTTCGCACCCACATCCTCTACCGGCTCCGCCGATAATCAAATATCCCCCCTCTATCCTCATCACCAACCTCTTTTCTCTTTTCCTGGCAGTGAAATAAACGTCCCCCCTCGCTGTCCAGGAAAAAAAACCACAACCTCATCTCGCTCAACAGCACCAAAGCACGCCCCAGTACACCCCACGACCGCAAAAATGTCCACGTCCACGCCCACGCCCACGCCCACGCCAACCTCTACATCTGCGTCCACGCCCATGCCCACGCCCATGCCCACGCCCACGCCAACCTCTACATCCGCTTCCACGCCCACGCCCACGCCCCCGCCCACACCCACGCCCACGCCCACGCCCACGCCCACGCCCACGCCCACTCCAATGACCATTCCCATGTCCATTCCCATGTCCATGCCCATGCCCATGCCCGTGCGCACGCCAACCACACTCTCCAACATCGGCACGCCCATCATCGTCTCTGGCGCAGCGTACACCGCCGTAGACCGCCACAGGGCCAACGGCAGGCCCATCATCGTGTCGCACTACGGACCCGGCGGTGTCATAGAAGGAGGAGGAGGAGGAGGAGGAGGAAGAGGTTGTGGTGGTGATGGTGGAGGAACGCCCCTTATTGTGCGGGCAGAAAGAAGAAGGTGATGATGAAGCACGCTGGCTGGCTGTGGTACGGTGGATGTAGAGGAGTAGATGGATGGATGGACGGAGGGGATTTAAGGTTGGAATGCATATGGGCCGGGGTGGAGTGTGCGCGAGTGGTTTGTTCGTTAGAGGCGGAGATGTTGTTTATTGTTTTATTTTCCTGTTGAGGGGTAAGGGTGGGGGGGGGGGGTGCTAGGATACTATTTTGAAATTGTAAATTATTTCCCATATGGGGGAGGTCGGGGGGGGGGGGGGGGGGCGGGGATGATAATATCCGCCCTAGTGTCCTCAAAGTAGGATCTAAGCATGAAATCTAAACTACTAGCTAGTAGCGCGCTCAGGGCGGTATATCACCCGAGTAATCTGTTGATATGTTGTATGTTGCATGTATGTTGTAGGAATAAATAATGGGCGATGAGGCCTACATTATTGTCGATGTAGCTACCGCGAAAACTCAACAAGTGAGCTCGGGGGCTCGACATCCATCGATATGAGCTTCTCTGACTGGTTGCTTTATGCTTTTCTCCACTGTTGTTCACCTTGTATTTTTGGGGCTCACCTATCGAGTTTCTTCCGGTATACCCGGGGGTGCCGGGAAGTGATGTAACGACTTGATTGACTACTTACGATTTCAAACCAACCATGTGCCATCTTACAAGTAATTAAGCAACAAGATTACGGACTACTAGAACTCTTCTTGATATTTGCGGTGACTTTGAATTGTTGCAGTGCTTGACAAGTTAAAGTACTTGAAAAAAATCATCCCTTCCAGCCGTGCTAAGTGATGAACCGCAGCCAGCAACCCATCCCACCGGCAGGCTTTCCCGATAACACTCCTCCATCCATTCCTCCCAAAGCTGCCTCATCGATTCTGTTACCCAATGCACACCCGCATGGCGTCTCGGCCTAGGCGCCGTGGAAATGTGTATCTGAAAGAATTGAATAATACCAGGTAAAGTCGTTGTCGGGAATGGGTAACGTCATGTCAAATCTTTTGGCAGAGGATAAGCCGTTTTAAGAGAAACCAGACGATTTTATAGGCGGCTTTACAGAGGGCCGGGTGTGGGGCGGGGGGGGGATAATTTTTGGCCACCGGTAATGCTTCACACCCTACCAGCTACAAAAATGTGTAGTAAATGTGTACGTAAATGCTTCACTTTTTTATTGTACGACAAGTAGCTTTTTGCGCCGTGCTAAATCCATCACAGTCCGTAGCTACGGCTTTCCCGGGCCGCTTAAACCTACTAGTATGTATGACATGCGTCAGTAAAGGCATCAATATCAGTAAAGGCATCATCGTGAAGAATGGCATCATCGTGAAGAAAGGCATCATCGTGAAGAAAGGCATCATCGTGAAAAGTATTTTTCTTCCGATGCAAAACAAATGAATGTGGGGGGGGGATTGAACTTGAATCATTCTGATAATCTAGCCTACAGCTTACCTACTATTCCATTATCTGGTTTTCAATAGGTAGACTTCACAAGCGAAGTCTATGAGCTAACTGGATACCTATCATGATGGCAGATAACAGGAAATGTGTTGTAAATGCATCGATCAGGTAGGTTTTTTGGCAGGCGTCGTCAGCCAATGCATCAACCGTTGCATTACACGCAGATGTTTGTATGGGCAATGTGTTGGAAATGCATCGTTCAATGCATTTTCTGGAGTGGGAGAGACAAGATTGACGAATTAAAGCCACCGCCAATGAAAGAATATATTATCACAGAGGGTCCTACTGTTATACTAGGAGCATCAACCCAGAATTGCCTACATGTATATGCCAAGAGATGGATCTACCGAATCTAGATTGTATTCCCCCAGCTGCTACCAGCCCATTGATGCCAGACACCATTTGACGACCCTATATTCGAGTTATTCTATTTACGGACTCAGTTATCTGGAAATCTAGGGGGGGGGTTCGTCCATGAAACACCGGAAGCCACCAGTAAAGACGTTATTTGTTGAGAACAATTTAGTTAGGGTTAGGAAAATCATAGGGAGATTTATTAAACATATTTTCAATATTTGTTGCGGTTGAGAGATAATGGCGACATAGGGTGCTGACAGGTGAGCCTTGTGCTACGCGCGCTGTTGGAAATGTTATCACGTGTACTGACATGTTGGTGTAACGATAGATCGGAACGTGTTGACCACTCGCCTTGCGCCCGGAGGTAGCCTTCTCTCAGCCTCACACATTGTTCCCGAGGCGTATGGAACTCCCGGAAGATACACAAATAGTTACATCTTAAATACAGCTTATAATCCCTTACCTTCGAGCGGTTATTATTATCCTCTTGCCTTTCGCGCTTAACTGAAGATGTGTTGGGGACGCAGGGAAACAAAGACTGGCGAGTTGCCTCTCGCAACACGTATCCGCAAAGCACGTATCCGCAAAGCACAACCTCAACGTCGCGCCGCCGTTGCGACCACCCCCGCCGCCGCCGGTAGTGTTTCCGGAAGGGTGGCAGCCCCATCCACGCCGCCGGCCCTGCCGGAGATCACTTCCTTGGGTGATACAGTAGCACCGACCGAGGAAGATGGAAACAAAAACTTAACCACCACCAGCGGTCCTCTTTCCTCATCTCCATCGACCTCCTTGCAGCCTATCGCACCGGCAACAGTCAAAACAGTCTCACGCCCCTCACAGAGTGTTGCGCAGCCTTTCGGGTTGAAGGAGCTATACGCTGGGAGCGATCCAGCTTTGGAGTATGTACATCCAGCACTAGGCAGTCTATACAAGTTGCGCTGACCCTTGTTCCTCGTAGCCTGGTCTGTGTACATGGGCTGAATGGTCACCGAGAGGAAACATGGACTGCCGAAAACGGTATCCTTTGGCTTCGAGATCTCCTTCCTAGCGTCGTCCCTCGTGTTCGTGTGTTGAGCTACGGCTATGATGGGAGAACGAGTGGGCCTAGGTTGATCAGTTGCCAGACGCTACATGACCATGCCGTTGGCCTGGTTACCGATCTCAGTCAACGGCGAAAGATCGAGGAGGTGAGTATTGGATGGTGGTGTCAGCCTGAATGCGGGTACTTACGATATGGGTAGGTTCATGAACGACCGATCATATTCCTTGCGCATAGCATCGGAGGCATCATCGTTAAGGATGTAAAGACTCCTTCTGCACCCTTTGAAGCTCGCGCAAGTTCCTGTATTAACGCGTTATGTAGGCCCTTCTATACTCCAACTCTACCAATTTTAAGAATCTCGAGTACCACAGAGGGATCAAAACATCAACCTACGGGATTCTCTTCTTTGGCACACCTCATCAAGGAATGGAGAATGTGCCAAGCTCAAGTGCCACTAAACTGTCATGGAAGCAAATTTTGGTCAACGCAGCATCGCCAAACGCGAATACATCGGTGTTCCGTGACCTCGAGGAAAACTCAGCCTCACTGCAGCGCCAGCTCTCGGAATATAGGAGCATCAGCAGCGACTTCGTGACCAAGTTCTTTTATGAAACCTATCCGCCTATTGCAGGAGGGAAAACGGTACGTCTCATTATATTCACAATCTCTGTAGCGAGAACGTAAACTATAGATACTTTTAGTATCTTTGGCCGACCGAAGGAAGATAAACATAAGCAATATCTTTGCCGGTGTGGACTCGGTATGACTACAATGTGTTTGGTACTAACAGCGAGTACAGGTAGTACCTAAGGACTCTGCGGTAGTCCCAGGCGCCGTGGATACTGAAATATACGCAGTACACAGCGACCATCATAGGATGGTCCAATATACATCAAGTGAGGATAAGGGGTTTGAGAATGCCTCGCGATGTATACTGGAAATGGTAAAAGGCGCGCCTGGTGCGGTAAAGGGAAATTGGGAGCGCTGGAGAGAGTCTAAAGGTATGGCTCATGTCTTCCCGTCTTACATCAACATAGCATTCCTGAGGCTAAGAAAGGAAACATTATAGCTGCCATAGATCCACGATATGGCCACATCGTTGCTCTTGATGGTAGGGCTTCAATCCATTGTATTCAATTTATGAAACTGTCTAAGGCGTACCCCAGACCGCGAGCGAAAGGAATTTTTATCCTGGCTATCCTCGCTCGAGCCCGAGAAAGACTTTGAGCGCTTATATTCCAAGAGGCATGCTTCCACCGGTACATGGTTAATTGAATCTACACAGTATACGAACTGGCTACAAGCGAGCGAAAGCTGCCTGCTTTGGTGCCGGGGACCGGGTATATCACCCATGACTCCTGCTAGAAATAAAATTTATGCTAATAGCCACTTAGCTGGAGTTGGGAAGTCGGTTCTAGCGTGAGTACCGTGCGAGATTATCTCTTCTACGTGGTAACTAATATAATGTGGTTAGATCGATTGTGGTAAAGGATATCATATCCAACCATCCACCTGATGATAACACAGGGGTAGCTTATTTCTATTTCAGCTTCCAGGAAGATGTGGCACAGACCCTTGCCAGTGTTCTATCAGCTTTAATCAAGCAACTGTGTCGCCACAAGAGCAAACTTCCAGCTTCGTTATTATCACTATACAAGAAATGCACCCGAAATGACCAAAGCCCTAAGCTCTCAGAACTTCGGGAGCATCTTTTGGAGATACTTGGCACTTTTAGTAATGTTTTCCTGGTAATGGACGCAATGGATGAGTTCAAGAAAGAGTATCGACAAGAGCTGCTACCTTACATCATTTCTCTACTCAATGGGTCACGGAGTCAATTACATATACTGGTAACTGGTCGTTCACAGCCAGATATTGATTTCGAATTTACATCAAATCGATTTCAGCTCCTCCAAATCCAGTCAACAATCGTCAACGCGGATATAGCGTCCTATGTGGAGCATGTGCTTAAGAACAAGCCCCACATATATCGTTGCTTGGACGAGCATATAGCAGATGAGGTTATATTTGCGCTCGTTTCCCAAGCGAACGGGATGTAAGTAGTCCAACTCTGTGGCCTTAAATTGAAATCTCTGTGCGGTGAATTGACGATTTACCTAGTTTTCTATGGGCTCAATGCCAACTTGATTATATTTACCAGCAGCCTTCAAAGGCTGCAATCCGCAATGCACTGAGGGAACTCCCTCGTGATATGAAAACAACATACGAGCGCATGGTGTCGAATATTTACCTACAAATCCCCTCCATGATAGCCGTAGCTAAGAGAGCTTTGACATGGGTGGTTACTGCGGGTAGACCACTGTTCCCCAAGGAACTATCAACTGCCGTCGCCATCGAACCAACATCTACGAGCAGCTTGGAGTGTCGAAGAACATATGGAGTACAGGTCGCAATCGATGCGTGCTGCGGTCTCCTTACCGTTGAAGGTGACCGAGTGAGACCAATTCACTTCACGGTCCAGGAGTTTTTGACAAATGACTCGTCTCATATCCCAAGAGAAATAGAAGCCCACAGTGATCTGGCAAGATCATCGATACGTTATATGTTGTGCCAGGAATTCGTCCGCATTGGCTCCACCCACTGCCGCAGGAATTTTAATGAGGAAGGACTTGATCCAATGCTCTATATATGGAACCATTGGGACCACCACATTCGGTGCTCTTCCCTACCATTACCTGCTGATTTAGAGGTTCTACTTCAAACGTTCTTCCGCAGCGAGAATCGTCATGGAGCATATGCTGTGAGGGCTGGCAAGCACCGGGGACCTGTGACCTTATTAGGACTTTGTGCAACCGTCGATCTTCTAAACATATATATCCAATTTTATGGTTTGAGTAACTCAATCACCACATCGCAAGAGTTCAAGGAGGCCATAGACAACGCGGCGTCAGCAGGATCTTTGACTGCACTGGGGGCGCTACTCGATCTCCGTGGTGAGGGGGACACAAGAGATCTTGATGTATTATACCTCTCCGCGCATTCGGGCCAGGCAGATAGTGTGCAGTTCATGATTGATCGCGGGCTCGATCCTGACGCAGCTAGGGGAGAAATTGGTACTGCCCTTCAGGCCGCATCATATGGAGGCCGTGAAAACGCAGTCAAAGTGTTGCTCGCATGCGGTGCAGGTGTCGACATTCAGTGTGGCGAATATAATACCGCGCTTCAGGCCGCATCTCGTGGAGGTCATCGAAACGTAGTCAAAGCTTTGTTAGCTTCCGGTGCCAGTATCGACATTCAGGGTGGCCAATACAACACTGCACTTCAGGCTGCTTGCTGCACAGAAGAGGGTTGTAGTCTTACCATGAAGCTCGGACTTTGGGAGTGTGATACCGTATCCCATCTAGAGGTACTCAATATGCTTCTTGAGATGTCTCCAGACGTCAACCTTTGCGGCGGGAGGTACGGAACCGCCCTACAAGCTGCGTCATACCGCGGCCACAACAAAATCGTCAAGACTCTACTTATGCATAATGCAGATGTCAATATTACTGGCGGTAGTTTTGGTACAGCTTTGCAGGCAGCAGCTGCCTATGTTGGAGGACACCACGACTCTACGAAGAACGATACTGTCAAGATTCTGATCGAAAATGGAGCGAACATCAATGCTCAAGGCGGAAGATATGGTACAGCTCTGCATGCGGCTTCCTATGGATGCTACAAAACTATCGTCGACCTTCTACTTGCGAACAGCGCCGATCCCAACATCGTGGTTGGAGAGTACGGAACAGCCCTCCAGGCCGCCGCGGCCTCTAGATACTTTCATTTGTTTGACGAAGAGCAAAGACGATTTCGCCTAAGTATTATCAAGGCTCTGATTGAGAAAGGTGCCGATGTAAATCTACAATGTGGAAAATATGGCAGTGCGCTTCAAGCAGCTGCCTACGCTGGCTACAAGCCTGTAGTAGAGCTTCTGATAGAAAATGGCGCTGATGTCAACACCCGGCCTGGTCAATATGGGACTGCAATCCAGACAGCTCTCCATGGAAGTTATATGGCAACTGTACATGATGGAAACAATTACCCCATGGGTAATGGGGATGATGACTATTTCATTCTCCAGAATGCCGATCAGAGCCACTACAGTACCTTGCGCACGGAAAATGGGAACCAAGGGCAGGGTTTGTTTGGAGTTGAAGGCACTGTTACTTCTGTGGCAGCAGATGGGGATATCGAAAATGACAATGAAGGCCGCCATCTACCTATTATTCAACCCACCAACTACGACTCTGACACTCACGGCGTGGTTTCTTATATGAACAATCCGGATGGAGGGGGGAGCGATACTGACGTGGCCGCGATGACCCGCCTCGCCGATGAATTGCAAGCTTGCCGACTCCGAGTAGCCCCTTGGGAAGAGATAGTTAGGATCCTGCTCAAAAGCGGTGCGCAGGTCGGCACCGCAGGAGATGAATACAGTCAGGGGCTTGCACTTCACAATATTGAAAGGTGTACACCACTTGCCCGTCACCTTGTAGAGGAAAGTGTAAGGAAAGGCTTAGAAAGCAAAGGTTTCAAGGTTTGAGGTATATTCAGAAGATCTAAAGCATGAAGTTAGGCTAACCTTCAATAGCAACAACGGCCGGCGATAACTGCAACACTTTCAGTTTAAAACCAAGGACTTCTACGTAGCGTTTTCTTTTAAATGTTGGGTTTCTTGCTAGTTGAGGTTATCAGAAGCTTAAGCCAGAGCCCGTATTGCTGTATAATATGTCGAATTATTGGATAGGAATCTGTATACCTACTAGATATAAATTCTATTATACCCAGCAAAGGACGACGCGTATCCATAGATGCACGTGAGTGGTATTTACCAGTCAAGGACAGGTTTCCGGTGCGCAAGCCTTAGCATAATAGCCGATGAGATACTTTAGACTTGGTGCAGCCTTCTATACACGGCTTTGTAACAAGTTCAAGGTCTTAAAAAGTAGGTACGTCTGTCCTCGCGAGAGCCCGGGGGATATCACAGGCATATTCTCCATAATACTCAAGGAGCTGCGGTTGTTGATAGTGGGGCTGGTAGTGAAGAGAACCCAAGCAAGAGTTGGTCACATAGGGGGTGTATGGCCTCAACCTACCAACCAACAGATGAAGAGGATCTTTCAAGTCGTGTAAATAAGGCCATAGAGATATTAAAGGCACTAACAATGAGGGATTCCAGCAAGATTGTTTAATTTTTTTGAGACCAAGCAAATCTTATTTTATTCAGATTGATCATTTGCTCTCTCTCCATCACGTTGACGTTGACGGTGGTGATCATATGTAATTAATGAATCAAGCAGAAAAAAGAAAAAGACGGTGACCATTTTCCTAGTGAAACCCTATCCTGCGAGACGCAAGGTACAAGCCTAAGATTTGATATGCTTCTCTGATCCATTCAAGAGACCCGAAAGGTAGCATATTAGAGACACCTACATGGATTAGGACGCCGATGATATACACCGAGAAACAAACGAAAAGAAAAACCCCCACGACGTGATGACGGGACCGAGTGAGATACCATGACCGAGTGACATGTGATGATTGTTTCCCGAGCTACGACATCGGTCGGAAGCACCAGAGTCAGGAGAGAACCAAACTCTCGATCCCTAATGACTAGAATGGAATTTGATCTGCAAGCTCATGTCTTATTCCAAGCTCAGACTGCAGAGCATGAAATCTGGCTGCGACTCCAGTTTCATCCCAAACAACAATACATTACGAAGGTTGAGTAATCTTCACTAGCTCAACGGCGATAGACTCTAGATCAATACTCGATCGCGAGAGTACACTGATCGCTCCGGCTCGCATTCAAGATATATACCGCCCCCCAGAAAGCTGACACCTGGGGTGTATACATGTAGCGCTGGTGTGACAATACCATCAATTAAATATCTTTTTTCTTTTTTTTGTGTTTAACTCATTAATTGCATACAGACCGTAGTCTATGGCAATACCAAAACCCCAGAACTACCCTGCCAACTTCTAGCCACACCCAATGAAGGCCATTCAGCAAGCTTTGCACTCATCCGCCGCCACTGCCTAACTAAAAATAAAAACAAAAACAAAGTTGTCCAGTCACACGTTTTCCACTACAATTTGTATCTTTTCTCTCTCTCTCAACTCCATAAATCCGATCAGGTATCTTCCGTCGTACTTCACAATCTCAGCTTTGTCTTCTGGTCTTAAGTCTTCCACGTCAATAACACATTTATTGTCTCTCTTCACCGCTCTATTAACCCTGTATTCCTTGTCCGAGTCCTCTCTTCCGATCAGTGTCTCTCCTCCATGGTGGCGGAACCAAGTCCATCCTCTCAGCGTTAACTGATTCTCAGGTTCTCTCCGCATGTTGTATCTTGCTACCTCGATTTCACTTTTTCCCATCCGCCAGCAATCTAGGCCTGCGATTGCGATGTATTCCTCCTCTTCCGGTGGGTTTGGACCGGGGTGAGAGTCTCCGTTGGGGGTGTTTGTTCCAATGGGGGGGGGGGGGGGGGTTCAGCTCTTTTTCTTGGGCTTCGGTTTGCTCTTCTGGATTTTTCTCTGGCGCCGTTGGTGTCGATGGTGTTGGTGATGCAGGTGGTGGTTGTTGTGGTGTTGGTGGTGGCGGTGTGGGTATGGGTATGAGTTCATTTACCTCCGGGAGTTGTATTGGTTTTGATGACTTGGATATGAATAAGCTGTAAAAGCTGTCGTCCTCGTTTGTTTGTAGCTCTGTAACGTCTTCCATCTCGGTGTCCTCTTTGGTCTCGGGGGAGGGGTGATTCTGTACTACTTCGTCTTACCATCAATTAAATCGATCATGATGTAAGTAGGAATTAAAAGGTAGTCTGCTACTGAGCATATACCATTCTCACAAACACGATTTTCCTGTTTTAAAACTTATAGTCTACGGGATGTACACACAAATGAATCGTCAGCGAGTGAGTGATCAATCTTTCATTTCCTAAACCACCAAGACCCAAACCCTAGAGTACTTTATTAATTGTATGCAACCCGAAGGTTATGGCAATAAAGGAAACGTTTCCTCAACGAAAGAAAATTATATGGACATAACTCTCACTTCCACTCGATTCAATCTTTATTGTTTTCATTTTGACATCTCTATATCTCTTGCCATGTACCTCCCCACCTATTTATAGCACCCTACCAAAATTCGTGGGAAATGCGCGGCAACGGCAACGCTGCAACACCGCAACGCCGGGACACAAATCTTTCACAGCCCGATCGCGCCGCCCCATACCCAAAAAGCCAAGGGAGGATGGCCGGAGTCTCTACAAATTATCAACTCTTCAAAGGATCACTTGTGGTTGTTGTGCTCATAATCGTGGTCCAGCAGTTGCTGTTCGAAGCCGTTGCCGCCCGCTCTTATCCGTTCGATTGTCCCAATCTCGATTATCTCTGTGTTTCTGACCTTTCTCAAGAATCGAGATCGGCTGGTATTCCGGCCTGTTTCTGCTATTTCGTTCCTTCTCACTTCTGTTCCAACTGGATTGGTATTTGTATTTACGTGAACGTGTCTACTAATTAGCCCGGTGTGTTTGGCGCGCAGTCACTGTATCAGTGTGCGACAGTCGGATGTAAAGGAACAAATCCTCTTTATTGCCTACGGGAGCATGTTATACATACACGTAATCTTATAGCATGTTTAAAAACGCGATCCCCGCTCTCGACCAATTTGCGATCGTGGTCGCGTGCATGATCTTATAAGACAACCACATGTAACCAACGGGGACAGAGCACCGGCGGTCCTTATTTTGTGCCTTTTGGTTAATCGACGTTGGAGGAACTGAGAGCCGACGAGATGCGGGGAGTTATATGTATATACATACATATATATGTACGTCATCCTGCAGAAGGACTGCCAGAGCCGCACTCATCCCGCGCAGCCCGAGCGTGACAGGTGAGACATGGCGCCTCGGTGATACAGCGGCCGGAATGATCAATGGAAAACAGTGGAGTAAACATGGTAGGTGGGTACAGGGAGGTTGTGGGGGCCAAGAAAATATAAATAGTGAATTGCAAGGTGTTCTACCGGCGGGTTTGGTCTAGTACTATTTACCAGCGGGTGTGGCCTCCATCTGCAGCAACGACTGCCTGTATCCGCTCAGGCATACTATCTACATGTGTGATCAACACATGTTGCTGCTGAAATATGCCCCCAATCATTTTTCTCCTATGTTATCAACTGGTTTTTACCCCCTAATCCAAGCGCAGTACCCCAGACTATCACCCAGTCCTTTTTTTTAAACTTTGACTTTAAACAATCATCCAAGTACTTCTCTCCAGTTACACGTGTCACGTACATCCGTCCACTTATCCCCGGATCGGTAATCTAAATGTAACATTTACCTGCCCAAACCACTCTCCGTCAATCCTCCGTAACCAAATGTTGAACTGATAGTGCAAACCATAGTCGTCTTTCCTTCTTGATATCATCTAAAAATGGCTTTGCTCGGGCAGATCGACGATTAAATCCTTCTTTTGCAAATGCTGCACGCAAAGTTTTGTCACAAGCATTTATTCCACACATCCAAGCGATTTCTCGATACGTTTTCCGGCGGTTCTCGGCACTGATGGTTGCTGCCTGACCGAGTAGTTTTCGGGTAGAGGTGGTAAGAATTGGAAGGCGATCAGTTTTATTTTTCCGTGGGGTTGTAGGTTCTTGACAGATTTTCCAAACTCCACTAGGGGTCATTTTAACCTCCTGTGCGATGGCTTCATAGGTCCATTTGGCATTGAAGCGTAACGCATGCACAACGCGATCTCGGAAGTGAAGAGACGGCAACCATTTTACACCAAAAATGCCACTTTTCAACCCGGTCCTCAACCACCAATTATGATGGATATTATCTGAAAATTGGAAGACTATATATTTTGTATATGGATAATCGCTCTATCAGCTGAAAACTACAATTCTACATTTCTAGCATGAGCTGTGTTGATTTTAATGTGTTGAGTTGCCAAGAAATCGTCAAGATCACATATTTGTATGGGATGCAACCAAATCTCCAAGTTGCTCTACTTCTAGCTGATGTAACTTCTTCCACATCTGATTTCAGGGAGTGCCCTTTTAGATTTATTAGATTTGATAGCCGATATTTTATCCCCTAAAACCTTATTCATTATTAATGGCAATTATGCTGTGTGTGGTGGTTGCATTTTGACGGATTTTGGTGTGGTTTGGTTGTCGTCTCATGACTTCCGATATCGCGCTGTATCATGCAACTGGTTTCGTAACTGGCTTCAGAGGTCTTACTACCGGTCACTGTTGGCGCATTTGGCCCGGCAACCGCGCCTCAAATACCATTTAGGAATAAATGAATATTCATTTCAAGTTTATAGAAGAGTATCGCTAAGTAAATAGTAGAAAAACCTCTACTTGAAGAGCCCTGGAATTTTTCAATTTTTATTTGCTTCAGCACCCGTTCGCTCCAGCAGCCGTTTATTACTTTTCTTAGAAGGTTCTCTCAACCAATCAATACCCGGTCTTGTAACCGGTCTCACAACTCCGGCCGCTGTATATCCGCACATCACCACTTTACTCCGCGCCGGGGCCACACTGCCGACAGAATGTAACAAGAATTCAAATCTTTAGCTCCACCTTTGTGCTTTTACACTCGAGTTTCTCGGTTCGGCAGGGAGCGGGTACGGTGCGGAAATTCTCGATGAACGACACAGTCTGTGGAGTGAGGGTGGAGATTAGCTCTTTGCCTTGGCGGTGGTAAGTATGGGAAGAACTTGACCTACAAAAATTGATTGCCTTTTAGCTTTGTTTAAGCGCGGCATGCAATTGCGTGTAATTCCATTAGAGTGGTAACTACATGTAATAAACGGATATATACGGTATCTTCGCAGGTAATACCAGTGTTGCTACATACTTGTTGTATGTACCGGGGGTGTGGTCGGAATAAAACTATACAAATATGGGTACGTATAATTAAAATCAGAATGCCGGATGGAAAGCATTATGTTACCACCTAGAACCTTTAATACAATATATGATATAATTTGTAGAATATATGGCGCGCACACCGATAAATGTGATAGGGTGGCGTACAGAAGATACAGAAGTGAACAATTGTGGCTGCAATATCGCCTCATGGGCCAATAAGAAGAGGGCCTTCTGCTGCATCACTGCCATGGCCTAATCGGGTTTGCTTCTTTAAGGGTATAAATGCTTCTTTAAGAGTATAAATGGGTATAATACTGTTCCACTTTGTGAATGCTTGGCGCATTTTACATACTAAAATACCCAATTTCAAATTTGAATAACTTTTTAACCAGGACAGATATCAAAAATCCGGTGGATAAATCTCTTCTTCATCACTAGCCCTTGAAATCTATCCACCGGATTTTTGATATCTATCATGGTTGAAAAGTTATTCAAATTTGAAATTTCGTCTACATTTATCAGTGTGCGCACCATACTATCCTACAAAAGAAATTGATTTTCTCATTGTAGGTCCAGTTTATCATCACGGAATAAGAAAGGAAAAAGTATTATCAGTAGCTTAGCTGGTAAAGAATGCAGTAGCATCCTACAAGTCATAGGTTCACCTCTTGGCGACTTCAAGTTTTCTTTCTCAATAAACATGATTCATTTTGCGATGCATTTACACCTAACTCTCAATTCATTCCCGACTTCTCCGTTCATTTCCCGATTCATTTCCCCATTCACCTCTCGATTCGCTCCCTGATTTCTTCAAAAATAGCGAGTTGTTTGAGGACTGTACTTTACGTATACATTAAGCCAATTAAGAAAAGAATGCGGCCTTTCTTGATGCATTAATCCTAGCAGAACTAGTATCGCCGCGCCTAGACTCCAGTGAATACTAAAAAAAGGCAGAAACATCCGTAGTCAAATGATTGCAGTCAAAAGATATACTAATGTATTCTCCATGGAATCGCGTGGAGGGAGATGGTGGAACATTTTCTACAACGTACTAGCAATCTAAAATAATATCTGCAGGGATCTGCAGTTATAACAGTTCATCTAACCACAATGTCCAAACCACAATGCTCGCTTACAAGAAGGCACTTAACATCGACGAATTGATATATATATCCATTTTTAAGCTGGTTTATCTTTATCAACCAGATTGGTCAACCACTTAAGAGGCATGAGTTGTGATGAATGACTTAACGATCAGATTAAAGTGATTGGAAAGAAATAGGCTATCACCACTCTTAGTCGAGAGACAGATATCAATCTAGAATAGTAAAAAGTAATAATATATTGACCTCCTCGAAATCAACCAAAGAAACCTTGTGATCATCCTCGTCCATCACGCCTATGACACTTCTTCAAGTAGCTTGACACAGGCAAGCCTTCTACATCTCCTTGCCTCGTCTATCGGCCGCGCAAAAGAAAAGTTCCTAGCATTTTTATCCGCCTTGTGTTCGAGAAGTAATGTAATTATTTCTTTGTACCCATATTTTGCCGCGGTGTGCAGTGGGGTGTCCCCGTTTTCATCTCTTGTTTGAAGATTAACTTTGTGGTCGAGAAGGTGTTTCACAGTCTCATAAGAGCCTGTCAAAATTGCCATTTCCAGTGGTGTTGTATGTCCCATGGGATCTCGGGTAGTAGAAGCTCCATTTCTCAAAAGGCTTTTAGTCATTTGTGCATTCTCCTCTGATGCAGCGGTGGATAGTGGAGTCCTCCCCCATCGGTCCAGCGCCTCAATATCAGCACCATAGCTCAGAATCAACTCCACAAATTGTTCATACAGATTGTACACCGCCAGGTGCAGGGCGGTTTGTCTCATATTATCTACCGCAGTTAGGTCTGCCTTGTTGCGTGCTAGTAATTCAAAGATCGCCTTTGAACCACTCCTGGCGGCACATAGCAAAGGGGTCATCTCAGATGCATTTCGTGCCTCGATATCAGCGTTACGGTCAAGAAGGCTCTTTACCAGTCTCTCGTTCGAAGTCCTGCAGGCAAGATGTAGGGGCGTATTGTCATCGCCTCCCCCGCTCGCTGTGATATCTGCACCATTATCTAGGAGGATATTCACTACTGCTTCGTTCTCATTCTCGACAGCGATATGTAATACAGTGGAGTCACCCTTTTCCCTCGCCTCGATCATAGCACCATGAAGGAGGAGTGATCTGACATTCCTTTCTAATCCATTTGCGGCCGCCAAATGAAGCGCTGTCATTCCGTAATCATTTTCTACCTCTTTATCCACCTTCTTTTCCGTGATCAACATCTCTAATACCGAAACGTCCATGTTCATCGCTGCAAAGTGAAGAGGATAGTAGCTCAGATATCCTGCATGCTGATCCAGTTCCACGTCTCCCCTATTCACCAAAATCTCCACAATCCCGCTATTACCCTCCGCACACGCAAAATGAAGCAGTGGCAACTCATATATCCAATTGCTTCCTGGAGAGGAAGCCCTAGTGGTATTTCCCGCGCCTCGCTGGAGTAGCAACTCAACTACTTTGATGTTCTTGGATGCGATTGCCTCGTGAATGGCGGTAGAACCTTTACCATCACGAGCTTCGATGTTTGCCCCTTTCTCGAGAAGCAGGTCTACTTTTCTAGCATCGTTTGTGGAAGCGGCAAGATGAAGTAGTGTCGGGGAATTTTCCAGGTGTTTCAAAGGGCTATTAACATCCACGGTTCTATTTTCGAGAACACGCGTTAGATCGTGATAGGTGCCATGCTTTATGGCGCTCTCAGCAGGAACATATCGATTCATCCCTAAGAAGGTATATATTAGAGCAAGGCCAGGACCCAGAACAAGTGGGGCAACTCCGGGACTGAACATGCGCATACCAGTATCGTTCGTACATTCTTCGACCTGCATGAGAACGCTAGTGTATGATAGTTGCGCCTTGTATTGAAACTTTACCAGTGTGGAATGATCTCCATCAATTGCCAGCATTTCCTCAATGGAGGAGGGTAGGTGAAGGATAGTGGGCTCTTCCGCTCCTACATTACAGAAGCCACCTTTCCTGACCCATTCACCATTCTCGTCCTAAGTATTATGATCCGCGTCAGCATCCTATTACCTCTACCCTGGTACGGTGGGCAGGTACACTCTTGTTTTCTCACCTTGATTAACTTTTGAGCTGGTTCGATTTCCTTATAATTGATGATTTTCAGTCCATAAGGCAATGTGCAATCTTTGAACCTCTGTAGGTCTCCCTCCGATCTATGTTTCAAAGACTTCACTAGATCCTCCCGTGTAGAATCATCACCGGTCATGCTTATGATATCGTCCACCACCAGTTCTCGATAGGGTGTTGCATAAAAGATGGTGGCTTTGGTATTCTCAAACAATGCTCCATATTTGTCGGCGTTCGCCTTCGCTTTAACGACCGCCTATGATCAAAACATTAGAACTGAAATTAACTTCATATTTCATCTAATGGATGCAATGGATGACGATACCTCAGCGATAAGTATTCCCCCAAAACTATGGGCAATGAACACAATCGGCCGATTCTGCTCCTAGGTTTTCTCAGCTATGTTCACACGCGTCAATAGCTTTGCACTCTTCCACAAAAACCCACCTCGGGCGCTCGTCGAGCTTTCACAAGTTCCTCTAGGAGTATATTCGTGTAATCTGGTACCTCGCGTAATCCGGTGCCACCTCTGAGCCGAGAGTCGTAGCCATATATCATTGTCCTACAGGAAGGAAGATCCTCACGCAGGAAATCCCTTAGCCACATTCGCTTGATTCCGCGGTTATCTTCTTTCCCGGCCCAGGAGCCATATGCGTGTCCATCCAGACCACAGACTGCGACGATACTACACACACCCACATGTTAGCTAGAAACGATTATCTGCAGATAAGAAACCTACTCGGCTTTAATGGGTTCACTAGTGGGATAGAGCTGGGTCAGTCCATAGAAATTCTGATCAATAGTGATGTCTCTACCGCTCGGGTGAGAGATCATATATCCCTTATTTGATTTATCTCCGAGGTAGTCGAGGAGTATAGATGGTGCTCTGGGAGTGAACTCAAGTAGTGCTGTTTGCGTTCGATCATCGTAACATGACGAGCAGCACCCTGCATTGGGTAGGATGCCATTCTCGGTGTCGAACTCCTCCATTAGGATATCCGTTAATTCGTTTTGAGTAACGCTCAAAGGAATACCAGTTATTCGAAAGATAGGGCTAGAGCCAGCTTTCGGCGGATTTGGGATAACCTCTAGCCCTCTTGAGTGAAGAGTTCCAGGGACGGTTGGGGGTGTAAACGGAGACGGTCGGCGGTCAGGCTCTTGTAAGCATGAAGAGTTGTTGTTCGCAGCGTTCACCGAGACGCGATCGACCCGGGGTATATAACGGGTAGCCATTATTTGGTGTTTGAGTGCGTTTTCAAAAAAAAGGGCGTTATCGATTTGCAAACGGAGGACTAGCTGCTGCTTTTGAGGGAAAGAATTTATTTGGGGGATAGGTAAGAGATACGGATATATGTACCTGTAATCGGCGCCTACCCCGCTTGCTCTAGATCTCCAACCTGTTGGGCTGAGTCAACACCCCCATGCATGGAAGTGGTTAAAGTTGCGGCCTGAACTGTGCCACTTAGTCTTGCTCTTTACAGGTTGTAAATCAACAGAGCCAATCAACAATTATGAGAGAAGATACTGATCGTCGAAAGAGGGAGATCACGAGTTTAACCCGTCCAAGCTATATATCTTTAATAATTTTTGCGAAGTGCTACGGATGTTGCGTGCGCGTGATGGAATAGGCTTGGCACGGGCTCGCGATTTCTCGATAACACGAACAGCTTTCAACGTAGACTGTCGTGGGCAGGAAGAATCTGTGCACAGACACAATGAGACAATATTTTTTGTATTCCCACAGCAGAGAGAGAATTGCACTAAATGAATTCATGGCGATTAGAAAGAAGCCATTTTCTGAGACAGATTCTCCAGAACTACATGTTCAATGCCGTATTCAGAAAGCACAGTCTTACCAATTATGTAGTTGTGGTGGGGGAGCTAATGTTGTTGGCGTGGTTGCTCTCAAAGGACCTACATACATCATTTCCGCCTTCTACATCATAGTTTTCAAGCACTACACCACGCGGCGGGGTGATTGGTATGGTTTAGGCTGAGACCTAGTGTATAAAATTGTTGTATCTATACTGCGCACTGTCAACCTTTTCTGATATCCTATCATTTTTCCTCCGCCCGATCAACCAACCCCACACTATTTGGGTTGCCATAGTTTCATCGGGTTCCAGAGATTTGACTTGACTACTCTATACGGGTTGGGCTACAAGAAAGCGGTGATGTGGTATGGTTTTCAGAACTCCCAAATCAAGTCATCCAGCGGAGCCATAGGACATGGCCGGCGAAGACAATATATATCTTGGCGTGAGGGCTAAGTTTCTATTGTCGAAATAAAATGCTTCCTCGTCTCCCGTCCTCTCCGGCGTACCAGGTACAGTATTCCCGGAGTTATACTACGCAACCTTTATTTCCGATTTCCCTGGTCGCGTAATATTAATGCTGAGTACGCCAGTTCTAGTGCAACCCACCATCATACCAATTACTCCACTGTAATCCCACCTTTTTCACATTATCATGAGAGGAGTGCCCTGATGGTACATGTACGCACTAGTTCAAAATGTATGCAAGTCCCTCCCCACTATTGGTCGCGTCAATCAAACCCTAACTAAACGCAAGATTTGAGCCAGCGCTAATCATATTTAGCTTTGTTATTCCGTATGCCTTCTGCCGCAAGGAAAGCTTCAGGTGGCTTCTTTCCGGCCTTTTATAGAGGACTTCGTAGGAGAGGGAGGTCGGGTGAAGTATTCTTGGCGAAGATGCGCCAGTAGCTATAGTAAATAGTAGACCATCACTTCGAGCTCTACCCACTTCCACCCGGAGAACGATAGAAGCCCCCACGGCTCTTCCGGCGGTTCTTAACTCGCAACCTCAGTTCATCGGTTTTCGCTAGCAGTATCTGAGCGACCTTTAACACTGGTCCTATTTCTATCCGAAAGTGTAGGGCCCTCGACGATCGGGTGGTATAGGGTTAGGGTTTCTTCTGGTGGTCGTGCGTGCGGGAGGACTCTGTTATTAAATCCAAGGTCGCTTGTTAACAGGACAACCAGTGATTGGAGGGAAAATAAACTCCCAATGTTCTTCAGAAGTTATCAGAACATATATTTAGCTTCAGAAATCATCATATGTTTTTCTTGAAGTTTTAGTGTCTTAATTTGATAAAGTAGTAAATTATTTAGGTTTGCCACTGCAGTAGAATCACGATTTTTAGTGAGGGTCTGATGAAGCAACCAACCTCATGCTCTTTACAACTTTGTCGCTCAATAATACAATCACCAATGGCCATCAAAAATATTTCTAGAACGCTTCATGAGCATGTCTACAAGTCCATAAAATCTGAAGTTATTCCTTGGTGTTGAGTCTTTTTAAAAAAAAAAGGTAGCGCCCCGAGTTTGGGCGATAACAGGCAGGTGTCCCGTTACTAAACCACCGCGGGTTTACATAGACGACTAAGCGGCGAATACATGTATGTGGTGGCTATCCAACGACCAGTCGCCTGACGATTGGGACGGACTGCCATCGACTACAGGCAGACTGGACCGCTGGCGATGTAATATAAGTAACAGGAATAGTAATAGGAAGGCCTAACTTAAAGCTGGAAAAGAGGAAACTTGAAGTTGATATCATTACTGATTACGCCACGACAAAACCACATGTAGACAAGGTATTGCTTTAGCTACCCAAAGAATCAGGGTTAGGGTTATATCATTCTATCCACTCTATCATCTAGCACAAGACAAAAGCTAAAACAGCCCAGCAGATAAAGGTCCGAACTCAACAAGAACTAGTCTAACTCACTAAAGGCTACGTAACCCTCAATTGTCAGTATATGTACAATCTTTGGCATGACTGTACTCAAACCATAAGGCATTCGACGTCGCCCAAAAACATTTTATTGAGATATTAGCTGACGAGCTTACCTTGAAGAACATATAATCTGACACCAATCTATACTCTTGCTTTAAAACCTACAAAACAAAAGTGTTGAGAACTACAGTCACTCACGGGGTGAAGGCGTATCCTGCCTGATGGCGGGCAGGGATTTAAGGCCAATAGCAGTTAAGGTTGGGACGCCGAGAGTAAATTACTACGGGCACAACCATCAGACAGGATCCACCGTCACTAGGTGAGCGACTGTACGAGGGTCAAGATAAAGTTGCCGAGAGGTGCCAAGGATTGATGAGGCTCAAGATAAAGTCGCCAAGAATTGTAATTCTTGGCAGCTTATGCAACCGATGTGGCGATGCGGCGATGTGGCGAGGCAATTGAGGCCTAGTGCCACCTGTACGATACGTGGCTCATGCTTACGTAGCTTATTGCTTCAGGCGGTATATCATGGGTACTTATAGGGCTTATCCCAAACATCATCATAATATCAGTCCCTTTCATTTCGTTTGTCATAGCAAAAGAGAATAAGACCCGATCGAGCATAAGAGCATAAGCGAGAATCAATTATCAAAGATCAATTCACGGAATACGAAAGCAGTCCCAAACCGATAAACTAAATGACGTCACCTGCAGTCCTTGGCACCATACTTAGTCTCAAACCTTAAGTCAACCCTTGGCACAAATTGTTCCCACACTGAGCAATTGTAGGCGCCCTTGAAACTTTAACAGCCTAGCGAGAGAAAAATCAAACCCAAAGAACTTGCGTATTAACAGAATTCATTGTTCCAATACCGTCCGCTGGTCTAGATCAACCGAGGCATCGAGCATATTTCCCGCTACTGGGGAATCTCATTAAAGTACTCCGTGTGTACGGTCAACGGAATGCTTATTACGGCACATTCCTCCTAGCACTTGACACCTACCTTATGCCCCGCCAACTCCAAGCGCCACGCAGTCTACATCGCCACCTGCGAAAGTGTCGCTCGTCTTTCAATGCTTCACGACCTCGAGATCGTTCGATAGACCTAGGATCAACTCAGCGACCTCCGGAAGTGCTGGTTATCGAGCAGTTGAAGAGGACAAGTGCCGACTCTCTGCCGAGGAAGCGTATGCCTGATCAGGATATACTAGATGTTACCAATGGCTCAATGGTGAAGCTTGTTGTAGGAGGTGGATATCGATCGTTGTTGGAAGATTGAGAGATGACGGGGGTAGGCCAGTCTCAGGCAGACCTCCCTACATCACTACCCTCATCACCACTCCCTTAGATCTCATAGTAGAAACAAATTCACGACGTCGCCTTTATGCCCCCGCTGCTTGATCTTGATAAGTGCGCGGTCATGATATATCACTCGACTACCAGTCCATGGCCACTCGGCGGCGCGGGGAACCTGACAGGGAGGCAGTGGGGCGCGCGTGGATATTTGATCGGAATGTTGAGGATGGAGTATTGCGGCTGCTTGGTAGTGGATTCTACGCCTAGGAAGGAGGGGGGAGGGGGGGGCAGATAGGTCTTTCGGTGTAACACTCCCGATGGGTGGGGAGCTGGGTGATGTGTGCTCCTGGGTTGAGCTCGCCAACCAGTCTGCTACCCGCCCGGACTCTGAAACTCTGTACACACGCAGAAGTCAGAATAGCGTGCCGTAACTACCCCTCCCTCACCCCGCCCATGCCAGAGCTCTACACCCCATCCCAGAATCAACCCTTCCCCCCGACCTCGAGGATCGCCGTAAAGGAGAGGCTATTCCGCCACAGCGGAGCTATTCGCATCCTCGCTATAGATCCATCCTGCTTGTGATTTTGCCCCCTGCGCGCATGTCGTCTTATCCCAGCCACCCGCGGCGTGTATGTACCCTGCCAAGGCTAGTGATATTGCATGACCCCGCCACCCGCACGCGAGTGATACGTCATGACCCAACCCAACCCACCCTCGTAAACCACAGAGCCCGCACGGATGTGGTGATCCGGTGAACGCTGCTTCTCAGCGATGTGGGCCGAGGAACTGGAGCCTTTCGGTGATGGCGATCTGTATGTGCCTGCCGCGTACGCCACACACGAACCGCGCGCGCGTGTGCGCGCGTGTCGTCCATGAGCTGACGGGCCGGGCTCGCAACATCCAGACCAGTCACTCGAGCGCGGACTCCACCCCTCGCCTCTCTCTTTGAAATCAGTTTCTTGCAATGTCCAGCCTCTCGACCGTTCCCCCACGGCCCTGCACACATCCGCTCTACCAACCGGCACCGCCACTTGCCCATGGGTTAGGGTTCTTGGCAGATGTTTCAGGGTGAAATGTTGCACTGAAGGGGTAAAGGATCTACCGAGGCATGTTAAAACAACACCCTGTCATAGTTATCCCTTGAACGGATGAAACTGTCAAATTCTCATCTTCCCTTTTCGAGCTAATAATAGTCTGAGCAGGTACAGATCTAACATTTACTTTGATTGGTTCTACACCTAGGTACCCATTTTCAACCATTAAGAGCAACGGATATATGTATATACCCAACTCAGAGCGTGCGCAGTCCAGGCTGCGGATTCAACTGTTTCATGCGTCCAAGGGTTAGTCGGTCGGTTTCTATCGGCTTATATTTCGGGGTATGGCGTCTTTGAATGACTACTATATCCGCAAGCTAAATTGTACTATCTCATTATTAGTTTCATATTGGTTCATACCGCCAAACAGACAAATCTTTGCAAACACTAGAATAGGTTACAAAAAAGCGGATTACCGCGGAGGTGGAGAATCTGCTAAGCTTCTGCGTTTATCGAAACTCCACTTACATGCCCCGTTTCCTAATATTTGTATTGGAGTCCTCTAGTTGATGCACTTCAACACCTGGTAGGCACATTCCCGGACCTTTTAACAACGCAATTCGTATTTCTTTAGTCTCCCTCACAGCCACACTACGGATACATCCTGAATATAGTAACAGTTACAGAAATTTCAATTTGAACCTATCTATGGCCAATCCATACGATCCGCCAAGACCTCTTGCAGTCCCTGTCCCTGTCCCTGTCCCTGCATAGGGTACTAGATGACTCGAAGCACTAGTAACACGCGACAGATGACACGCGATGTGCGTTATATCCACCCAGTAGATAGAGGTAAAAGCTCAGTATCTCCCCCACTCTTGTAGCGGTGAGCACCCTGTTTAAACATTTCCAATCTATATATACCCACGCCGCACGACCCCTACTGCTCGCCACCTCATGGGAGCTATATCGATTACGCCGTGTTTGCTATCATTGGCTCCGTATGTAGGCTGTTGACCGCATGTTGTATCAACTACTAATACTCGTATTTTCGTGACGTTTGTAGAAGGAACCACTATTGCATACCATATAAATATGCGCCAAGTCCACAATTTAGTATGGTATGCAATAGCGGTTTCTTTTACAAACGTCAGGAAAATACGAGTACAGGTGTAGATACCTACACCTTTTACGGGGATGGTAGGAGCCAGGGGCGAAATGCAACCAGTCCAATACCCTTCTTGGCCAAAATCAAGCAAGTATATAACCCAGCTACAATCCCATCTCTTGACTCACTACCTGTATGTATGGCTGCGACTCCCAATCTTCGGATGACATGGGCTGATATTGTGGATGTAAAGAAACAATATTTTACCTACCTCATACCCACAAGACCTATCTATAGCTCGCAGAGTACCCTCACCGTATACCTAGCTCTAGTCGGCTCACCTATTCAAATCTATTCGAACGTGTTCTATACGAGGTAGAACTTCCCGGACCACCGATGGCCACCCTCAACTCGAAAATCTCACCCTGCCAGCTACCTATACTAACAATGTCCCATACCATACTGCTCACGTGGCAAGATCAACGGTCCGTGGCAAATTCAATAAGCGACTTTGCTCCATTACTATGTATCCATCCCTTCGTCAGTCGGAAAACTAAATGCTGCGCACGTGCGCACCCCAAGAAAATCAAATCTGGTGGGCTCCGATAACAGATCTCGACGTTATTTCCCTTAGCAAATAACATTTAATTTCCTATTATAGGGCAGGCCGACAGACCAAATGGCACACTCAGCCCGGCGGCCGCCAAGGCAACACCTAACCCTTGGGCAACACTTAACCCTCGTACAAAACCTAACCCTCGGACAGCACCTAACCCTGAACACCATAAACTTCAATGCGTAGCAGCGGGTAATAAGCCACTAGACAGCAATGGCTACGCCGTCCGATGACTTATCACCCGCCGCTGTACTTTTTTTTCAAGTTATTAGTTGCATGCAGACCGTAGTCTATGGCAAAACTTCAACATCCTTGAGCTAGCGTCTAAGTTCAACGTGGGCCAAATATTGAGAATAGAATTTTCTCGTTTTTCAAATCCTCTCGGTGCATCACAGCAAAGAGAATCCAAATTTGTGGGTTAAAATATTAAAAAGAGGAAAAAAAGAGGAAAAGGAAAAGGCCGGGTGCCCGGTGTGATAACCTCGTCTAATCAAATACACAAAGCAGAAAGAAAATAAGCTCGAGAGTGATGTAAATAACAGGAAGGTAAGCTATAAAGAAAAACTGGCGACGGCCACTACTCTCAATCCCCTGTGCATAGTAAGGAAAATAACAGAAGCACAGAACACAATATTTGACCCAGCACCGAAGGACAAAAAAAAAGGAACTCCAACCCTTGACGCCTTGCGATACAAAAGAAATGGCATGTAATGAATGATACGGGAGAGCTGAACAAAACACAAATTTGTACCACGTCGATCTTTCAAGTCTTCATGATTCCGTTCCTTATACTATGGTATTATCTGCGGCGTGATGATTCTTTTGTTGCTGGCTAGGTGGTGTTGCTGTCTACTGCGGGACGGATGCCATTCACGGGCTACCTCCAGATCCGGACGTCTGTGTGCCGGTGCCGTTCGGCACCAATGAATTTCGGGTCCCAGCAGTTCGTCCATTGTCCTCAGCCCCTGGGGGTATTTCGACGGTAAGCCCGGCGAAGGGTTCGGGATCTGGCGGTGCCGCCTTAAAACCGTTCCGCCATTGTCGGAGCCATTTCGATATTAAGCTGGTCGACTGGCCGGGCGCGTTACTTTTCTTCGCATTCTGCGCTGTTCCTGCCGCCGTCACTGTTGATTTTTCTTCCTGATCCTTCACTGCTATCTCTCGCTTAAGGCGTTCATATTTATCCCCTGTGCATGGCGTAATTCTTAAAATATCAAGTTTAATCTTGTCATCGTCCCGGTAGATGAAGTAAATTAGTAATACCATCACAAACACTGTGATAGGCCCCGAAATCCTCCAGAATTTTTCATGCGTGCTTACGCCTGACCAGACATCACGGTTCATACCTAGGTACTAGAGCATCGTTTTATTAGCGTAGGCAGAGAAAGAAGAGTGGTTCAAATACCAACCTGCGCAAAGAACCCCAGCGGAAGAAAGATGGCCGTTATAAACGTAAAGACTGATATAGTTTGGCCCTGCCTAGCCATAATGTTCTTCATCTTCTTGGTAGTGTCTCTCTGTGCTTCTAAAGTTTTATTGGTACTTTCGGAAGTGGCCTCCTGCTTTGATAATAAGTCCAAGAGAGCATCGCGCGTCGCTCTTTCCTGCGTTTGTTCTCTAAGCTTGCGCAGCTCACGCAGCTCACGTCGAAGCTCCTCCTGGGACTTCTTCACATCAACCAACAGCTTATTCATATCAGCTAGTACTGTTTCCCTTTCTGAAATCAACTGCTTGAAGACATCCCGTGCGAATCTCAGCTGCTCACTCTGCCTGTCAAATTGCGGTAACAATACGGGGTTGCTAAACGCCGGCCTGGAATACGGACTGTGCTGATTAGTGGTGATCGTTGTTAGGTCTCGAAGGATCGTCAACTGTTTCCCCAGTACGGTGGTAATTGTCTTCATATTCGAGAGATGCCTTTCCAGCCGAAAATTTGAGCCCTTGATTGTGTTTCCGTAACCTTCTTTTATCTCCTCGGTAAGTTGTCCAGGTTCGACTAAGACATACTTATTTATTTCCGCATCTATATTTGATATGTCGTCATTCACTGTGGCGCGGAGTACCTCCAGCGGTTGTACTTCATGCCGGAACTGGTTCCCGATATTCAACGCAAGAGCGTGCAAGGAGCAAAATACAGGTTGATGAGTGAACAGTGGAGCGCAATTAGTGCTCGGGGAGTGAGGAGAGCGAATGAGCGCGAGTCTGGTGTCGTCAAAAAGTATCTGCCATGATTGCCAGACACGCATCCCGTAGTCTGGCTGTTGGGCATCCCCCTCAAGTCCCCTATAACATGGGAGCTTCAGGCCATTCGCAATCCCGTCTTGTGAGATGCTATCAGCGTCTGTCTCTGAACCGCACCCCAGATACGGTAGTCCGACGAGAATATTGTGTGACTTATTCCCAGCACGAACCCTTACAGCGCTCATGAATAAGTCTTTCCCGTCGCGATCAGTTTGAAATAGCTGATTTGAGTACACAACATCAGAGGAAAGATCGAAGAGTTTCTACTCCCGGGCCTGTATTAGTCTTGGTTCTAGGTGAAGGGAACAACCTCTGAGCGACGCATGGAAGGGTGAATTACCTTGATTTCCTCTTCAGCAAAGGTTTGAATACATCTACGCTCAACTTGTTAGCGACCGGAGATGTCAAATATTGATGGGGGGGGCGCTTACGTAATCTGCACATAAGGCTGGTCATTCTTCAGGGGGTTGTTCGTGCGCGCGGTGCCGGTCATCGCAGCCAAGGGCACTATCTTATACCCATCTTGGGGAGGATTAGAAGCGATCGGCGGCGGGGCGAATCGTTGTGTATCATTTGGATCGGTTCCAGTATCCTCTTCATACTCCTCATCCCCAACATGGCGTAATAAAACATCAACAACCTCCGTGGCCACAACGCGTGATCCTTTCCTTCTCCCAGACGGGTCTACCGCATAGTAAAATAGTCCAGCATTTGTAGGGCTAAGGTCTTTGATAATAGGAAGACCACTTGGACGGGCGAAGCAAAGGTCTTCAATGAAGGTGGAAGGGACAGGTTCGATTACTTGGAGTTCTTCGGAAGCGTTTCCTGGAGCAGCGCTGGGCATGATTGTCGCCTGTGACGTTTGAAAGTGGCGAATTAGAAGGCTTGGCTAAGACTAGTGCAAAGGTCTGTGTAGGCTGAAGGGTTAGACACAGAGTTCGGAAGGTTATACTATAAGAAGGTTGTAGTTTGTTTCCTTTCTTTCCCGCTGGGAACAGGGGAGGTTCACTTGATAAATACTCCGCTGCCTCGAAAAAACTACCACCTATGTCCGCGCTTACACTAGATTCGTACCAACGTGTGGTGCGCGCATAGATAGTGTATGTAGGTGGAGGTTTTTCGATTCGGTTGTAAATATTCTAGGCTAACTAAGCCTTGCAGGGAATACATAAATATCCGCCATTTATAAGGCTATGAGCAGCGAGGCTATCCTACTGCAAGGACAAAACGACAACAAATATTTAAAATCGGACAAAGGCGGACTTAGGTACACAGATATACGATAGGCCCCCCACTGAAGGTAAATAGAAACACGCACTTTGTTAATTCAGATTTAGTGCATTAATTATGGAAGATGGGGTGAGGGAAAAATAGGATCTTCTTTATTTGGTCCTAACACTCGCTATTCTACATTCAATGGACACAGAACACCTGCAACATAGCTCTCACATGCTGGGAGGTAGGTGCCACATGTAATTAATGAATTAAACGAAAGAAAAAGGATCCGCATATGCATGAACTATCACTCGTCCTTACAAGCAAGTTTGGTGTTATCCTATATACTTTGGGGGCGATGTTGATGTTCTTTCAAATTTGGCACAACTCAATCTCGCTTGGTTAAAAGCACCTCGAGAAAGTTTTGGACTTCGCTATGCCACGAAATGTTCAATCGACACTAACGTGGGTAGTTACAGGTTTGAGAAGGATAGTCACCATCTTAATCTCAAGTGTAAACTTCTCACTGGGTTCCGACATTGAAACTCTAGCCTTTTCATCGATCTACTCTCATGTAACAAAACATGACATCACAAAGATAACGTATATTCCCCAGTGTGGGCCAACGCCTGGCATGGTGATCAATCTTCCTCTACAGAGATGGGGACGTTATTGTAGAAGTATGGCAAGAGTCCTATTGGCCGGGGCAGCCACCTAAACCCTGTTTTTAGACCTCTGTTTCTACAATAATTTTCCCCATCGCTGTATTCAACCTTCGACACCGCCGGCGGTCTAGTGTGCCGAGTTAGGGGTTCATGCAGTCAAGATTGCCAGGATCTTCTAACATCCCTTATTATGTTACGCTGCACCCTTCGCCGCCCCCCCCCCCCCCCCCCGTTGATGAGAATAATAGGATTCTCATTGATTAGTTCTCATAAGGCTGGACAGAGCTAGTAGAGGGTGGGCAATGACTGTACGGCAGTCTAGCCATCCGTCAACTGACAAGGCATGGTTAATTGCGCTCCGGTATGCCTCCCCACGAGAACAGCTTAGCTTACTACGTGTAATGAATAACTGCAGCCCAGAGAAAACAGAACCTCCTGCGATCAACAAGCGTTCAGGAGACTTTCTCCGTCTCGTTTCCAATCTCGGTATGCATAAAAGAAGACGAGGCTAGATCAAGGCATACAATACGAGGATGGCGGATTGCGAGTGACTCACCTTCGCTTTACTGGGTGTATACACCAACAGCGAATATTGAATTAAATATCCATACACAATAGCGGCACCCTTAGTGCGCCAGCTGCAAACCGGATTATGGCACGTTGGCGTGGGTGGGACTGTTTGAGAGAAACAAGAAGTTTCCACATGAAGCTAACGGTGTATTGATGCACCTCGAGGAGGTGTCTGAGATCGACTGAACAATCATCAAACAAGCTGCATTCACCTCAGATTACAGGCGCCAGGAATCCCTTGTTGACATCTTCTTATGGAGTGACTGATACTCCGGCACATATACGCAAGCTGATCTTGCCACGCCGGACGAACTTCTACCTAGGCCCCAAAGCTTCCTCCTCAACATGGTGGTGTGCCATCATGCCCTACTTACGGAAATGAAATCTCCAATTATAGAAAATGTATATTACCGTAAAATCTGAGTATTTATGTTGCGAGACAGCAGGGGTAGAGGTCAACCAGAGGTAGGTTTTGAACGCCAATATGCAAGTTTTGGTGTAAAATATCCCTGCTGCAGCGCAACATATATTCTCAGATTTTACGGTACAGTAACACATACTATAGGTCTTAACTATATCTGCTCATGCAGGGGTCATTGTCATAAATGAAAACGTCGATGGCTGCATAGATCTTTCAGGCAAACACATCCGATCCCTACATATCCAGACATGCAGTTTCATTCTTGAATTGTATAAACGCCCCGATAATGACATAGGTCTCATCATTTCCGTACGCCAACCTAAAGGACACGTTCTAACATCTAGGTGGGATAATTCGAGTGATTGTTTGGGTGGTTATCACTCTAAATCCTTTCGAGTCGTCGTAAGCTTATGTCTAATGTGACAGTGAAATACACGTCTAGGTGTGGTGTGTAAGATGTGTTACGAAAAACATTCCTCTCAATTCAGATTCGAACTTCCAATTTAGTTTGTACCGGAATTGACGCATTGTGGTGGCGTTCATGCAGGGAGAGAATATCCAGCTCTGTTCATACAATCTTTAAAGATAGTGCTAGTTCACTCTCTCCTATACTTTAGATCCTCATGATGTCGTCTTGTTTCAGTTTCTCGAAATTCATGTAAGTATGACTCGATTTGCGATGTCGGTGATGTCTCAAGGCCAGCTGTCTTCCAGCGTGCCTGCGTTGGAAAATTCATAGTCTTCCAGCATTTCGGCAGTTCCGGAACTATCCAGGTAAAGCTTTTGAATCGTGGGCATTGCTAGCTGCGAGTGGGGCTCAGCCGGTCCTTCAGGCACCGAAGGTCCCCAACTTACCATTTCCTTCCTTCCGATCATGAAGATGTGAACCTGCAGATACACATGAAATTGTATAGAATAATTCTCACACCTACTCGCGGGTATAGTTCGAAGACTGCAAATCTATATAATTCAAGTTCACGCCACATCAATGAATATACAATATTTTTGAAGCTATTCGAATCATCAGATTACTCCGCCCTATTTTTAGAATTTTATTTCCCTTAGAAAAAGAGCGCGAAGCTCGAAAGAGCTCAGTATGATATGAGGTTGAACCGTTGCTGAGGCTGTGAGACCGATCGGTGGAGGCTCTGTCCGTTGCTACGCATATGGGCGGTGCATGTTTGGTTTCTGTATGGTGCGCACACTCTTAAAGGTGACACAGTGACATATGGAAGAGAAACAATTGTGGCTGCAATAAGGCCTCATAAGCCAATAAGAGGGCCCTTCTGCTGCATCACTACTATGGCCTGGTCAGGTTTGCCTTTTTAAGGGTATAAATGGGTATAATACTGTTCCACTTTGTTCAGGCTTGGCGCTTTTTACATACTAAAATACTGAATTTCAATTAAAGCTTTAATAACTTCATGACCAGAAGAGATATCAAAAGTCTGGTTGGTAAAATTATTCCCCATCACTAGTACTACAATTATACCAACCAGATTTCCTTTAATTTTTTCGTTGCAAAGTTATTCGCCCTCGACCTCGCTCCAATTTTCGAGCACCTTTATGATTAGGCGCACTATAGTCATCCGAAAGTCCAATGCTTTGGTTTTTTACGAGACACATTTCGTAGGTGAAGTTAGCTGGACGAGAAAGGCGACTATTTTATTCATCTTGAGATTCACATTATTTCTGTGTTTATTCAAGATGATAATGCGATCATCCAGAAACCTGAAAGTATGGTTGTCTCTACCACCGCAAAAAAAGCATCAGTAAAAATCGTCCGTATATGCATCGGGAGAGGGGGTGCGGGGGTGCGGCATGTATGCTACACGTAATCCCAATAATGCATCGCTTTAATGAGTGGTGTTGATGCATCCTATAATGCATACCAATTCCACTTAATATACTCGCAATTTCATGGAGTTTTTGGAAGTGACCAGTGTTGCATACACACTAAAAACCACTAAGACAATATATTTTTATGGTATGCAATAGCGGTTGTGTTCAGAAACACTATGAATTTGCGAGTATATATAATTAATGCATCACCCAGGTCCAGCCATTTTAACACGACTAACGACTTGACTGATGATTTTACCAACGAAAAAGAAGTAAAGTAATAGTAATAGTAAAAATAAGCTTGGTTGTAACCAAAACCCTGCATAGCATCCAGCCCACCCACATTCCCTATTGTATGTATCACTAATGGGAATATATTAATATAGACTATAATCATCATCAACGGGGTATCAGAACATTGAATTGATCTATTGTGTTCACTGGGTGTGAACGGAATAGGGTACAAACATGCAATATAATCGTGAAGTGGAACGGGTTTAAAAAAGATATTGAGGGTCTCTTTACTGGCCAGGAAGGGGGTAGCTAGAATGGGAGGATCTCTAAGATAATCCCGCGAAATCCTGACGAGTAAAGTACTGGGAGTAAGAAACGTGGTTATAAACTTAGGTCCGGTTGAGAGGGAGGGAGGGAGTAGGATAGATACTGGGCTAGGGTTAAACGAAATTTTCGATATCGGTTATATCATCTATACATATAATGGTTTCAGATTAGGCTTAGTGCCAATGATTATGTAATACGGGATCTGGATTGTGAACTCCGGGGGTGGGGTTAGCATCGGTCCCAGTCTTAGATCTCAGAGCCTGGTGAAATTGAGGGGAGCGCAATGACCATCAAAAAAAAAGTTTCATAAAAACACAGTTTTCTCTCAGACGATTCTCTGAGCAGCGCTAAGCCACTTGCACTGTTCAGATTTTCCGCGCGAGCCCTGGTTGTTGAGTTATAGCCGCGCAATGGCACGCATTGTGGGATGCCACCCAAAGTCTCCCAACCCTAACCCACAATCTCTTACAATTTAGGGCCCGTTCGGATAACCAAATAATCTAGATTATTGGCGATAATCTGACGGATTATCTAGTTTTGGATTATCATAATAATCTATGCTGTTCGTGCAATCACTTGGGAGGTGATTATTCACACACAACACAGATATCCTGACATGTAGATTATCCACTGATTATGAGTATTATGATTATCATTTTCGCTACCTGCCAATCGAGTCTGTCCAATAATCTGAAGAAATAATCTGAAGTTATCCGAACGGGCCCTTAGGTTATTTTCTTATAAGGGTATGAGTTCGCGCCACTTTTGTACCCTTATAGGGCGATCCAACTGTAGTGAGATCACTACCATGATGTAGGAACTAAAAGGCATTGGTTGTTCCGCATTTTCTACTTATTGAATCGAAGCGCTAGTTTCCAACAGCTCGAGCATGTGAGCCTGTTGAGGATGGAGATATAGAATTCTCCAAATTATCAAAGATCAACTGGTATCCATGAAAAACCAACAATTCGCGGTCGCAAGTTCGGTCACGTCCACTGCTAGCTATAGTAGCGTGGTGCGACGATGTTCTGTTACTAGTATTCCCGGAACATAACGTCGGTCTCTGACGAAAATATGACGGGCTGGGGTTATAACAAACATTTACGTAGAGTAGTTTAACTTCACTGGTACATAGTACACTGTCTTCTTGCTTCTAGATAGAAAAGCATTGACGGATGATTAGAATATTTTCTTCATCAGAAAAAAATTATTACACCAAGTACATGTAGTTGCTAGAACATTCATCATGCTAGCTCAATTCAGAATTTGACAGCAGCTAGGGTGCTCAGGGTTGGGGTTAATGGCTAGGGGGCTGTAATACCGTAAAGCTTGATATGTGAGCCCAGGCCAATGTATCGAACCTGAGATCTCTGATTGCATTATGTTTCTCTGCTGTTATTCACCCTGTATTTTAGTTTAGGCCTAGGCTCGGCTATCCAGGCCCTACGGTACCTTAATTAATTGCGTGTTAACTACAGTCAACTCTGGAGCAACGACGAACCTGGGACAACGACGAAAACACAGATTTTAGCCAAAGTGGTTGCTTACAGCCTGAGCGTTACTGTCTTGACTGACAAAGACCCCTGTTCGTCGTTCAACCGGCTTCTTCGTTGCCCTAAAGACGACTGTACACCCTTGTACTCTACAAAATCACCGTATTATGCGATGTAGGGGTTAAGGTCTAGAATCCGGCAAGGTATCTGGGCTTACCGAGATCCCTTATCTTGTAGTGTTCGGACAACCGATTCTTTCTACAAGCGGAACACTACTTCAAATTAAACAGTCTCGATACTTCTATCTCCCCATTAGAGGCTTTCAGTTGATCCCTGACAAAGCAGGTACCGACTGAAAAAGACTCGAGGGCGGCGTATTTAGCGTTGAGTATTTATCAGAAAGTGACATGCCTACTGTAGAAGCAGGCGCAATTTTGCCTGCATGAGTTTCCTTTCGCTTTGAAAATGAGAGTTCGGGTGAGCTGGGAGCCTCTATTAACTGCAGTGATCTGCAATTGAATGCGCATGCTCCATGTCAGTTACTAATCACGTACCATCTCTCTGCTTGCCCGAAAGGAACATTAATTGTCATGTAACAACAAGTTACTCATATGCTGATGGTTAGCGCAGACACCGCGACGACTAGTACGTTATTTAGGTTATGCGTCTGGGTTGGGTTGAGTGAAACTGTGGTTGTGGTTGGGTTGGGGTAAGGAGTGATAGGTGTAAAGACCTTAACGGAACTATTTTCGCCGATAGAAGATTAGTTATAACCCTACCCACAACGCCCATCAATTCAATAGAACAGCCCCACACCTACCAGGGTTACTCTCATTTTGCGTGTTAATTAGCACCAATCCCAGGGAGAGTGATCTGAGGCGGGATAATAGCTTTTAATTTTCCAATGCCCTACCATATGCACCTATGGTAAGATTATTGTCGAGTAAACGTATGGGAAGAGTCAAACCCCGTCCCTGGACCTCAATTTCTACAACAATCCCATTCCCCGATTTTCCAGCATAGATTACTGCGGTCATACTCGCGACCAGCAACAAGAACCCGAAAATGCACGTCCTAATCTGCAACTTCCATTGGAGTAGAAGTCAAAAATACACCAAAGACTTCTAGCTGCATATTCGGGTTCTTGTTGCTGGTCGCGGGTATAACCTGCAAAAAATGTAGATGTGGAAGACCTGAAATCATGGATATAACAATTGTATGGTTGCTGACTACCGATTGGTTCCTCCTAGATCTCAACGTGTTCGTAAATGAGATGTAGTACCGTGTCCAGATAACCAGCACTTAAGCCACCGAAAAAATCACTAAGCCGTTCGCAAATAAGCAAGAGGGTTTATTTTCACAGGTGGCTATCTCTATTGGATCTAATGTTCTTTAGGCCCGAGACACAGGGGTTCCCCTGTGCGAGTAACTGACATACATAACAATAGATTACTAGGTCACCTATCTATATATATACAACCACAACAACAGTTCAGGTACGGATATAAAAATATAAAAAAAAAAAACAGTTCAGGTACGGGGTTAGCCGAGTCAGGGCAGGAATGAAGGTAATAGGCTAACCAGCCTTAACCCTGATAACCCCAAACTCCATTTGCTCCAGAGCTAAAGTATTTTTGGTAATCATGTCCTGCGCTCGGAGCTGGAAGTGTCAAAGTCCCCGTTCCTCAATATACTCTACAATCAAGGACCACTGATCATTGAGGTTAGCATTGAAAGCCACGTTCATTGTATCGTTCAAATCCGCTGAAAAATTCAAGGCGCGTCTCACTGTTGGATTCCCTGTCGTCTGTATTTGGCTCCCGGGGTAAAGCAGAAGAGACATCGATGATTCCGACGCATTTATCAAGTTTGCGTGGAATATGTAGATACCGCAGAATCTCTGGTTGTTTGGGGAGCATCAGATATAGCTTATCTGTACCTTGCAGAAAACGGTCTAAAGGTGAAGAAAGACTCTGCCTTGGCAACCCACCGATTTCGTGGTTGACTGGTTCTGATTTTGCTATTACTCGGAGAGTAGCGAGAGCGGAGATTCACAGGAATATTTTATACATGATACATCCAGGAAACGAATTGATTCTTTGTAGTGTGTATCTTCTTGCTTCACCGTCTCGATTCTCGGCATGCGGGGTCGGCCTGCAGGTCGATTTGTAAACTCTTCGTTCCATTGATCAATACGGCCCCAACGATCACGATCGAGTGCTCTTGCGTCACCGAGGAGAATAATGGTTTGGATAGGTAATACCAAGTAAAACTTAAACGAGTCTGCATATTCAATTTCATGCGCAGTCATTAGCTCTTAGTACTTATTGGATAGTGTTCAATCTGAAACAGGAATAATGCGGCAGACGAGTCAACAACAAGACATGCGGGTGAGTGCTACCCCCCTTTCGCATCATTTGAAAACAAGGGGATTCGGCGCGTGACACGGCCCTGTGATAAAACTCTTCACAAATAGTGATTTCTTTATTGCTTTCGACCCTCTTTGCAGAATCCGAGGACTTTATGATGTTGTTGATGTACGATCTTGAAGTGAAGGCTAACAAAGATTCCATATCTCTAGTCAATCCCGTGAGTAAATAACGAAGTGCTCCTCAAAATGCCACGTGGACGCAAACTAATCTCGGAGGGATATGACATCTGAGTGGATAGAACTTCTCTCGGATTACCTTGAACATGTATGAGATCCTTTTATTGAGCTACTCATAAACAGTATAGGTGGGTGTGAAACGATGGATGTAGCAGGATGACACCTATCACCCGCCAGGCCTTGCTCATGTATTCAATTGGCAGCTATAAGACACTTAATTGCTACGGGTCTTCTTGATTATATATCATCTTTACCCCTCCCCCATCCAACAAAGAATACATCTAACTAATTCTAAGAGCACCGATCAACTTCTTTGTTTAACAGAATAGTTGCAAGATGCAAAGCGTTACAGACTTAGCAAAGAATCTGCCCCAGCTTGGCAATCTCAAGACCAACCTCGGGTCTAGAACCAAAGATGGTCGGCCGCCTACTCCAGTTCAATCCCCTCGCCTCGACGATAATTCCTCTCGCTCCGACAATATTTCCACTCGCCCCGACGATATCGAAACTATCGCTGCTGAGGAATGTTTGCAGAATTTCAATAAGTTCATTGACAATGAGAAGCCGGGAATCAGGAGCTTCTTTAGTCCGGAACAATTAGAGAAGCTCTCTGTTGACGGCGCAAACATGGTAAACAAGCTTCGGAAAAAGAAATGCGGGAAAGAGACGTCAAAGCAGCTTTCTATACTATGTCTTTATGACTTGGTAATGTTTATTGGTATGAAATGTACAGGTATAATCTGTTATTTCGGTACTATACTCACGGATAGTGCAGATGACTCCTCGTCTATGAGCGATGAAGAAGGTGGACAACGCATAGATACACTCACAAAGACGATGAAAAAAATCACTATGGTGTACGACCTAGCACGACCTGCGCCTGATCATGGCTTGGTATCTGTGAAGTTCATCAATTCCATGAAGGGATACAAGAATATCGACAACCGGCGGGTCTCACATGTTCTGAAGAAGCATGCTTTCTGGGGAACAACGCAGATTGGCTCAGCGTTGCAGAAAAAGGTCCTTGATAACTTTGTTTTTAATCTGAATGCTCCGATGAAGAAGCCGCTCTTGATCATGACTATCACCGATGGAGGCGTAGGTAATCCAGTTCAATCTTAGTCACGCTTCTGCTAACGCTCCTACCTACTTTATAGCCGGAAGGGGAATCAAAGGATCATCTTGGGATTGTCATCGACCAATGCGTGAAGAAGTTGGAGGCACAAGGTGGTGCAGGAAAAGATGGTCTGTAAACACCGAATCTCTCTTGGATACTTCTTCATGCATGTCATACCGACTGTTTTGGGATAGCTGTCGCATTCCACTTCTCGAGGGTTGGCAACGATACGGGTGCGGCGGATCTTCTCGCTGAGCTTGACGAGCGTTGTGAATCTGTGGATTGTTTGCGAGGTATTTGCCCCGAATTGGACCTTCTGTAATAATGAATATGTTTTCACACTTTTCTTAGCCGAGTATGCATTAGAGAGACTCAGCGATAAGGAATTACAGTGGGAGATAGTAGGTTTTCCACCTCCCACCTTGAAGGCCTTGTCTTTTAACAAACAGCAGTTACCGAAGCTTCTATTGGGTGCAATCGTTAGGACTGTAAGTAAACCTCCTTTCTTTCTTTATCCTATCTATGTCCTGGCATCCTGCTAACCTAATTGATAGATCAATCAGAACGACGAAGAAGAGTTGGGTAAGGCCGAAAACGTAGCGCCAGTGCATGTCGCGAGTTTGGGAGATGAGATTATAGAACTAGATGACGATGATAAGGGTAGCGATGATGAAGATGACTGATTCTATGCCCAGCTTTTATCTTTTCGTTTTTATTTGATTTCCTTTGGAGCGCTGAGGAATTTTGTATCTATATTGTACTGGGTAACACCCATAATTTAATTTGTTGATATTATGTTAAGTTACAAGTAAGCCATGCATTCACCAATCTAGGCCATGATTTTATTAGGCTCCGGTATGTACAGCACCAGGAAATATATCACCGAAAGCGCGCAACGGTGCAACGCCGCAACGCCGCAACCATCAGAACAAAAAGGATTTCACAAATTTTGGCAGAGCTACGGGAGAACGGTATCAGGTCAATCTTTATGCAAAATAATGCTAAAGTACACACTGCCGAAATTACCACTCAATGGTTCGAGGAGAATGGGCTGATGCCCTAGAGAACTGTCCTGTCTATGCACCCGATCTAAATCCCATTGAGCATGTTTGAGTACACCTCAAGAAGCTCTACCATCAACACTAAGTCCATTTGGCATATGATACTAGATAACCTAAAGTAATCAAGACCCTCATTGAGGCAGCTCTTATTCATTTCTGGGAACTGCTACCTGATGGTTTATTTGGTAGGCAGGTTAAAAGTTGCCTGCGGGGGTAGGGGCTGTAAGAAAGGCAAGGGGTTGGTACACAGGTATTAAATGACATTTATTCTTTCTTTATACACTAAATAGCTATTTTACAAATTATCAGTTCTTCAAAGGATCAATTGTGGTCGTTGTACCCATAATCGTGGTCCAGCGGGTGTGGTCGAACCCATTGCTACGCCGCACTTCCAAAATTCGTGGGAAATGCGTGTCTGCGACACCGCAACGCCGGGGCACGAATTTTTCACAACCCGATGGCGCCGCCCCATACCTAAAAAGCCAAGAGAATTCTAGAAGATGATCGGAGTCTCTACAAATTATCAGCTCTTCAAAGGATCACTTGTGGTTGTTGTGCTCATAACAGTTGTCAAGTAGGTGGTGTTCGAAGCCGTTACCACACGAATTTCAGACAAGAAATATGTCACATCAACCACTTATTTGGCCAAAGTTGATATTACCTCGGTCTCGGCAATAGAGACTTTGCGCAAATGCAGCTATCTCCATTTTCTGAGAACCTGCTTGGTGCCGATCACACCATTACCCAAGCATATAATTAATATATAGAGCTGGCTCCATTTGC
The DNA here is from genome assembly GCA_024521645.1 of Morchella snyderi. NCBI lineage: Eukaryota > Fungi > Ascomycota > Pezizomycetes > Pezizales > Morchellaceae > Morchella > Morchella snyderi. The sequence continues at coordinate 537,392 of JAJJXB010000016.1, forward strand.
GCGAAGTCTCTAATGTCATAGTTGTAGTGTATGCGCATGGTGAGATAAAATCTGAGACCATGCTGTTTGATCAATTGAAGTCTAGTAGGTAGAGTAACTGGATGATCCAACCCGCTGGGTCATTATCTTTGGTGACACACTGGTCCGAACCGGTCCTATGGTTCGGGAGGCTTAGAGTCGCCTAATTTAAATTTGGGCAGTTATGATTACGGCATGCATGCCGCTAATATATGCGGTCTAGTTTATCCCACAGGTGGATGAGACATGCTGATTCCCCGACTCAATGGCGAGGTCACTCTGCCGCAGAGGGGTTACCAAGCCCTTTTCCTTCGACATCCTCCAGTGTTACTAGCACTATTCACGGATACGTGAAGAGCCGGCAGAACTTCATGGCTGCTGTTTGGTCAATTGAACGCGACACTGTAAGGATCGATCTACTTGTATACTTGCCAGACCTTTAAATTGAGTGATACCTCTTCAAGGGTGGGTGGCGACTAAAAAGCTGCCAAGTACATATATATGGTGCGCCCTGTCATAAATGTAGTCAAGAATTAGGGCGAGGTTGAGGTTGAATAACTTCTTAGCCAGGACATATATCAAAAATCGGGTCGGTAAATTTGAAGTATTAGTAACGAAGAATAATTTTACTGACCCGATTTATGATATCTGTCCTGGTTAAAAAGTTATTCAACCCTGACATTCGGTATTTAGTATGTAAAAAGGGCCAAGACCGAGCAAAGTGGAACTGTATTATACTCATTTATACCCTTAAAGAAGCAAACCTAATCAAAAGAAGCAAACCTAATCAGGCCATCATGGCAGTGATGCAGCAGAAGGCCCTCTTATTGGCCCATGAGGCCATATTGCAGCCACAATTGTTCCACTTCTGTATCTTCTGTACGCCACCCCATTACATTTAAGAGTGCGCACCATACATATACCCACTACCGAGCTGAATCGGCAATACTAGAGGACGGATGTTATTGTTTGATCAATTGATAGTAGAGACTTTGCGCAAATGGAGCCAACTTCCCTGCGCTGCCACATAGAGTACTGCGCCTTGGCAGGCGGCAGAAACTCTTGAATATGTGGGGACAAGGCGAAAGAGAGACAACCAAGCCAGGCTTTGCCTGCAATCTGAGCCAATACCCCGTCACAAGAAACAAAGCTTTGAATCTGCGCCACTTCAGCTGTATCCGCCAATGCATCGCCCCGCGCAATAGCAGATAAACAGATCAGTTGTCCACCCCAAATATCGACGAAGGATGTCAATTGTCCTTCCTCCACCCTAAATTTATCTCACCAATGAACGATCAATATTGAGATATGTACCTAGGTAGCTAGCTCCACCAACATTTTCACAGACACGTATTCACACGATAATAACCCTAACCCTATTAGGTAATTTAATCTCAGATGATACCTGTCTAATGATGGCAGTGTTGATGTAAATTGGTACGTTCTTTTAGTTATGTAACACTATTAACCACTGTTGGGTGGGTTGTCGGGGACAAATTGTCGGATGTTGTTGTTTTTGCGGTGCCCGAGACCTTACTCCGGCACTACCTAAGGCTACAAGCGAACAAGCTTTCTAGGTTTCGACAATCGCACAGCCGTTTAGTTGGTTCTACGATCAATGGCATTGGTGTTCCTCCATATACGGTGTTTAAGTATATAATTGCTAAATTGTTTCCAATATATACATACCATCAGAATATCTACCCTTGCTCGCGCTCGGTATTCTGTTTCAACTTGACACATTCATCGGTTGTCCAGCTGTTTATTCAGCTTCCTTGAGCTTTGATCAACCTATTTGTCGTATGATCGTCCCAAGTGTCCTGCGATGAGTAGGGAGAGGCCAATGATGAAGGCATCGGCATGACTTCCGATCGATATCCTGTGTCGATGTAATGAGTGAGAAGTTACAAAACCGAAGTGTCTATTCGAGCAAACGGTAATACCACGGGGAAATGAGTAAACCTAGGAGTGAAGCGTTGAGTATCCCGACCGCAGTACTTCGCCGTATGCTATCCCCAGTGTGCTGCGGTCCTTGGGGCATGGGATACTCGTCTCAAGGTGCAGTGGATTACTCAAAACAGTGTCTAGACACCTGGGCACTCACTCCTTTGTAAGGTGACAAGCCAAGGGAACGAGTATAATCACTTTCACTAGCTTGTAGAAAATACAACCATCCTACGTATACTAGTATACGCCATCGAGCACCACTCCACCATCGGCCCGGCCCCTCAAGGTAAATGATTCCGGCGCCAAACCTCCACAAACAAATACTTTTACTGTTTTTGTCTCGGCCACTCCTTCTCGTCCCACAACCCCAGCGTCTAGAAAACCCATCGCTCAGCTCCGCAACTCCACATCGCGTCACGACTTCGCACTCGTATTTGACGGATCCCTGACATTTAATCACGAAACATCACTCGATCACTTGGCAGCGGTATTTCTGCAATTTCTTTTTTCTTTTTTCTTTTTGTTTGACTCATTAATCAGTAATTGTGCTGGTTCGAATGTCAGTTCAATTAATTGTCACGGGAAGAAAAAGTAATTTAGCAGAGTAGGCAAGATTGCATAGTCAGTTCCGAAGAGGATCGCAAGCCTAAGCGCATGAAAATGTTGCATTTATCCTCTCATTGAGTGGTTTATAATATGTCAAGGAGTCGTACTAGGTCGATGAGTGATTGGGGTCTCGGGCCTATGATAGTGTTGAGCCCAGTCGAACAACACAATAGATGGAACACTTCTTGGAAAGTTAAGCAAGATTATTTTCATTTGGTAAATGTATGTACAACGCCTACCCAAAGATGTTCGTGAAAGCCCCAAAGTAGGTGAGCAGTGAAGTCCCGCATAAGGTCTACCTAGCAACGGGGTTCTCCACTACAGTATTTAAATTTTATCACACCTCAACCACTTCTTTTCAAAAATCCGAAAGTCTTCAGAAGGCTTCTCCCGAGAGTTAAAGTTCTTTACCTGTGCTTAACGCTGTAATTAACTTTGTTGTTATTGAGACCCTGGTTCTACTTAGCTGGGTGGTAATTGGCCCTTTCACGAAACCTTTTGGGTGGTGGCTTTACACATAATTGCAACTACCCGTTGAGGTATCGTATCGTAAAGTTTCGGTGGGATTACCTAATGACGTTACGCGGGTTACCTATAGAGGTAAGAACCTGAGAGTTGCACTATGCGTTACGAGGCTCGGCTAGGTAAACAGCTGCGTGCGAGTATGATTTAGACGAAAAATCAAAAAAACACTTCTAGACCTGAACCCTAACCCTGACCTGTGTACAGCGGTGGGTAATAAGTGATCGGATGACCTAGCCACAATTTTGCCTGCAAACGCGTATGGCATTCCGTCCGATGACTTATAACCCACCGCTGTACAGTTGGTGCAGCGGTCTTTCGTGTAGTGGATGCAGAAGTTATGTAGCAGCGGGCAGAGACATCTAAACTCAACCATTAGCAGATGGCTCAAGAGTTGAACTATCGACTTACTATATCTTCAATGGTTGTTGTGTCGCGATCGTGGTAATGGTTGTTTATTGTGACAGGTTGCGCTGCATTGTTGGCGAAGTGGTCTACCGCGTTGCCAGTCTCGTTTTCGGCGCCGGATATTTAATGCGAGAAACGAGCAAGGATAAGCCACGCCCAGGTTACTATTTCTGCAGGGTTCCTGCAGTGTGAAAGCTTAGCTTCACTCCGCTTCATGACAGTCGGCCAGTTCCTAGCTGAGTTGTAATACCCGCATCCTTGGGCGTGATAGCTGGGTGGTCGAGAGACAGAAGGACGGGGACATCAGGAACGTAGCCTTTGGAGGGACTATATGTGCTATGTATAGACGTGTCAGGCAGGTTTTCACATAGGGCTACCTCTGGTTTTGTTTCTTGTCTTGTTTCTCTCCTCATCATCACGAATAGACACGGCTTGCTGGCGGCTGATATATCGGATGGAGCGTTAATTCGTACATCATGAAGGATGGAGACTGACTCCACGGCCAACAGCGTGTACACATATAATTCCGTATATCAACCGCCATATAACTTGTGTAGGAAAAACACAATTCAGCCACAAAGAAATAGATATGTTGGTGGGACATCAGCCTCTATGTACATATATTATCAATTTCAATGAATACCATATCCGTGGGTATTCTGGTGGGGGATTCTAAACCCTTTCAAACAGGAAGAACACACAGTATACAGGATTATATTTTCTCCGTTGTCCCGTACTGCTCTCCTACAGAGCTCTCAACCTTCTAATGTACTGAGTAGACCCAATAAAGCCAAAATAGCTGGTCAACAAAGACATATGTATCAGCACAACCCAGATCGGCTATGACATTTAAAACGCACCTCCGCTTGCAGTTAGGAGATAGCTTACTAGTGACATAGCAGTTTGTACATCTTGGGTAAATGTAATTTATAAGACAGCTGTCATCAAGCTTCCGGTCCATGGTACCGCCGCTAACAGAACTATTTTACGGCCATCCCAACCCTGCACAAACTCCAGCCCATAAGGATGTGGTGCCAACGATTTGAGCCTGGGTATCCAATCAACCCACTCCTTCTCGGTGGATATCTTGTGCGGCTTGTTGAAAAGTAAAGCAAATCGCTCCTTAGCTCCATCGATGAGTAAACGTGATAGAGCTAAACGTGATAGAGCTTCGGGGTGTGTGTACTAGCCAGACGTAAGCAATACACATGCAGATCAATATCGAAATACACTACCGCTTGCCTCTATAATATCAATATACTCCAGTCCCCGAAGGGAGAAGAACCGCTGCCAAAATGATCGTTATTCGACGTTATCTATTCGCTTAAACTCTAGAAATAAGCGCTTATCTGTGGTGTTCTTAACAGTCGCATGGCCGCCTCGAAAAAACCCAACGCGGCGGTTCTTGGAAGAACGCATGTGGGCGGAGGAGTGGATACATGGAGAATAGAGCATGAGGCGGGCGCTGTTAGGGGTTTTGGGACTGCATTGTCTTGCACACGGGTCGTCGATTAAACCCCGATTGCGGGGTCGGGACAGGCATCTTCCACACAATCGACCTTTTGTGCAGCGGCGGTAGGAGGCGTGGTCGCTTTTGCTAGTACACTATCCCCTCCTTCGTGATTACAGATAGCGGCTCTTAGCATTTCCTCGTCATCGGTTGATGGGCGCGGCATGGGTATGACTGCCGTGCGGCTGTCGTCATCTCCAGTAATGAGCCGAATCTTGACCGTATCAAGTGGTGTGCTGGGGAATCCCGAAGAAGTAGGCATAGATGGAAACTTTGGCCTGCGGCGTGGGGAGTTGGAGGGGAAGTCATATCTTTGGCATGTAAAGCGCTGTGTTGGGCTCAAGATGGCGTTTGTGAACGCAGAGGATATCGCTTAGTCATAACTGAAAGGATTGCTTTGTTGATAAACGAAGCTTAGTCATAACTGAAAGGATTGCTTTGTTGATAAACGAAGCCTTGCTGCGCGTCTAGTTTCTCTTATCGCTACGGATCAGCCTGGTCTCAGATTATGCCAATCAGAGGTAGGGGTGAACGGGCCCCAGTAATCACTCAGCCGAGGCGACGAGACTGAGATAGCAAGAAAATTTCACCTTTTAGCAAATTGGGTTTTCGATAGAGGGGTAAAACACCGAGCAGCAAAATCAAACGTCCAATTCTGCGAAATTTTAACGTTCAATTGACTTTACAATGCTTGGCACTGGTATACTCAATGCCTCAAGTGCATAAGGTTCGAGATGACGTTGCCAAGAATTGTAATCCTTGTTGACAGCTGACAGCGGGGTCGGTAAAAACAGAGGATCGCCGAGTCTATCTCTTCGATCACCACAAATCAATAATTTATAAATTCAGAAACTGTACTTCTGCCGAGGCCCACCATAGAGCTTTTAAACAATCCACTACAGACTAGACGGAGGTGGTAGGTATGAGCCGCATGATACTATATAACCTTTACCTTGGATCGATTCACCGTACTAACTACGGCTCTAGTAGTAGTAAGGGTTGGATCACCGGTTTCCCTTTGCGCAGGTGGGGTCAATAGAGCTTTGCCCCACGAAACATCGGAATACAAATGACAGCCTCAAGCAATATCAAATCAGTGGAATTATTGTTTTAGAGATTCGCGATGGGTAGAACTGTATATGCGCTTTAAAAAGAGACAGAGCTTATTTTATCAGGCAAGAACTGGTCAAGTTATTAGCTGCTGAATTCAAGTTCTGCATCTTCTTTGCGGATTTGTGTGTTGCATCGTTCGATTAGAGCTTGAATTTTGGCTTATCTTTGACTCTACGATACTCATTAACAATATTTACTTCTATCTCAACAAGGGTAGACAGGCCTGATGATCTTCTTTCCACAGATAACAAAACCACCTTAATTCATCAATAATTGGTTAAGCTACTAGATCCTGAAGTCTGGCAGTCAAATTTGTCGGTTTTGCAGACAAGCGAGGGTCTAACAACTTTAACGTATTTCACGGGGGGGCGGTCATCACCGGGAAAGGAACCGAATTTCATAAAAAGAGGTTGTGGGCATCAAAACACAATATATGAAGGTGGCGCATATAAGAGGATTCCGTATGTCTTTTCCGACTCCTGGACTTATATAATGATATAAACCAAAATTTGGTAAAGTCGATAGTGCTTACAGTCCCTAATCCAGTCAGCGACTTCTCTGCAACAATACTCTCGCGAGATAGAGGTAAATCATGTCAAAGATAATTGGGAGACATCTAAATAACACTTCTGGCTACTTGGTTCTGTAATTTTATGTATGTATATAAATCTAACTTTCTCCTGCAATTTTGGATCATCCCATTGTCGCCCTTGGTTGCTTTCCCGGTGATGATCGCTTTCCCGGTGAAATACGTTATCTCACAGTAGTATTTGGCCACCGCCAAGACTGTATCTCGTAGACTCCTGCGAAGGCTGTTATGAATGCCGCCAACGAAGGCCACAAGTATGGTATCAGAAGTGCAATCACACCAACCTCGCATGGCTAGTAGAGAATTATCATGTTTTTATTCAATCATTTTTTTCCTCCAACGGATGATGGCTTAAAATGTCTGGATGTCGGGCACCGTTCGCAAACGCAAGAGAGGAGAGTTTTAATCTTCATTCAATGTCAGCACTATAATCTATGTTTATTTCCACAGCAACGGCCTATATATAGCGTGCGTAACCTTATTATTAATTGGTCTCTAATGCCTTCATCTATAAATAAATTAGCAAACTCATCGGCAAAGGCATCATTGGTAAAAGTGTATTGGGAATGTCTTTTAGATTTACATAGTAATTTCAACTTGGGTAGGTAGCACATCAGTAAAGTCGTGGTTGAGGAAATATAATGACTTTATGAACAAGTTTACTGACGACTGTAACTCTTTAGGTAGGGGAAATAAGTAGCCGTGGTTGCTATTGTAATCCCAAAGGTCAGTGGGAGCTCTAAAGTGGGAGCTCTAATTGCTTCGCGAACCATCTCGATCCGTCACAAGCCATCAGAATTTTAACTTCAATCAAGCAAAACAAGGCCACGAATTGCAGTGGCAGAGCTACCTCTAGACCCAAGATTATCCATAGATCTTTTAATTTAGAGTTTTATTCCCCAAGAGCTACAAGCCCATTAGCATAAGTGACCATCTGGTGGTCGTAGCTATATTTCTCGTTTCAGAGATCAATGATCCTGAGATTCTAGCAAATGCTTCATCGGAAACAGTCTATTTTTCCACGGAGGTGGGGAAGGGCGCGGAAGTGGTATAGCTATAAGTAAAGTCGTAGGTAAAGATATCTATAATATTTACACAAGACATCGGTTGTAAACGTGCTTTTTTGTGAAAGTTTGTGAATTTTACAATTCATTTGTGTGCGGAAAGGGATTTGATTATTTACCGGGCTGTTGGAGGGTTGGAAGAAAATAGGAGGAGAATTGACTTTGTGAATTCCGCAATGTCATGAACAGCAAAGTCAAACTATATGATATGACTGCTCAACAATGTAAAAGAAATGTTCTTGTTGATTTTTTGAACTAGCATCCACACTAGACATTATTGCTATTATGGCCCTAGTGGTAGTAACCTTTAACTCCAAGCTCTAAGCCGAAGGTTAGTATTTCCTTATTAACTAGGTGATAGATATGGTATTCTTAGACTTCCCTTCCTTTTGGAATGTAACATTAGCTATAGCCGGAATTATCTTTACTATTATTCATGTTTCTTTCTCGGCGTCGGCTCTCTGCTGACTGGGTATACATAAGTTGATTTTTTTGTGGTGATTCTCCGGCGACCAAGGTTTCACTATAGGCAGCTAGTGAGCTAGTATATAAGAACGCTGCACTTCGGGGGTGGGGGTAAAAGAGAAGACACACTTCACCCAATTTTAGCAGTGTGGTATCTTCTCACTTATCCCTGATAGCAAAGTACATGTGGAGATAGAAACAGAGCCTAAGACTAAGTTAGATAACGTCTTATTAGCTAGAGCTATATTTATAGAGGTAGCGGGAGATCATGTTAACAATATTTATGAGTCGTTTACACTCTTGATCTTTGTAAAAAACTGGCCAGTTCAGCTAGCTTTGGGCTATGTGGATGTAAGAGCAGAAAAGACAATGAATGGATGGAACTGACCAAATCCTATCAAACCTATGCAGGATGCCTTTCGTATTCCCCTGAAAGATACATGATTTCCAACGGGTGGGAATGTAAAAACAAATTACATAATGATAATAGGTCATCGGGAAGGATAGATAAAACTAAACTAAGTGCAACCCCATACATACACCCGCTACGTTTCCTCTTCGCAATGGTGACTGAATCCTCGCTTAAGCATTGTGTGGCTTTCCAAGCGCCACGGCGCAAGGGAAGGTTAGAAACCCAAGACTTGGCGTAGACTAGACTAAAGCTTTAATAAAAGCGTAGGGTTAGGACTCATAAGAATTAGTATTTCTTAGATAAATTCGCCAAAACCCAGCGCTCGCAATGGCTGTAGGACAAGGCATTCGGGGTTAGGGTTCCAAGACCGACTTTCTCCTTGCAGATATCTCATGATTGGATCTTGGCGGCGATTAGATCTCCCTTCAGAAGAATGATAATTTGTAGCTGGAATTCCATCTGTATAGAAACGAGTTATCCCCCCTTTTTGCCTTAACCCGTAAAACGGTATATGGACTTTATAATGATAGGGGGGTTTGGTTCGAGCCAGTACATATACATGCTAAATATAAAGGCTCGGAGATAATCACGCGATGCTGATTGTGCTCGGCTTTCGTAGTTGTGTTGAGCTGATATAGGTACTTTGTATTGAGCGTATGTAGCGCCTGGCTATGGATTCTGCTTTCGAGTTAAGAATTATTAAAACGGGGGCGTATGGCAACACTTATAATCGCCAGGTGTCGGAAAAAGGACAGAGAGGGCAGAAAGACACGCACTGCGATCACCGACCAATACTAATCCTTGTTCGAATGTCGATCCAATGATACAAAGTGATCTACGAAAGTACTTCATACCATACACCCCCCACAACAACATGCATATCGTGCATGCTCGGATTCTATTCCTATTACCTTATCTGCAGATCCCATTTCACCGAACCCTTTTGGCCTGCCGGGAAATCCGGGCTATACTTCCCCTTAAGCTTGTGTAAGAGATATCTCCACTAATCCTGGGTAGTATTATGGTGAAAGCAAGGGGCTCTGTTCTATGACTTTCGAGGTGTAAGAAAGGAGATCAAACCCCTTAGTATTACAAGGTCTCATAACTATGCATATAGTGGGAATTACGATATCCAGAGCCGCGCTATTAGCAAAAGGCTAATTTGACGTAATAATAGCACATCTTTGCACCACAGCTGATGTGTAGCCGTACGTGGTTTGAAACTAGAGCAAAGAAAAATGCTTTTCGTGGCAGTTCCGCGGAGTACGGTGGACAACCGCTCGGTTTTACTGCTAGTGCTACAGCTTCTCTACGTAGCACGGTAGCAAGCGGCATCAATCTCTGCTTTTGAATCTAACTGCCTGATTTCTCGCCGGTCCTACGGTCTTCTCAACAAATCCGGGAGTGTGTAAGGTGCTCAGGTAACCAAGGCTCGAGTAGTCCCCTTCTCTCTTACGTAGTTGGAAAGTCCAGGTATGTAACTGAAACTTGACGGATCAAGAAATGAAATCTTAAAAAGTCACATGGGCTTTTAAGAATCCGTGTCATAAATAGAGATGAAAAGCGATTGATTAGGGATCCAAACATGATGAAATCACTATATTTCTTGTAACTGATATTATATATATCTGTTATTGTGCTATGATTAAGATGATATTTGATCAATCTTCAGACTAATAGGCGTAGGCAGATGGGGAAACTGCATAAATCGCGAACTAAACATCTAGAATGAGTACAAACCCCCATTTATGATAACATCGCGGAATAGGAACCAATGAGGGCCCTTGAGCCTGGGTGAGAAAACGCGTGAATAACCGCTTGCTGCCTTTATCAATGGTCCGCCGAACACTTACGTGTGGTATCAAGTTCGTAGCTAGCCACCCTAACCCCATAAATCATTTCCTAGCTGATATTCATCTCAATTCACCAAGACGTACTTCTGAAACTCGAACGTTTCGTCTTATTGAATTTTACAGATTTCAATATCGGCTTTAGTGCCCGCGTGATAGCGTGTATGCATGGTTTGTGTGTGGATTCGTGTATGTCTGTAACTGATACACAGACTCCAGAATTGGTGGTGGGCATAGGGTAGAATAAAATAAAATCTGGAAAGCATACGTACGTGTTCAAACTTAATATTGAGTGGACTAGGATGACATAGCCCAACACCAGCGCAATGGAGGTTATACCGAGTGTTTTCAGCGGAGGATTCCATAGGCCTAAGATTATATACGTCTGGCAGGGTCGGGTTTTATCTTCGGACGTTGAAGCCAGGACTTGGTAAGAAGTTTGTTTAAGCCGACGGGGTGTGTATTTAAACAGATATAGCGGTCTCTTATTTGACGTTATGCTTTTTTTTATTTAACTCATTAATTGCATTATTTGACTTTATGTAAAAATGGATTGAAATAATATTTAACACCGAGATATACTAAAATGATCTTTTTCAAATCACCTCAATAGAAAACCAATGAAAAAGCCCCGACTTACAGCCATTTAAGGAAAGGTTATCAACTCAACTGTCAACCGTTTGTCGAGCAGAAATGTTCAATTTCTCGGTGATTAGCCCGAGCGGAAAAGAAACGTCTACAAGGCTTTCCCCAGATACTAAGTGAAAGCTTAATCATTGATTTCCTACGAACGATTATGCTTTAAAATAAAACGAGAAGGGAGGTTGACCTCGAGTTCAAGATTTCATGACTGAGACGTTTTGTTGTAAAACCACACCAACCCTGTAGATGTATATATGGGCCAGACCGGTTAATTTTGGCCAGTCCATATTTTCCTCTTCGGTGAATACTAAATACAGTGCAAACAGTAGCTCAACATGCAGTGATTATCTAGATCTCAGGTCATTCTTTAGTCTAACTCATGGTCAGTGGGGTCCACAAGGCACATTGCATATCAAGGCGGGGAGGATGTAATGTATCCAATTATCTCTACCTCTAATGAGATCTACCTTAGGATTTCTTGAACTACATATGCATCTAGACCTATTTGGATTTCTCGAACTGCCTCAATATTGCAATGTTCTTCGGGACAGAGCTTGCAATGGGTTTTCAATATTTCCTGTCTGATATGTTTACCGGAGTACTTGTATATTTACGCAAGTAGACGTATCTCCATTCCTTGAAGAGTATACATTGAGCTGACCCGAGACGATTCGACTTGAGAAATATACCATATATCGAAGTACACCGGCGACTTTGAAGCATATGCCTCGTGCCCTCGAGGGCCTCACCGGTTTAGTTAATACATTGAGTGCTAAGTTGACTAAAGAATTGATCTCGAATGACCATGAATAGCATAAGGTTTGAGTCATCAAAATCGCTATGATTTCTTTGGTGTGAGCTTCTTAATTTATTCGACTCGGGAGTAAAGCACTAAACCTGGCAGATCAGCAGATAAAGTCATAATATTTATGCGCTTTTACATAAATAAGGTTCCGTCTCTTATTCTGGGACTTGGCGGGTTTTCCTATCGAAGATCTCGATGGCTAGATGGAGGAGGGGGTAAATTGCCTTATCCTACCGGTATTCATAGTGATAGTCTGACGAAATAGAAAACTAATATATATTCTCATGATCGGACTGATATGGCTTGTATCCGCGTCCGCGATGATGCGGGTCCAGCCCCAGTTGTTGCATGCAGATCTAGCTCTACTAGCAATGTCCTGACATTTTTGAACTGGGCCACTATTGCATATAGCAAAAATCGGGACCTTGGCGTATTTTGTATGGTATGTAGTAGTCGTTGCGTCTAAAAACGTCGGGAGATTGCGAGTAGGGAGGATGACTTGCTACCTTGACATACTTTAGATCTACAATTCTGACTTTCGCAATGCGCACTGGGGGTAAATGACCGGGGTGACTACAGAACCATCCCAAGCGCTGTCACATCGCCTCTTACGCTACGTATACTCGTGCGGCCGAATTGAAGTCTCTCAGACAAAAAAAAAGCAATTGATTTGAATACTGCAAAAACGTGGGCTTTTATTGGCTGCCAGATCACTCGCCACAGTCCCTGAGCGACCTCAAAAACCGGTCGCGCGAGTACTAGTATGTGGCTCCGCCCCGCCATGCGCCACAACGTCCAGTGTGATCATCATATCACTCGTATCTACCCTATAAAAATAATAGGCCCCGCAGGACGTTCCATATTGGCATTCATTTAACACTACCTATTCACTCTATCAGATTAGCCCAAACTGCGTGGTGTGGTTGCCCATTAACAGTAAAGTTCATCTTTTGGAGTGATTTACTAGGCAATAAACCCTGTGGTACAGCCACCCGCACTGCTGTAGTTTCGGGTAAACAACGCCGTAGTTTATGTAGACCATATCGTAGTTTCAGAGTTGCTTGGATGCTAATACAAACTATGACGTTGTTTACAAGTTTGCAATAGTTTGTTTAAACTATGATCGTTGTTTGTTTTAAACTATCAGATTTTCAATAAACTACATGTATCACAATAAGTTCAGTAGTACCAGTAGTAATGGCCACGTTGAAGTTGAGGATCCCCGGGCCCACCCTCCACTGGCATACCTACCTCACCGCCCACCTCGCCTCCTACCTTCCCTCCTACCCCCTACCTACTACCTCGCCTTCTACCTCACCTCCTACCTCCTACCTAGTACCTCGACACCTAACTCCTGCCTGCCTTGACACCTTGATACGTATTACCTACCTCTGTATTCCGACGCCTGTACTGACACCGCTGCAGACTCCAAATCGACACCAGAATCAGCACTTAATCGATACCTCCAATTAGTACGAAATCGATGCCCGAATCGACACCCGAATCGACACTAAAGCAGGGTACGTGGGTACTTGTAGTAGTCGGGCAAGCACTCGGGCAGGCAAGCAAGGACTCGGGCGGCAAGCAGTTAATCACTCAGGCAGGGACTCGGGCACTGCTGCAGGCAGGCAACCAGGCACTGCAGGTAGGGACTCGGAGACAGTTGGACTCCTAGGTGCGAGGTAGTTGATGTATTCAAGTTTAGCGTAGATAGTATATAGTATATAGTAATAAACGACGATCCACGGCATATAAAGGACGATTCACGGCATATAAAGGACTACTACTAGTGGCGAGCCTAACGATACATAAACCATTTGTAAACTATAGAAGCGTGATCGTTAAACCATGTTTTTGTTCAAACTTAGTTTGGTTTAAACAATATAATAGTGTAAGCTTAGTTTAATAGTTGTATAATGATGGTTTGACTATAGTTCAAACATAGTTTAGGCATGGTTTATTCCAGCGTTTACGCGTGGTTTGGCAATGATTATGTCTACATATTGTTTACACATAGTTTAACAATTCTTATCAGTAGTTCAATGAAACTATCTTGTGCCAGCTCGCTCAACTACACCACCCGGTCAATGTAGTTTGAACCAGACAACAAAATAGTTTAATCAAACAAAGCAATATGTTTATTTAAACTATGTCTAAATGTACTACGGGGTAAATTCTAGCGCAGGGCCCGGCCGGGCTTCATGAAAAAGTGACAATACACCCGGACTGGGGAATATCCATTATTATTACGTGTCATTGATGAATTGAAGCTACCAACCCTATGGTACATATGGGTGTGGTTTAAATAAACCACATAAAAAGAGACTCGTTTGGTTTAAGTGGTGGTTTAAATCAAACCACCATATGGTTTATTTCAACCACCGGGAGGTTTGATTTGAACCACCGGGTGGTTTGATTTGAACCACTACATGGTTTATTTAAACCACCGGGAGGTTTGATTTAAACCACCGGGTTGTTTGATTTAAACCACTGGCACTACATGGTTTATTACAACCACCGGGTCTCTAGTATAAGTAGCAAAATATAAAAAAGAAAAAATATTTTATTATTCCTAATGCTACTGCTACTACTGCTGCTGCCCCGCTGCTGTTCAATTCATCGATTAGCGTACACTTTGATGATAACTGTGATGGTGATTGTGGGGGTAAAAATGAGGGGTGGATGGTACGGAGGTGGTGAAGGTGGAGGTGACGGAGATGATGGAGATGAACCGGCACGGATATATGGCTTGATATTTCGCAAGTGTCTAACCCTAACCCATGAAACCATAATTCTTTTAGATACCTAAGCCTTATCGTAGGTAAACAGTTTTTATGTTTAATCCAAACATACCGATGTAGTTTATTTAAACCATGAGGTATTACGCCCAAAAGGTAGTGGTTTGAATCAAACCACGCCCTGGTTTAACTAAACCCGTTAGCCTTTTTTCAAACCACCCAAGTACATTAGCTTGTACCACAGGGCCAATCGATTCCACTCGGGTAATGAATGATTTCCATCCCTCCCCATTTCTTACGACCAAGATTTCGATGTCGGTTCCCAGAATGAATCTGACAGCTCTGGTTCCTTGCCACAACTGCCCAGTAGTACAAGAATGAGTTCGGGTGGTGTTTCAATTCTTCCTTTCGGTCGCAATCGTACTACTATCTTTCCCATCTCTGTGATCACTGCTTATCACTCAACTCATGACTATTCAACCTGTCCTCCTGGGCTTGCTGAAGACTACCCCTGATGGTAGAAACACATAATATACTATCCATAATTATAGGTCTACTAGCTCTTTGATACATAGGGTTAATTTCGATATAGTACATGATAATAGTTGTTGTGCTGCTCTATAGTGTTCAGTGTAAAAGTCCTTCGGCTAAGCGTGCATGTCCCTCTGCGAGGTGCCAGTTGTCATATCTCCGCTACCTATCTACTGTGTGGGCCCTGCAAAATAGCACAGGAGGTAGAGGCGGTAGAGTGCTCCAGTCGTGTTTTTGTGCATAAAGTGACCGCGTTATACCATCTGATAGCAGGGTTCGATCAAGCCTTTTCGCACTGTGGTTTCTCATGAGGCCACGGGTTGATCTCACCGCATAACTAGGTTATTTGTTTCCAGATATTAGCTACTAGTCATACGGTGACGGTGACGTGTATTCGGGAGATCTATCAGTTTACCACATGATATAACGCCATAGATGGTCCCATCAGAATGAAGAAGCGATAAGAAAAGCATTAGAGACGAGTCGTTCTTCATACATCGTTAACGCACCTGCTGGAAAATTTGTGCTTAGAAAAATAGGTTCTATTGGTATGAATCTTAATCGCTTGTAAAAATGCATCAGGTAATTATATTGAATTGTTAGTCTCGTAGGACCAGTTTTTTCATCAGTTTCTTGACACGTTACAAAAATACATCTATTTATGTGTTCATCATGAAGTGGTAGCCGTATAGGAGGTATACACAATTGTTGGGTGTAGAACAAACTAAAAATGACGAAGCCAAACCTAAACACTTCAACTAAGAAAACCTAGACTTGGTCGATTGTGTTAGGAATCATTATAGTGTGTGGTGCTTTTATACCTCTATAGACTAAATACGGGCTTCCCAGTGATGGTAAATGGGCAAGATGATATAGATCTATAGTACCCAGGCATGACCCTCTCCCGGACACATTTTCTCTTCTCTTGAGGAAGAAAGTGCGGGAAAGAAAAAAAAGATGAGAAATATATCACTGTCCCATATCCAAGAGACGTCCCCCAGAGCCTCGCCCGCAGGTAAGGTTATTGCTTGGTTTATTAATAAAGCTACTAGTGAGAAGAAGCTACTAAATCGCGAGGAAACTCGACTGTTGTTTCCTCAGAGTGTGATAAGAAAGAGAGTGGAAAGAAATGCATTAGATCTTCCATAGAAAGGAATGTGGGAGAGTTGCAGGAGTAAAATTAAAAGGATCAGAATTTCGTGCGGGTAGGCAAGGGATCGGGTATATCGATTTCTAACATATCGAGATGTTAAAGCTCCATAGGCATCATCATTGACCAGAGACTACACTCATAGCGATTACAATAGGTTCTCAGCTACAAGGATCTCTGGAATTCCTTTTTCTTTTACAGGGACACTGAAATATAAGGGTCCATACATTCCATTCTTGGCGGTTAATGACGCCGACACCTATACACACCCAGCGACCGGAATTATCTATGGAAAAGCAGGGGGGGTGAGATTGTATGGCGAATATCCGTGCACCATATAACATATTTTCCATCATTTCTATTACTTTACCTGTGTAACGTGGCATGCGATCTACTCGAGATCTACAGTCAACTTTGGGGCAACGACGAACCTGGGACAACGACGAAAACATAGATTTCAGCCAAACAAGTGGTTGCATATCAGCCTGAGCGCCACTGGCTTGACTGATAAAGACCCTTGTTCGTCGTTCAACCAGTTTCGTCGTTGCCCCCAAGATGACTGTAGCGTGGATCATCCTGACGTCAGTGGTCGGTGCTGCGCAGGGGTAGTGTTTCAAACCTCTTCTAACCCACGTGGTTGAGATATAACGGGCTTTTATACGGGATGAGGCTCGATAGCAGTCTATAAACTTTCTGAGTGGTCATCATACATTACCCCAGTAGCGACAGTAATACAGAAAAAGCCTCAGTGAACCCGGATGATACAGTAGCAGGATGTGTGGGCGTAAAGTGTAGTCGCACTATCATGTAAAACAATAAGGAGGAAGGGGGTATTATTTGTATGGGGTGACGGTAATCCGCCATAGGATGAGCTACATGAGCTTGGGCAATGAGTTGCCTATGCAGGCTAGCTACACGCATGTTATATACCCAAGAGAGCTCCCGCAAAATTAAATATTGCACGCCACATGAGGTACCGCCCAGCACTACGTCCAGAAGAACCGTTGATCGTCCACTACCAAAATATGATTGAGATTGGCTCTATCACTCGGAGACAGACATTACTAAGACCAGATACGACCTGCTTTCAGTAGGTGAATGAGTGTACCTTTCGTGGATAACAGTACAGATATTTGAGGCCTTGTACCAAAAATGTGCAGAGGCAGTCCTTAGCGTGTATCCAGCAAGCCATACCAATGAGCCGCTAAGCACTGGATGAATTTGGGACCAATAGGAGAGCAGATTGAGCAACAATACTGCGGACACAACCATTGGATTGGATGAGCAGTCACTGTATGGGCCACTACACACACATACGTGTCCAGAACTGAGAGCGAAGAGATTTCTTTCTCTGTAGTGCAGAACCCCATCTACTCCATGGCTTCTCTCCATGCGACGAAGCGCTCAGAACTCCATATGCCCGATTGCCGAGAATAATGCGACATTTTTCGTTCCTGATATATAGAAGAGGTCATGAGCAGCGGGTTTATTTGACAGTAAGGATGAGGGCGGAGAAGACTTTGTCCTTGTTTGTTCACGACAGCTACGTGAAAATAATCAAAGCTTAAAGATTGATTTGCAATACATGCCTACGTACAGTCCCTACCCAGATGTCTTCGTGATTCGGGTGTTACGGCGCGCAATGGCAACGAACGCTCGTCGACGCTCGGCATTCAATGATCAACAATCAATAGATACTCAATGAATTAGTTAAAACATGTATCATAATATTTAGTTTGCCACCCGCGCGCTGCAATTACTGCAGCAACTCTATCAGGCATTGATCTCATATCATTCGTGAGTAAATTCGTGGGGTTTTGAGGTTGCCGCCGAGCCTCCGGAATCACGAAGACATCTGGGTAGGGACTGTACCTTGCCATTCCTCTCAATACCCTTCAAGGAAATCCTACATTGATCTGGTTACATACTGTGCTGTCATTTCATCTACTACTCGTGGTATCGCGCCCGTAGTAAGTGACTCTCCCATTCTCAGATGACCTGTTTCTGGATGAAAGTGGCATATAGGGCTTTGGGGTAGAATCTTTGAGAGGTCTGGATAATCCGTCAAGATAGTTCGTATGGTACCACATGCGCATCGTGATACCAGAGTACTTACCTCGATGGTCGAAACATCACGAGTGACGAGATGACATTGCATGTCGTATCCCATCACTCCATTGCCGGGCATGCGTCTACGATACTGTCACTCCAAACATTGCCCCATAACATTTCCAAACTGAACTGGGGCTCCATACGGCGCAAATCGTGCATCACAAGCTAATTTTTTTGGTGTACATGTACAGGACCACCCGAGCTTGGAAACGTGACGATATAAAGGATACATGGTGGTTCGCTGGGAATAGAGAATAGTAACGGCGGGGGTGCGGGTTTCAGGAGTTTAGTTATGACACACAGGGCCCCCCACGGCACTTCCGAGAACGAAATTATTGTATATTAGTGAGTGGCATCCTTGATTCTATTTTTTAAGTCGAATCCCAGGACAGAAACGCTAACTACAATCCACTTACCATTTCCGCGCTCACCTTCAATACATAGTTCCCCACAGCCCACGCGTACGGATCTGGTGTATCAATTTAGAGAATTAAGAACGGCCATGGGAGCTGAAGTGTTGTGGAGAATACATCGATCGGCAGGAACGTGGAAAGTGGAGGACCCGGAAAATGTTGTCCCGGCCAAAGGACGCGGGATCAAATGGAGGAAACATTTTGGTAGGCACGAGCCCGGCTACGAAACAAGCCAGGACTTTCCGAAGACAACGGAACAGACCCAGATCACGTCCTGGCCAAATCAACGATGGTGTTTGGTTTTTCTTCTCGTCATGGTCAGTTAATGGTGCCGGCCGGCCTGATCGCATACCAGTCCAGTTTGATTCATGATCTTAGCAATTTCACTATACGGACTGTGTATTAAACTAGAAAAATCTGGAAATTTGTGTTATACTCAGTGACACCCTGTTCTCCCACCCTATCCCCAGTAAGAAGACTCTACCCTTCACCCTAATTTCTGCAATGGCCAGTGTTTGTACCTAGTGATCCACCTTGGACTATCGAGCTTCTGATTAGAACATGATACCTTTTAAGATCACCCCTCTCGCACTGCAGTTGGGACTATAAATATATTATCATTATATGTGCATCAATTACTCTACAACATTCCTCTCTTCGATACAATGGAGAGTCCGGAAGCTTCCTTGGTGGTCAGAAACGTTTCCCACTGCGATACTTATTAGCATATATAGATTCTGATAGCCGGCCTCCCCCCCACCATCCCACCCCCCTCCCCCGGGCACCTTGGGTATAAACTCATCGGATCTTTGGTTGCGTTTGAGGGTTTACAGATGCACTGCTCAGTGTTCGTTGTGTGTCGTGATTAATAAAGATGTAAACTACCCCTCTCCGACTTGATTCGAGCGAGATTCGAGGATTGTCCATAGGAGATACATATATAGAGCTTTAAATATTTGTAGCCAGGGTGTCGGGAAATGACCCGCATTGGGTGATGTCTTGGCGATGAGAGGATGGGTGTTCGCATGAGGGCATACCAAGGTATTTTTGAGTGTGCAGATTCTCTTGATGATGAAAGCATAAGAAGAATGTCTGTCATCAATGTTTTCTGGGTTATTACTATATATCTTCGCTTCCTCACAGCGACTCTTTGTCTTGGATATGGATATTCTATTTTCAAACACAGGCCATATACCTTCAGGAATAGCAAAATTGTTCTGTATCCAAGTTTCGAACTTAGGCAGTGTTTTGCGTTGTGCCAAAATATAGAGAGTTGGGTGTATTTGGGCATTGTCAGACAAAATGTGCATCAATTTCCAACACTCTGGGTACATCCTTGCCCCACTGCTGTTGAGATCCCAATTACTATATACAAGACTGCGACGAAACAAAGATACATTATTTACATAGTATACCAAAAACCTGATAAGGTAAATAAAGATATTCTAATTAATGTTACAACCACAACATGTGAAAGGCCGCAAACAGGTGCAATATCATAGTTTCTAAACGCATAATAATAAACAAAGGTAGTGATAGAAAGATAAAGACAAGCAAAGTAGGTATTTCAAGAACGATATTGTGCTGCCCACTAGCCTGGCTACATGCCGCTGGTGTATTCGTGCCTGGCTCTATATTCCTAATGTTCCGATTACACTTAATAAGGTCAAAAGTACTATCAAAGAACGGTATTAGCTACGAAAGATGTTCACAAATGGTACTGGGAACTAACCTCCGCTTAGAGTTAAGATATAACTCGCTACCGCCATTGCGGTTTGGACATCTCCACAACCCACGATCCACGCAATCGCGGTCATTACACTTGCGACACATGGTACCATCGCCAATATCAAGATCTTTCGGACATCCCAACCCTGCACAAACTCCAATCCAACGTTCTCCTGCTGTGACTCATTAAGGGTGTAGATCCAATCGATCCAGTATAGCTCTGTAGATATCCCAGCGGGCCTGGCGTATGCGCAGAGGAGTTCCCGTTCCCGGGCCGCATCCGTATATTTGTGCCATGGAGGGGATGCGGGATTAATTGAATACTATTGAATTGTTAGTTGGGGCTTTAAGTACGTGAATAGAAGTTGTATGTTTTCCAAATTATTTATTCTTACGCGTACGTACCTCTATAACGTAGATATGCTTGAGCTTACGGAGGGAGAACCATCGCGGGGGAGACAATCTTAATTCCTCAACGGCTACTCGTCTGAACTCTAGTAATAATTGCTGATCTGGTGTGTTTCCCACATAGCTCCGGCCCCGAGAAACGAATACTTTGTGATGAATTCTACCTCGAATGTGGTCTGGTATCGCGCTGAGAAAGATTGAGGACGTTGTTTCAGTAGAATGATGTTCGATCGGCACTGCAAGCTTTTCTGCGACCATCAGTACACTCATCGCTTCAGAGCTAGAGCCGACTCCGGTGGCTGAATCAGCGAGCCGCGCACAGCCAGAAGATGACGGAGCGTGCTCAACGGGGGCCGTGGTAATTGCTGTACTGCTGTCGCTTTTCTCGGACGTAATGTAAGTTGGTGGTCGAGACGGAGAGGTGAATTGGGGTCCCTTCAGCTGCAGATCACCTCCATGTTCTGGGATGAAGACTTTCCTGTGCAGCTCTGTAAGTTTTGAATGCTCATTCAGTAGCGCAGCGGGTGGAGATGGGGTAATTCTAGTTTGTATCACTCCCATATTATCGATCTCATTTTGAGTAATTCCAGAAATTGGTAGATAAGTCGGCGGCGAGATGTTGGGAGGGTGATAAGGCATACCTAGCAACGAGTTTCATGGTTGGGGGGGGGGGGGGGGATCTTAACAGTGCTGGTCAATGGGTATGGCCAAGACTATATAGGTACCTACTCTAGGGCTTACCCCATCATCCTTGAGCTCAGTACCCGCCTCCACCTCCACAGACCTTGTCCTTCTGAAGGCCCCACTGACGCCAAAAGGGCGTCTGCCACGACTAGTTCCACAGGTAGACGATACTCACCCCCTCGACCTACGACTTCCCTTTGTATTTCTCTGCGGTTACCTTTCCTTAGTTTGTATATATAACTTTTTATTTAGAGTTTTGCTTTACTTTTATCACGGGACGCGCGGTATCGCGAGTCGGGAATATGTTTCTTTACGTATAAGCCATAGTATTATAATATATTCACTTTATGCGATCATTTGTACCTAGAAACAGAACTGGCATGGCTTACAGAAAGGAGAGGAGAAAAGAGAAAACGGTAGTACAGCGGTGGGTGATATAAGGCATCGGACGACGTAGCCACAATTTTGCTTGCAAACGCATATTTTGGTGGCGTTCCATCCGATGACTTATTACATATACCCATCGCTGTATGTACATAAGTTTGCATTATTTCGAACTTCCATAGGACGTGTACACGTAGCCATTGATTCATATATCGCCATATACCTCCGTCGACGTCGAGGTTCGAGCCCTACAAATTGAAAGGTGTCTCGCTAGCCAGTCATCCAGGCATTGAAAAGTTTGCCCGGGCCAACACCGGCTCTAAATTGCACCACGGTCTATCCATTCCCTCGTAGCGTACCGCAAGCCAGAGTGATCACTCCTAGGATAGTATTTTACCTTACTTTCACATACCCGCCACGATTGATTTGGCGGGTATCCAACTAGTACATGCCCATTGATGGGGCATAACATTATTGAGTAAAAGGCGCTACCGATAACAAGACTAGCTAGAGTATAGGCATATTTTTGGTTCCTCTTGATTATCATAACTAGCTACAATCACTGGAAACAGATGTATGTACGTATTCATGTAGCAGGAGCTGGTTTATTATTCCATATTATCCATATATGTAGAACTAAAATCAAACCCTCAAAGGCTGTTTAACGATGATGTAATCATCAGCAAACCCCCCACATTTCACCACCTCACCAACCAGCCAGCTCTACACCTCTCTAGTTGCTGACTCAGGTGGCTAATCAGAGCCAAGAAACGGTGTATCCCAACTCTAAACAAATCTATTAAACTAGTGACCGTTAACCGTTGAACGCCGCGCCCCCAAGGCTACTACTTTGCGGGGGTAACCATGTCTAGGTTTTAAATCACTCTGCTTCCCCACTAGCCGAAATCTAGGGAAACCATTGCGTTTTCAAAGGTCTCTGTCTGTGAACTGAGAGGTGTACCAAGTTTGACTTCTTCCGGTTCATATCTTGTTACCAGTAGAGTAACACCTCCGAGGCACGCGCCCACACGACGATCAATCCTGTAGCCTAACGTAACCCCAATGATTGCAAAGTGTTTTATCAGTGATCGTCTATACTTGCTATTCACATGCATATATAACATAGGTATAGAGAGCTTAGAGTCCGCCACGTCTTGATATAGTACAGGCGTTAGTTCGCGTTAAGCCACACACCCGTGACGCTCTAGTGACAGCAGAGCCCCGAATACAGATCTGAGGAATTGGGTTTCAAATATTTCAACGATATACAGGCCTAGGTTGCTGGGGTTGAACCGCACTGGCATGCAGCAAACAAAGTAAACACAATTCAAGTCAGGGAGTAAGATGGAAATTGTTCTACATACCTCCAAGAAGATTTTGCGCAAGGCATTTCCAGAAACACCGTTCCTCCGTCGCCTTCCAATATCATTCCACTGAAAGTGACAACACGATTCATGGAGTGATCGCAGTAGTCAGCGTTAGGTTGAGTGAGTTACGCTGAAGGTGGGCTCCAATGGAGTACGATATTCCTAGCTCCGACAAACCACAAGGCAGGGGCCTAGCTCGCGAACTGGGAGAGTCTGAGTGCTACCCAGTCCGATATGCCTATGCCTGTGTCAACCTTATTCTCGAATCCGCGGCAGTGTAAAAGTCCGCGCCAGGTCATGGACAGGAAGAGACGCATCAGGCGATGTCTTTCATGTGCCTAGTTGGTGATGGCTAGTTGGTGATGGCTAGTGATAGTCGTACGTCACTCGTTGACTTTGTGTTTGAATGATCCTGTTTATTAGGCAATTGTATTCTCGTTCTAATATCTAATAATTAATGGCTGTGGCCCGTACCCATCATTTCAACTGTAATCTGAGCTTGTATGCAGCAACACTTATATCTATTCCTGCATGTCCCGACGGTGCACAGATGCAGAGGACCACAATTTCATCCGTCCAATGGATAAAAGGCGGCTCTGTCGGCAACATTAGTCATCCCGCCTGGCCGGTACCAACTTCCTTCATGGATCTCGTAGGCTAATGCTCTCGATAGGAACGTCAGGTTATTCTCAAGCTGTTACCCAAATGCTGCCAACATGAGACATAGTAATATCGTATGAGCCTAGTGACAAAGCTTGGAATAGTTGGCAGCTTTGATGATGACATAAAAATACATAATTATGCTATCGCTACGTGTACCCCATGCGGACTTTTCATAAATATCATATGTAGCTATCTACTTAGACCGGGTATGTTTTGACACGTAACAGCATTTTCGAGCACCGCATATCAGAAGAGAAATGGCAATATTCAGGTCCAAGCACTTCTTTAACAGTCAACAGGTAGCATCCGCGAATAGACAGGACAGATATACACCTTTCATGCTCTTTTTTATTTGATTGATCAGGTGAAACGTTGAAGCCCTTTACATGCTTACCGCCCAGCAGAGATAGACATGGCCATGTTTCAAGGTTGTAGTGTGTTTCATGAGTATCGAGAAATATCTGTACCCAATTATTGCACCAGGTCTTTCAAGTTTCCCAGATTCAAGAATGGGGGTCAAGGTGGCAGGTTTATAGCCACCTAGAGACACTACGCCACTAAAGATAGACTAGGATTCTCTTTCTTTTATCTTGAACTGTATCTTGAGATGAATATCCTTGTCTACGGAAGACCTCAAGCTAGCGGCAGTATATATATGTAAGCCGGTTATGCATGATCATGAATCGTCACTCGCTCAAGCTTTATGATGGTTCGACAGGTTTCCCTGGCTAACACCCCGTGGTTGTTCCACCCACATTTCTGTGACCGTATCTAGGTTCTAGAGACTTATTACACTTATCTCAGCGCTAAAAAGGTGCTACTCTATTTGAACAATATCATACTGTACTACGCAATTGCAAAGTTACGATTAGTTCTGCGTGACACCGCCCCTAACGACAACCGTCCGGGGAAAACACAAGGTGCCCGCGACATTTGCTGTCGCTTGGCGATTAATTGCCGGTACAATAATTTCCATCTGCTTCGGCGAGCACAACGCCCGTGCACGCGTTCACTAGGCCACACCCATAGGTAACACATGATTATCAATGGTTTTTTTCTTTTTGCTGGATGTGCTCGTAGCTAAGTGCCGATTCGGATCGGCAGGCTAGTGACTCCTCCTACACCACCCATCGGTTCGCCCCATCTTACACTCTCCTACAGTGATTGAAACAATAATTGAGTTTTGGTAAAATTATCAATCATTGTTTGGATGATTGTCCATCAAACAAATACTCGGGTATAGGAATAAGAAGCAGAAATACAAGTGGCGATATTATCTGTATGGAGTGGCGCCTGCCATAAAATAACCCTATTGCTTTCTTATTTTCTGGTTCTTTCTCCTGTACCCGAGTAGGTGGCTGCGGATTACTGGAACAATATGGTTGGGGACGCCTTGAGCCGGAGTGGTTTCGGAGATCAGCTTCAACCACTAATGCCTTTCCCCAACCACACCCTAATTTATCTTGCTCTCTGTTATTCGATAGTTCTGCTTCCTCTCTACAACATGATAGAGCCGGATTAATTTTATCCTTTGTTGTGGTGGAGCTATTGATTTTCTAAAAGTTGGGTTTCTGGTGGGGTGCCCAGCCAATGTCGCGCCCAGAATTGCCTATTTGGGACAGTAAAGCTACCTGATTAGGAGAGTTTGTAGCTGCATTAGGCTGAGAGTTTTTCTTTGAGGGCGCCACGAGGCTACTCTTGGCAAGCTACTAGCGCCGAAATGGTAAATAATTCCCCGATTGGGAAATTGATCGTCAGAAACCAATGTCGCACCCTCCGTCTCAAGGTGTCCCCAACCATACCGCAAAACTCGAAAAACTTGGCTATGCATACAAGATCAAACTTGCCACAAACGGATACTTCTGAGGCTGATTGATACCTTTCAGCCAATCGTTTGAGATAATCCCTGGGCGGAGATAGCCAAACAAGCTAGCCATGCTGCTGCATTACTGCCAAGGATCAGTCGGGTTTGCTTTTCTGGGGGTATCCCTTGGACGAAAGAGACATTGGAAAATCTCTCTCATGCATTAGCGTGTTCCATAAAAGAAGTGATTGACTGAGCTTAAGGCAGCATGCTGCGAAATATATGGCATACCAGTGTAATATAAAGACTGGCAAATGCAGCAAGTTGTTTACCCGGACGTTTTATCACCAAAATATAGAGATCACATGATATATATGCATGAGAGAGATTTTCCGATGTCTCATTCGTCCAAGGGATAGGCCAACCAGAGACAGTCTTTGAACGCCAATATGCAGGTTTTGGTGTAAAATATCTCTCAGATTTTACGGTATCTGTTCACGTGCACCTTTACGCTACTTGGCATGCTCGCCATCCAAACGGCACTGGGACCTTCCCAGCGTCGACGTCCTGTTGTTCGGGCGATTACGTCAAGGGCGGTGGCTTCGGCATGTGCCAATGAAGAGACATCTCGGTACAGTACCGCTAAAACTCGAAAGATTGGCTATGCATACAAGATCAAACTTGCTACAAACGGATACTTCTGAGGCTGATCGATACCTTTCAGCCAATCGTTTTAGAGATAATCCCTGAACGGAGATAGCCAATTTTTCGAGTTTTGGCGGTACCCCAAAATCTCAGCAATAATGAATTGAACTGTACTCAATATTAGACTTGGACTGATCAAATGCTTGTTGAGCCTCAATCTGGCGGATTGGGCTTTCTTATTAGCCTTCTGTCGTCTTGATCAACATGCAAGTGGCACGCCAGCCCAGCCCGATTCGTTATTCCTGAGTTTCCCCGGTATGAGATTACCATACCTTATGCCAAGTCAGCTCTTCCAAGTCAGCCTTGATGTTCCCTTTCCCTCCTCTCCTTGTTCTGTACCTTCGCCTGGACAATGTCAGAGGAAAATGGATGGGAGGTGGTCTTCCGAAATGATACAGCTCAGAGTCGACACTGTTCTAGTACTCAGACTTAACATCACCCTCATAAAGTCTCCTGGCACTTCCGTCATCCTCGGTCCAATGCACGTATCTCTTTCGCGGGCGTTGGAGAATTCCAAAAGAAGGCACAAGCGATATATAGGGCGTTAGAGTAGGATGGGATATGCAATCGCTGGTACTAGAAAATCTGGCTGGAGCTGTTGTATGCGCAAATTCAGTCTCTTAACCAGAAGCTTAGCTGCCCACTCTTAGTTAGTATGTGTACATGCTAACTATTCGTGAGGCAGCAGCATTTTCTTTTACACAAGATCAGTTAGCAATCTGATCGAGATCATGAATACAAAGGGCGTATGTTTCCTAGCGTTCTGCAACCTCCGAAAGGATTGGAGATTGCCATAGGAGCATATCTCAAGCCGTTGAGAATATACAGCAGTTTTGGTCTAAGGGATAGAAGCGATGAGGATGGGCGATAAATAATACTGTCGAGATAAAAAATGAGACTTGAAGGTAGTTTCTCTTGAACGATAAGGATGTAGTGGTGCCGTATGGTATACTAAAATCAGAGATGTGTTCGCTAACTAGTCGCCTCTTATAGTTTATCGAAATTCTAGGTTTTATACGTTCACCCCACGTCCCTAGACAAAAACGCGCGCTCCATTGCATCCGCATTTCGTCATACAAGTGCCCATCATGTGATACTGACGTCTCTACGGTGTCTATCTAGCCAAGATATAAGGATTAGGGGCAACGGCGGCAAATCCTGGATATATGCAGACACCTTGACGTGATCGCTGGTGACACCACTTAGAATGCGTTGATTGAATACCTACCTGCATAGTCCAAGGTTATGATTGCTTGGTGGGAGGATCGACCCCAACCAAGTTGCAGGATTTTGGAGCTGGAGTCTTTTGTAGTGTTTTGCGCAAATGGTACCTTAATACCAGTGGAAAGACATCTGAAGGTGTGGTGGGTGTTTTATTCGGGAAGACTCGCACTTTAAACGATACGCAGCCAAAAATATACTGGTTATATTAGCTGTGAATCAGGCGCTTGGAAGACTACGGCTGTGCGGGTTTAAGAATCAAGATCATTTTTACCTTTTCTCGCCAACCGAACACAACTTATCGATCAAGTGATGTATATGCCTATACTATACTACATGTAGCGGGGAGGAGGAAGATATTTAATTCTAAAGGATAGGGACTATGTTCTACAGCAACAAGCGACCCACCCTCCCACCTTTCCCGGCAGCTCTTTGATTACGCGCTTACCGACCGATGTGATACTGATCCACCAATCCATATTACCTTGCAGTACAGTCGCAACTCGATATGCCGGATCAAAATTCGCGAGATTCCTTACTGTCCCGTTCGAAATCCTCTGGGATTTTATTTCTTTTACTACAAAATCAACTTTCTATACCGCATTTTTTGGTATCCCGTACGAACTCTTTGTAATCTTAGCCATCCGGCATATCGAGTTGCGACTGTATTTCAAGAACGTACTTCATTTACAGGAAATTCGTGGTGCGTTTATCCACGAGGTGGGTGATGGTGGTGGTGGCGTTAGTGTTACAGGCAACTAATGGGAAGTTCGCGAAAACGTCACATCTGCAACTCTTTCTTCGCAAGGTTATGTGAGTATGGTCCGACTTTATGGAGCTATTTGCCAACTCACCGCGGAGTCCGTCGTGCTACTACAATCGACTACAGCCAGACTATGGACGGACGATGTATTGCATTGTGATAACTACTGCATTATGACTACTACAGCGGGGATCTCGTGTCCCCTGAGTCGCTTTCTTACTAGGTTGGGGTAGCCCTCAGTGTGAAATAGACAATATAAATATATATCACCACTGTTGGATAATAGTAAAAAGGTCTTGTCTTGCGCTTCTCACACTGCTGAATGATCGAGATTAATTCAATCACCGTAATATTATCCTAACAAACAATTACAAAACCCTTTTGGGTAGTCATGCAGTCCATAGTCCTTGCAGTCCATCCACTTTCTGGACGGACTGATCCTATGAAAGAAGTTCCATAGTCGACTGCAGTCCATTGCAGTCCACTTCAGCCCGTCGCACACTTTAAATACCTGGCTTGGCATAGTCGGACGGGCCTGTTGCGCTGGCTGCAATAGGGCATCAAAGGCCAATAAGAGCGCATATCTAGTTATTCTGCTGTGTGACTGCCATAGGCGCGGCCGTTCGGTTTTGCTTTTCTGGGGGTATAGTTGGGTATAATACTGTTCCACTTTGTTCAGTCTTGGCACATTTTTCATACAAAAATCCACCATTTCAACTTGCGAAGGCTTTGCAACCTAGACAGATATTAAGAATCTGCGATGGTAGAACTCAACTTCATCTCTTGAATTAGAGTTCTATTTTTCCGCGTTTTTTTTTACCATTTCTCCTTGCAAAGCTTTAGGTCATTGACATTTCGTCGCGATCCGCTACCTTTGAGGGTGAGGCACCATAGAAGATAGTATCACCCCAGGACATCCAAGAATACATCAATCACCGCGGATAATTAATGAATCTAACTAAAAATAAAAGAAAAACATTTATTTGCGGATGGGCGCCACATGGGAACTCGAGTGATATCAAATGACGGCACGTGATTTAGCAACTGCACGCGATGTGGCGTCTCTAGGGGCCGTGGAAATGTGTACCTAGGGTGTTTAGTAAAGCCCTCGGGAAAGTCATTTCTGGGGGTCAATATTTTGGTGGAGGGAAAGTCGTTTTAATCCGACGGCTTTACAGACGACTTTACTAATGTCTTAACCTGTCACGCTTCTGACACCCACTTTGCGCGTATACACACGGGGGTGTAAGTTTTGGCCACCGGTGATGCTTCACATAGTAAGCAAAGTTTAAAAGCCATCGCCGATGAAACGAATCATCAAACAGCATCGTATTATTATATCAGGTTCTACCACGGCATGAAATGCATCAATTGATATATTTCTCAAGAAAAGCGGCTCGAAAATGCATCAGTTGATGTATAACGTTGTCGAGGGCTAAGCAAATACATCAGGCTGACACATTTGCTGACGATTTTCCCCGCGATTATACCTACGACCTTTCATACAAGTAGACTGTTGACGATATTCGCAACGACTTTCCTGACGACTTTCTCTACGATCTGTCACACAAGTGGGGTAATGACGATTTTCCAGACGACTGTTCCGACGACCTTTCTGACGGCTTTGCTCACGGACTCCCAATGAACATTGTCAATTAATAGGAAATGCTGGGGTCGTCAAAAGTAAAGAAACTAGTGAGAAAAGCCGTCGGAAAGGCCGTCGGAAAGGTCGACAAACCTCCTTAAGATTTTATCTACGACTGTCCCAACGCCCCTTGTATGAAAGACCGTAGGGAAGGTAGTTGGGAAAGTCGTATGTAAATTCTTAGGTAAAATCATCAGGCCAAATACTACTGTGCTTCGTATTTCCTATGCCTACTATGTATTGATTATGGACGTAGAGACTTTTTAATTTCCAGTGAGGCTACGAATATGTATCGAGTTGGCGTATAGAGTTCGCTTGTAAAGACTATATATTGAAAAGATATAATGGTACAAGTACTGGGAGGCTTTAAGTTAGATACTCGGAATGATTGAGGTTCAAGCCCCCAACATTCCTTGTGTTTTGCATCACAAATATGCGTGTGATCCAATTACTGATTAACTTAATGACGAATTTACTGATGCCTTTACTGACGCATTCACTGACCCATCTCATACCGTGATAGGGAAACCCGGCATTGCCCATTTATAATTGCACTCTTGGCGAAATGAGACTGTGATGCATTATGGTGGATTAAGTGATGCATTACATAGTTGATGTATTATCCACACAGTTTAAGAACAAAGCTTGATGCATTCACTGACGACTTTCACTGATGCATTTATAATGCATTTACTGATAAATTTCATAAAGTGCTAGAGAGGACCATCCAGCAAGAATATCCTAACTGTATATACCAAGGAATGGATCCACCAAAATTAGATTATATTTCCCAATTATCACAAGCCCGCTGATGCTAGATATCATTTGGTGACCCTATCGAAATATTATACTGGGGGACTCAACCATCTCGAGACCTAGAAGGGGCTTCGCCGGAAACCATTGATATTCCGGCGGAAAACAGTAAAGTCGTATTGTTTGCTTTTAACATGCGTTTAACGAGTCTTTAGCACCATGACTTGAACAGTCGTCAGTAAAGTCTTATTTTATTGACTTTAACAGATAAAAACATCAATAATGGTGTTGCAATTGGTAGTGTCGGTAAAGGGACAGGAATGCCTTTAACATAAAGTTTTGCGGTTATTGCATCAAATAATATGTATCTCGCAGCTTTTAGTATGGGCAATGTCTAAATTGATGCATTTCCACGGCTACTAGTGCGTGTAACTCGAGCGATATTGTACAACCGCACGTGATCTAGCACGCGGAGAGCCGTGTAACTAGAGTGATATTATGTGCTTAGGTGTTGCGGAACGGATGGAGGGGAGTGTTCCAGCGCAACTGCGTAGGTGGCGACTGCTGGCACATTGCAAATAGTGTTCTCTTGATTGTAGGAAGTGTTAAAAATATTTGGGCATTGCGACATCGGGTATAGGAATGACTCATGGAGGAACAGGGTTTCAGATTTGGCTTAGTGCCAATGGATTATGTAATCAGGGATTTGGAATTGTACTATATAAGGAGCGACGAACTCCCAATTGTATGTTCTTATGTTCACGGCGCAATAGTTATTTTTTTTATTTTATAATAGTTTAATTACTATCTCTACATATAAGGTCACGTGTTCAAACCACATTCAGTTCGTTCTTTCTCCCACACATCAAACTTCAGGAAGTGTTGACAGGATGAGAAGGACACCTTCTACCATCAAGAGCGGACAAGAACTGGGTAATGAAGGTCTCGAGGCAAATCGGAAGACTTTCCTATTTCGCTCTGTACAGGAATACCCTTCAAAGAGGAGTAGAAATATTGAAGGGAGTTTGAGTATTTATTTTCAATCAACAGGCATTGGTTCTGAGCCTTTCAAGCTCCCGGGTCACACTACATGAAGCAGCCTCGAGACTGTTTGCGAGTTGTCGAGCCTTGGCCGTTGTCCCGAGAGATTGGACATTCATGACGCAGCTCAAAGAATATAAGACGAGGCCGCGAGACTTATATAAGTTCAGTTTCATCTTGGCTCGTGGCGATCATTACCTCCGATGGGGGGAGGGTGTACGGTGTGGTGTGATATCGGTAGTGGAGGAGTGGGAGGTCAGGGACGGATGGCGAAGCTGATACTGGCGTAGCAAGAACGGAGATGTTCACAGAGATCTCTACCAGCATTAATTCGAGTTCACTTGGCTCAATAAGTAGTGATTGGTTGAAAGAGAACACTAAAGGCGAATTGTCCCTGTTTAGCAAAGGACAACTACCTAGGTACGGACGCATGGTGGTGTAGAGGAAGTGGCGGGCTAAAACCTAGCCGAAAGACTAGAAGTGATAAGTGTCTTCTTAGATGATCTGACAATGTCATTGTCATTGTCATTTGAATTGAATTATTATTGTTGTTGTTGTTGTTGTTGTTGTTGTTGTTGTTGTTGTTGTTATTGTTATTCGAATTGAATTATTATTATTATTGTTGTTGTTGTTGTTGTTATCGCCAGATGTCCTGGCAAGCAAAGAAAATTCATATCTATGTATATCATACAAAATTTTCTCTCATGATTTGCGACATCAACATTACTAAGGCCCTTTGACTCCAGTCAGGGCAGTACCGCATATGAGTACACACCAAGGTACATATTTATATGTTTAACCCTAAACATATAAATTGTTTAAGATAAAGTGTTTAAAAAGTGTTTGTGAATTGGAATTGGAGTGTTCAATGTACACATAAGAACTGTTTGAGTTAAAGTGTTTAAACGTGTTTCTTGAATTATAGTCTTTAAAAAGTGTTTAGAACATTAGCTTCAGAACGGGTGTTTCTATAAGCCTAGAAACAGATTTTTTTTTAACCTTATTACTACAAAGGCTTGTGATACCCGGGCCTTATAAGGCTTAATTTGAGATTATATACATCGATGGCCGGCCGCCTTCCCTTCCCTTCCCCCCTTCACGCTTACCTACCTATCTAGCTACCTATCCGCCTATTCCAGCCTATGCCTATCTACGCCTACCTGCCTGCCATTAACTCCAATCTGTTGAATTTGATGCCCAACTTGATTCTGTAGTATTTGGTGCTTTATTTAGCTGCTGATTCTGGATCCGCCGCTGCTGCTGGATTCGCTGCTGCTGCTGGATTCGCTGCTGCCGCTGCTGGATTCGCTGCTGCCGCTGCTGGATTCGCTGCTGCTGCTGCTGGATTACTTGCTGTTCAATTCATCGATTAGCGTACACTTTGATGATAACGGTGATGGTGATTGTGGGGGTTAAAAGGAGGGGGGGGGGGTGGATGGTACGGAGGTGGGGGAGGTGGTGGAGGTGGTGGAGGTGATGGAGGTGGTAGAGGTGGTGGAGGTGATGGAGGTAGTGGAGGTGATTGAGGTGGTAGAGGTGATGCAGATGAACCGGCGTAGCTACAGATGGCTTGATATTTGCGAAATGCCTATCCCTAACCCACAAAACCATAATTCTTTTAGATAAGCCTTATCGTAGATATAAACAGTTTTTATGCTTAATCCAAACATAAAAACTGTTTCCTGTTTGATCTAAACACTTTCTATGTTTAACACGAAATGTTAAACACTTTTTCCAGAGGCTAAACATAAAAACTGTTTGAGTTAAACACTGTCCACCGGTTGCATGTACCACAGTGACAGTCGCACCTCGCCATCTCGTAATTCGATATCTCGGATCTCTTGCTGTCTCGTACGGGTTTGCGGGACAGGTACTGCCTTCCTCCGCATAAACCTATTTGCTGTCTCGTATATCTTGGTATATTTGCTATCTCGTATGGGTTGGGCTCCCAGAATACGCTAACGACATAACGAGGTGCGACTGTAATTGGAATGGACTGCGGGTCGCACAAGACGTTGAAGTTGCCTTTTCATGCTAGGATGGGATATTAAGGGGCGTATTCAAGACAAACAACCAAATACGGAAATTCCAACGTCTTGTATGACCGGCCGGTAATGTCGAGTTAATGCGGTATGTGATCTATGTACGCTGGGTGTCAGCGAGCGCCGCCAACAGGCCCGTCCGACTGGCAGTCGACTCTGCCAAGCCAGGTATTTAAAGTGTGCGACGGGCTGAAGTGGACTGCAATGGACTGCAGTCGACTATGGAACTTCTTTCATAGGATCAGTCCGTCCAGAAAGTGGATGGACTGCAAGGACTATGGACTGCATGACTACCCAAAAGGGTTTTGTAATTGTTTGTTAGGATAATATTACGGTGATTGAATTAATCTCGATCATTCAGCAGTGTGAGAAGCGCAAGACAAGACCTTTTTACTATTATCCAACAGTGGTGATATATATTTATATTGTCTATTTCACACTGAGGGCTACCCCAACCTAGTAAGAAAGCGACTCAGGGGACACGAGATCCCCGCTGTAGTAGTAGTCATAATGCAGTAGTTATCACAATGCAATACATCGTCCGTCCATAGTCTGGCTGTAGTCGATTGTAGTAGCACGACGGACTCCCAGTCTTTATCAATCAGTCTCGTCCGGCTTAGGACCGGGCCGCTAATCGTGCTGATTGCAGCCACAATCGTTCCACTTCCGGATGCCACCATATCACCTTTAAGAGTGTGCCCACCATATTGATGGTCATTGTTAAGGGATGAGGGGCCTCCCTCCGACGGTTATTTTATCTAGACGCCGTGGAATTGTGTATCTGAAAATATTAAATAATATTCAGTAAAGTCGTCGACGGGAAATGTATTAATCAAGCTAGGTAATGTCAAGATCGGGTAGAGGGAAAGTCGTTGTAAAGTAATCGGACGACTTTACAGACGACTTTACTGATGTCTTTACCGGTCACGCTTCTGTCACCTATTTTGGCGTATACAGAGGGGGGATAAGTTTTGGCCATCGGTGATGCTTCACATGAGTGACAAAAGCCATCGCCAATGAAACGAATCATCACAAGTCATCATACTATTCTACCAGGACTACTAAGCTAGAATATTTTGCATATATATATATATATGCCAAACAATGGACCCACGAAAAGAAATTGTACTCCCCAATTAACTATTACAAGCCCGCTAATGACAAATACCATTTGATGGCCCCATCGAAATACTCTGCTTTGAGACTGAACTATCTCGAGATATAGAAGGGCTTTACCATAGCTTTAACGTGCCTTTAACAGGTAAAGTCGTCAGTAAAGTCGTATCTTATTTTCTTTAACAAGTAAATACATCAGAAGGGGTGTAGGTGGGGTGTCGGTAAGGTGACAGGAATGAATGCCTTTAACAAAGAGTGGGTAGATTAATGCATCATTTAATGTCTTTACACGAACTCTTGTATAGGAAACGTCAACATTGATGTATTTCAGCGGCTACTAGGGTTAGCTAATAATGCCATGATTACACTCTGTCCCCATCTTATAGTATACGAACACCTTCGCTACACAATATACTGCTGCATTGCTCGCATGGAGGTAGTAATACCTGAAAGAGTGGTTTGAAAGAATCTTCCGTTGCCGTGGGTATTGTTGGATTATTTTCTCCACTACGAAATATTTGTTTATTCCCGGATTTTCATATCTACCAATGACTACCTGTTCCTCTATGGGTATCTCGAAGGGGACTAGGAACAAGCCTCTTAGTAGGTGTGTATGCTGCGCTTCCCGGATATCCTCCCAGACATGTGGAGAGTACTTGTATACCGCGTAGTGTGGTGCATTTGTACAGCGCCTGGTAGAAAGTGAAGGCAAGCAACCAAAAATACACCAAAACTAGTTTAAACAGAACGAAAACACACATCCCAATTGCAATCAGGAAGCAACAAGACTCTATAGAGTAAGACTTTGGATATCAAACTTAATACATATAAAAGGGCACTCTCCTAGGTCAGATGTGAAAGAGAGTACATGAGCTAGAAGTAGAGCAATGTCGAGATTCGGCTACATCCCATACACATATGTGGTCTTGGCGTGTTTTTTGGTAACTCAACAAAATAAAATCAACACAGCTCATGCTAGAAGCATAATAGTTTAACTTTGAGCTGATAGGGCAATTCTTGACATGCAAGAAATGTGGTTTTACAACTCTCCGGGATTATTCATGATAATTGGTGCTCTAGGGCCACGCCGAAAAGTAGCATTTTTGGTGTATTTTTGGTTGCCTGCCTTCACTTTCTGCCTGGCGCTTTGGGGCTGTTTTCGTATTCCGTGATAATTTTGTATCTCGCTTATCGCTCACTGCTCAATTGGATCTTATTTGGTCTTGCTATGACAAACGAAATAATCGTGACTGTAATTGTGATGACCGCATGATACATGATGCATGGAGGTGGGATGGCTCCCTATATAAGTACAGAATAAGATGAAAGCCACGTCTTCGGACAAGTAAGCATAAGCATAGGTTAGCATGATGCGCCACCTCACCACATCCATCGCCACAGCGCTGTACCAACTAGCTTATGCGCAAGCGAGGTAGAGGTAATTGTACTGATGCTGATAGGAGAAAGGGAAGGACCTCAGCTCCTATATGAATAGCTATGTGTCTTTAGAACACTTGCCTACTCGCTGTTCTGGACACTCATGTCATGACCCTCAGGTATGTATGTATGTAATATTCAGGCGTGTTCGGGAGTGATGCACATTTTGGCCTGGCAACGCCAGATCTCTATTACCTAAATTCAGAATTCAGATCCATAACGTCTCTGCTATGCCTGAGATTGCATTGGCCAGTGTGTGAAAGTAAAATATCCACTTTCAAGACAAAGGTTACTGTGAGGTGACGAAATATACAAGAATAAAAAAACTGGAAAGCATTGATGACAGGAAAAGTATTTTCATTCTTTATCATCAAGAGAATCTACACACTCAAATTGATATTGCCATGTATACCCTCATGTGAAGATTCATTCTATTATTATCGAGATATCACTGAATGTGCATCATTCCCCTACGCCCCCGGGTACATAACACTCCAGCAAGAGTTGAATGCAAAAAATAAAGGCTCGAGGAGCTGGCTCTAATGTGAGTGACAGTCCAACTAAAACCCACTCCATGTATTTTCGAAACAACCCACCAACTGTCTACTAGAGCCTGCGATACCGCGTGTATCGGTGGTGGGAGGTGTCTTATTTCTTCCGGCATTGAAGATCACACGTAAGGCTAGCCAAAGGACCCAACAAACAATCAAGAAAGCCTTAAAACCGCTGAACCTCCCCACCCACGCTTGGCCACGGTGATCACGGCACGTCGCCGCTCTCGGGGGTGTGTTCGGCGACTTAGTTGCTACGCCGGCTTGCTGTCTCTGCGACGGCCTCTCCCCGCTCCTCACCTCGCACCACATCTACCGCTTCGCTCCCCGACGCATCACCACACACAAAAACGAAAACAAAATAAGAATGAGGACAGAAGAAACAGATGCAACGCCGCTCCCACACCCTCAGACCCCCGCTCCATTACACTACCCCCCCCCCCCCCCCGGCCTCAACCCTCAAAACCCACTGATCTCACACACCTCCCACCAGTGGTCCTCCCCACAGTCCGCCGCCGCTCCCAACAGGTAGCTCGCACCAACATACGCGGCCCTCTCCGCCAGCGCTACCCCACCCTTGCTCCGACACCCCACCATCCATCGCTCGCTTGAAATACTCTATCTTCCCCGCCGTAACTTAGGATCCCCCCCCCCCCTCCCCTCGCCAAACCCAACCCAACCCAGCGACCCCTAGAACTCCCCGTCATGCTTCTGGTCGTCGGCGACTGCGGAACCGACAGCCAGCACCGCGCACACAGCCGCTAGGGCGCGACGGAGGCGAGGTGGGAACGAGCGAGAGCAGGTCGTACGTGCAGCATGTAACCTAGCTAAATGTGGAGCAGTGGGTACCGTTAGATTTCTACAGAGTAGTATGGTCAGTGCTCAGGATTGGTGTGCAGCGGGGTGGTAGTCAGCAGCACGGGCCAATGGATTGACACTGGTGGCGCCTTCTTGCGTGGCGCATGTTGCAATGGACGGGGTGGTGGTTGCTAGTGTGATGCTTTCAACGTGGCATGCGCAGCGCCTGGCTGCAGAAGGAAAAGCAAAAGGGAAATTAGACTGGGCCTTGCAAATACAGGCAGAGGGGAGAGGAAGAGAGAAGAGGGAGAGGGGGAGAGGGGGCGGAGGTTCCTCTTATCCCCTGGATGTATGAGACAGTGGGATAATCTCTCTCATGCATTAGCGTGGCCTATCCAGGAAATGATTGACTGAGGTAAGGCAGCGAACTGCGAACTTTATGGCACCGTTAAGTATTCCAAAGACCGACGATGTTTTCTCACCCAAATTCAAGGTCACATGACATTCCTATGCATGAGAGAGATTTGCCCACTGTCTCATATGGCTCGAGAAGCTATGGTGGGTAGGTGTGTAAACTTCGGCGTTTGCAGCCAATCAATCTATAGAGATTTGGAGATCTACCCCCATAATGGTACTAGCGTCCAGCCTAACGGGGGAATTTTGTCTAATTCCCATACAAAAAAAATTCCTCTGAAGTTGACACACCCACCCTCTATGCCTTCTTGCACCATACATCCAGGGGATAATAGAGACTTTGCGCAAATGGAGCCAGCTCTATATTTTGATTATATGATTGGCTAATGGTGTGATCGGCACCAATCAGGTTGTCAGAAAATGGAGCTGGCTCTATTTGCGCAAAGTCTCAAATATATAATATAACTCAATCGCGTGGCGAAATCTGGAGAGGGTGTGTTCCTCCGGTGTGGGTGCCAAGCTAGCAGCGCAGGAAAAGAAAGCATTACTCTATCTACCTCCCTATTCTAGAAACTCGCCAATTTGCTCAAAGGCAGAGGATCAGCATCAGTTGTTTCCTGCAGCCTTGGCAAGTTGGGGCTAAGAGTTACGTTGTCGTTGGCGTATTCTTTGGAGCCAGACCCCTACAAGATAAGGAAATTCGTCGAGCCTCATGATCAGCAGGGGTATAAGCCAACCAAGGGCAGTATTTGCACGTCAATATGCAAGTCTTGCTACTCAGAGAACACCCTTGCTCCAGCGCTACGAATATTCGGCTTCCCCCACCATACCCTCGACCGATAGCTGCATGCCGTTCGTCTCATCCTTGCACGACCACCCACTTAGAAGTGAAGCGGGGTCCGCGGCGCTGTGTGTGTGGAACACTCCAATCTCCTCCTCATGCGTGCAATCCACTACTCGCAATGTCCTGACGTTTGCGAACTGGACCACTATTGCATACACCAAAAATCAGAAGCTTGGCGTATTTTTTGTATGGTATGCAATATCAGTCGCGTTCATAAATGCCAGGACATTGCGAGTACAGTCAACTTTGGGGCAACGACGAACCTGGGACAACGACGAAAACACAGATTTCAGACAAACAAGTGGTTGCATACCAGCCTGAGCGCCACTGTCCTGACCGACAAAGACCCCTGTTCGTCGTTCAACCAGTTTCGTCGTTGCCCCCAAGACGACTGTACTCGTATTTTCCTGGCGTTTGTAAAAGGAACCACTATTGCATACCATATAAATACCCGCCAAGCCCACAGTTTAGTATGGTATGCAATAGCAGTTCCTCCTACAAACGTCAGGGAAATACGAGTACTCGTAGGGTTTTGGCGTTTCCGGACGCAACTGCTATTGCATACACAGAAAAGCGCCAAGGCTATCTTTTGTATGGCATGCAATAGCAGTTGCGTCCGAAAAACCCAGAAAATTACGAGTACTCGTAATTTTCTAACGTTTCCGAACTGGACTGGGTCTGCATACCACCAAAATCTAGTTGGCAAGCACGATCCATACCCATATGCAGACCCAGTCCAGTTCGGAAACGTTAGAAAATTACGAGTAGAGTCCTCGTATATCATTGACGTTTCTAAACTGGGCCATTATTGCGTACGCCCAAAATCCTGAGCTTGGCGTATTTTCTGTACCGGGGGTCAACCATAAATACCGAGAATCTGATAAGATAAACACACCTATTTCACAGCAAGATTCCTTATCAGATTCTTCGTATTTACCCTGAACGCTCGGTACATATGGCATGCAATATCACTCGCGTCCACAATCATCAGTGAAATACGAGTGGAGTACTATACACATGTTGACCAATCTTGATAGGTGTGATGGCTTGGCATCGCGAGTGATATCTTATGTCCGGACGCGGGATGCCTGTCCAAGATGTAGTCCGTCGTCGGGATTGTTGAGAATGTCACAGACTAGACTGGAAACTCAAACTCTGATGCAGTCCATCCAGCTCCACTCTTGTGCAGACTTCCAACATGCCAGCTGACGTCAACGTCCACGGACGTCTCAATCAATGTATTTGTTTTCTATCCGATCTGTTCATATGCATAGACCTGATTACCGTGCTGAGATTCCATTTCACCATCATCCTATCCCACACACCGATGAACTATTATTTTCAATCAATTTCACCCGCAGAAGTCAATCTTGGTACGAGTGATACAGTCGTCAGCACGGGATATGACTGATGTGTTAGGGTTTCAATTTTCTCCTCTGACCATACCCCCCCCCGGATCGGAGAAGTACCAAATGGTTCCTGATTTTAACTTAAGACGTGGACTCCGAAAGGTACATGTAGTATAGCAGCTCACACTCTTTTGTATGATCTCCTTTGTATTAGTTATAAATTGCATATGGAGTACTTACAGATCATACATGTAGTTAATGGGCAACGTACCCTTACTCAATCGATGTGAAATACTCTTCATATCGTGTTTACTCGGCACCGCTCCATAAGGTTGACTACAGTACCAAAAGAGGGATGTAATGCGTACTGTATCAATACGGAATTGTGTAAAACTTCTGAATTAGATCGGAATCCTAAGTATTATACCGTAACAATACCGTAGCTTTGCAATATTTTGCTAGCTGCGGTACTTGATCCACCCGCTTTTTTTGGTATTGTACGTAGGTAATCCGAAGGTTGTATGTATGTAGGTAGGGTTAGGGTTGGTCTTCAATGTTTTTTTGTTTAGTTGATTATTGCTTTTCTTTTCTTTTCTTTTGTTTAACTCATTAAGTGCATGCAGACTGTAGCCTATGGCAATACCACAACCCCAGAACTGCCCTGTCAACTCCCGGCCACACCCAATGAAGGGCATTCAGCAAGCTCGCACTCCTCCATCGCCGCTACCTAACTAAAAAGAAAAGAAAATGGTTGATTATTGCTTGATTGCTTCATTAATCGTATGCAAACCGAAGGTTATGATGAGACTTCTATGTTGTGTTTAATTCTTTGATTCAATGCAGACTTTCACCTATGGAAACAGGGCTGTTTCCTTTGAAATCAGCAGGTGAGAAACATCTCTAGGTTGAAATGCATAAAGCAATAAACGTAATTGATCTGTTTTTTATTCCTTTACAAAGTGCGAGAAAAACTATCTTTCTCATATGCAGCTTCGTACTAAAGAAACGAAAGAAAACAACTGCACTGACACCAAACGTACGAACACGTGCACTACTTGAACATACTTTCAAAATGTTTTTATCGAGTCCGACTCTCGTTTACTCCCAATCCGACCCAGCGGAAAACGAGATTCCTCGAGAGCTGTTGCTCTGTATGCTGCCTATAATGCTCATAGTGATGGGCATGAGATAAGACGAGGCTATATTTAGGGTGATATTGTATTCTATTGCATTTAGGGTTAGGGGTATTTGGTTTCGTCTTGTCTCGGGATTTTTTGGCAAAGTCTCGAGAGATCTCGAGACTTTGTGAAAAAGGAGAAATATACTCAATCGTTTGCTAAATCGCCAGAGCCTCTAGTAAGCATCTGTTCTCAACGATATCCAACCGTTTAATTAGTGCGCAAGCAACAAAGGTAATAATGCTTTTCCTAATGTTTGTGCTAACCATCATCTCACGGAAGAATTATCTCCAAAGTAGTCCAAAACCTCCTCAAAAGGGTCAAAAATAGTCTCGCGAGACGTCTCGAGACCAACCCAAAACAATCTCGAAATAATTTGGAAGCAGTTTTCGTTAGTCTTGTCTTGTCTGGTTTGGGAAGCTGGAGACCTCAAGTCTCGTGCCCGTCAGTAAATGCTCACAAT
The DNA here is from genome assembly GCA_024521645.1 of Morchella snyderi. Lineage (NCBI taxonomy): Eukaryota > Fungi > Ascomycota > Pezizomycetes > Pezizales > Morchellaceae > Morchella > Morchella snyderi. The sequence goes on from JAJJXB010000016.1 coordinate 579,645, forward strand.
ATACCTCACCTAAGTAGATACTGGATTTGGAGTAGAGAGCCGGACCCAACAGAAAGGCCCGGCAGGTACATGTACGTAACTATGGCACATAGCTCATGGTTAATATCAACATAAGCAACCATTGGTCTTTTGGATCAATGAACGTATTTCACCGGCAAAGCGATCGTCGGCAGAAAAGCAACCAAGAGTGACAACGGGGTGATCCAAAGTACAGGATTTGGAAAAGACACACTCAACCCTCTTTTATGTGCCTGTCTTCATATATTGTGTTTTTGATGACCATAAACTCTTTGTGATATTCGGTTGCTTTCCCGGTGGTGATCGTTTTCCCGGTAAAATACATTACCCATGTTCATAATCTCATATATCTCGTAGAATGTATGTAGTGCATAAGACGGCTTGACCTGGATCATCCAGGTTGGATGGCATATACTCGCCTGGTAGGCCGGAACGTGTTCAGAGGTTAGTGCTCTGTAGGCTTGGTAACTTTGAGCTAAAGGCTACTGTTTTTCTTTTTCTCTGTTTAACTCATTAATTGCATAAAGGTTACTGTTTGTTGAACATTGCTTTTAAGATCTCAACTACATAATTATCCTACATGGCCAAGCAGGTACCGGGTTGATATGGTACGTAGAGGACCAGCGTCTGAGCACATTTCGGCCCACCAGGAAATACTTACCTTGGGCGAAAGTCAAGAAATTGAAGTTTGGGATAAGTGTCCTGGAAGTGTTTGGTCAGGCCAAATGACTAGGTGCTGCTTATTTTCAAAGTTAGGGTGGTGGTGTCAAGGTCAATTTGAGTTGAGCCAGTGATAGAATTCTGGCAGCGCACGCGCACTTGTAGCTGAGACTTGGTAGGTACTTTGAGTTGACAAATCAAACGAACACGAGAATTGACTTTGTGCATCTCAATAGCCAGGTCATTGGCTATTGACTTCAGCTCCGTGACCGCCAACACCACCGAGCGGACGACAGTGCGGGTGGAACGAGGTATTTCTATCTCTCAAACCTTTTCATAGCATGGGTGCCAGATAAGGAGACATCGTAGAAGGGTGTCGAATATTGCATGAAAGAAACCATACTTGTTATATACTATTACTATGAGGTACTGTCATTTATAAGCCCAATCCTTTAAAAACCAAAGTCCTCGCACGATATTCGTAACTCATCTCTGAATTCTCATGCCTGATTGATATCCTTGAAATCAACGTCAGTCAAGTGATTTTCGGAGAGAGAAGAACGGGGATTACAGCAATCAACGGGTGCCGAACATAGTTTCGAGCTAACGACCATCGGCGGTGTCAACTGCCACTTCTGATACACTCTGCCGTTTGTGGTCTGGGGGGAAAGCTGTATAAGTTTCATGGCCGGGATATATGAAGATTGCTTGAAACATCGATCAAACTAATCGGAGACCTCAGAGCTAGAACCGAAGCAAGTAGGCGGCAAAACAGCAGATGTGCTGCAGAATGCAGTAAAGCTCTAGTCGCCAATCTGTGGAAAGATACCGATCGCATATATATATCTGATCTGTGTTGTGCAGCAGCTGCAGGATCAAATGCAAGTAGGTAGGCCGTCACGACTAGAGTATAAGCGCGAGGCTAAGACTACTAATATCCAATTGTAAGAAGCGGGATACCTGAAATCACACCAAATCAAATTGCCGCCCCGCTTGGCCTTGAGCTTTGGCTCTTGGTGCCAAGCGCGTCACTGTTCGACGAGGGGGTTCCGTTCAACCAGACAGGTCTCAACTAGGCGTACAGGTCTCAACTAGGCGTACAGGTCTCAACTAGAATGGTCTCCACCAGAGAGGTCTCACCCAGAGAGGTCTCAACCAGACAGGTCTCAGTCCATTGCTGATGCGGTACCGAGAACCTTAATGACACGTCGCCGACCGACTGCTAGACATCCACCTAACTAGCCCTAACACGTAAACATTTATATCAACACCGTGGCTGGTTCTCCCATAGCGTCAAGCAGGTTAGTTTTATGCTCATGCCTATGCCTACAGCTTCTCGTAGTTAATTCGCGATCTTTCTGTTACATACATGTAGTGTCCTCCACAGAATTGCGAGAGTAAGCACTTAACACAGCGCTGTGGTACATATACATCTCGTCTTCCTGAGCTTGCGGCTATTATCTCTTCACAACCTTAGAATGTTTTGCCTTTGTCATATCACCGCCCCCCCCGCATTCACTCACATCGGGAAGATACCTAGCCATAGGCAGCAATGAGATGCAATAGCATTTATTTTTCCTCTTGTAATATAAATGAGTGGCTATGTCTCATAACAAAAATTACCAGAGATTTCCACTCCTACGCGTTAAGTCACCTCTTTCTGATATAAATATTGCCCTATTTGGCAAATATATAGCTATATAACCCGAAAAACAATCCGGAACGGAAGAGGTGCTCGCGGCACGTTGGGTTTCTATTATTAGACATCATCCGAGGCAGTAGTAGAATAGCTCTTTGGCTCACACAATCTACAAAAGATGATGCGCGGACCGAGTGATCGACCATGATGGGCTCCCGATAGCTTTTTTTGTTTTTCATTTTTTTGTTTAACTCATTAATTACATGCAGACCGTAGTCTCAGGTAATATCACACTGCCCCTGAACTGTCCGCTTACATCCGCCGACTCACACAAGTGGGCTCCCGATAGCGCACGGGGGGAAATTTCTTTTTTGTTTAATTCATTAATTACATGACGCAGGAGGGGAGCAGTTGAGAGAGAGTCGAGTCAGAGAACCGATGACCTCTAGGAGGTAGACCATGCCTAATCATGATTCTCGTATCACGAATATAAGAAAACTCGGGTTAATGTGGAGGGATATGATCCCTGGATCTTTGTGTAAGTTTGAACGCATTACATACCCAGAGATCCTTTGGGTTTGGAGTTCTTGAGCTATCTATCCTAAGAGTACTGCGACGCTTCGGCTCTTAGCTAGAGCTACCACTGCAGGCCATACGACAAATAAGCTGAGATGACATGCTAATTCTCTCCGCCAGAAGCACTCGACACTATCAATTGTCTAAGGCGGCGGCTGAGGTAGTAGCCAGAAGTACCTCCTGATTCCAAGCAAGATTTCTAATTTTGACGCGTAATCTCCGTGTGACTATTAGTGTATGCGGCGTTATGATGTGTTGATCCCTTCTCACCCAGATATGAGCAATTGTTACCCGATGCAGAAAGATATGGTCATATATATATCTGCCCAACAGGAATCAATAGGGTATCGTAGTTAGCGTGCAAACTTTTGCTTTGAGAAAATTTCAAAGAGAAGGTTAACCCACCATTGTAATCTGTATCCGCCTTATAGTTCAAAGCCGAAGGACAACGTATATACTAGTAGCTGATTTCTACACTCGACGAAAGTCTCCATGCACTAATGAATTGAAAGAAAAAAAAGCTTATTCCTACAGGGAAGGCTTGGAACGAGTGACAAACTATGCTCGAGGAGATAACCGCATGTGGTGGTTAGGTTACCCAGGAGGTTGGGTTAAGGTTTCTATCTCTTCCGCCGACTCTGAAAGTCAATATCCACCCTCATGATCACCAAAAACAATTTCTTTTGACAGGATTGGAGAAAAGAGCATTCAAAATCATACCAACGCGGTATATTTGTTGGATCTTATTATATATGAACCCCCGCTCATGTTGCTGCCTTGATTCCTCTTTCTAATAAAACGAAAAAGTCCCTGAGCGTAACACTTAAATGACCCTGTAATGGAACAAGCAGTTACTGGTAAATGCATATATTGCACCACCGAAGAATTGTGTACCAAAATTCATTGTAGTGTTCATGCGGAACTCAGGCATGTAGATGACCCTAACCCTGATATCAACCATCCATATGATCATTACAATATATATATATATTAGTCACAGTGATGCGATATCTTTAATGAAAAAATTCACATAGCCCCAATACGAAATGCCACGCTCATTGACCATAACGTGAAATCATTATAAATCCAATTTATGACGCAAGCTGCAAAGAAGGTAAAGGTACATGATTGTGGACTACTGTCCTGAAATCGACATCTGAGAACGAATCGAGAAACAAGAAGGAAGAAAGACGGAGGAAAAGAAGGTCAGTTACCACATATGTTTCCGATGAAACCCCATACATGCAATTACAGTTCAGTACATGTATTTCCTTCTAATATCATTGTTGCAACCATGTAAACTCCAGCGCAGGTTGGAAAGCCAATGAGTGCTACGTGCAGAGATGCAAGAATGATGATCCTCACAGCTGGATATACGCTGGGACTCCTCTGCGATCTTTCGGGCAACAAGCAAGCAATTAGCTCGATAAAGTCGGGACAAATTTGCCCGCTCGCTATCCACATAATGATACAACTTCGCTGAAGGGGTGTGCTGTTCCCTCGATCAAAGCCAGTCAAAGCCTGGATGACAATGTATGGTGCCGCATAGTATAATAGGATGTAGATAGCCAGAACAAATATAGCGAAGAAAGGCTGATTTACGTGGTGAAGGTTAGCGATTGATCAATGAAGAGGGAGTGGTAAGGAGAGCTTACGTTTGCTAAGAATCGCTTCTTCCATGTGGAAATACTAAAGAAATGGTGATGCTTGCCCTCCGACCCGTCGATGTCCTTTGCGAAATCTCCATACACGCATCCGATCGCGCCGATGACATTATCTTCGAGCTTTTTTCTATCGCTTGGGTCCCACCAGTACTCGGGGTAAGCCAGAGTTTGGGTTTCGTCTGCACCCTCATTCACACCAAGTGGCATTACCTCCGTTTGGCCAAACCCGGATTTTCCATGATCCTCCGTTGTCGACCGTTGATTGTTACTTGATGACGTATCATTAGGATCCCCGAGGTACGGTATAATTGTAAATTCGTAAGCGGCGTATCCGTATTTTTTAAGGTGGTCTCCACCCATCCTGTATAGCTCATAGGAACCGTAGAGAATCTGAAAGATGGTACAAATAGCTTTTACGATCCTCTCGTTGGATGAGAGACGTAAAGGAACTGCCTTCTTGGGCCGCCGTACGGCTGATTGTGATTCCTCAAGGTCCTTCGGCTTCTGGGTTTCTGCACTCGAAGATTCGTTCATCCTAATCCAACGCCATATCATCCCTATGAGTGGTCCTGGATCGTCTTCTGTCATAATGGGGTTGACCTTGAAACTCGACGGTACTTTCACCAATGAGTATTCAGCTGGAGGTGCAGGTCCTTTCCCACTCTCCTCGTCCTCGCGCGCGGGCGGAACCGGAGGGCTGCATAGGGGTGTGATATCTGACGGATACTGACCATGAACACTGGTCATGAGCGGATTAATCGTTTCCAGAGGTAACGCTTCGCGTCCAGTTGTTTTCGGCGCAGATGAAACCTCCGTGGCCGCTTTTTCGTCGACGGAGGGACCCGGTTTAGCTCCTTGAGATGATCTGATTCTGACTGTTGAAGGCACTAGCATGCACAGAGCCCCCGATCTGAGGGCCATTTCAAGTTCACTTCGCCTTTCGCCCCCAACAACTCTTGCCTTAATACGCCCCCACGCGTTTCGAATGGACTCCTCAAGCTCACTATCACCCTTGTGGTTTTCCGGAAATCCGACTGCAAGGAGCGCTCTCCTAACCCCATAGGCCGGACAAATAAGAGCCCAGAGGCAGGTCAGAGCGCTTTGAAGGCCAGTACTCCCGGGGGGAGTAAGAACCGTGACCGCCCGAAGTCCGAAGTCGAGAGCGAGGAATGTGAATACATCCATCCAATCTGAATGTCGACAAACCCTAATATTATCCCCTCCAACTGCACCTCTTCGACGGATTCCGTGATGTTCATCGGTTCTCTCTCGTATCCTTGCCCTTACTGGTGGCCCGTGTTCTATATTCGCACTACACTGAGGCGAGAAAAAGCCAAATTACTAGTGTAATGACGCGGGGGAGCAAGTAGATGTGAAGATACCGGGCTTATTATCCTGGCTGTGGATAGAGGTAGGAGCTAGGACTTTGGGCGCTGTCACGATGCGGAGTTACTTGGGGTGGCCGGGAGTCTTGATCTCTAGGAAGGGTATGCGTTTGACTTTAACTAGGACAGCCCCACACCTGGAGGGATATAAATTCACTACACAAGGAACACTGGGTCCTTGTTGCCGCGTGTAAGATTGAGAGAGAGTAACATAATAGCCAATCATTGCAAGAAACATTCTAGTCTGGCGGCTGCGCAGCATTGAGTTCCTTGCACCGAATAAAGCTGCACATTATGGTCAGGTATATCATGCACCCCAATACACCGGCCTGTGCTCGGGATCCTGAGACTGCAACATGTATGGCGAGGCATGCATTGATTGGCTCTGATTAATTGATACCACGGTTTCAATTAACACTAGCCATACACGCTTATCAGCAAAAGAACCAGAAAATGCAAGTGGTGGAGACATGGATAATTCGTATGAGGGACCGCCACCACTCCATGCAAATAATCCTCGCCCTGAGCAACTGCATTTTCTGGTTCTTTTGCTGGTAAGCGTGTACCTAACCTGTATTGACGTGCCTGTACTCTAGAAAATTAGCTAAAAGGCGCCTCAAAGATTGCGATGCATTTATTAATCACTGGAGAGAATATATATTCGCTTCGCGTGTTAGGTGTCAACAAGTTGCTTAGGGACAAAACATGAATTACTAATCTAATAATCGAATAACCTTCCCTGTCTCGATCTTGCCTCGATCCCAGGCTTTGTGTGGGTGGTAGGCTGTGCTTACCTCAGCACAACATCCAAACCTTCTTAGAGCCTGTTGAAATTGAGGGAGCACAACGGGCGCGTGCCACTGCGCGGCCAAAACCATACTAAAATGGAGACTTTCTGAGCGTATAACTCAACAACCAGGGCTCGCGCAGAAAATCTGAAAAGTGCAAATGGCTTAGCGCTGCTCAGAGAATCACCTGAGAGAAAGCTCTGTGTTTTTATGAAACCTTTTTTTTGATGGTCATTGCGCTCCCCTTAATTTCACCAGGCTCTGAGATGGTGGTGTTGCTCGCACCAAATCAAGAGACTAGGGCCGAGGCTAGTCTCGATCTCGTGTAGAGTAAAAGCGCATTCACATACCGGGGGGAGCCTCTGATGAAGATGACCGATGCCATTCAACCAATCATTCAAGGGTATTACATGAACGTACTCTAAAATACCATGATTCCTACATTCCTACTGTTTTGTACGCATCCACTATATGTTTCCTTTTTTGTAAGTGCCATATGAAGCTGCTATGCTGGACTAACTGTATCCTAGATGCAGTTTCGGCGATCCGCCGTATCAAATTTCCATTATGCACAGTAACACACCTGCCCGCACAAGGCAAGGAAGGGGAAATGGCACACACATGACTATAGTTAGTCACTGACTTTATCCAAGCTTTACCTGGGTGGCAGATAGTGGGACCTTTACGCAAAAGACTCCAGCACCAATTTACGGTAACCTGATTGGCGCCAATTCTTCCATCAACCAATCATACATGTATAATTAAAGCCAGCTTTATCTGGGCAAAGGGTCTGATAAATCATATGTCAACCAATTATTAGAACTGTAAAACAAATTACCAAAGTATCATTTACTAGGTATAACCTTTATTGTTAAACTCTTAGCCGTGAATACACAATATCGGTAGGGTACGCCTAAGTACTGCAATGCCTAGCTCACGACCAGGTCTGGGGTTGGGATTGGTGTTTGGTGAGACCATGCAGGCTGGCGGGAAGTTGCCTTTTTCAAGGTGATTCGGGCTGAGACAAGCTCGCCTCTTTTTGGAGTGTGGGCAGCTGCCTTGTCGCGAAAAAAAGTGCACAAATCAAAGCCACCTAACATAGCTCTTTTCCATTGGCTTCATGACAGTCTTCACCTGTATCCATAATCCCCAGAGGACGTTTGTATCAGCGGGCCCTCCAACCTTTCGCCTGGTTGTAAAATAGGGAGATACCATAGACCCAGATCAATCAGCGCATGAAAGGGTTTCTCCTTTTTTTTTAAGTCAAGTGAATAGATTCTAGATACAGCGCAAGGATATAAATCCCATTGAGCATGTTGGGTACACCTCAACAAGCTCTACCATCAGCACTACCTCCATTTTTTGACATATGATGCTAGATCACCTAAAGTAATTAAGCCCTCATGGAGGCAGCTCTTATTCATTGCTGGGAATAGCTACCTGATGATTTATTTGGTAGGCAGGTTGAAAGTATGCCTATTAGGATAGAGGTTGTAATAAGGGCAAGGGGTTGGTACACAGAATATGAAATGTGATTTATTCCTTCTTTATACACTAAATAACTATTTTACAAATTATCAGCTCTTCAAAGGATTAATTGTGGTTGTTGTACTCATAATCGTGGTCCAGCGGGTTGTGGTCGAACCCGTTGCTACGCCGCACTTTCGGTCATCTACGTCCTGGCGCTGTACAATCAGTGGCGCAAAGTTATTACTATGGCCTAAAAACCTATCCCCAATGCCAGATAACCAAGTTATGGTAGCTATGGTGTGCTACTAACCGCACTCCTCTTACGAGGTTGATGACTGAGAGATCCTCCACCAAAGAAAAAATGAAAAAAGTTCCGGATAACAAAAATGAAAAACAAAAAGAAACCTGGCAGTGGCATCATGCCGAGTGGCCGCAATGGGACTTGGGGTGAGAGCGGTGAGGCCGTATTTCTCGAGGTGAGAAGAGAGGTGACCGTGTTTAAACCGTCCTTGCTGAAGTGGATCCCGTAAGGACTTTGGAAGCGGATGTCGAAGGGGCTCCACCAAACAGGAGGACAGCCGGGAGGACCCAGTGAAGGGCCGGAGGAAGGAGGCTATCGCCAAAGGGGAGAGGAAGGAGGAGAAGGTTTGGTCTCATAAGCAGAAAGGAGACCGAATTTGAGGAGGTTTTGGCTAGCTCTAGTGAAAGAGAGGCCGGGTTTGTATGGTTGAGACCAGCCTTGGCAAAATGAAGCCAAAGCAAAGTCTTCAGTTGTGTGGTGACCACACATTTCATCAAGTCTTCGCGGCGTTGAGAAGGGTTTTGCCAAGAATAAGAAGGATGCAAAGGGTTTCTGCTTATTATTATATTTGTATATACTGCCAGACATGATAACATCAAGGTCTGTACCTTTCCCAGCCTCATGGAAGACCTTGTTGATCCAGATTGATATGCCACCACGAGAGTGTCACGCTTCAGTGGTATAGGTTAAAAGGGTTAGGGTCAAGTCCTTTTTGAGAGGAGATTAGAAAATTACAGAGATCCACGTGCTTCCTCTGCTACCGTATTAACTCGTATGAACGGCCGGTCACACAAGTCGTAGAAGTTGCTTTTTCGAGGGAGATTAGGCGGGGTATTCCAAATATGGAAATTTCAACGCGTTGTGTGACCGGCCGTTCATACGAATTAATAAGGTATTTTCCTAGCCTCCTCCTAGTCTCTAGATTTTGTGCGCGCAACGCTACTATCTCAGAGCCTGGTGAAATTGAGGGGAGCGCAGTGACTATCAAAAAAAAAATGTTTCATAAAAACACAGAGCTTTCTCTCAGATGTTTCTCTGAGTAGCGCTAAGCCATTTGCACTTTTCAGACTCTCTGTGCGAGCCCTGGTTGTTGAGTTATAAGCTCAGAAAGTCTCCATTTTAGAATGATTTTGGCCACGGAATGGCACGCGCCCGTTGTGCTCCCTCAATTTCACCAGGCTTTAAGAAGGGAGAAAAGGGTGAGACGTTTTTCTAAGGTAAGCACAACCTACCAACACAAAGCCTGGGATCGAGGCTAGTATTTCCCGTAGCTGGCCATTGCGGAAAATGTGTTATGTAAGTTTTATGACCACTCAGGGATATATCAAGATCGTCCGAGACATTGATCCGACGAATCACTAGAACCGACTTCCCAGCGGGTAAGTGGGGAAGTAGATTCGTAGAGCTTCATGAAGTTCTGTCGAGCCCATGTATATATCTCCCGTAGATAGCGAGTAGTATATTCGCTACCCACCATAAGAACATGAAAATGCGAGTAGCGGTGACAGATGGAGAATAGTCCTGGGCCATACAAATCATCCTTGTCATTAGTACCTAGTTCTTATAGTGGATAGCGAGTACTCGGGTAGGTAAGAAGTACCTGAAACCTCTATGTATGTACTTTTGCCCTGACTCGCGGTTGGCGAAAAGCCACACAAAATTCGGCCTCTCCCTACAGCTTGCATTTTCAGACTATTATTGCCTGCCCTGAGCAGATGCATATAGAGGCTGTCAGTTCGCCCATAATATACACTCATGCAGCTCTAAAGTTGCGTCTGCTTCTGCAGCTGAAATGCCACCCCTGATAGATAATCGATAAGGATTTTAGGCTAATGATCAATCCTGAAAACCGCTATTTGCCACATGCAAAACGCGACTAGCATTTTTGGACCTATTTTCTGTATTGTGATCGTGATGGAACCATCAATTTTGTAACCAGGATTTCTAAAGCTGATGCTTGGTCTAAAGCTTCTGGTGCTAAATGTTCCGTCCTCAGTCGATCTCCTCATCTGCAGAATGCTCTGGTTGTTCATAATTGAACGCATTCCGGACAGACTCTTGGCTGGAGGAGTTTCCTTCTCACCTCAAGAATAGAAAACATGGATCAACTGAAAGCCTCTAATACCGTGAAAACTCGAATGATTCATTATCTCCGTCCAGGGATCATCCCGAGTGATCAGTGGGATGGCATTGACCCGCATCAGATGTTTCCCATGGAAGTAATTTTGATCTCATGCACGGAGCTAACATATTATTCACAGTGGCCTTGGTTGCAACAGCTCTCCCCGCGACACCCATAGTCGGTCATTGCGCAGATCGGGCTGTATGATTGGTTGATGGGAGAATCAGCACCAATCAAACGAGGGGCGAGCGTGACGCGAAGACTCCTAGCACTCATCGTTTTTTACATTTCCGAACTGGACTGGGCGCGTTAACGGCATAACAGCGTAACAAGCATTTTGGCGGATCACTTGCAGTTTTGGAGCGTGAGACATTTGCGAAATGTCTTTGGGCGATGAGCTTAATTTGCGCTGCGTTTTCCGGTGCTTGTAGTATGCCAATAACGTTTTAGACCGGCCGCGGGTACCGCGTCAGACCTAGAAGAGTGTCAAATTAGTTCAAAGCTATCTCCACCACCTCTTGAGATATTTACTACCGGATTTTTAAGAAATGAATTGAACTTGAAACTACGCGCTTTTGAATAGTTTGCTGCCTCTATTATGGTGTTGTAGAGCCTTATTCTTTTCCATCCAGTTTTAGTGTCGTTGTTTGCTTGTAAAAGGAGCCGCTATTGCATACCATACTAATTTGTAGACTTAGGGCATCTTTGTATGGTATGCAATAGTGGTTCCTTTCACAAACGACACGAAACTACGAGTAGGGGTAAGTGATAAGATCCTTCAGCCAACCTTGGGAGGGTGGTCTCTTCCTGCAGTACATATCTAATGGTAATGAAAACATGGCGCGCTACCTACTGTACCGTAGACTCGTAGTGAGGGTGAGTTGGCACGGTGGTGAGGCATAAGCATCCAGGAGGGAGAATACCTAGGTAGAGACTTTGCGCAAATGGAGCCAGCTATACCGCCCAAACTCTATACATACAAGATCAAACTTGCTACAAACGGATACTTCTGAGGCTGATCGATACCTTTCAGCCAATCGTTTTAGAGATAATCTCTGGCGGAGATAGCCAATTCTTCGAGTTTTGATAATCTGGTAGGCTGATGATGGTTTAATCCGCACCAATGAGGGTGTCAGGGAATTGGAACATTGTGGCCCTATTTGCGATTGTGCATGGGCAGCGCCAGGTGCATGTAGGTGGGAACTTAGACTCAATGATCAACGCCAAAAAAGAAACTTCCTGCACTTGGGAGGTTCTCCATTTCTCGCCAACGCACCGTGCTTGTTCAATAGATCGCCATTGTTGATGTGCTCTGATGAGCTTTGTTGCCGCCCTTACTGGTATCAAAGACGCGAAGCATGTGGGCCCTGCACTACCTACCTACGGGAGTGTAGGGGAAAGTCTGTTGACAGTGGCCGTTTTCTTTTTAAGTCAAGTGCTATGGTTTCTATGTACAAGCTCCGCATAAAGTAAATACTAGGCCCTTTGCGCAGAGGGATCCGGAGTCTTTTTTGGCAGGCTTGGCGGCATATTGCCAAGACCCGAAGCCTCCGGTTGTGAGATTGACTTCAGTGAGGGGGTCTATCAGCGTTGTTTAGCCCCCAACCCGCCTTCTACAATAACTTGACGAGTTTTTACCCGATTGCCTTAGTTTTTGATTATTTAGAAATGGCAGACCCCGAAGATCTATATTTGAAGGTTTTTATTGACCTAGCTGAGCTTGAGGTTCTTCAAAATGCGGTGGAAATTGAGGGAAGTAATACTTCGAAAATGGTTGTGGATTTCTTTCCTCATCGTGACATCACTGGGACAGGCAGGGCGAGTGCGCAAAGGGAAAAGAGACTCCGGACCTCACACCCCTATCTCATGGCAATACGGGTCTGCGAAGCCTCCTGCGCAAAGGGCCTACTATCGCGTATGTTGTTGACAGTGGCCGTGGTTGCACTGGTAGTAGAGCAAATCTTAACCATCATAGGTAATGCAATATGTAGACAGCTAAAGTACCTACTCGCTAAGAAATAAGATCTACAGATCGTTACAACGCGATCTTTCATCCAAACGATGTGTGCATACATACATGTACATGTAGTCTTACACAACCAGTCTTGGCACTGGATACAGATAAAACCTTCGATCCTTTCTTGTGTAAACTTGTGGGTACATACATCATAATCTACAATTTACTTTACATAATACTGTTACTTAATCCTTCACGGATCCTCGTATTACGCGATCATTACACTTGAAGTACGTACTTATTTCCACTTCCCTGGAGTAGAGTACAGATCTGTGATCTGCATGGCAGGGCCAAAGCTTGGCCCGACCCTTAAACCGTGTCAGGACCCAGGATTGGGTGCCTTGAATGGCTGGGTAGGAGCCAGCACAGGGTGCCTGAACCTGCACCCCCGCGGGTATACTTGAGCACACATAAGCAGTACCAAGAAAGCTTAACGACACGACGACGCCTGAGCTTGAGATATCTAATACCCGGTAGAATCAACGAGATGGGTATTGATATCCCAATGTTCTAGCACCGAAATGATTCTCTGCCCACTGCAGGCAGTTTACTCTACTGACTCGTAACCTCATGACGTTTCAGGACTAGACTAGGTCTACGTACCACCGAAATATGGTTCGCGCACACTATTTACGCCCATATGCAGACCCAGTCCAATTCAGGAACGCCCAAAAGCTACGAGTAAGGCGTTGACCGGTGCCCAGCCTGGCTATGATTGGTTCACGATTTTTCTCCTGGTATCCTTAATAGATATAGTAATCAACACAATGTTCCGCCCCATCTAAGCAGGGGATAGTGGTAAATCTGGGGGGAGTCGTGATGAGCCTGTGGCCGAGGAGCTAGTTTCTAAGTTTCTATCGATATATCGCACGGAGAAGCTACTACCGATTGTTCGGCAAGGATGGATATGGTTCAGCAAACTTGGGGATAGACACGCATTGTGTGGTAGTGAAGATGAGGAATACAGTATCAAAGCGAGGATGAGAGATAACAGATGTATTATTGACGCGGAAGATGTAAAACCGGAAGACAAAGACGAGATAGCAAGGTACAACGGAAAATACTTGGTCGGGTTTATGAGTAGGCAGACGGGAGAGAGAGAAGATACAAATTGTAATAGAAAATGTATGAGGAGATAGCCTGCGTGTTATTTATTTTCTTTTCTTTTTAGTTAGGCAGCGGCAGCGGATGAGTGCGAGCTTGCTGAATGCCCTTTCTTGCGTGTGGTCAGGAGTTAGCTGGGTAGTTCTGGGGTTGTGGTATTACTATAGACTACGGTCTGCATGCAATTAATGAGTTAAACAAAAGAAAGAGAAAGAAAAAACCCATCGTTCGGCATATACCAGTGGCCTAGGAAACAGTTCCTGAATCGAAGAGATGTCTGTAGCACCCCGAAACTATACTATTAGCCATTGTTCTAGGTGGTAGTAAAGGAACCAACTGCCACACTAGTACCTCGCTCCACAGGTATATATGCATGCAATTAATGGGGGGGTCAATCAATCAACCGCTCCACAACTCAACAAGTGATACGTTAAGGAAACCTGTGTGGACCGAGTGATTGACCATGACGGGGTCCCGGTACTGCATGAGGGGCGCAGTTGATGGAGAGTCGGAGTCGTATTCTTGGTGACCTATTCCCGGATATCTCAGGATATCCTATGTAAGTTTTAAACGCTCTACATAAGCATATTTCAGGTTTGAAATCTCCCATTTCTCCATTGTAAAAGCACTGCGACACGGTGGCTTCTACCTACCACTGTAAGTCAGGCGAGAAGTAAACCGGCATCAGATGCTCATTCTCTCCGCCAGACGAATTCCATATTATTCATTGGTGTAAACCGGTGCCTGTGGTAGTAGGTGAACTTCCCTGCTTTTTATCAAGAAGAACCTCTGATTTCAGCTCGTAATCTCCCAATGATGCGACATCATGACCTCGTTGCTCCTTTGTCAGATATGAGCGATACCCGCGAGGTACACGTAGGTTGTATCCGGTTTACTCTTGAAAGCTGGATGTCCGCGCTGATAGGTGCCTCGGTATTGTGACGGGTGTGAATGTGTCGCTAGCTAGGACTACGGAATCATTGTAGTCTGATCCCAGTCGTGACCGATGTACAGCCGCGTTCGAAAAGACTTGGCACCCCAGCCAAACCACGGACGAGACTTTTCTGCTTTCTCACTCTCTTATATTACAGGTCATAATTGGAGAGGGCTTTAATATCTCCATTTGTGATCATGTCTGAAACGTTATGAATGTGCGGGAGCAAATATGGTTGTTGGTCGATACAATTTCTTAACGGACTCAATATAGTAGGGTGCCAGGACTTTTCGAACGCGGCTGTACATTTCTGAGGTATGAACCTTCACGTAGTAGTTGATTGTAGAATATGAATTTAAATTCAAGATGGTAGCCTAGATATCGATCTTGCCGGGGTCAGCGCGCTTTCGATTAACTGAAGAAGACAGATCTGAGAAAATTTGGAGAAGTCTCGCTCATTCCCAGCTGGCTTAAGCGTCCGGATATATGTCAGAGGTTATATGCCCATGATTCGCAATGACTATATAGTTTTATTTTTTGACCTTCGTCTGGGTGAGTCTTTGCTTTTATTATGTAATCCTTAAAAATATAAATTTGGATTTTATATTTCGTCAAACTTGGTGATTTACGTGCGTAAACTTATTCGGAGCCGGGGTAGCTATATATATCATGACTCTGCTACGGGGGTTAATACATCAAATGACGCATAACCCGGGATCCTGCAGTGTAGGGAATCGATCCAGTGATGCATTTGCTGTCGAGTATTTTGGGAATTGAATGAGCTGATGTATTTGCCTTGACCGGTGATGCACCTACCTTGACCGATGATGCATTTACTGTTGGACACACTTTGCTGATGCCTTTCATGATGCCGTTTTTGATATCTTTTTGGAATTATTTTCCGGATGCTTTTAAGATGCATTTCATGATGCATTGCTGGACGTATAGCACTCCTAAAGCTCAAACATAATGCAAATATTATATAAATGGTATGGTGCAGTATCTGCTAAGCGTTAGGGGCCCACAGGTTCAGATCCTTTTAAGTCAAATCATGTTCCTTCGAGAAATTCGGTTTATATGATACAGCGCGATGTCAGAGGTGATGAGACGGTGCGGCTTTGCAACGGATTCGACCACAACCCGCTGGACAACGATTATGGCACAACAACCCCAATTGATCCTTTGAAGAGCTGAGAATTTGTAGAGTAGTTATTGAGTGTATAAAGAAATAATAAATGACATTTAATATCTTGTGTACCAACCCCTTGCCTTTATTACAGCCTCTATCCTCCTATGCATACTTTCAACAAGCCTACCAAAGAAATCATCAGGTAGCAATTCCCAGCAATGAATAAGAGCTGCCTCCATGAGGGGCTTAATTACTTTAGGTGATCTAGTATCATATGCTAAATGGGGGTAGTGTTGATGGTAGAGCTTCTTGAGGTGTACCCATATATGCTCAATGGGATTTAGATCAGGTGAATGGGCAGGCCAGTCCTCCAGAACATCAACACCATTCTCCTCCAACCATTGAGTGGTAATTCCGGCAGTATGTACCTTAGCATTATCCTGCATAAAGATTGGCCTGATACCCTTCTCCCTTAGCTCTGCCAAAAAATCGAGCAGGCAGAAGTCAAGAGTCCTGATATATGCCTCTGCATTTGCATTACCCCCCTCCTCTACCATAACCCCATTACAGGGCCCCTTCAATCCCCCTGCAAAGCATCCCCACATCATCTGTGATACCCCCCCCGATTTTCTGACACCTTTAATTAACTCAGGAAGCCATTTTTCCTTAGCTGTTCTGAAAACCCAAGAGGCATATGGATCTGCATATTTCACCACACTACATTCATCACTCCACACCACCCTATTCCAGCGAGCGGCAGTCCAATCTCTGTGTGCAATACACCACTGTAGGCGCCTCCTTGCATCATAGGGGGTCAGGTAAGGCTTCTCAGCCATGAGGTGCTTGTGGACACCAAAGGTACCAAGCCTTCTCTTGATTGTTGAGACTGATATATTGACTGCGAAATTCTGGCGGAGTTCTGCATAGGTTTCTTTCCTCTCACGTTTACTGGAGATAAGAAGCTGTCTATCATCCCTAGCGGTAGTCTTTTTTGGTCTGCCTTGTCTAGGTGTGGATATAACTTGGCCAGTCTTCTCATACCTTGCCCAAGCATGGCCAAGGGTTGACTTTGGTATGCCAATGATCGCAGAAATGGCTGAATATGACCCCCCAATGCGCTTCATTCCAATTGCTTGCCAAAGAACAGACTGTGGCCATTCTCTCCTAGCCGTTTTGTTATGGGAGGGCGCCATCGGGGTTGTTGAATTGCAGGGGCGGGGTTGCAGCGGGGTTGCAGCGTTGCCATGCGCGCGCACCGTCTCATCACCTCCGACATCGCGCTGTACATTTCCGAAGCATTTCTTGAAGCATTGCCCCCACATTTTCAGATGCATTACAGATGAGTTCCCTGTACATTTCCAGATTCTTTTTCAATGCAATAAGACATACATTGCCGATGCGTTGCCACAATTAGGAACACAACCCAAGTACATTGGCGGAGTGTTGTTGGTATATGCATTGCCGATGAATTATTATTATGTTCACAGGAAATACACAATTCTTGATGCATTCGTTGAATCATGTCCATACGCTGGTAGAGTGATGTGAGTAGGTCTGATATAGGACGCCCTATGTGTATCCTAAAGATCCCGAGAGTGGGTACCCCGCGTCTCGACCTTCCTCAAAGATTGCTCCGACACCATCGCTCATTGACTGGGCCCAACAAACCATGAATTAAACAAAAGAAATAATTATAGCAAATTTTGGAGTGGTATGCAGACTATAGACTACGGTCTGCATGTAATGAATGGGTTAAACGAAAAAAAAAAAAAAGGGAGTGGTAGGCAGGGTTAGGGTTGCGGGCTATTGGAGATTCATAGGAACTCAGATGAACAAGGTTGGTTTAGTTCGGCGTGGTGGTAACCCGGAGCCATCTCTTCCCTGGTGGTAGTGACCTATAAATCTCAATCAAGATCGTGATCGAACAAGTCATCTCACCTTCCCGTACGATTTCCGCTCAATGAAATTTGCGTAATACCTGTTCACAGTTGGGAGTTTAAGAAGAGGAGAAAACATGCGACGTATCGGTAAGGTCTTTGTTCTAAAGTTAGTGCAGTCTTGGTAAATTTCATGACATCTTCTAATTCTATATAAAAGCATAACTACATACAAAAGCAAGACTACATGTATTACTGTTGATATAGTGATTTATTTATCTTAACGAAAGGTCGATTCAGTGGTCAATCCTTTGTTTTCAGGAAAATGAAATGTCTTGGGGACCCTTAGACTCGGGCATCGAACCACCAGCCAGTACAGATTGTAGAGAGGAGCACCATGACAGGTCGGGATATGGGAGATAGACAGCAGTCTATCTTTAGAATGTAATATGTCCACCAGCGCCAGTCAATCATTGATTCAACAAAGCGCTGATCGCCGTCGGCCTATCCGGGGGATTTGCCGTAAGAAGACTTTTCACAAATGCGATCGCATCGTCTTCTATATCCAAATTCTGCAGAGTATGAGTGGGGAAGTCCAGCGTGTCTTGACAGTACTGGATTAAAAGGCAAAGTCTGTCCTACTGTTCGGTAGCATATCTGAAAAAAGATCAGAGTACTCTACTGTGGGATTGGATGACTCCAGGATGATGAAGGGAAGGTCAGAAGTCAAAATCTCATAAACCAGTACTCCCAATACTGGCCATTTATCCAAGACATAGTCGGGGAACTTTGCTCGATTTGCGCCACTGGATATAATGCCGCTAGTTTCGGGTGTGCTGTAACGTGCGGTCGCACATCAGGTGGTCAAATAGGTTCCAACTACTTGTTCCGATACCCAAAGTCGGTAATCTTGACGCAGATAGGGTCAGGCATGCAACTAGAATGTTCTTCGGACTTTAATAAGCATATAGCTCAGGGTTATTACTCGCGAGCGGTTGGAAAGCTTACCTGAGGCTTTTATCGAGGTGATATATTTGCTTACTGTGCATTACCTCAGGCCCCTCCAAGATTTGAATCGTTACGCTCTTGGCATTAGATACGGATACACCATATTGGTGAATATAGACATTTAGATCTCCGCACTCCATATATTCCATCACCAAGAACATGAACATGCATGCTGGGCCCATGTACGAACCAAGAAATTGAACAAAAAGGTGATCGTACTAAGGTACGGGGGAGCACGCGAATACCAAAGAATCTGCAAGGGGGGGGGGGGGTAGAGGCAACCTCAATAAGATCAATTAATTCCTTGAGTTCCTGAGACATCCCTTCCTTCGGTTGCTGTACCGCCTTAACAGCTCTCAGAGGTCCGCTCTCACGTTCCCGTTGAATATAAACACCCCCCGCCAATCCCCGTCCAATCTCCCCTTCCAAATCCCAGGTTGTCTTCCTCATAAACCCGCTTGAGAGCTGCTCTTCGTGTACCACGTAGCCGCTGAAGTACTCCGTCCTCAATCTATAATTTTCAATCATTCCATCTCTCTTGGAAATGAATGATTCCCTCTCATTTATTGATGCAGCCGGCGGAGCAAGAGGAAATTTATGCCAGCGTGGATGATCACCGTTCACTTCTCGGGTAGGATTATCAATGGCGGCACTGGGAATCCTGTCACTTTATGCAAAACAGAAACAATACTGACAGAGAGTGACTCAGATGGCATCGAGACTGCTTTGTAATTCGGCTAATTTGAGAAAAAGATCGTTTATCGAGTACTAGTGTCACATGGGTCTCAATAGCTTTCTGAGCTGTAGCTTCAGGTGCTGATTGTAAAGCGTCTGCACCCTGCTCTCCGCGGTTTCCAGCTCTCGTATCAGGTCGTCCGCTGCAGATCTAGACGAATCGCTAGAAAGGTCATGGTACTTGGTGAATCTCTCGATGGCTCTGAGTATACGCCGTAGTGAATATATCGTGTATGAGTTAGGAGCGACGAGTCCTTGGAGTTGTGAGAGCAGGCAAGAAATGGCTGATGTATGCCTTAACAGTAGGGTCCCGGTATCTATCTTGGGCGACGTGTCGTCTATCATTCAACTTCAACTTCAACTGAGTCTCAGCCTCAGGCAAGGAGCTCGACCGATGTTGAGTTAAGGTTTGACATGGATGTGTAGCCTGTAACACAGCAGTGCGGCTGACGACCCTGTTGCTTGGGTGGTCCGTGTGCCCCATTTGTAAACATTATTAATATGACACCATCCACAACCACAAGGATACATTGCGGGCGTAAGATAAACAATTACATATCGTATGTATATCGATACCACTCCTGTAAGATCCCTTTGATCTTGTTACATTAGAACACACCGGATACGTGGGGGGTGATGGTTCGTGACCATACTACAACCCTAACCCTGGACACAAATCCGAATGCCCACATACAAGCAGCTAGACCTATTTTAGTTTAGTCTCGGTCTCCAGAAACCAATTGTGATGGCGTTAGTTGATTTTATCGATTTCCGGCTTACAAGGTTGTAGTACGTATACTACGGCATGCTTTGCATCTGTTTAGATTACGAGTATGCTTGATACTACATTCCTTTTTTTTTTGTTTAACTTATTAATTGCATGTAGACCGTAGTCTATGACAATATCACAACCCCAGAACTGCCCTGCT